>CM064503.1:17335050-17585050 GCA_032716605.1 Paralithodes platypus
AACACCTTACGAGCGGCCTATGCGGTTTATTTATATGTACCGCCCAGCGGGGTGTTTTTAGCCAAAATAGGGCTGTTTACGTGATCATTTTCATGCCTAAATAAGACCCAGAAACGTAAAACAAGTACCTATCCCTGATAGGGCATAAACAGAGCTTTCGAAGGACACCATAACGATCCTTTTATGATGGCTAGTTTTCTTGCAATAAACGTGCAACGCGAGTGCAAAAAAGCATGTAATTAGGCAACTTTCCCCATACAATTCGTATATAGCGACGTGAAGAGGGAGGTGGAGGAGGTGGGATTCGTGTCAGTAGGTTCGCAGCGGTTGGTATGGAGCAGTAATACGCGCGAATCTCTCCTGCCACCACTTGTCTCTCGCGCTCAGCAACAGAACGTTGCTGAAATTGCCACACGACCTATGTCGAGCGCCGCCACATAGTCCAGCTTTATTTAACTCGACTTATGTTGCTCGCCGCTAATTAAGGGTTAAGGACAGAAACCATACTCTGTGTATGAAGTAGTTTTTAAACTTGTATACAGTATATGTATTCGTAGTGGTATTAACAAAAAAAGTACTTTTGAGGTGGTTAAGCTATGTTCAAAGAATGAATGAGAATGCCAACAAAGATAATTATATGGATTGTCCCGTGAGAGAACACAGGTGGGTGGGCAGATTTATGTTTAGTGGAGCGAACACGTGGAATATTATATCAAAGAAAAACTTCCACGAAGTGGAAGAAGCATTGTGGTACTGGCAATGGAAGAATGTCTGGACAAAGTAGCCTGAAAGCGGCCATCCTTTAGCGGGGGTTTCTCCAAAAGTTAACAAGTGTCAGAGATGATAACGGTCATGAGGAATCTGACTAATACAGTATTAAACAATTCTATTCAGCTTAGGTAAGACCTATAAGGATCAAATGTAGCATAAACAAACTACTGTAAAAATAACCCCTTAAGTCCCCACGCAGATCCTTCTTAAGTCAAGTAAAATTGTATCGTGATAGCCAGAATCAAATGAAGCAAAACGAAACAAACAATACTGATAGGGTTAAACTGGCTGTTGTTATGGGGAAATATATAATCCCTTTAATAATGAACTTGATACAGTACAAAACTTATCACAATAGTTGAACCTCTCTCACAATAACATGTAAATACATATACAATGGAATTATATAAAAGGATAACATTCACAGTACAGTATATACAGTACAGTAATATAGTTACTGATTTGAACAGCATAGATCAACAGTTCTCCGAAAACATTGATGATGTACTACTCAACCATGGTGCAAACCAGACCAGATTTGTTTGAAGACTTGAATGAATATGAGAAGAAATACAAAGAAATAAAAATTAAATAGCATTGTTTTTGCCATTTTATCACTTTGAAAGGCACAATTTGAACTGTAAACCACAATTTTATCTTTGCATGTACAATAATGTACTGTACAGTAATTCTATCTATCTATCTATTGCCTGACGCCGTGATCCCCGAAGGGGTGGCCACGAACGAACCGCCCCCATGCACCTCTGTCCCCAGTCAGTCGACGCCCCTCCCCCCAACCAGCACCGCCTTCGTTCATAGTAGTTCCTCACACTCCATCCTTCCACCTCATATTCGGTCCCTGACCTCTCCCCTCTGTCCCTCCACCTCGCTCTCGTACACCCTCTTAGTCATTCCTCTCACTTTCCATACGTTCCCATATGGGGCCGAACCATCTCAAGTTGTTCCTTTTCCACACTGTCCAGCACATCTACCTCCACACCACACCTCCTTCTTACTTCCTCATTAGTCTGTCTATCCCTCCATGTAACTCCGCACGCCCTCCTATAAGTTAATTCATTTCCACGGTCTCTCACTCTTGGTCTGAGTCTCTCAACCAACGTCCATGACTTCGCTTCCGTAACGTCCGAGTGTCGGGATTACCACACTGTCATGCAAGGACTTCTTCCACTTCCATAATGACCACCCTATTTCTTGTTACTGAGCTTTTTAGCGTTCTACAACCCTCTTCCCCTGTTGTACCCTCTCCCGCACCTCTTCATCCATAGTCCCATCTTTACTCAACACACATCCCACATACTTAAAAGACTTGACGAATCTCCATAGCCTGACCGTCTCAGCTTAACCTCACACTCTGTGACTTCACCCCCTTTCAAAGACCAGAACCCTTGCTCTTTTTTCCCCGTATTTACCTTCAAATTCACGTTTTTCTCCGCACACTGTTCCAAACATCATTTACCAGACCCTGCAACTCCCATTCATTATCAACTCATATCATGAACTGTATCATCCTGCAAACAGCAGTATAGGTACACTTCCACTCTCAATTCCCTCCCTTTTCAGCGATTACAACCAACATCCACTGCTCTTGATAGTATTTTGCTTTCATAACTCCATCCATATCATATACAGTAAACAACCACGGGGACATCACACACCCATGTTTTCAAAACGCAACATTCAGGTCAAAGAACTCCGCCTCTGCTCACTCTCCACACGTACTGCCGTCCTTTGGCATCCCTCATAAATGCCTTCTTCACTGCTTACACCCTTCAGCACACTTGCCCTCTACGCCGTAGATTCTAAGTACTTTCCACAAACCGTCTCTCATCCACTCTGTCATAGGACCTTCTCACACGTCCATAAAGGCACACATACACAGTTTGTTTCTTTCTCCAGATACCTTCTCCACAACACATTCCGGGTAAAAATCTGATCTACACATCCTCTTTCCCTTTCCTAAAACCTCCCTGCTCGTCTCCTATCCATTTCTCCGGTCTCACTCTCACTCTCTCAGCACTACCCTACTGTATACCTTCCCTACTACGCTTAGAAGACATATTCCTCGGTGGTTACCACACACTCCTCTTTCCCCTTTGCCCTTATATAGGGGGACTATTATGCCAGTCTTCCAGTCATCGGGTGCACTCCCCTTCTCCCATGCTAGTTTGCACATTTTCCATACCCATTCTATCACTATCTCACCACCATACCTCAACATTTCCCCACACACTCCATCTGTTCCTGGTGCTTTCCCCAACTTCACTCTTTTCATGGCTTCCCACACTTCTGACCTCCTGATCCCCACCTCCTCCTCCACTACTTCTCTTCTTCTCCCTCCCATACCATATCCAGCTATGTTTGCTGGCTCTTCATTCCTTTCATTAAGACTATAAATAAAGATCCACCTTTCGTTTGACACCCTGAACTCAACACATCCATGATGATGCAGCTTAACGCTGCGTACTCCCTTGATTAACAGGGCTAGGGCGTGCCCTTGTCACAGGGATTTAACTGGACATTTGTCATGAATCACTAGACCAAGCTGTCCATACTCTTGACATCTACCAATGGCACGGCCTGGGATCGAACTGCCGACCCTTTGACCAGCAGCCAGACACACTACTGACCATGTCACGGCCCGTCACATGAATCAAATAAATAGTACAAGTCACAGGCTATTAGAAACACATGAGGACTGTCAAAGAAAAGTGATAGTAAGTTAAATCATACAGTTTAAGATTAAGATTATTAGTGAACTATTGATTTTGACTGTACAACTGTGGAAACCAATAACGGTTTCTTTTTCTCTTCTGATGAATATATAAATACTACATAGTGAGTGGGAGGGTAGAGCTGTGATTCTTTATTCTCTAATGACGGAATCACACAAGCCGTTTTATCGGTGAATAGTATCAAGAGTCTGGTATCCACCAAATATTATCATATTATTTTGACGAATTAGTGTCAGTTTTTTTGTACTACATATCATTATAGAATGCTATTAGTTATAACATGGACATACATGTACTGCTATTTTTGGGGTGGAAATAATCAAAATATAGGTACAGTACTGTATAAATTCAATACATTTATGTCTCCAAAACATCCGAAGGTAGAAGTGCTTGTGTGACACCAGCATTACATTTTGAAACTAGAGAATATAGACATAATACAGAATCAAAGCTTTTCCCTGTATTTCCCTCTTATCCAATTTATTCACTTGTCAATATGAATTATTCATATCAAAATTAAAATACAGTAGGCCTGCTTAACCCACTGAGCACCAGGCAATATAATATAAATGTACACTCCAGGCCCGGCAGGTTGTCAACAAATTTTGTTTTCCAGAAAACACATGGAAACGGTTATAAATTAAGGAAAAAACACAAAAAACAATCCCCTAGATCATTAAGGGGTCCTACAAGGCGCCCAAAAGTCGAAATTAACATGGGGAAATGGGTAGGCAAAAACATGTTTTTGCGCACGCGGCTGGACTTAGAGGGTTTTCAACCATCAGCATTGTTGTGTGGGATACTTACGCAGTTCCCATACAAATCTGAACCCTCTTGGTGCCATAGAACCGGAGTAATTAACCGCGACGCACCCTATGCGGCGCATAACGACGCATAACATGCGTCGCTGATACTCGAGGGGTAACTATGCAAATGAGATAACAGATACAAAAGCAAATTGGGCTACGTATTATGATCTTAAATAATATATTGGGGAAGGATGTAGTTACCGGGTGTACCACTACCGACATACAACATAAACATCGATAAATATTTATAATAAAATAGACTTATAAATCTATAATACTAGGTTAGGTTAGGTTAGGTTGTTTGGTTAGGGTAATGTATTTTTGTATCCAAAGGCAGTCAAAATAGACGGGAACATGAAGGGGTACACCCGGTAACTACATTCTTGCCATATATTGTTTATTATTTCTATATACTGTATATATTTTTTATAAGTAGGGATCTCGTTCGTCTCCGGATTGACTTTTATTTTTCCCAAGCCATCCAGACAAGTTTGGTTGGCTGAAACATGGAGTTTGGATCGAAATGCTTGTCTGGATCTCTTGGGTTTCCGGATCTGAGAGCACTGGATGGGCGGGGTTCTACTGCATGACCAATCCGGAGCCGGGTCAAGATAACTTCAGAATGACGGGACAATTGATAGGATGAATGCCAAGAGCCAACCGTATTAATACAGTGAAGCTGATTAGTATCAGGAGGGTCCGGTCATGTACAGGGGATAATGGGGATGCTGAGGTATGGGACATGATAGATGTACTAAAGCTTAGTGATAGCGAAAGAACTCTTAACAAATGGTTTCAAATTAAATCAATTTTGTTTCAGAAAAGATATAGGCAAATATTGGTAATAGAGTTGTAGATACAGTATGTAGTAGAATAGGCTACCGAGTGCTATAGTAGGATCAGGAGCAATAGAGCTTCAATACAAAAATGAGATATTCATATGGACAAGATGGGTTGGGTGTGAAAGGGATCTACCTTGTGTGACGGTCCAATCAACTTTCTGCAGACTCCTATTTTCGTATGTATTTATGTAAGTCATATGTCTGATTCATTTGACTAATGACTAACCATGGGGCATCATGAACATCGAAGGTCTATCAATTCCAATTACGGAAATTCCAATTACTGTACTGTACATAGATTTTCTACTTGTTGATTTTGGAATGGCCTCATTAATTAAGCAAATGCAAGCTTCTGGATAGCTTTGACAACCACATGTACTGTACATAATTTCAAGACATTTGTCACAGGACTCAACACAATGTTTGCAACTCTTGCAGCCAAAGGACTAACTAAGAGGGATGACCAAGACCTAGCTCCCTAGACCAAAAGATTGACCTACTAATGTGTAGATCATAGTCTTTAATGTATGTATGTATAAGCCAATTAGGTCTTTGAAAGTGGAGAAAAGGCCTGCTGTGGGCGGAAAAAGGAAGACCTGGAATGAGGTCTCAATGAGTTATCTCAGGTTAAAGAAACCTAGATGTTACAGTTGATACTGCAGCATAACCATCAGGAGATCAAAGATACTGTATACAGGTATATATATATATACAGTATATATGTACTGTATGAGAGAGAAAGAGCGAGAGAGAGAGACCCCCAGGCTGGTAAGCCCATGGCTCGAGCCTCCACGACGACTCAATCTCTCGCAGAGCCTCCAGACGGTCCGGTTAAGGGTGAGTTCATTATGAGTTATTTCATTACTTAAAACACTATAATTCATGGGTTGGTGAGATTAAAATTGTAATTATAGTATTAATAGACTCCTGTTCTCTTAAGGTGAGCATCAAGTATTTGTTTAAACATGTTGACGGATGTACTATGTACCACATCATTTGGCAGCTTGTTCCATTAATTTATTACAGAATAGCTAAAGTTCTTGGTTATGTCTAGATTTGGCATTTTGGTCAGTAGTTTCATACCATTATTACGAGTGGGTGACCTAGATGTGTGTGTATTTTGTGTTTTGTCTGTGCTTGTTCGCTGTTTTGTCTTGTGTTTTCCTGTTCTTGCTCTGTCTTGAGTCGGCCACCCCCAAGAAAAAAAAAAAAGAAAAAAAAAAAAGAAAAAAAAGAAAAAAAAATATATTAGGAAAATAAAAATAAAAAAATAGGAAAAGTAGGGATTGGGCCTGAGCATATAGATAGATAGGGAAGATGATTGCGAGAGAACCGGGCATTGATGTCCACTTTGTTAAAGCCCTTTAGAATTTTGAAGTATTTAATCAGTTGTCCCCTCATTCTTCTCTTTTTTAGTGAGAACAAGTTAAGTTCTTTAACCCTCCGGATCCGGGGGCCTTCATATGAGGCGATCGTCGTGTCCGGGGGTATTCCTGAAAAATTGCTATCTTCATAATTCGATATCTACTGATTGAGACCACCTAGAGCAGTCAACTATTATTATTATTATTATTATAACTAAATTGCATAGTGTAGAACCAACCTTCGTCTATAGACTGCCGTTGAGTTGACGTGGTTGCCGAGATATGATTATGGGAATGTAGGTAATTTCCCGCGTATTTTCGCCTGTGTCCGAACGCTTCGCCGCGGCCCTGGCTAGCACGCAACGTCACTCGTTGCTTCGGTGGCTTTGGTACCGGTAGACGATATTATGTTTGTATGGTGATAATGTCATAGTTGTTGTGTCATTTATTTATTTTACAACCATTATTGAGTTATGTGAAACTTTTTATAACATATTTTCAGCACTTTCACTGTTATTGGATATTATTGTGTCACTTTCACTCTTATTACTCTTCTTGTTATGAATTATTGTCACTCACTGTTATTATTGAGTAATTATTACTTGTTATACATTTTTGTACGTGAAGAGATACGTAGGAGAGTGGGGCAGCAGGAACACTTTTCAGCCAGAGTTGACAGAAGGGTGCTGAGCTGGTATGGTCATGTTGAACGAATGGGATATGAAAGGCTTACAAAGAGAATATGTGAGTCAGGTACAAGGGGAGATAGAAGGGCAGGAAGACCCCCATTGAGATGGAGAGACTGTGTAAGAAAGGCTTTGGATGATAGAGGAATGACTATAGATCAGGCAGGGGAAGTGGTGGTGGACAGGAGTGAATGGAGAATGCTTGTGAATAGTTGAGTGAACACGTGGTCATTTGGAGTAAGGGGTCGGGTGCAAGTTGGACTAGATAATAGTCCATCAGGCGCCTGGCCCGGGGAGACGATTAATATGAAGGGTGCGCCTGGAAGTGTGGTGGGAGGGCTTGTGGCTTTGGCTCCGCTGCATGTCTGCCTGCCGAGATCGGAACCTCTCCGGGTGGTCGGGGGCCGGGGGAGTGCTGGAGCGACCTTGGTGACCCTGGTCTCTGGGTCTTCTCCTGGGTGACCTGGATGTGTGTGAGTTTGTGCTTTTTATCTGTGTTTATTTGTTGTTTTATGTTGTTTTTGTGTTTTCCCTGTTCTTGCTCTGTCTTGAGTCGGCTACCCCCAAAATGGGGATTGGGCCTGAGCATATAGATAGATAGATAAATTTGTGTGTCACTTTCACTTACTAGGCTAGGCTACGCTACGCTAGGCTAGGCTAGGCTAGGCGAGCGTAAGGTACCGCATCTTCACTAACCACTTCTTCATCGTCAAAGTCACTCCCAAGTTCACTCAGTTCACTATATTCATGAGTACCGCATTCACTATCGTCATTATCCTTATCATTATCGTCCTCATCGGTAGTAATAAAGGCCAGAAACTCTAATCCATCCCCCACTTCACCCTCATCTTCACTAACCACTTGTTCTTCGTCAAAGTCACTCCCAAGTTCACTCAGTTCACTATATTTGCTTAGTTCTTCCAGAGTGTGTGCAACACCATCGGGACTAAGCACTGTTTTCTTGGTCGTTTTAGCCTTGCTTTTGTTAGGCGTACGGTACGCGGCGGCGGGCGTCGATTCGGACACAGCGATTTTTTTTGGATTACCTCCATCCATCTTGGATGCGCACTAAGAACTGATGCTGCCTGTTAGTTTGTGCTTGGTGGCACTGCGGTAGCCCACGCACAAACAAAAATCCGCCCGCGCGATTTACACCCTTTGATTTTGATTTTGCCTCATATGAAGCCTCCCGGACTCCTAACCAAAAATATACGTTTTGCCTCATATGAGGCCTCCCGGATCCCATGGGTTAAGTCTTTCGACGTATGATTTGTTTTTTTAGTGTCGGGATAAGTTTACTCGATTTCCTCTGTAAAAAAAAAAAAAAGAGAGAAAGAGACAGAGACAGAGACAGAGAGAGAGAGGAGAAAAATAGTCTGTCCACAAGATTAGAGATACTTATGAAACTGTTGGTAAAAATTAAACTTAATTTAATTCTCGAGACAATACAAATTAAATCTTACCATATATGACACTATGTATTCTTACAGTATATACATTCTCTTTATACCAGCTCTTCTTTGCAGCCTGGTTGGGTGTCGGCCATTGCTGTAAAGAAAGCATGAACCCTCTGGACATGGTTGGGGTACTTCCACTTGAACAAGAACTCAGCAACGTACTCTGGTATGGCATCATTGTTTCGACCAGATGAGGGAATTATGTTGTTCAAATCCTGCCACACTTTCTTGGCCATCTGGGTTGGATTCCGCGTGCCAGATTTCCTAAGTTGGTTTGGAGAAGTGGGGTCGTTATCTACCAGGTTGTAGCCTTCCTCTTCCAAGCCTTCCCAGGAGCCTGACACATCCACCATCAGAGTTGAGCCTGGCAAAACCCACAACTGTAGTGCCGCCAGAACCGAATCCTGGTTCCTCATGTCAATGTATTCAACAAAACAGTTTCCAGTTTCACGATCATATCCACAAATGAACCAATTTTCCAATGACCTCACTTTTGAGTATAAATTTCTCTGAATGAGTTCCACAACATTGTCATTACCCCCTAGCATCCCACCAAACTCTGATATCCATTTCTGGCACACAACTCGAAAGGCCTTAATCCACTCAATTAATGTCTTGGTGCTCACGTCAGTTTCCAGAGTCAGGACTTCCAGTCTTGTGGCAGGGAGCACTAGCCAGAAAAGTATTAGGCTAAAGGCTTTCCGGAGACTAACCCTTGAATTTTCAAACAATGAATCCTTAAACAAAGTTCTACTGAAGATGCAGTGCCTTAGCCTTTTAGTTTTTGCGAGCTTGTAAGTTCGGCTACATTCAAAGTTCAAGCGACCAAAGTTAGCAGGGCAGGCATTGTTGCATTTGGCACATAATACTGCTCTCTTTATAACACCATGATTTGTCAGAAATTTCAATATATTGGTATTGTCACTGCACATAGCAATAAACTGACTAATGTTAAGACTGCAACCATTACACTGTTGATATTCCATCATTAGATAATCTTTTAGCTTTGTTCTGAGACAGGCATTAGTTCAGGCATGCCACTTTCAAATTTGGCATCAATGTTTTAAATATATTTTCTTGGTCTTCAATGAATACCTTCTTTTCAGTTTATTTTTAGTTTACAGAATTACATGTAGGCTACTGCAAAGTCTGTAAAAAGATTACATTTAAGTTATTCATTACATGGACTGTATGATTTATTGTACAGTACTGTACATATCTTCATAATTATTAATCTTAAGTACACATAGAATCTCTTAAAAATATGCGAATATACAGGCATTATGACATTCTGCATCAGTGGGAAGTAACTCTCCTTAACCCTCCAGCCCCGGCTACGCATTACATAAATATTCCCGGAAACCCGGGTGTTTTGGCCGAATAACGTCTAGGTTAGGCTACCGTATATTTGTTATTCTGACTGCTTCCCGCATTCCCACGCATCCCCAAGCGTAGCTGTGTTATTTACCTGTAGAATGGCATTAAGTAGAGCTCTCTAAGTCAACTGGTTGAGTTGTGATGATGATTTCATTGGAGATAACTTTATGGCAAAAACAGCCACTTTACACTACTTTTCGATACTTAACAACAACATACAGGCACACACGAACAAGCGACGCTCTCCTTCTTGTGGCCAGAGATGCGGGGCGTCGGTCCAGCCGGCTGTTGTTCACATGCGTCGGACCGACGCCTCGCACACCAAGCTCACAGGCTTTCAACCACTGGGCGTTAAAGAGCCCTTCCGGGCAGCTCGTGTATGCTTTTTTATGGGCGTTCAAGAGCCCTTCCGGGAACAGAGGGTTAAACCCTCCTGCAATTGTCATTTTAAAATAACACCGTGGCAGATGGGCAGGAGCCCGGGTGTCATTTTAAAATCCGTAAGCTTGAAAGCCTATTAAGCGTGGTTTGAAAGCTGTGCGTCGAACCGTATGTAAACAAGCCGGTCAGAGCGACGCGCACCTTCCAAAACAAGAAGGAAAGTCCTACTTTTGTTGTTATTGTTTTGGAGAACAAGAACAAGTCTTTGTTATTGGCTGATATTGCTAACATCGCATCGAATCTCTCTCCACGGAAATCGTCATCACAACTGAACTAGTTGACCTAGAGCTCTACTCAATGCCAGTTTACAGATACGAAAGCTACGTTTTGAGATGTGTGTGTGAATTCTCTAGCCGTTATAATAACAAAGATAGGGCTAGCCTATTACGACGGTTTTCGGCCATATCCCCCGGGCTCTCAGTGCTGTCATTTAGAAAGGCTGCCCGGGCAGGAAGGATTAAGGACATGTTCAGTAAAAAAATAAAATAAAAAATAAATAGGCCTACTGCAATAAATCTATGTAACAAACTTAGTCAATGAAAACAGGTGATGGTATTGACACAAAAATATGCATGTACAGTATCATAATTTAGCATGTCTTGGGATAACCTTGCAGCCATTAAATACATACATTTCAAAGTTTCAGGTCTTGATTACTAGGACGCGTACCAGGCAGCCCTGTTCTGGGTTGCCATCACTGTCAAGTTTTTTTATAATCTTAAGATCAGATCATAGAATTCATTGTCTTTCTAGGTATACTACTCCATGCAGCTCCCTCCACATTCACAGATTTGTATCTCTTCACGCAATTTTGATCATTATCCTGTGTACCTGATGGCAGTACAGTATACTAAATTACAGTCGAGTGTAGCATCTCTACTCAGTTTCGTTACGTTGAGGACCTCTTGTAAAACTTCATCTCACGTCCATTTTGGTCAACCTCTACATGTGCAACCACAGGGGTTGCTCATACCACCAAAGTTGGTAAGCCAACAAGTCACTCTGTCTCCTCATATATGCAAAGTATGTGAAGGAAGGAAAGTTTTCGGAGCAATGGGAAGTACTGTACTGTATGTGAAAGGTGAGAAATCTCAGAATGAAAGTTAAAAGTGCAATGTATCAAGGAATTGTTGTGTCAACAGTGATGTATGGGGCTGAGACATTGGCCCTGAAGGCATAGGAGAGAAGAAAGCTGGATGTGATGGAGATGAGCTGCTTGAGGAGTATGTGTGGAGTTAATCGTAGAGATAGATTGAGCAATGAAGAGATACGGAAGAGAGTGGGGCAGCAGGAACATTTGTCGGCCAGAGTGGACAGAAGGGTGCTGAGCTGGTATGGTCATGTTGAATGAATGGAAGATGAAAGGCTTACAAAGAGAATATGTGAGTCAGATACAAAGGGAGATAGAGGGGTAGGAAGACCCCCATTGAGATGGAGAGACTGTGTAAGACAAGCTTTGGGTGATAGAGGAATGACTATAGATCAGGCAAGGGAAGTGCTAATAAACAGGAATGAATGGAGAATGCTTGTAAATAGATGAGTGAACACGTGGTCATTTGGGAGAAGGGGTCGGGTGCCAGTTGGACAAGATAATAGTCCGTCAGGCGCCTGGCCCGGGGAGCCGATATTTATGAAGGGTGCGCCTGGAAGTGTGGTGGACGGGGTTGCGGTTTCGGCTCACTGCATGTCTGCCTGCTGCTGAGACCGGAACCTTTCCGGGTGGTCGGGGGCCGGGGGAGTGCTGGAGGGACCTTGGTGATCCCTGGTCTCTGGGTCTTCTCCTGGGTGACCTACATATGTGTGAATTTGTCTTTTGTTTTTGTGTGTTCAATGTTTTCTGTTATGTTGTGTTGTCCCTATTCGGGCTCTGTCTCGTGTTGACATTCTAGTAAGTACAGAGTTTTTTAAACACTAAACACTCCAATGAGGTTAAAGATATACTAGGGAAAAACAAATAGAAAGCCAAAATCTGACAGTTAACTTCACATGCAGGCCTCCTGATGCCTCACTTCATGAGTTCAAAATCCAGCTGGATAAGATCAACACTGCTTTAGAAGTGCTGGGGTCCCCAATCCCTAACATCTTGTGGTTGGGGGACTATAATTGGTTAATATACAGGAGACGCAACATGTTTTTCAGGTATATTTTTTTTTATTTATATTTTTTTTTTTGGTGTTTTAGTCGAATCTACTGATGAAGTTGAATGGGAAAAAAGCATTTACCCATTATCCATCAATCTAAAGACACGCCCCCCGATAGTGGGGAGGGCTATAAAGATCAAGGAAATTGAGGGGTAAAAAGCACATAGAACACGATAATACTGTACACATTTGTAACCAAAATTTGGCTCGGGTTTTGTCAATTTCCAGACCCATAAAACCCGACTTTTTGAAAACCCGAGCCAAGTTTTCACGAAACTTGGCTCGGATTTAACTTATTTAAAAATTAAAATAACACAGTAACCTTATTAAAATGTTGGCTCGGGTTTTGTACATTTCCAGACCCATATAACCCAACTTTTTTAAAACCCGAGCCAAGTTTTGACGAAACTTGGCTCGGATTTTACTAATTTTCATGTTAAAATTACACAGTAACCCTAATAAAAAGTTTGTCTTTGTTTTCATAGGGTTAACATTAGCCTAACCTAACGTAGTAAGAATGGGGTTAACATTAGCCTAACCTAACAACCCAACCTAACCTAACCTAACCTAGACCTAGTATGTGGGATACAAAACTAGCCCTTGCATGCCAGCTACTGCGGTTGCATAGTACTCAGAACGTGGGATACAAAACTAGCCCTTGCATGCCAGCTACTGCGGGTGCATAGTACCCAGTATGTGGGATACAAAACTAGCCCTTGCATGCCAGCTACTGCGGGTTCATAGTGCCCAGTACGTGGGATACAAAACTAGCCCTTGCATGCCAGCTACTGCGTTTGCATAGTACCCAGTACGTGGGATACAAAACTAGCCCTTGCATGCCAGGTACCGTAAAACCGTGTAACTTCGGAAATTTTTCGAGGTTTTTTAACGATATCTCCTGACTGTAAATACATTATAGAGATATAACTAGGTCAAGTGATGTGTGGTGATAGTGCGCGGTAATCCAGGAAGCCTCCTAAAATAATCCCCCATAATAAGAGAGCTATCCTTATCCTAAATGGTGTCCGAAGTCATCTTGAAAAGTGGCTAACTTCGGACATGTATGGATAACTTCGGACATACAGTGATTTCTTATGGAAAATGATTGCCAAGAAAGCTGGGATAGCTTTGGGCAAGCGGAGGGGAACTTCGGACGTACGTTCATGGTTTTATTTCATTCATTTTTCGGCTCCTACTATTTTATATGAATATTTTATTATTGCTGCTTATTCCTGTCCGATGTCTTACTGGAAAATGCACAGTCAATACTTTTAGGCCTGTATAATTAGTATAGGAGGGGGTTATATATGATGTTTAACAAATATTCTTTTTGGATCTGTTCTCCTTAGGCATTGAACCCACTCTTGGAAAATATTGAGCAGGAAAAATAACCAATGCTGTCAAATCAATAACTCGAAAATTAACTAGGCCTAGTGAAAATATATAGGTATGTATACTCTATCACTGCATATACATTTTTATGAATTTGAGAATTTTTATAGGTATAACGTATGTGTTGGTGTTTCTTACGGCAGATAATAATTTTTTTGGACAAGATATATGCCTCTCCTAATTTATATATATTATATATCCAGAATTATCCTAAATACATAAATCGGTTAGCATATTATCACATTTTTATGGGTCTCAGAGAATGATTATTTATTATTATTACTCAGAGAATGATTATTTGATCTTTAACCACCATTTTAATGATGGACAAGTATTATGAATTATTTTCATAGGGCAAATAATAACAAACAATTTGTTTGTTCCATGTCCGAAGTTACCATTTTTTTTGTGGAAAACACAATAGGTTAAATGATAGTTTTCTAGCTAGAGCATTATACAAGTGTAACAAATTTCCTTTGGTGGATGTTGTCTCTGGTAATTTTACTACAAAATTATATCAGTCACAACATCATGCATACAAACAAATTTCTTCAGGGTGATAGAAGTTTGGCAGGGTAGCGAAAAATTTACAAATTTTCGTCATATATATAATATTTTTTTCTTGTACATATACAGTACTGTACTCATGTCAGTTCCCTAGGGCTTTTACATGCTCTTCCTTTGCCATTTCTCTAAACGGACTCCACAAAAAAACCAATAAAAAGCGTTTCCATTATACTGTATAATGACAATGGCTAATTACTTATTATTGCCGATGTCCGAAGCGACCCGGTTTTACGGTACTGTGGGTTCATGCTACCCAGTACGTGCGGCGGCGGACGTAAGTTATAATCCATTATCGTATTTATTACCCATTAATTTCTGGAAGTTTAAACCTATGCGAAAAATTCTTTTACTTTGTTACTTTGCGATCACCCATTAAGATTCCCGAGCTAGCTGTGGTCCGGCTCCTTTATATTGTCCCAACCAACCAACTAACCTTAATGAATAGAGGAGGTACTGCATTGAGGGTCCTTGGCTTGAGTGACTGCCTGGCTGGAGGCTCACCACTCATCCTGGTCAACAGCTGGTGGATTTTTGTTTAGATTTTTTCCATGGCAAAAAACTGTATGTGCATTTCAAAACCAGCTGTCCTCGTCGGCTGTATTTGGAACACTGGTTATTGCACTTTGGACAGTTTACACTTATTGGAAGGCGAAAATGTCTTAAGCAGCCTCATTGTTTTTAAAGACGGTGGAAAAAGCTTTGATCGGCTACCCACACCCTCTACACAAGCTGGCCAAAGTCAAACTAATGGGTTATATCCCGGACCACCTGTCTTCCAAATCATGGCATCACCTGATTGGTCGATAGGCATCACGTGTCAGTGAACTCGATTACTCTTGCCATGAATTAGGTAGGGTGATTACTCTCGCCACCAGTAGTTCATTGCATTTGCCACCAGATATCTCAGTTGTTGACTGACAGCCACGGAAAAGAGGTCTCCCGTTGTAAACAAACCATTAAAACGTAAATATCCATATAATATGTATTATGTTACTTTCCTGGAACTGACACCTACATCAATAATTTGGAAAAAAATAACTTAATCACATGCTATTGAGATTAATTTTTTACCAATATTGTAGCGCGTCCTGTATATTGACCCTATAATTTACCTAATATCACATGGAGGCAAGTAGAACACCAAATAATGGTAAACACCTCAAGTGAAAATAGTGATGCACACTCCAAAGCACTACTTAATCATTATGTTCTCTGCTCAACTTATACCAACACCCATTCCTACAGCTCTGATTCATCTACTGTACTACCATAGTAACTTGTCCCAGGCAAAACCCACGACTGTACTGCCACCACAACGGTCTCCTTGCTCCTTTGGTCCAGGAACTCTACAAAGCAGTTTCCTGTGTCACGATCATACCCACAAATGGTTGGATTTTCTGGTGACCTCTTTTAAGAGAATAATTTTCTTAAGATATTCTCAACATTTCCAACACCTCCCAACTACACTTTAAATTTCAACATCTATTTCTGACAAATGGCTCGACAATTTCTAAGTCGAATAATTAATGTTCTTGTTATTAGATCAACTTGGCTTGTAAGTAACTAGACCTGAATATGACGGTATGAGCCACAAAAAGATCAACTTACAAGTCTTCTGAACACCACAGTAGGCTACATTCTTTCCAACCAGGTTTGGGAAAATACAGATTTATGAAAAGTGCATATATTTTCTTACAATATTTTTGCTTATTACACATACATACTGTACACTTCCATTACAGATTAATATATTCTTGTCATAGTTAGCAGAGCAGGTATTTTGGCAGTTGGGGCATAAATCGATTCTGTTAATAATTTCATGGTATGTCAGATACTCGGAGAGCTTTAAGACATCATTAAAAATTACAGCAAACTGGCTAATAATAATATTGCAGCAAGCACAGTTTGGTATCACTTTCATCATTACATAATTTTGTTCAGTCACATCTCTTCACAAATCACTAGTCATATCCTTTTTGCTTAGTCATATCCATTTGTTCAGTCACATCTTTTTACTTAGTTCAAACTGGTCTGTAGTAGCTCGACGAAGGCATTTTGGTTCCTGTATTAGATATTAAAAAACACAAGGTGTTACTCATTTACCCTGAAGAATTAATATGGATTAGAAAGAAAACAAATCAGTGTAATTTCCTACATTGCAGTAACCTGTTAAGTGAAGTATTTTATTAACTTCAGAGATCGAGTCAGTGTGCTTCACCCCTTATCAATTATACCAGTACTGTATAGTATATCATTATCAGCATTTTAACATTTGTACTGTTTACTGTATAGATCAATATATGTCAAAGCCCCATTTAAACAATTCTAAAATCATTCATATCTTTACTACTATTGAACATCTATCTATTGTCAGACACCTTGATCACCGATGGTGTGGCCACAAATACATACATACATACAATTTTAAGACAGTGCTCCACACATACGTACAGTTTCAGTCTCTTGTCCTAATGGCGGCGTTCCAGGCAACCCTGTTAAGGGCTGCTTCACTTGTCAAGTTTTTGGATTTGAGATCGGCACGTATAGTCCGATCCCAGGTCTTCCTCGGTCCACTCCAAGGTGCAGCTCCCTCCACAATCACAGACCTGCATTTTTTCACCCAATTTTGTTCATCCATTCTCTCCACATGTCCATACCATCCCAGTCTACTTGTACGCATCACCTCGCTAATACTCTTTATACCTAAACGTCTCCTCAACTCATCATTTGTTATTCTATCCTGCAGCCTGGACCCACACATCCATCTCACCATTCTCATCTCATTACGTTCCATTCTGTTGACATCCTCTACTTTAACGGCCCATGTTTCTGAGGCATACGTCATTGCACTTCTAACACATGAGGCATACACCTTTCCCTTCAGGGGGAGAGGCATTCTTTTCATGGTCAGAATTGGCAGCAGTTCTCTGAACTTCCCCCAGCCACATATAATTCTAGTGACAGTGGCAGCCTCGGCCCCACCACCGGCAGAGATGGTATCTCCTAGGTAACAAAACTTGTCCACCAGCTCCAATGACTCATTTCCAAAGTTCACAGCCACAGGATCATCACTTAACACAAGCTCGCTTTTGCACACTACGCACTCAAATTTCTCTATTTATTGGTGGCTTCTTACGTCAATGACGTAAGAGCCTATGATAATATGGCCTCGTTCCGGTCTCCTCAGAGACCGGGTTAACCTTGATAGCGACGGTCGAGAACCAAGATCATCTTAGGGGGTACCCCTTAATCATTCCTAAGGTACGTCATTGGGACGGAGCCACTGAAAAGTAGAAAATGAAAAATAAAATAATTAACCGTTTGAATACCGCGCCTATGCGCATTCCATTCTTCCTCGTTTCCCATCACATGCCTACTCCCGTTATCACCCGAGATGAGTTCTCTTTCAACCGTCGCCCACCCTGTAAAGATGTGTGTCCCTTGCCTCCAATCTAGTTTGCTTAGCCCCTCTTAAACGCGTCAGTTTTTTATTCATGGTGAGTTTATTGCATATTTAAGTTGTATGCACGTTTAGGAATGTATTTATTTTAATTGTATTCGCTCGTAAACCTTAATAGGCAAGGACTTAGCGCCCACACCTTTTCCACACACTGCACATGGGTATTCACCACTCTTTTCCACATTTCCTCGTCTCAATCTACAATGCATAACCTTGGTTTTGTTAATATTGACTCTTAAACCCTTGCTCGCCATGCCCTCTCTCCATCTTCTGAATTTGGCCTCAGCATCTTGCATATTGTCAGCTATTAGGACTAAATCGTCTGCATAAAACAGTTAGAATGGGAGTCCGCCTCTAAAAACTCTAGACAGTGCCTCCAGGACCATAATAAAGAGGAGGGGCTCAACACTGAAGCCTGATGAACTCCAAGACGGACTGTGAACTCATCACTCAGTACAGTAAACCCTCGCTATTTCGGACTAATTAGGGGGACACCCAGTCCGAAATGTCCGATTTTCCGAGATCCGAACTCCGGCTGTGTCCGATATAAAAGAGGACAAAAAACCGACCTGAAAGAGGAAAAATCCGACGAATAAGGAATAGTGAAACGGGAACAAACTTCAACCGGGGGCCAAGCTGGCTGTTAACCGGGAAACGGGAGCAAACTTCATGCAACCATGACAACGGAATAAATGCGACCTCGGCATCAACCTAGAAAACGGAGGCTACCCTATTCGTACCCTAGATTTCAATATACAGTATTAACCCCCGGGATCCGGGGGCCCTCATATGAGGCGATCGTCGTGTCCGAGGGTATTCCTGAAAAATGGCTATCTTCATAATTCGATATCTACTGATTGAGACCACCTAGAGCAGTCAACTAAATTGCATAGTGTAGAACCAACCTTCGTCTGTAGAATGGCGTTGAGTTGACATCGCTATGACAAGTGGTTGCCGAGATATGATGATGGGAATGGAGGTAATTTTCCGCGTATTTTCGCCTGCGTCCGAACGCTTTGCCGCGACCCAGGCTAGCACGCACTAAGTCACTCGTCGCTTCGGTGGCTTTTGCTCCGGTACACGATATTATGGAGATAATGTGATATTATTGTGTCATTTATTACTTGTTCAACCATTATTTGAGTTATATGAAATTTTATATAACATATCTCACTGTTATTGTAATATTATTGTGTCACTTTCACTTACTAGGTTAGAGGCTAGGCTACGCAAGCGTACAGTACCTGTATACCTGTATGCGGATGACACTAAACTGTATAGAAGAGTGAGGAGTAAGGAAGATATGGGTTTGCTTCAAGGAGATGTGGAGGGCATGAAGGGATGGTCTGAGCATTGGTTAATGCCTTTTCATCCAAAAAAATGCAAGTACATGCGGATTGGGACAAGCAAGATAGACAAGGTAGGATACAGTATGTATGAAGCGATGGAGAAAGTGAGAGCAGAAAAGGATATAGGAGTAGTGATAGACAATAAGTTAAATTTCTCAGAACATTTAGCGGAAAAGATAAACAAAGCCAATAGAATTGTAGGGCTGATAAGGACGACATTTGTGTCACTTGACGAAGAAATCTTCAGGAATCTCTATACAGCGCTGGTTAGGCCGCACCTGGAATATGCGAACCAGGTGTGGGCTCCATATATGGTAAAGGATATAGAAGCAGTGGAAAAAGTGCAGAGGAGAGCTAGCAAGCTGGTACCAACGTTGAAGAACGCGGGCTATGAGCAGAGGTTGAGGACACTGGGGCTTCCGACACTGGCATATAGGAGAAAGAGAGGGGATATGATAGAGACTTTTAAGATAGTGTCAGGAAAGTACGATGAGGATGTGTGTGAAGGTATCTTCTTGATGCGGGAGGGAACAAGAACGAGAGGACACTCTAAGAAAATTTACAAAGAAAGAAATAGGCTTGAGAAGGCAAAGAACTCATTTTGTGATAGAGTGGTAAATGAGTGGAACGCACTGCCCCAGTATGTAGTCGATTCCGAATCAATAAGGGAGTTTGAAAGTAATCTTGATAAAGCATGGGGAAGACAAGATTTGAAGTTTGAGTATAAAACAAAAATACAGAATAGTAAAAATGTTGCGTCTGCTACCGCCGCCGCCAACACCGTGAACGATTGCAAGTACTGGTACTGAGCTGGATACACAGGCATAGTTTGCCTTTTTCCAGAGGATCTACTGTAAGAAACTGTAAGAAACTGTAAGTACCGTACCGTCCGTACGGTATCGTAATTGACACTTGTAATAATTACATTTGGTTGTTTCTTTCACTTAGACATATTGTTATATTGTTTTTAGTGTCACTTTCACTTATTACAGGTTTCACTTATAAATACTTATTGAATAGTTACTCTAATATATAGTTGTTGTGTCTCTTTTACTTGCACATATTGTTATATTGTTTTTAGTGTCACTTTCACTTATTACAGGTTTCACTTATAAATATTTATTGAATAGTTACTCTAATATATAGTTGTTGTGTCTCTTTTACTTGCACATATTGTTATATTGTTTTTAGTGTCACTTTCACTTATTACAGGTTTTACTTATAAATACTTATTGAATAGTTACTCTAATATATAGTTGTTGTGTCTCTTTCACTTGCACATATTGTTGTATTGTTTTTAGTGTCACTTTCACTTGCACATAGTGTTTTATTGTTTTAGTGTCACTTTCACTAGTGTTCTCAGGGTCAGTGCCACTTAGAAATTTACCAGGATGTGGAAATCATCGTGGCAAGTCGTGATGCACAGTGCTACCTGACATTCCTGGCACTGATACGAGGTTTTGGTGTTTGTCTGGGGTCTTCGGGTGGTGTGGCTGCAGACATGGAACCGTTTCTGGGTCTTGCGACCAGCAGCTACTGGAAGGCCGACGATCCTGTGCTTCTTGTGGTGTTCGGAAGCGTAAGTGCGGTCCATGGTGCCAGCTCCTGGCATATGTTGAGCTCGTGGGGCATCCTCAGGCACGGCATATTCCCCAAGGAGATCCAGAATGAGCTGTTTCTGGAATCTCCGAAGGTTGGTGTACTTCCTGGGCATTGTGGGGTTCATCAGCTTGTACAGGTTGTACGAGTTCAGCACAGACACATCCATCATGTGCAGGAAGAACTTCTTATACCACCTGCAGGAGGTCCGCAGGCAGTCGATGAAGACGACCTGCATGTCTGACTTGTCAACCAGACGCATGTTTATGTTGTAGTCCATAACTGCGTCTGGCTTCATGATGGGCTCCCTGGTCCTGTGGTTGACTTTGCCAGAGTCAACCAGGTTGCCCTTGTGGATGGTGCTGATCATGTTGACCTTCCTTTGGTCGTGCCAATGGATTGCCAGCATCGGACCATGTTGCTTGAGGAAGATGTCATTCTTCTTGGTCTTTTGGGGAAATTCCGGCATGTTCTTCCTCGTCCCCGGTACTGTGCCCACAGTCTGGGTTTGCTGCCTGTTCAGGTACTTGGTGAGGATGGGAGGCGTATAATAGTTGTCCGTGTAGAGTATGTGGTTCTTGTTGAAGTAGCGATCCATCATCGCCTTCACCACTGCTCCACCGAACCCTATTTCTTGATCTGCAAGAACCTCACCCTCCTTCCCACTGTAGACAATGAAGTCCAGCACATAACCTGTCTTACAGTCACAGAGGACGAAGAGCTTGATGCTGAATCGATGTCTCTTGGATGGTATGTACTGCCGGAAGTGAAGGTTCCCCCGGAACAGCACAAGAGACTCGTCGATCACGACCATTTGAAAAGGCTTCAAGAATGTGGAAAACTTGGCCTTCATCATGTCGAAGAATCCCCTTATCTTACACAGGCGGTCTGTTCGGTGTACATTGGTGTTGGTAACGAAGTGCAGGTTACCAAGTATGGCGAAGTAGCGGTCCCGGGACATAAGTTTGCCAAAAGCAGGTGTGGCAATTATGTCGCCTGTGATCCAGTAGTCTGCCAGCCGGTGCTTCTTCACATGTGCCATGAGCATGGTCAGTGCTATGAACACATACATTTGGGCAATGGTGACAGGCTTCCAGGCCTTCATGTGGGAACTATGGGTCTTGCCGCTGAGGTGGTCACTGAGGGCCTGCTGCTTATTGGTCTCATCGACAACATATGACATGACATCATTGTCGAAAAAGGCCTTGAATAGCTTGGCAGGTGTTGAGTTGGGTCCCCCTGGGAAAGATAGATCAATCCCTGTGGCATGTTGGGCGTCATTGAATGTGGCATCTTGTGGCTGAAAGGTGGCCCCATCCTCCCACGTCTAGACATCAGCATGCCTGGCACGGGGACAGGGACGGGCAGCAGGGGCGTCGGCAGCAGCAGGGACGGCCTGGCCACGGCCGTGGCCACTCCCACGGGCACGGGCACGGGCACGGCCACGCCCACGCTGACCAGCAGGGCCCCTGGCACGGCCACGTCTAAGGGCACGGCCACCCCGAGCACGGGGACGTCCACGGCCACGCCGGGGTGCTGGGTCGTCCACCCACTCAGCTTCATCCACAACAGGGTCGTCTGGCAGGTCATAATTACCATCCCCAGAATCTGCACCGTGGTCGTCCATATATCTTGAAGGGCGGCCATATTCGTGGGTGTCTTCAGGGTCATAGGTGGGATCCTGGTCGTCAGTTGGTGGCGATACATCAGGTGGCAACTGCTGGCGTGGGCGGCTAGTGGCTGGTGAAGGTGAGCTAGTTGGCTCTGAAGTTTTTAGGCGACGACGAGAGCGTTTTTGGAGCAGTTTAGGGCCTGAGGTGCTGCTTTGTGCCCCACCTGTGGCCATGAACAAGACCCTTCTGGAGGTGCATTCACCACTTGCACCACTTGTTGATGGCTGTGGGTCATGCTGGGACAATACCGCACCACTTGCACCACTTGTTGATGGCTGTGGGTAATGCGGAGACAATTCCGCACCACTTGCACCACTTGTTGAGGGCTGTGGGTCATGCGGGATCAATGACGCACCAGCCGCGGGTGAGGAGGTCCCGGGAGACAAAGGAATAGGCCTACCCACGCTCGACTCTTCACTCTCATCCTCACTATCAGCATCTTCACCGCTTTCCTTTTCGGCCGCCTCCCGTGCCTGCTTCCTTGCACTATCCAGCACAGCTCTCCTATAAAAATAACTGGCTATTTTTGCCGGGGAAGGAGTCCCCACAGCCGACGCCGGGGTCGCAAGCGTGTGCGTCGTGTCACGTTCACGTGATGCGGGTAGAACACTTCCCATTTCACTAACATTTTCATCACCTTCATGATGTTCACCACATCCAACATTGTCATCATTATCATCATCACCATCGTCATCATCAGTGCTATGAAAGCCCTGGAATTCTTCGCCATCTTCCACTTCATCAACATCTTCACTAACCACATGCTCTTCGTCAAAATCACTCGCAATCTCAATCTCACTAAGTTCATCACTATCGTCACTTAACTCTTTTAGTACACGTGCAACACCACCGGGACTTAGGAATGCTTTCTTGGTCCTTTTAGCCTTGCCTTTCCTAGGCTTACGGGTCGCTTTTTTTCGGGTTAACTCCAGCCATCATGGATGCGAGATAAGAACTGATGCTGCCTGGTAGTTTGTGCTTGGTGGCGCTGCGGTCGCCCACGCACAAACAAAAATCCGCCCGCACAATATGAACGCTTTGATTTTGATTTTGCCTCATATGAGGCCTCCCGGATTCCAAGGGTTAATATAATAGCACATACAGTACAGTACTGTATAGTAGTTTATATGGAACAATAAGTAAGGAACAACACTCACCCCTTCATTGAAAACCGGTCCATTCACTGTCCTCCACCTCACTCTCCTTGACCGGTTCCATGTCAGTTGAACCAGTGCCACTTTAACCAGTGCTAACTCAACCAGTGGCCACTTCAACCAGTGACCATTTTAACTAGTAGGTTATGTTAGGTTAGTTTAGGTTACTGGTTAAAATGGTCACTGGTTGAAGTGGCCACTGGTTGAGTTAGCACTAGTTAAAGTGACACTGGTTGAAGTGGCACTGGTTCAACTGACCTCCTTGACCACCTCACTCCCCTTCTCCATCTCAAGTGATATCGAGGTCACCTTACGCTTTGGGAGGCATAATAAACGGAAATATACACAGAGATGTGTAACACAACACCAGCTAGATCGTACTGACGCGTCTCGTGACTCTCGTCCAAGCGGGTGACTCAGTTCAGAGCCTAGCCTTTATACTGGCGCTCCGACGGATCCCAGTTTTGACGGATATTCAACCGGGGACGGGAGCGCGTCGGAACGATGACGGAAATGTCCGGCAAACGGAAGTACTGTACGTATCCGAGAGGCCGTTGCTGATCCGGCAAGTACAGGTTTCCGACATTTAGAGGTCCGACGTAGCGAGGGTTTACTGTACACCTTTCACCCTCACCGCAGTTCGCGAATCCTCACACATCTTCATTATCACACGCACCAGCCACTCTTCCATACCAAGTTTCCTCATAGCCCACTGCACAGCATCTCTAGGCACCCTGTCAAAGGCCTTCTCCAGGTCTACAAACACAAAGTAAAGATCCCTGCCTTTTAGTAAGTATCTTTCCTGTATCTGCCTGACTATGAAGATAGCATCGGTTGTACCACGTCCTGACATAAAACCAAACTGCATATCATCAATGGAGATGCTTTGCCTGATCAAACCCTCAAGGACTCTCTCACAGACCTTCATGATTTGGTCAAGCATTTTCAGGCCCCTATAATTACCTCTATCTAGCGCATCCCCTTTTCCTTTGTATATATTTACTATTACACTTTTTTGCCAATCCTCGGGGATTTTCTCATCTACTGTATAATAATAGTGTTTATCAACTCGGTGATTAAGTTGACACCAGTCTCCCCTGAGGCTTTTATCATCTCAGCGACAATATCAGAGCACCCTGTAGCTTTACCGTCCTTCATTTTATTGATTGCATCGCTCACTACAGCTGGTACTATCAAAGGAGGGGGTCCAGATATTGGTTTTTCGATACTAAGCTGTTCCTTATCCCATTCAAACTCTACATTTAGCAATCGTTCATAGTGTGCCTTCCATGCTTCTCTGATTTCATTTTCTGCATACACAATCTTCCCATTATCATTTCTAACACACTGTTCACCTATGTCCCTACTGTCATTTTTAACTCGCCTAGCTAAGTTGAAGATCCCATTGGGATTGTCAGTGTTACACACTTGTTCGAGGGCCATGTCCTTAATGCCTTTTTTAGCATTGTAAATAACTCTTTTGGCAGTTTGTTTAGCTGCCTCGTATTCCTTCTTGCTGCCTCCCTTCTTCCATGCTTTGAAGCATCCCCTTTTCTCTTTCACAGCATGTTCTACCTCATCGTTCCACCACCAGGAGGTCTTATTCCTGGGGTGACCCTTTGTTTTCCCACAAACTTTGTCAGTGGCAGCGAGAAGGCTATGCTTAAGAAAATTCCATTGACTATTTACATCGCTAGGCCTGGCTTCCTTATTTCTATTAATTTCCTCCAGTTCACTATGAAACCTATCTCTAACTTCCTTGTTCTTCAGCAGCCACACTTTCCTTTTGGGCATGTATATCTTCTTGCGCTTAGGATCTCTGTAAAAGCTCATGTCGCACACCAGTAGCTTATGCTGGGGGATACATTCTTCGCTCGGGATGACTACATCCCGAACCAGTTTCCAGTCTTTCCTGTTAACCAAGAAGTAATCCATCTGGTTACTGGAGACCCCAGATTTATATGTGACCAGATGGCTCTGTCTTTACTTGAACTTCGTGTTACACACAACCAAGTTGAGTGCAACGCAGGACTCCAGTATATGTTCGCCTTCCAGATTCCTCCTTCCGTAACCATTTCCTCCATGTACTCCCTCGTATCTATCTGCAGATGCTCCACGTGACCATTCAGGTCCCCTCCCAGGATTGTTATTTCATTCTCCGAGAGGCCCGAAATGACACTAACGGTGTCATTCCGGAAGTCCTCTTTAATCTCTTTCTGTAGGCCAGCCTGTGGAGCATATGCAGATATCTATCTATCTATCTATCTATTGCCGGACGCCTTACTCCCCTTACGAGGGTGGCCATACACAGAATGCCCCCAAGCGGACCTATTCCCTGTGAGAGGGACAACCCGAGCCAGTTCAGTGAAGGACTTACAGGATTGACCACTCAATTTAGGATTCATCCAACTCCGAGGCCCTCTGTGTATCTTGTTAACACTATTTTTCTACAGTGGTGTTCGGCTAATCCATCCACTAACCTGCTTTACCCTTAGGTAAGCAGTACGGATTTGTATCAGGTTTACTCCCCTAGACAGGTTGCCAACCAAGGCTGACGAGTCCCATCCACCCGGATTTGTATAAGGTTGTCTCCCCTAGATGAGTTGCCGACCAAGGCTAACGAGTCCCATCCACCCAGATATCACATTTAGAATTCTTTCACCAACTTTCAACTTCAAAACAATCAGCCTTTCACTAACTCTCGTAATCTGAAGCACACTTTCCGCCAGCTCTTCAGCCACCAGAATACCCACTCCACCTTTCGCTTTATCAGTCTCCACCCTCTTCTAGTAGATCCTAAATATTTTCTTTCTTCCAACAATCCACTGTACCCCAGGCCCTTTCCAGAGTGTTTCCTGGGCACAGCAGACGTCCACTCGCCTCCTCTCGCACATCTCGGCCACTTCATTTGCACGCAGATTCAAACTACCAACATTCACACTAGCAAGTCTGAGATTGTGGGGGGCATCGCCTCCATGCAACTGTCACGTATCATCCGTTGCCCCTCCTCCCACCAACAACATTTACATTCATAAATCTCTCAAGTTCAATTTTCCACTTCTGCCTCTCCCTCTCTCACCTCACTCTCATGCACTCTTTTTGTCATTCTCTCGCTCACCATTCTCTAGTCATGATAATTTTGTCCTGTACCAATTACATCTGAACAGTTGTGGATTAGTTTAATATTCCCCTATTTCATCTCTGCCACGAGACTCCTCAGACAACTTGGATTAATAATCCCTTCAGTAAATAATTGTTATTTATATTGCATTGTACTGTATAATGGATGATCAAAATTGGGTGAAGAAATACCAGATATGAAACATGCAGTCAGTGTGTGTGTGTGTGGGGGGGGGGGGGGGGGGTTAAACCTACGAGACGTGGGATCAGGTATTCCTCTGTGTGTGTGTGTCTCTTAGACCTAAGAGACGTGGGATCAGGTATTCCGGTTTGATCTCAAAATAAGGAACTTGACAACAGAGGCAGCCCAAAAGTCTTTAATCTTGTACTGTATGTATGTATTGGTGGTGGTATGATGCAGTTTTTACCACCATGCACTACCTGCTCAAGACCTGAGCTAGGCTGGTGGGTACCTTGATGATCAGGGACTTCAGTGAATAGTTGCCACAGATTGTTAGACCACGCCGTCCACCAACAGCACTGGTGTCTGCCAATAACACACACTGGCCGGACCGAGACTCGAACCGTCAACCTCACGGCTTGCAGGCGAGTGCTCTACCAACTGCACTACGGCCTTTGGTGGTAACAAAATATAAGTACTTTGAGGAAGTTAAGCCATGTTCAAAGAATGGATGAGAATGCTATGAAAAATATCTGTCCATTAAGGACAGAAACCATACTCTGTGTATGAAGTAGTTTTTAAACTTGTATATATGTATTGGTAGTGGTATTAACAAAAAAAGTACTTTGAGGTGGTTAAGCTATGTTCAAAAGATGGATAGGAATGCCAACAAAGAGAATTACTGTATATGGATATCAAGTGAGAGAAACAGTTGGTAGTGGAAGACTTATGTTAGTGGAGAAGAAAGTGGAATAATATATCAAAGAAAAACTTTCACGAAATGGAAGAAGCATTGTGGTACTGGCAATGGAAGCATGTCTGGACAAAGTAGCCTGAAAGCGGCCATCCTTTAGCGGAGGTTTCTCCTAAAGTTAACAAGCGTCAGATGATAACGATCATGAAGAAATTGAAGAATCTGGCTAATATTAGGCAATTCTATTCAGCTTAGGTAAGACCTATAAGGATCAAATGTAGCTTAAACAAACTAAAAACAACCCCTTAAGTCCCCATGTAGATCTTTCTTAAGTCAAGTAAAATTGTATCGTAATAGCCAGAATACAATGAAGCAAAGCGAAACGAACATTGCTGATAGGGTTAAACTGGCTGTTGTTATGGGGAAATATATAATCCCTTTAATAAGTAACTTGTTACAGTACAAAAGTTATCACAATAGCTGAACCTCTCTCACAATAACATGTAAATACATATAAAATGGCATTATTATACATTATAAAAGGATAATATTCATCACAATACAGTAACAAAGTTACTGATTTGAAAAGCCAAGAACAACAGTTCTCCAAAAACATTGATGTGCAACTCAACCATGGTGTCAAACCAGACCAGTTTTGTTTGAAGACTTGAATGAATATTAGAAGAAATACAAAGAAATACAAATTAAATACAGTAGCATTGTTTTCGCCATTTTATCACTTTGAAAGGCATAATTTGAACTGTAAACCACAATTTTATCTTTGCATACATGTACAATACTGTACAGTAACTAAGACTATAAATAAAGAACCGCCTTTCGTTTGACAAGCTGAACTCAATACATAAATGATGATGCAGTTTAATGCCGCGTACTCCCTTGGTTAACAGGGCTAGGGCGTGCCCTTGTCACAGGGACTTAACTGGACATTTGCCATGAATCACTAGACCGAGCTGTACAATCTCTTGACATTTACCAATGGCACGGCCTGGGATCGAACTGCCGACCCTTTGACCAGCAGCCAGACACACTACTGACCAGGTCACGGCCCGTAGCATGACTCAAATAAATAGTACAAGTCACAGGCTATTAGAAACACATGAGGACTGTCAAAGAAAAGTTATAAGTTAAATCACAGAGTTTAAGATTAAGGTTATCAGTGAACTATTGATTTTGACTGTACAACTGTGGAAACCAATAACTGTTTCTTTTTCTCTTCTAATGAATATATATAGGGTACTATTTATTAGTGGCCCCTCCATCATTGACGAACATGCCTATTACATAAGGCATCCTCTTCAAACACTAATCCGCCGTAGTTTTGAATCTACCGCGCAGAGCATTTAAAATCTGAGGAGCCTTCATCATGAGCGCACGCGACCTCACTCATGGCTTCAGTCATTATGAATTGGGTTCTCACTACGAAAAAACTTTGTAAAAAATAAAAACAAAAACAAAATAAGAATAACTATCCAATAAGCTTTCCATCATATCGTGGATGTACTTGTGTGGATCTTTGACCAGACGCTGATTCAGGCGTCATTCTTCCTTCTCTGCTCTGCGCTCACCCCGCCCGGACGTGTCTCCCCACGCTCCGCTGGTTCCGCATTTGCTGCGTCCCTAGTGAGTTTTTTCTCATTTGTTTACTCCGGGATGTATCGAGTAAGGTTAGGATATGCATAGCAGGAGTGTCCTGGGCTGGTTGCCCGCAGTGCAGTGTATTTTGGGTCGTGTGTTTGGGGCATCTATTTCGGATGTACCCTCGTGGTCCTGTTTTGGACGTGTGAACTTTTTCACAGTTAGTTAGCTTGTGTTGCAGGCGGCTTTCATTACGCGCTTTTTGCTGCCTTCGATCTTTCTGATGAGGTAGCGTTTGTTTTGCTGACGTTCCCAGCGTATTTTTCTTCACTTAGTGAAGTTTTTTCTGGGTCTCGAGTCAGTCTTCCCTTTGCCGGAAGTAATTGCTACAGTGGTGTGTTGGCGGTGTTTCCTGTTGAGATATTTCCAGTGCTTTTGTTTATATTTCAACGTTTTTGTGCCGTCTGCCTAGGCCTAGCCAGCCGCTCGTAGCTTTGCCACATGTACAAGTGATTTATTTATAAATATGTACTACTGTGTCATGTGTATCCTGGTTTAGTTGTGTATTGGCTAATTCCACGGACTATTTATGTTTCCTGGATTAGTTGTGTATTGGCTAATTCCACGGATTATGTTTGTGGGCCCTCGGTTAGTTGTGTTTTGGCTATCTCTCGGGTCCTATGTGCGTTCAGATGGTTTCTGGACGGGGTGGGTTACTTTCCGGCGGGTTTTTCTCGGTTACACCATGAAAACCCCGGCCGAGAGCCGAGTTTCGGCCACGCGTGGTTTCAAAAACAGGCTTGTGTCCCCGGCGAGTAGGTGTCTGTGGCTCTCCAGGATTGCATCTCTGTGATGGTGCCTGTTTCAGGCTCCCTATGATTCCCGGCGGAATGGCTGTACCCATCTAACATTGTTCATGCGGACATATGATATGAAGTTTTCTACCCGGTTTTACAAACCAAAGTTAAAACATAGCTGTTGTTGTGGGCTTTCCTCCCCGGCGATCTTTTACAAAGAAGTGGGGATAGGAACTTATGGGGTTAACGTTTATACATCAGATCTCACCCGGCGGGTGCACCTTGGTAGGGTGGGATGAACGAATTGGTAATTCAGTTTAGTTAACCGGTCCATTTAGTGATACTATATGTATCGCCGCCTTCACACATACGGCGATCGAAGGCTCAATTAGGGTTAACATCTTTTCATAAGTTTTTCACACCCGGTGGGTGCTCCTGGGAGGAGGAAATAAGGAATTTACAATTCAATTTAGTTAACCAAAATAATTGAGAGATACGTTAGTGCCTTCAACATACGGCGATCTACAGTATATGACAATTCGTTAGAAGTCAGATCTCGTATCAGCCTGCCCAGTGTTAATCTGCAAGATAATTCAGGGGCCGGCGTCTTTGTGGGGGGTTGTTTTCCAAAATTGAATCTTGAAACAGTCACCACCAGAAAGACTATGTTTATAAACGCCATACTGGTATTTTATATTATGTCAGAGGGTATTCTTAACTTTCTTAAGACATGTCTAGATATTCGGAAATCTTTATTGAACCTCGCCGCGTAACGAGCTGTGATCGTTGTGACATTACGTCTCGTTACCCGGCGGGTTATTAACACTTGTGTGCGAACATGTTGGGTTAACCTTATGAGCATTAATTCCTGGAAATTTTCTTTTTTTTCCAGGGCTGGGCTCCGGCGGACCAATACAGAACCTGCAGTAGTTTCCCCACCAGTCTCTGTCATGGCTACCTTTGCCCCAGTTTTTGCTTTATGCATTACTCCAACCTGTGCTGGTATCCCTCTTTTTGTGCACACTCTTTGTATCAAGTGTGTTAAATGTCTAGACCGTTCAAGGGGTCTGTGGGTGATGCGCAACTGTTCCTTTTGCTCCCAACTCAGTGTAAAAGTATTAAAGGACAATGATAAGACCGCAGCGGTCGCCTTACGAGAAGTTAGGCAACAAATGGCAGCTTATACTACTATTGTGGCTCATAAGTCACTTCAATGTGACAACGTCCCACTTTGGGATAGGCTTCTAATTGAGCACCCTCCCCCTAAACGTTCCTCTCGAGTAACTATCCGTAAGCCGGCAGAGACTGGACAGGGTTCTGTGTCATCTCCTGCCCCAGCTACTTCGAAACGTCAACGTGAGCCTACACCCCCGGCGGCAGCCTCCTCGTCTCGGGCGAGATCTAGGTCTAGACACCAGCCTCCCAGTCTTGCAGCATCTTCACCATCGAGTAAGAAGAGTAAGACGGAGAGTTCCACCAGTGGTCACGGCGATAAATCCTCCAAATCAAAGAGTAGTTCACGGTCACACCGCAGCCATAAATCTTCGAGAAAGGATTCCCATGATAGTAAGGCCTCCCGACATTCGCCGGAATCTAGTACTTCTCGTCATACCTCTACCCCAGACAGAGCTAGTGTTCGGTCTCAGGGGTCCAGTGTAGTGCCTGTACCTAAAGATATTCTACCTATTAGCATGTTAACCCTGGATTTGGAGAGTTCAGGGAGCTCAGTGGTTGAGAGTGTTTCGGACTCCCAAGGGAGTGTAGGCCAAGGCCTCGGTGTTTGGCGATATTCTCGACCAGTACCTGACAACCCACTTCTGGCTCAAACTACTCACACAGTGGCTGACGTCCACCGGGACGCGGCGATCCCATCCTCTATTCCTGACTTATCTTGGCGACAAGATGGTACCCCAGTTTCGGCAGTATCCTCTCATGAGGAACAGGATGATAAAGACGAGGTTTCAATTATATCAGATATGGAAGTGCAAGAGTCGGGTTCAGGCTTAGACGCCGCACAAGATCTTATTGATTCACCATTGAGTACATCATCTAATAAATTTGTCACAGCACAGGAAATTGATGGGCTACTAGTTAATGCTTTATCTAAATGTTTTGGCCAACAGCCGGAAACTCCTACAGTGGACCTGGGAGCTCCCATGACAAGCTCTACGGTACGGCCTCTGATGACTTCTATTGCTTTGACTCAGATCCCTCACCCTCCCTCTCTGTCACCATCGGTGGTCACTAGGCCTGCTACGGCGGCATTGACCACTTCGAATGTAAGGGTTATAACGGATGTCAATCCGCCCCCGTTAGACAAAGCTCCTCTCAGAAAGGTAGCTATGCCCCTGCTTTACGGACCAGACGAGTCATGGGTCCTTTTGACCCCCACTAAGCCAGAGCTCGCCCAACCTACCTTGTAAGGGGAACTCCCAGTGCTGCAAGAGTGGGTCATCCAAGGCAATAAATCTAAGAAATTAAGGGCCTTGGATACTTTGGGGAATGTACTAGATGTCAATGTAAAGGCGATACCTAGTTATTATCACCAGGACTATTTTGTTTATGCTGCTAAGCCTGCTTTACCCTCTGCCTCAGCTTCAAAATTGTTTTCTGACTGGTCTAAGCATGATGGGTTTAATGACATTAAGACACTGTCAGCTCTCACTCCAGAACTCGATTTGCAAACCGTCACAGACGCAGCCGCTAATCCAGTCTTGAAGGTGGGGCAGTTGGGTCCAGGACCTTGGGTGGAATGGGAGACAGAGGCTCAAAACTTTGCGACCACATTTACTTCCAAAACTTCCCACCAGATCCCTCAAGATACTCATTCTTGGTTCTCCATGCCAGTGTGTTCTGCCGGCGGAGTCCCTTCAGCCTTGTTTGCTTTCTTGGCTGCCCCTAAAATTAATCTTTGTGAACTAAAAGACCCTTTCACTACCCCTACCCCAACTCACCTAGACCGAGAATTTAGGCTATGGGGGAAAGCTTTTCGCCTGTTCTCCCAATACATAGTGTCACAACAGGTTGCAGTCATTGCTCCGGTCCACTCAGGCGATCGCAGACGCGGATGCCAGAAGGTCGGTCGAACTGTCCCGGCGACTGCTTCTTCAGTCGTCAATCCAATCATTGGGTGACATACGCACAGCCTTGCTTGAGGCGGTGCGAGCGAGACAAGATCTCAGAATGTCTTAGGTACGGAAGCTGCCTGATCGCATTGCGAATCAGGTGGTCATGTCACCAGTGCTCACTCCCTCTTTAATGTCCCCTGAAGTGTGGCGAACAGTTTTTAATATGGCTCAGGCCTTTAAACATATTCCCACCCCTTCGAAGAAACCTGCCTTTAACTTCCCCAAACCCAAGCCAGTCGCTAAGGCTCAGCCGGGGGGATCTAAGCCCTTTCATCCACCTCAGTCCTCCTCCCCTCAAGGTCAGTACAGGCATAGACAGGGTAGGTTTTCAGGTCAGAGAGGACGCAGCTATAATAAGCCAGGTCAGGGCCCGTCTTCTGCCAACGCCAGCCAGCCGGCGAAGCGTCCACCACCTCCAACTCCACCACCATAAAAAAACTAAAGTCTCTCTCACTCCCGGTGCCAGTCTCAAGGCCGGTGGATCCGACAGTAGTACAGCCGGCGAACCCTTGTCTGCTAACTGGGTCGTTCCGTACGTGTCACCAAGCATGGCCGTTAAACACTTGGGCACGGATGGTGGCACGCAAAGGCATCACTTGGCAGTGGCTCCGGCGACCTCGCTTACGTCAGCCGACAACGGCGAATCTTGTTTCTTTAGAGGTGGAGTCACTGGTCCAGGAAATGATTGCCAAGAATGTCATCATCCCGGTCCCTCCAAATTACCCAGTATTCACGTCCAAGCTATTTTTGGTTCCCAAAAGGGACAGTGTTCAGATGAGACCGGTCATAGACCTGTCGTATCTGAACCTTCACATTCACAACGAGTCATTCCGAATGTTAACAGTACACCAAATCAGGCTAACACTTCCGCCGGGAGGTTGGATGTGTTCCCTAGACCTGACAGACGCTTATTGGCACGTATCGGTAAACAAAAGATTTCAAAGGTTTCTGGCCTTACGGATCAGGCATCAAATTTTTTTTTTTCAGAGGATGCCATTCGGTTTGAACCTGGCACCTCATTTATTCATGAAATTAGTCCGGCAAGCCCTGATGCCATTGTTAAAGCAAGGGATCAGAATTTTGTGGTACCTAGACGACTGGCTGGTGGTGGCAGAGACAGAGCAATTATGCATCAAACATGTCAACATAACTTTAAATCACGTCAAAACTCTAGGGTTCAAGGTAAATCTGGTAAAGTCAAACCTTGTTCCCTCACGAGTAATTCAGTGGATAGGGCTGGTTTGGGACACAGCTGCTCTCACTCTGAGTCAGAGTGTGGACAATCGAAACAGGTTTCGCAGGAAACTGTTCATGATTCTTCACAGTCTGACTACGACACGGAGGATCTGGGAGTCTCTGGTCGGCTCTCTCAACTGGATTCAACTAACTGTAATGTTGGGCCGGTTGAAAGTAAAACGTTTAATATTGGAGGGCAACAAATATTTCCCACTCTTACCGGCGGGAAAATTATGGCCCATACCAAAATTAATCCACACCTTACTAGCGGTCTGGGCGAAGAGGGAAATGTTGCACTCAGTAATGTCATGGACCTCTCCTCCGCCAACGGTATGGGTAGACACGGATGCGTCAGGCACAATAGGTTGGGGTTTTCAGTCAAACCAGGGGCACCAGGGTCAGGGGCTTTGGTCCCACTTAGAAATCTCCCACATCAATGTCAAAGAATTATTAGTCCCCTTGTATTTCCTTCAGGCTCACGGCTCTACTTTACAGGGCAAGTCGGTGGCCTTCAGAATGGACAATCTGAATGCAGTTCACTGTATTCAGAAACAGGGGTCAACGAGATCACGGAAGTTGCTAAACGTGTCGGAAGAGATTTTTACTCTTGCCAACAGGCTAGACATTTATCTTCACACATCTTATCTCCCAGGCGTAGCAAACGTCTGGGCAGACGCTCTGTCCCGGAGACAGAGCACGACAGTAGAATGGGAGCTCAAGCAACCCATTTTCAACCTAATGATTGCAGAGCTCTACCATCCACAAGTGGATCTGTTTGCGTCCGAGGAGACTCACAAACTCCCTCTATACCTCACCCGCCGGACGAGAACGCCGGCAGGGGGGCCAGACGCCCTAGTGACAGACTGGAACAGATGGAGCTCCATCTATCTGTTTCCGCCGCCAGACGCGTCACTAATGTGCCACGTAGTGAACAAACTACGAGATTATCGAGGCTTAGTCTCGCTAATCGCGCCCTGTGGCCGGCGCAGTTATGGTACCAGCAATTAAAGACGTGGTGCCCGCACCCGGTGTCGCTCCCGGTCGAGTATTTCCACTTAGACACGATTGGCAACCTAGCGACCTCGCTGACTTTTGCATTATGGACATTCAAGAGGCCAAGTGGCTAGCACCATATGGTAGAGATGTGACCAATGAATTATTAAATCAATATACTCAGTCTACGAAACGACAGTATCAATCACATTGGCAAGCCTTTACTTCTTGGATCATTAGAACAGAACAGACTGTGCCCTCAGTAGCATTAGTTTTTAATTATTTGAATTAACTGTTTGAGCAGAAACGTTTATCTGTGGTAACGTTAAAAAAGCACTTAACTACGATTAGTGCCCTTTTCAGACCTTACAGGTCTCTCCATACCGGTAGCGGAGGAAACAGGTTTTATGAGAGCATGTTTTAAACTCGGCCCACCTCCCCGTCAGCTCATGCCTACTTGGTCTCTGGACAAGGCATTGTCTTTACTTCACTCTCGTCTGTACCAAAATACTGCAGATTTTGCATTACTCTTAAAAAAGGCTGTATTCCTTTTGGCTTTGGCCACCGGGAACAGTGTCTGAGCTGGCGGCGATGAGCAACACACCTAATTGCCTTAGGTTTGGTAGACTTAATGAATGTATTCACATTGCACCTTCCCCAGGATTTGTAGCCAAGAATGAGCACAGTGCACACGTGTTTTCGGAGTTCACTGTGCCGGCGTTAAAAAGGGGAAAGGTGCACCATAATCTATGTCCAGTGCAAGCTCTAACCAAATATTTGAGAGTAGCTCCTCTAAACCCCCAAGGTGCTTTGTGGGTAGCAAGTACGGGTAAATGCTTACTGAAACGGAGATTGGCTTCTCTTTTGGTCGAAGTCATTAAAGAGAGTAATCCCGGCGTTGTGGGTAGGGCCCACGATTTACGCAAATGGGCGGCCTCTTTACGCTTCCTGAAGAACTTTTCAGTAGAAGATATTACGTCCACACATTTGTGGGCTTCTAATCATACGTTTTTGACTAGATACTTGTCAGTTGCTCTAGACAAACCTTCCTTACCATGTATAGCTTTAAGGCAGATGGTCTAGGTGGCCCTTCAGTCACTTTTGTTTACTTTCAAGGAAAAAGGGGGGGGGGGGGGGGGGGGGGGTGCAGTCAGTGTAACATAGGACACCCTAGACCCCGCCGGAGTGTAAGAGCTGTGATACAAATTATGGATAATGTGATATGAAAATTTCTCTGTTCTATTCAGGGCGAGAAATTGTGCTAGTACAATGTTAGTACAAACAACAGGGTTGTTATAGTAGTTTTAGCTGTGAAAGCAATTTAGTATTAAACAGTGGAGATATTTTGCAAGATGTTTCCACGAATATTATGGGGTTATATGTGCACATGTAAACTTATAACTTATTATTTTTGTCACCACTCGTTGAGTGGGGTGCCTTTGTAACTACAGATCTGTTCACAGAATCTCCAGAGTTACCCCTTTTTGTCAAGCAGGCTTCTTTGAAGCACGCACCTGCTTGAACCCCTTTTTTGTATATATATGGGCTGTGCCATGTGTAAATATATTTTCAAAGTACAGTAAGAATACTATGTGGTTGTTTGATTATCTGCTTTTCTAGAGTTATGATATGATTACGAATGTCCCCCTCCAGTCTTAGAAATCAGGCATGTTCGTCAATGATGGAGGGGCCACTAATAAATTATAGGTTTGACTCCTGTAAGGAGATAAAGAAAACCTAATATTTAGTAGTGGCCCCGTAATCATTGACGACTGGGGCCCTCCCGACCATCCCCTTCCCATTCGTTGATGTATTAAGGATTTTGGTTTACTTGATATGTCAGTGAAGGAAGAATGACGCCTGAATCAGCGTCTGGTCCAAGATCCACACAAGTACATCCACGATATGATGGAAAGCTTATTGGATAGTTATTCTTATTTTCTTTTTCTTTTTATTTTTTACGAAGTTTTTTCGTAGTGAGAACCCAATTCATAATGACTGAAGCCATGAGTGAGGTCGCGTGCACTCATGATGAAGGCTCCTCAGATTTTAAATGCTCTGCGCGGTAGATTCAAAACTACAGCGGATTAGTGTTTGAAGAGGATGCCTTATGTAATAGGCATGTTCGTCAATGATTACGGGGCCACTACTAAATATTAGGTTTTCTTTATCTCCTTACAGGAGTCAAACCTATAATATATACAGTACTATACTATACAGTACTATATATACTATAAATACATGTGGTGGGCTGACCTTTTGTCAGAGTGAGGGTTGGTGTCTTCTACTTCCCATAGCCCCTTCCATCTTTTTCTCTCTCTGAATCTCTAATTTTTCAAATGGCGTAGTGATGCGGCGACCCCAGCGCCCGCCACTTTCTGGTGTAATGTGTATTGAAGTAAAATGTGCAAGAGGATCAATTCTAATTGCCTCTATATATAGAAGCCCAAATAATAGTAGGGAAGAGGATGATAACCTACTGAAAGCAATGGAGGAAATAGATAATAGAGAGAACAAATATAAGATTTTGATTGGAGATTTCAATTTGCCAAGGATCAAATGGGCAAATTGTACTACTAGACCAGTCAAAGTAGGGCTGGACTTAGAACAAATTGCAATAGAAGGTTTTTTGGCTTTAACTTGTTTATTAGGTCCCTCTGATGAACATATAAAAAGTCTCCAACTTTTGGACACCGGGAAAGTGGTTAATTTGCATAAATTCAAGATGGCCGCCGTCCAAAGCTTCAATTTACAGATAACTTTTTTCTGGTTGCTCCTAGACCCTATAAATGTATTACAAACAACGTTTTTTGGCTTTAACTTGTTTATTAGGTCCCTCTGATGAACATATAAAAAGTCTCCAACTTTTGGACACCTGGAAAGTGGTTAATTTACAGCCAAAAAACCTTACAGCCAAAAAACCTTCTATTGCAATTTGTTCTAGGTCAAGCCCTACCTTTACTGCACATTATTGTCTATTACATTTTGCCTAGGCCTATACTAATCCCATCATCTTGTTTCTTGTTTCAACAGATTGGTGCGACATCTACCGAAGCCATGGAAGAAGAGGTGGTGCATAATCCCTGCGGCATTTGCTCAAACACGTTAGACGAAGGAGAAACAGTCAAGCTGAGGGCGAAGGGAGCAGATACTATCAACAAGGCCAGTACTGAACGTGGAACGCCATCAATTACCGTGTCCGAGGGCCAAACGGTGCACATTGATTGCCGAAAGAAGCATGTCAATACGAAGCCAAATAGAATTCCTGGGAAGCAGAAGAAACGTCCTGAAAAACCTGCTCTTCGTTCTCAGACACCAGACTTTTGTTTTACAGAGAACTGCTTTTTTTGTGGTACAAAAATCTATTTGGACACAAAGCATGATTCAGAAGAAGTGTATCCAGTACGCACCTTCAACTTTCAAAGGACAATACTTTCTGCATGTGATGCCAGGGCTGATGAGTGGGCTGACACTGTTAGAGGCCGAATTAACTTTGCACGCGATCTTCCAGCAGCTGACGCAATATATCACAAGCAGTGCAGCTCAAATTTCCAGACACATAGGCAGATCCCCTCCAAATATCGTGATTCCGCAGACAGTGAACCTCCTCGCAAGGGTCGCAAAGTAGATGCCTCACGAGAGGAAGCATTTCTACTCGCAATCGAGGACCTAGTCAGTGGCAATGATGATGAACAGACTACAGTGGTTGATCTCGTTGATAGAATGTCCCAGTTGTGCCCTGATGTTGAAGCGTATAGTGTAAAATACATGAAACAGAAACTTATTTCATATTTTGGGGATGAACTGGTTATTAGTAACGTGCATGGACGCAGCGATGTTGTAACTGTCAAAGAAAGTGCTGCAAAGATTTTGCAACAATTCAAAGACTCACCACAGACTGATGATGAGGAAGCAGAACAAAGAAAGATAGTCAGGGCTGCGGCACGGTTGATCAAAGCAGATATAAAGAACATTGATACTTGTAGAGATTTCTATCCAGATCCTTCTGAACTCCGGTCGCTGGAAAAGAATGTGGCGTACGTTCCGCAGTCCCTTCGTATATTGCTGCAAGAGACGTTCAGTGGCAAGTCATGTGATCTTGAAGTTGCATCAATTGGACAAAGTATCGTGCAACTTACCAGACCAAGGGCCATTGTAGCACCCATTCAGTATGGATTGGCGGTTCAAATGCACCAGCACTTTGGTTCCCGCTTTCTTGTGGACAGTTTACACAGCCACGGCTTCTGTCTGCCTTACGCAGAAGTTTTGAGGTTTTCGAAGTGTGCTGCCAATTTCAGGGGCACCAACATATCCACTGCAGGCAGGTTTGGACAGTTCGTTGCAGACAATGTTGATCACAACTTGCGTACGCTTGATGGGCGAGGAACATACCATGGTATGGGTATAATTGTTGCTGTCACCCCTGAAGTAAGAGACACAACATCAATACCAAGATTGCAGTCACCTGAAAACAACTTCACGGCAGCTCAAATTGAAATCAAATACTACCGCAGTGTTCGCAAGAAGGGTGGGCCTCTCGAATTTAGAAAGCTTGACCCCATTTCAGCATCTGACAAGCTTGAAAATCTGGACATACTGTGGAAAACGTCATGGTTACTTCGACCAAAACGACCAGGCTGGTCCGGCTTAATGCAGAGTGTGTGCCATGGACCACACCCAGGGAAATCATCCGTCCATTTCTTGCCCATGATTGACATGGACCCTACGGACATGAGTTGTATTTACTCAACACTTCACTTCGTTGCTGCGGAAAGCCATCGCCAGGGAACGACGCCAATGCTGACATTCGACCAACCGCTTTATTGGAAAGCGAAGACGATCATTGTTCATGAGAAGGAAGGAAGCGAACTGAAACCCATTGTTTTGAACCTTGGTGGCTTTCACTCTGTGATGAGCTTTTTGGGATGCATGGGCCATGTTATGGAAGCATCTGGGCTTAAGGAGGTTTTGGAACTTATATACGCTGAAAATGCTGTGACCCAAATGCTGAGTGGGAAAGCCTATGCACGAGCAATCAGAGGCCACTTCTTGGTTGACACAGCCTTGAGTTCGATTGTGTTAGGCAGGGCATACGGTGTCAACCTCTCAATGGTAGATGAGGAAAGTGACGCATGCAAGGACTTCCAGGAGGCTGCAGATCTTTTGGATAAGCTGTTGCGTGAAGACGTTTCACCGGATGAAGTCTGCAGTAAAGACGTTTTCAACAGAATTTCTGAAAAACTTAAAGCTGAGAAGAGCTCCTTAGCAGAGCATAAGATGGGAAAGCTATGGATGCAATACATGGACATGATTGACCTGCTGCGTCGCTTCCTGAGGGCACTGAGAATGGGCGATTTCCTACTGTACCTCGGAACACTCCAGGAGATGTTGCCGTACTTTGCAGCGTGTGGTCATAACAATTATGCCAAGTCAGCCCATGTGTACATTCAAGACATGATTGAACTTGAGCAGCTCAACCCAGACATGTTCTGTCAATTGAACTCCGGTCTATTTGTGATCCGCCGAAGTGATCGGCTGTGGGCAGGACTGCCAAGCGACTTGGTTATAGAGCAGGTTTTGATGCGCTCTTTGAAAACGAATGGTGGATTGACACGTGGTAGGGGCATGGAGGAAACGCAACGCCTGCGCTGGTTACTTGCTATGCCAGCCTGCGCTGAGGTGAGTGAAGTTATGCAAGAACTGACAGGGAAGCATTTCCACACCTCTGAGCAGCACAAAGAAATGACTGAAGCAAGGCGTGAACGAGATAGGAAGGACACAGAGAAGGTTCTCGCATTCTTCAAGGATTATGATCCATTTCAAGAATCAAATGAACTCAGGAATATTGCCAACGGTGTGACAGGACCAGCCTCGGCCAATCCTCATTTACTGTATGAGGTTGGTATGAACATTGTGCAGAAGATGGAAGGTAGCAATGCTTTTGACTTTTCATTTAGGAAGAAAGATCAAGTTGAGTCGTTGGGTGCAAAGGTTACAATCAGTGCTGAAAAAGTACCAATCGACCCACAGCTCCTTTTCCAGAGGCTCCTCATCTTTGCTAATAACAGGGACTTAGGTGTTGAAGAGGTCTTTGCGTATGAGTTGTCTAGCTACCCTACTGCTCTGTTTCGATACAGGGAAGCCAATAAACCACAGCTAGGAGATGAGATAGCTGCTGTTGTTCCCAAGTCGTCATTGGAATCATTTGAGGAAGAAAGGACTGTGACCCATGTTCTGGATGGTGGTTCCTTATTGCAAAGGATTCCATGGAAGAAGGGTGACACATTTGAGGACATTGCAAGCATGTACATGAAGCATGTTTCCAAAAACTTTCTCAACCCGGTGGTTGTATTCGACGGTTATAAATCAGGACCTACTACCAAGGACATGACACACAATCGACGATCAAAAGGAGTCTTTGGTCAAAAGGTGATGTTCACTCCAACCATGCCCCTTCGGTCAAAAAAGGAAAAATTCTTGTCAAACTCGGACAATAAGCAAAACTTCATTGACTTATTGTGTGAAACATTTAAGGCAAATGGAATTGACTGTGTCAATGCGCCAGCAGATGCAGATGTCATGATTGCGAAGAAGGGAATTGAGCATGCAAGGGAAACCGTGACATATGTGATAGGTGAGGACACAGACTTGTTGGTGCTGTTGTGTCATTATGCGGAACGAGGGATGAATGATTTGTACTTCAAGTCGATCAAGGAAGGTGGGAAATGTTGGCATATTAACTCAGTAGCAGAAGCTCTCGGTGAAAGCATCTGTCGTGTCCTGCCAGTTGTCCATGCACTCTGTGGATGTGACACAACCTCACGACTGTATGGTATTGGTAAAGGGGCTGCCTTGAGGAAAGTGAGGGAAGACAACGGTTTCTTGAAATGTATAGAAGCATTCTGTTGCCAAAGTGGAAGTAAAGACGCGATATCATCAGCTGGTGAAAAGGCCTTGGTTTATTTGTACGGGGGAAAAGGAAATGACACCCTTGACGGACTGCGAAAGACAAAGTTTTGCAACAAGGTGGCAAAAAGTTCAACTACCGTTGAAGTTCACAGCCTTCCCCCAACAACCGATGCAGCCAAATACCACTCGTTCCGAGTTTATTGTCAGGTCCAGGAATGGATGGGGAACTGTGTGGACCCCGAGAAATGGGGCTGGTGTCTGCGGAAGGGACAGCTTGAACCGAAGACGATGGATTCGCCAGTGGCTCCTGATTCACTACTGAAATTGGTCAGATGTCAGTGTAAGGGCAACTGTGACACTCAACGCTGTAGTTGCAAACGGAATGAGCTTGAATGTTCCAGTGCATGTGGTCAATGTAAAGGACTCTGTCAAAATAGCAACTTTGATGCAAGCACCGATGATCCAAGTGAATACGAACTCCTATCATGAATTACATAATTGGCTCTGAATGACGTCATACTACGTCATGTTTTTTTTTTTTTTTTTTTATAAAAAAGAGGGACAACAGGTCAAAAAACCCATACAAGCACAAAGTGCCTGTGTCACCCCTTGTGAAAGAGACAGTTCAGCCTGTCTGTAAGGTTTTTCGGCTGTAAATTAACCACTTTCCAGGTGTCCAAAAGTTGGAGACTTTTTATATGTTCATCAGAGGGACCTAATAAACAAGTTAAAGCCAAAAAACGTTGTTTGTAATACATTTATAGGGTCTAGGAGAAACCAGAAAAAAGTTATCTGTAAATTGAAGCTTTGGACGGCGGCCATCTTGAATTTATGCAAATTAACCACTTTCCCAGTGTCCAAAAGTTGGAGACTTTTTATATGTTCATCAGAGGGACCTAATAAACAAGTTAAAGCCAAAAAACCTTCTATTGCAATTTGTTCTAGGTCCAGTTAAATGATTGCTAGATTTACTGGACTATACTCCAGCGGGACAGGGTAGCCTGGAAAACAAGTTTATAGAGAAAGTGAGAGATTGTTTTTTAACGCAACATATTACAGAGATGACAAGATATAGAGATGGGACACAGGAGAGTGTACTTTATTTGATTTTTAGCAATGAGAAGGATATAATGGAACATGTCAATGTGGATAGCCCTATAGGTCGTAGTGACCATGCCTGTATAAGTTTTAGTTGCAATATTAAAACAGAGAGGGATAATAGAAGCAATAAAAAAATATACATGTATGATATAGCAAATTATGAGCTGCTGAGAAGGTGTTTGGACATTGACAGGGGGGAATACTTGAACGATGAAGACGCTGAAGGAATGTGGAGGAAGATTAGAGTCAAACTGGAGAATGCTGTATCCAAATGTGTACCAGTAAGGGAATATAAGGATAAAACAAAATTGAGGAAAAAAACGAACCCAGAATTGCCAATGAAAAGAAAGCTTTGGACATTGATAAGAAGAAAGAAACGATTGTGGGAAAGACTAAAATTGTTAAAAAAGAACAGGGGGTCTAGTATAGAAGCTAAAGAAGTGGATTTGGAACGCAGACAAATAAACAATAAAATAAGGTGGGAGACAAGGAGGGGGGTGAAGGAGAGGGAGAGAGAGATTGCTAGAAATGTGAAGGATAATCCAAAAATATTCGGGAAGTATATTCAGGAAAAGTTAACAAGAAGAGTAGGTATCCCAGAACTGATAGGAGACCTGGATGATGGGAATAGAGCAGAAACTGATAAGGAGAAAGCAGATGTGCTGGGGAAATACTTTGGGGAGGTACTAACAGTGGAGTCGGTGGATGCAGTGCCTACTATTCCCATCAAACAGGCACCAGCACTAGAACTAATAGAGTTTTCCCATGCTAGAATAAGGAGGGCTATAGAAAAAATGAACAGAAGTAAGTCTCCGGGACCGGATGTGTACATCCAAGAATCATAAAGGCTGGAGGTGAGATGTTAGTAGAGCCATTAAATTTTTATTTGAGGTATCTTTTAATACAGGACAAATCTCGATGGACTGGAGAGAGGCGAACATAACAGCTATATTTAAGAAGGGAAAGAGAAATGATCCAGGAAATTATAGACCAGTCAGTTTGACAAGCGATTTTGATAATTTAATTTGACTTTATATTGTCCTTGTCCCAATTTTGGTTTGTTTAGTTTGCAAGTTTTACACTTTAATTAGAGAAGGAATAATGGAGCATATGAAATCAAACCAACTTTTCAGTGGGAGACAGTTCGGATTCTTGCCGGGGAGGTCGACGGTACTACAGCTAATTAAGGTGGTAGATGATTGGATGCAAATTCTGGAGAATGGTGATGTTATAGACGTGGTATATTGCGATTTTATGAAGGCCTTCGATAAGGTCCCACATAAAAGGTTAATAGAGAAAGTTAGAAGCTATAGTATAGGGGAGAAATGTGTGAAATGGATAGAAACCTTCCTGAAAGATCGGAGACAGAGGGTACTGGTGAATGGAATAGGCTCGGGGTGGAGGGAAATTACAAGTGGGGTACCTCAGGGATCTGTGTTGGGACCACTACTGTTCGTTATATTTATCAACGACTTACCTGTAGTTATAACCAATGGAAGTGAGATATACCTGTATGCGGATGACACTAAGCTGTATAGAAGAGTGAGGAGTAAGGAAGATGTAGGTTTTCTTCAAGGAGATGTGAAGGGCATGAAGGAATGGTATGAACATTGGTTAATGCCTTTTCATCCAAAAAAATGCAAGTACATGTGGATTGGGACAAGCAAGATAGACAAGGTAGGATACAGTATGTATGAAGCGATGGAGGAAGTGAATGCAGAAAAGGATATAGGAGTAGTGATAGACAATAAGTTAAATTTCTCAGAACATTTAGCAGAAAAGATAAACAAAGCCAATAGAATTGTAGGGCTGATAAGGAGGACATTTGTGTCACTTGACGAAGAAATATTCAGGAATCTCTATACAGAGCTGGTTAGGCCGCACCTGGAATATGCGAACCAGGTGTGGGCTCCATATATGGTAAAGGATATAGAAGCAGTGGAGAAAGTGCAGAGGAGAGCTAGCAAGCTAGTACCAACGTTGAAGAACGCGGGCTATGAGCAAAGGTTGAGGACACTGGGAGTTCCGACGCTGGCATATAAAGTAGGAGAAAGAGAGGGGATATGATAGAGACTTTTAAGATAGTGTCAGGAAAGTATGATGAGGATGTGTGTGAAGGTATCTTCTTGATGCGGGAGGGAACAAGAACGAGAGGACACTCTAAGAAAATTTACAAAGAAAGAAATTGGCTTGAAAAGGCAAAGAACTCATTTTGTGATAGAGTGGTAAATGAGTGGAACGCACTGCCCCAGTATGTAGTCGATTCCGAATCAATAAGGACGTTTGAAAGTAATCTTGATAAAGCATGGGGAAGACAAGATTTAAAGTTTGATTATATAGCAAAAATACAGAATAGTAAAAATGTTGCGTCTGCTGCCGCCGCCGCCAACACAGTGAACGACCGCAGTAGTGCAAGTACTGGCACTGAGCTGGATACACAGGCCTAGTTTGCCTTTTCCAGAGGATCTACTGTAAGAAACTGTAAGAAATAACCATCAGGAGACCAAATATATATATAAACTAGCAGGGGTACCCGGCATTGCCCGGGTAATCACCATAATCACCATCACTACTACTACCATAATCACCATCATCAATCACTACTACCACAATCATCACAATACTACTACTACCATAATCACCGGCCTCGACCTCCCTGTGCCTCATTAAACGGCGACCTCGATTTCGGCCGCTAAATGACTTCCGATTTTGGATCTGACCTCATCCGTACCCCCATTTTGGGGGGCTGCGAACAACTTTCGTTCCATACACCTTTTCGATCGGAGGCCTCCTTCTGCCCCAAACGGCCATTTTTTTCGCTCCTGTATACTACATAAGTTCTGCCAAAATTTTTATTAAACAAAAGTGTCTCTGATTTCCACTAAACTCGCCTAAAACCATCTCCAAAGCCTGGGCTTTCCAACGGTGCCCCACACTCCCACCTGGCACCAAAACTGTGGGAGGAGTTTAGTAACAAAGGTCGGGTAACTGACAGACAGACAGACAAACATTGACCTTTATTTATTAAGATATATATATATATGTATGAGAGAGAGAGACCCCAAGGCCGTTAGGCCATGGCTGGAGCCTCCACGAAGACTTAATCTCTCGCAGAGCCTCCAGACAGTCCGGTTAACCCCTTCTTTACCGGCGATGTCTTTTTTATTTTATTTCACCTACATTTAGACGATTTTATGAAGCTTAGGAAAGATATATGGTAGCTAAAAGGATTATTTGAGATAATTTGTAGCCTTTTAATGAGTAGACGGCCTTCCTAAGCTGTACAAAATAGTCTAATAGTCGCCAGAATATAATGAAAAGTACATCGCCGGTAAAGAAGGGGTTAAGGGCGAGTTCATTTAGAGTTATTTAATTACTTAAAACACTATAATTCATGGGTTGGCGAGAATACAACTGTAATTATTAAGAGACTCCTGTTCTCTGAGAGAGAGAGAGAGAGAGAGAGAGAGAGAGAGACAGAGACAGAGACAGAGACAGAGACAGAGAGAGAGAGAGAGAGCGAGAGCGAGAGAGCGAGAGAGCGAGAGCGAGAGAGCGAGAGCGAGAGAGCGAGAGAGCGAGAGAGCGAGAGCGAGAGAGAGAGAGAGAGTGTCTGTGCACAAGCTTAGAGATACAGTTCGGTCCCGTATGAAGCGAGTTCAAACAGTGCGAATTTCGATTAGTGCGAGCAATGAAAATATTAAATAATAATAATAATAATAATCTTCTGGTTACTTATATAGCGCCCGTCTCTCCTCCTTCGAGGATTCGCAAGCGCTTGGCTTTCTTTAGTCTACCAGAGACCATTACCAATCCCCCTTGCTCATGGGGAGATGGTAACCGCCGGCTGTATCCCAGAAAAACTTTTCAATCTGAGCGGGGATTGAACGCGAGACCTTCAAGGTGGGAATCAGGCACGCTATCAACTGAGCCAGCCGAACGACTACACAAACACAAAACACAAACACAAAATACGATCTTTTATTACGAATCGGGTGGCAATATGGGTTAAATCCGGGGAGTTTTTTATTAGTGAGGCCAAAATTAGTACAGTGCGATAAATTTCCCGCCTGACTCGTGGCATCACTGGTGTTTGAGCAGCTTGAGCATGGAGGGAGGCTGGTCAGTCAGAATTTTTTTTTACCCCGTACTGTGTGACGCTATCTCGCAGTCTCGGGTTTGTGATCGTATCAAGTGTAGAATTTAAGATAAGGAAAGGTCAAATTTACCATTGATATGCTATATCTATCATTAACATTTGTTCTTGGTATGTTTGTGTCAGTATAAATAACGATATAAGGAAAGATATGTGTGGTACAGTATATGGAGGACTGATTGACCAATTAAGTTTTATCCCATAGGATAAGTTGTTCACATAGTGCGACGCACTGTATCGACCAATTTCTCGCACTTTACAGTACATACATACATAACATTTTAAGACTGAGTGCTCCACACATACGTGCAGTTTCAGTCTCTTGTCCTAATGGCGGCGTTCCAGGCAACCCTGTTAAGGGCTGCTTCACTTGTCAAGTTTTTGGATTTGAGATTGGCACGTATAGTCCGATCCCAGGTCTTCCTCGGTCCACCCCTTGGTGCAGCTCCCTCCACAATCACAGACCTGCATTTTTTCAAAAAATTTCACTATGCGGGACCGAGCTGTACTTATGAAACTGTTGGTAAAAATTAAACTTAATTTAATTCTCGAGACAATACAAATTACATCTTACCATAGATGACACTACATATTCTTATTTACATTCTCTTTATACAAGCTCTTCTTTGTAGCATGGACGGGTGTCCGCCATTGCTGTAAAGAAAGCATGAACCCTCTGGACATGGTTGGGGTATTTCCACTTGAACAAGAACTCGGCAACGTACTCTGGTATGGCGTCATTGTTTCGACCAGTTCTGGGAATTATGTTGTTCAAATCCTGCCACACTTTCTTGGCCATCTGGGTTGGATTCCGCATGCCAGATTTCCTAAGTTGGTTGGGAGAAGTGGGGTCGTTATCTACCAGGTTGTAGCCTTCCTCTTCCAAGCCTTCCCAGGAGCCTGACACATCCACCATCAGAGTTGAGCCTGGCAAAACCCACGACTGTAGTGCCGCCAGAACCGAATCCTTGTTCCTCATGTCAATGTATTCAACAAAACAGTTTCCAGTTTCACGATCATATCCACAAATGAACCAATTTTCCAATGACCTCACTTTTGAGTATAAATTTCTCTGAATGAGTTCTACAACATTGTCATTACCTCCTAGCATCCCACCAAACTCTGATATCCATTTCTGGCACACAACTCTAAAGGCCTTAATCCAATCAATTCCTGTTGTGAAGGTCATACTAGCTTCCTGAGTCAGGACTTTCAGCCTTGTAACAGGGAGTACTAGCCAGAAAAGTATTAGCCTGCAGGCGTTCTGGAGATTAATACGTGATTTTTCAAACAATGAATCCTTAAACAAAGTTCTACTGAAGCTGCAGTGCCTTCGCTTTTTTATTTTTGCGATCTTGTAAGTTCTGCGACATTCAAATTTCAAGCGATCAAAGTTAGCAGGGCAGGCATTGTTGCATTTGGCACATAATACTGCTCTCTTTATAACACCATGATTTGTCAGAAAGTTCAATATATTGGTATTGTCACTACACATAGCAATAAACTGACTGATGGTAAGACTGCAGCCATTGCACTGTTGATATTCCATCATTAGGTGATCTTTTTTCTTTGTTCCGAGAAAGGCATTGGTTCAGGCATGCCACTTTCAATTTTGGCAATAATGGTTTAAACATTTATTCTTGTCGTCAATGAGTACCTTCTTTTCTGTTCATTTATATTTTACAGTATGACTGCAAAATCTGTAAAAAGATAATTATTTAATTAGTATATTACATGGGCTATTGTACAGTACTGTACATATCTTCATAATTAAATATGTATACGGAGCTGAGTAAAATCTCTTAAAAAAGTATGTGAATACACAGGTATTATGATAAAGATATTTTGCATCAGCGAGAAGGATCTCTCCTTACCACATAAAGTGCGATAGGCCTCATAGAAGGCACGGTATTTATACATGTGTAAAAAGAACCCTACAATTTCTACAAATATCATGCCAGTGCCGGGAAATGTCTCAAAATTGTATGACACATACACATAGGAAGTAGTAGTATATATCTCCCTAAACCACATCCATCACTCCTCCCTCCCTCAACTTGACCTTTTATTTTGTTCATTATTGCGTAGTCCTTGGGTTAAGGACATGTAAAAAAAAAAAAAAAAACACTGCAATAAATCTAAGTAACAAAATTAGTCAATAAATACATGTGACGGTATTAACAGAAACAATTTTATGAATCATAGTACAATATAGCAAATATTTGGATATCCTAACAGCCACATACATTACAAAGTTTCAAATCTTGATTCCTAGGCGGCGTTCCAGGGGCCTCCATTCTGGGTTCCCATTACTGTTGTTTTAAATTCTTAAGATCAAATCAAAGGACCTGGTCCATTGTCTTTGTAGGTCTACTCCTCCCTCCACATTCACAGACTTGCATCTCCTTGTGTACCTGAAGGCAGTAATTACAGTCGAGTGTAGCCTCTCTACTCAGTTTCGTTACCTTGAGGTTCTTGTCGCAAAACTTCATCTATGTCTTTTTTGGTCAACCTCTACTTGCACTACCCTCCACATTAATACTTGTGCTATCTATTAGTTATATATTTGAAAGACATTCTTAAACCTATTTTCAAACCCATTCCTTACTAAGTTTCTGGAAAAAGAATATTTACAATGGTCAATTCATTACGTGCTTATTTATATCAATTCAGGAAAAGTTGTGATGAACCCTCTAACAACATTGTCAAAAATTAAAGCACAATTACCTCCTCGAAGAAACCAGCTTAAACCCGCAGAGTGCCAGACAATTATTGACCCTATGCATCTGCCAGTGCCAGAGGATTTTTTATTTTTATTTTTTTGGCTAAATCTATCAAGTTGGGTGAGAAAGGAAGGATAATGGTAAAAAAAACACTCCCCTTGTCCTTTTTCGCCAGAAATCAGGTCCCCGATGGTCCCGAATGTAGCTGAAATTTTCAGAGTAAATCATCGACTTTTATAGTATCGGAACGTATAGGTAGGAGGGTGGTGGGAGGGTGGTTTGGGGGATGGTGGGGGAAAGGTAGAAGCGTAATTGACTGTGTTACAAATATGAAGCCGATTGGTGAGGTAATTTCGCCACCACGGATTTTCCTTTTTTTCCTTTTCTTTGTACGGATACGCTGGAAGTGGGTGGTGGGAGGCGGTTGGGGGTGTGGTGGGGGGAAGGCAGAAGGGTAAGGGACTTGTCACACAAATATGGAACCGATTGGTGCAGTCGTTTCGCCGCCACAGATTTTCCTTTTTTTTCCTTGTGAGGCGACCGATAGTCAGCGAGTGGGTGGGGGGAGGGGATTGTGTTGGTGGTGGCAAGAAGCCAGAAGGGTAAGGTACATGTGGTAGAAATATGAAAGCCATAGGTGCAGTCGTTTCGCTGCTACAATTTTTTTTCGACAAGTCCGTATATATACGGACCTGGCACTGGGCGTGACAAAACCCTAGTCCGTATATATACGGACCTGGCACTCTGCGGGTTAAGTGCAGCTAACATGGTATGATTCAATAATAATGTCTTTCTCTTATTCTGTGCTGCTCATGTTGTGAAATAGCACTCGGATATACTGGCTCTAAGGTCCATGATATAGCACTCAAATTTGTTCTGATTGCCTCCCTACACACTTCTATAATATGTTTTGTCCTTCCACACCTCAGTTAGCCTTTGGTGAGTAGTGATTGCAAAAAAGATGATGCAGAATATAATGCTTTGCACTCCCTTGATTGACAAAGCTAGGGCGTGCCCTTTTTACTGTACTTTTATGTTATTTGTTACCTTTTCTTTTGGAGATGGGCACTTGTCACTGCCCTCCACCAACACTTATGAATACTGTACTGTACTTATAAAACTGTTGATGAAATATATCCTATATATCTTTCTCGAGACAATACAAATTAAATTTTACCATACATGACACTACATACTCTAATTTACATTCTCTTTATACCAGCTCTTCTTTGTAGTCTGGATGGGTGTCCGGCATTGCTATAAAGAAAGCATGAAGCCTCTGAACATGGTTGGGATACTTCACTTGAATAAGAACTCGGTAAAGTACTGTACTCTGGTATGGCATAATTTTTTTTTTACCAAATCGGGGAATCCTGTTGTTCAAATCCTGCCACATTTTCTTCGCCATCTGGGTTGGATTCCGCATGCCAAATTTCCTAAGTTGGTTGAGAGAAGTGGGGTTGTTATGTACCAAGTTGTAGCCTTCCTCTTCCAAGCCTTCCCAGGAGCCTGACACATCCACCATCAGAGTTGAGCCTGGCAAAACCCACGACTGTAGTGCCGCCAAAATCGACTCCTTGCTCTTCTTGTCTATGTACTGTACTGTATTCAACAAATCTATTTCCAGTTTCACAATCATACCCATAAATGAATACATTTTCTAATGACCTTACTTTTGAATATAAATTTCTCTGAATGAGTTCCACAACATTGTCATTACCCCCTAGCATCCCACCAAACTCTGATATCCATTTCTAGCACACAACTCGAAAGGCATTAATCCAATCAAGCCCTGTGCTCATGCCCATGTCAGCTTCCAGTCAGGACCTCCAGCCTTGTGTCAGGGAGCACTAGCCACAAAAGTATTAGCTTGAAGGCTTTCTGGAGACTAATGTGTGTATTTTCAAACCATGAATCCTTAACACTTACACTTCAGGCATATTTCCACCTATTTCCGCCATATTAGGGTTCATTTAGGCACTCCTGATTGATTAAGCAAGTGTCTGATTGAAATTAAATGTATTCAGCCAAAAACTAGAAGAAAATAGTTTCAAAATGACACCAAAACGAGCTTCGTAGCTCACAGGCTTCACCCGCAGCGCTACCATTGACATTCGCAAATACTGAGCAATTATCTCTAATGCCGTGCTACATTTGCTTTTGGCAGCGCTGTATATCTAGCGAGAGTATGGCTCATACTCCTCAGTGCACCGGCCGGCTGGCTGGAGAAAGGACGGGTAGCCTGTCGCGCTCCCGCTCCCTCGCACTCGATTCTACAGGCTTTTAATGTCTTTAAAAACCTGTAAATTGCCATGGCGTTCCGGAACGTCTCCCGCAGTCAATGGGTTAAACAAAGATATTCTGAAGTGGCAGAAGATTCGCCTTTTAAACATGGGGATCGTGCACCTCTGCTTACATCAAAAGTTCAAACGGAGTAAGTTAGCAGGGCAGGCATTGTTGCATTTTGCACATGACACTGCTCACTATATTAAGACCCATGATTTGCCAGAAAGTTTCATATTTTGGTATTGCCACTACACATAGCAATAAACTGATTGATGAGACCACTGCAGCCATTACATTTTTGATACTCCATTATTAGGTAATCTTCTAGCTTTGTTCTAAGATACGCATTAGTGAGGCATTCCACTTTCAATTTTGACATAGTTTTAAATATTTTGTTCTTGTCTCCTATGAGTACTGGTACCTACCTTCTTGTCAGTATTACTGCAAAGTCTGTAAAAAAATAAGATCTAATTAGAAAATTTCATGGGCTGTTAAGGTCTATTGTATTTTATGTATGTACAGTACAGTATATATTCAGGCACATACCCCATAGCTGGGGATGGCCGACTCGAGACCGAGCCCGAACAGGGACAACACAGCACAGCACAGCACAGCACAGCACAACACAAACTCACATACATCCAGGTCACCCAGGAGAAGACCCAGAGACCAAGGATCATTAACCCATGGGATCCGGGGGGCCTCATATGAATTTTGGTAAAATCAAGTTCATAATTCAGTAGCTACTGATTGAGACCACCTAGAGCAGTCAATGTTTTTGCAAATTGTACAACATTTTGTTGTCTGTAGAATGCTGTAGAGATGACGTCGCTACAACGCGTGGTTGCCGAGTTCTGATGATTATAGCGGAGATTTTTAGCCGACCATTTTGCCTCATATGAGGCCTCCCAGATTCCGAGGGTTAACGGCCTCCAGCACTCCCCCGGCCCCAGACCTCCCGGAGAGGTTCCAGTCTCAGCAGGCAGACACGCAGCGGAGCACACCACAATGCCTGCCCACCTCATATCCAGGCATGGCCCTTCATATATTTATTGGTGGCTCCTTACGTCATTCCTATGTTAATATGGCCTCGTTCCGGGCTCCTCTGAGCCTGGGTTAACCTGGATCACGGTGGTCGAGAACCAAGATCATCATAGGGGGTACCCCTTAACCCGGCAAGTGCGGATCTCATCATAAGAGTTTTACCGGTGCGCTGCGGATCTCCTCATATAATCCAAGGCCTTAAATTTTTTTTTAAAAATCAGCCCATTTTTTTTTTTTTTTTTAATTGCCCCTTGGCCATGCCAAATATCACTCCTCCACATCCCCCCCCCCCCTTCAATTATCACCTATTCTCCCTGTTATTCCCTTATTCTTAGGTATATTTTCGTGCTAACATTAGCGAGTTGCTAGCAGGGTGTGGTCATCTGTGTTACCAAGCGTGGGAAAGAGCGAGAGAGAGACCACCACGCAACAGTGTCTCTCCAGCCGTCGTGACGGCTGGCTGGCTGGCAGGCTGCCTCAGCCATAAGTTATGTAACTCCCGGCCTCTATCGCCGATTTTGACCATCCAAACGCTGTTTCCACTTGTTTTATTGTTGTAACAGGTTAACCCGTGGAGCCCCGGCTAGTTTTGTAATGTTTGCGCACCAGAACCCAGCCGGTTCTCAAAAAATGGTTTTATTCCAGAAACAATAGCGAATGGGTTAGGAATGAAGGAAAAACCACGAAAAACCGCTCAAAAAGCTTAAAAAATGGTCCTACAGAGCCCCCGAAAACGGATTTTACAAGAGTAAAAAATTGAAGGCAATTATCCCAAAAAAACAGGTTATTGCGCGCTCGCGCGCACGCACATGGACTTTGAGAGTTTTCAACCATCGGCACGGTTGCGTGGCATACGTACACAGTTCCCATACAAATCTGAGCCCTCTTGAGTGGCTACACCTGAGGTTACGGTCGGCGCAATTAGGGTGACGTGCCAGGCGCGTCTCTGGGGCTGTGCGTTACATACATCGCCGACGCGTCAGGCGCGTCGCTGGGGCTGTACGGGTTAATACCTTTATAATCAACGTAAAATAGGCGCATATGGATAAGTATTAATGATATTTATGGTACGATGACGATTTGAGAGTCTATCCCTCAACAACACTCCAAGTCCACACTTCATTTTATCAGAGGAACTTCACGGGGTAATTCTCGGACGACCACCGGGAATGTCAAGATTGGCTCTTGTTTGCGCTTGTAGTGATGTAGGTGCACTCACCAAGGTTGATCTGGGGATCCACCGTTATTACAAATTTTGAAGTAACTAGAACTAGACAGTATCTACTCATCCAATTGTCCAAAAATACCCAAAGATATGGCCACTCTAGCACTCTCTTCATCTCGATTCACATATAGTTTGATTCCCCAAACAACCTGAACGAAGTTCAGGCTCGGGTACTAAGCCCTCAGATAGATAGATTGGAGCAGTTTAATAAACAAACTAACCCCTCCTCAGAGTTCAGGCAAACAATGGACAACTTCCTCTAGAATCAAAATATTGATGAACCAAATGTTGACAGACAATGTTGTGTCTTAGGTGCCAGAAGGCATTCCAGCTCTCTATCACACATATTTCTCTCCCCAAAAGAGACAGTCTACAACTAAAACCCTACGATAGACATGTTTACTCCTCAACAAATCAATTCACAATAGAAGGTTCAAGATATTAACTAGTTACCAAGTAGAACTAATTCTACAATCAAAGGTCTGGATAATTGCTCCAGATATAGAGGAGTCCTCTGGCACATCCCAATACAAGAGGTACCAAAAAGGTCCTAGCTATACCTTTCGGAATCAGGGCGAAAATGTTCACCAGTATTCCTTCCAGCGCGGACATAGCTCCCAGTTTTCACCAAGGGAGTGAAACAAACTCTTCCCCCTCTACTCAAAAGTCAGCGTAAAAATACTGTTTAGCCTTCAAGATTGTAGAATACTGGGAGGTTTGACGTACCTCCCAACCTACCAAATAGGAAAACCTACTATTTGGTAGTAGTCTTGGAAAATCCAACGTCAAGGCTATTAACCTAATTGCAATGACGACTTGTCTATTTTGACTGCTATGCCGTCATTCCAACCGCGGTTAAAAAGAAAACGTCTAGAGTCTACTCCTTATCTTGCTCTAGGAGACGTTGTACATTAACCAAAACTACCACCGAAGGTGAAAAAAGCATAGAAGAGAAGAAAAAGGGGTTTACCTTAGTTACCGCTTAAGGCCCATCCTGTGTTCCGTCATGTGCAGATCCCTGTCGAACGTGCGCATGAGCGACCCTCTCTTGTCATCACATCTCACGTCAGCAGAAGAACGCGGATGGGCAGGGGTCCGGCGTGAGGGAGGGTATTATGTACGTTGGATTTTCCAAGACTACTACCAAATAGTAGGTTTTCCTATTTGGTAGGTTGGGAGGTACGTCAAACCTCCCAATTTGTTAGTAGTCTTGGCAAATCCAACGTCAAGGCTGCATAACAAATAGGAGGAGGACATCCAAGCCCAACCTACCAAAAAAACCAGTGCATAAAACAAAATTACGAATGACAAAGACACAATGTAAACAAGAGAGTTTAATAAAAGAGTGAAAAACTGAGGAGTAGCTAAAAAGAACAGTTTTAACACATGCCCGTCATTCATAGTAATGCAAAAACATAGACTTGTCTGAAACCAAAAAGGTACTGTACCCAAAATCCCTTTTCTTCAAAAACCAACAAAAACACTGAACACAAGAACAAAACACAATTTTCAATGTGGCAAAAACACTTATGTACTGGAACAATACATAATCCCAAACTTGCAATCCAGTGTTGCAAACCCATACACCCCCCCCCCCCCCTTTGTCAAATAAAACAAAGGAAAAGAACGAGGGACAAGGGGGGAAGACCAGAGATCTTCGCCAGAGCACCAGGAAACACGACCCCCGAGAGCAATCACCGGCCGAGGGGGTCGAACACTGGACACGGAGAGGTAGGAGGAGATGAAGGAATTGATAGAAGACCACAAAACCGCGGAGGCGAAGGCAGGGAAGGATCGACGTGGCAGGAACCGGAAGGAGGCAGCAAAGGATCTGACATCGCGCGCAGAACCCCTACAAACAGGGTGACGGGCACGAACGGTCCGACAAACGTGGCGGCCCAGCTGCACCTGCTAGAGCCTCCCACCTGTCCGAGGAGACACCCACACAGCAGTACCCGAAGGCGGCGCCACAGACGCAACAGAGGAGTGCAAGGCTGACACCGGGCACAACACATGGCGAGGATGCCCACGCCGTAAAGCCTGGACGGCGAAAGGCTGGAAAACGGGGGCCTCCCTCCCATGCGTGGTAACAAAAGGCGGGGAGGAGGCGAACGAGACGCCATGCAAGGACGGGGAGAATCGTACGCAGTCCCGGGGCCGTGACAATGCCGCTAGTGCAGACACCCGATCCCCAGTGGCCAGAGCGACAAGGAAGAGTGGACGCCCGAGCAATGGAACCGGCGTAGCGGCCCTTGTATACGTGGGGGAAGCCAGAAGGACCAGAGCCCGCCCCAGATCCCACAGCGGAGAGACCTGGCGCGGAGGCGGTCGATCCCGGAAGGCAGCCGTCAGGAAGGAATCCAGCACCTGTGGCGGAACGACCAGCCCAGCGACGGACCCAAAGAACCCCCCGGACGGCAGACAAGTGGGTACGTATAGCGTCGACTGGAAAGCGACGTGTACGGAAGAGGCGAAACAAGGAGCGTAGGACGAGGGAAGGAGAGCCAACTGGCAGGCGAGTGGCCTGTAGCCACCTAGTAAAAAACCTCCAGCGGGACCCGTAAGGCCCCCAAGGAGAAGACGGCCAGGAACGCTGCAGGAAGTCAGTCAGGGCCCGGCCGGGGACCGGGAGCCACCGTGCCTCATGAACAAGCACGATGCGAAGGCCAAAGAGGTCCGCAGGACCCCAACCTAGCCCAAGTGGAAGCCGGAGACAGGTAGAGGGACCGGACCCGGGCACCACCGCGGCAACCGGGCGGACCAAGTCCGTGCCGGCCACAGAGGCGCGAGGAGCCAGACGCAGCCGTGGTACAGCCGCAGCTTCGCGAAGACTGGGCACATCAACAGCGCGTCTGGTGGAGGAAAAATGGATATCGACCGCCACCTGTACCAGGCGACCATGAAAGCGTCCGGACCCCCCCCGGAGCGCGAGGCCGGAGGGAGAGGTCCAGAGGCAACTGGCGCGGCACCCCCGATGCGAACAAGGCGACCTCCGGAACACCTCAGGAAGCCGCGAGGTCGGCGAACACAGTCCGTTTCATCGCCCATTCTACAAGAACGCCCTGCCCTCTCGACAGGGCAGCCGCCCAAAGGGTGGCAGGCCCGGGCAGGGAGGAGGCATGCAAGGAGAAGGGGTGTCGGTCCGCGAGGAAGAACAACTCCACCGAGACCCCTAATAGAGTCAACGACCTGGAGGACCCCCGCATAAGGAAACAGGGGACAGCTTGTCTGAGTGTCCAACCCGAAGGCCACCGACTCACCCCGAAGGGCCAGCGCGTGGTCCCGCAGGAAGAACAAAGGAACCAACAATCCGAGGGCATAGACAGGTAAGAGGAGGGAGACCCACCCATCTGCCGGGAAGTGGACGTCCCAGGTTCGATTGGGAACCTCACCCAACCTCGCCCGACGTATCCGTGGTTACCCAGACCGTCGGCGGGGGGGGTCGGTCCAGGGCACAGCCGCAGAGAGCCAGCCCCGAGCAACCCAGCGACCGAAGCGTCGGCGAACGGTACGCGGGAGCGGCAGGAGCCGATCCATAGGGGCAACGGAAACACCGCGGTGCCCATGAGGAGGAGGCGGCGTAGCCAGAGGCTCCCTAAGGGAAGGGGCAGAGCGGCCCAACGCAGCGAACCCACGAACGAGTCCCAGAGCCACCCCGGGAGGGAGACCGAGTGCAACACGGCGAGGACCGTCCACCGAAGGTGCACCGCGGCCGGCAGACCCCGGGTCACCGTAGCGCCGGACAAAACCCATGCGAGACCGACCCATGGCACGACACGCGACGGGGTCAAGCGTGACTTGGGAACATCGAAGGGGAACCCTAACCGTGCGATGTCGCGAACGACTGTAAGGGCGTCGCCAATGCACAGGCCTAGGGCGTCGGAAACTACCAACCAAACGGCCAAGGAAAACAGGAGCTGGAGCCCGCTCCTGAGGAGAGGACCCAGAGCCTGCCCCACCAGTGCGGAGAAGATCTGCGGCGCGATGTGGAGACCGAAGGGAAGGCCGTCGAACAGGAACACACGATCGGAAGTCCGAACGGCCAAGAATCGCTGGAAGCGAGGATGGAGAGGAACGAGCCAAGACACATCCTGGAGGGCCAGCGACACTACCCACGACAGAGGGCACAGGGCCAGGCGTACCAGGGGTACCGGCAGCATCCGAAACCGTGTGTGCACGATGTGCCCGTTGAGGGCCAACAGATCCACCACCGGTCGCATCGCGTCGCAGGTCGGCGACGGAACCAGAAAGACACGGGAGAGGAAAACCGGGTGACCGGCGGTCAACTCCCTCGACGCTACCCAGCTCGGGCATGGAAGTGAACACGTGGGCCACCTCTGAAGAGATGGGCCGTTGTCGGTGACAAGAGCGGAGTGGGGGTCTGGACGTCCACCCCCAGGTGAGACCCCTCCGCGCAACCCGCCGCCCCCAACGTCCCTCGCGGCTACCGAGGGGCGCAAGGGCGAAAACAACCCGAGGGAGCACCCGAGAGGAGGGGAGCGACCCGGTACGCCCAGGCGAGAAGGAGAACAAGGAGGCCGACCCAGAGAACTACACATTGTGTTGACGTGGAGGTACCCCCGGTACGGGCCGTGCGGGCATGAGCGCCACGTTGACCTCCTCTACCCCCGCCCCCCCCAACCTCGTCGAAAAGGGCGGGCCACCCCAACCCAAGGCCGGCGCGGGGCTGACCCCTTCGAAAGGCGGCCGGAAGTGGAAGGCCGGCCAGCCCCGACACAGAGGGGATGAAAGGGGCAAGAACAGAAGTGCGACCGAAGCACTGGCCAGCAACGTCCCAGTCCTGCGCCCGTGCAAGGCGGCAGCACTTGCAGCAGCACCCCGAAGATGACCGGCAGAAGGACGGGACTGAGAAGACCCCGCGCGCGGCACAGCGCGTCAGTGCGTGACGTAAGCAGGGTCCGTAACGACACAGCACGGCGTCGTGTGGCGGAAGCAGGGGCCGCTGACAGAGAAGCGGAGCATCCCCAAGCATCCTGCGTAAAAAACCCCGACGTATATAGCGCAGAGGACAACAAACCCTGACGAATAACCAAGGGGGCCGGCCGGCAGAACGAAGACCGTACCGTCGTGCGGTGCCGAGTTGCCGCGCACAAAACCGCCTTCAGCTCGGGAACCAAAGACACCGCGAGCCAAAGGTGGACCCGCTGAACGCGGTCCAAACCCTCGCGAAGATCGCCTGGCGCAGACGCCTCGAAAAGCCGCAGGTGGTGAACAGACGTCTGGAGGGAACCTAAAGACAAGACAATAAGTCCGTCACCCTCCGTCGCAAGGGAAAAACCTTGGCGACAGAGGGCTGATCCGGGTGAGAGAAGAACGGGGTAGCAATAGAACAAAGTTCAAGAACGGGCGCGCTCATCCAGGACCAGAACGCGCCGTCCAACCCGCCGACAGACACAAGAGGAGGCAAAATCAGGGACGACTCCGGGGGAGGGACGGAAGGAGAGCCGTCGACGGATCGGTGTGTGAAGTCGAAGGCCTCAGCAAACCAGGCCTCCAATGGGAGAGGGTGACCGAGCATGATGGCTAAGCCAGGCGTACCGGCGTCGCACAAACCTGTCCCATAGGAGGACAGACCCGTCAACACAGCCAGGGACTGAACAGCCGGAAGGATGTCAGGGCGGCTGAAGTCTGACCAGAGCGTAGGCCTGCAGAAGGGAGGGGGACCATAGCAGGGGTAGGTAGGGTGAGGTGCTGAGGGTGAGGCACCGCCAAGAAGGGCGAGAAGAGGGAGTCTTCCATCGACTCCAAGCGCCCGTCGAAGCGTGACACAACCCAGCCCTGCATAGCCGACAATTGATCCGAGAGAGGCTACCCCCCCCCAAGATTGGTCGGCCCGCAGGGGCGAGCGGTAGCGAGACCCACGACACGAACCAGCAGCGTCGCGGCCCAAGGAAGGCGAGCGACGACGGTTGTGTCGCCGTTGAGGGACTCGTCCCCGATCACGAACGGCCGAGGGGGAAACAGCACCAGTCCCCTATTCCAGCGACACATCAGCTCCTGAGAAAGGGGACCCCGAAACCTCGCGAAACCCCACCGAGGCAAGAGGAGGGGTACCCCCCTGGCGAGACGGTAAGTGAAGGTCAGGAAGAGAAGAATGAGGAGGAGCAGGACGACGGGAGTGGGAAGGCTGGCCGGGTGAAAGGAGGCCAGGAGCCGCGGGGGGAAACAGAGCAAGGATCCCCGGGGCTGAGATAACAGGGCGGCCCGACACCGAGGCGGAGGAGGGAGGGACCACCACCGTGGGACGAGACCGTGAAGGAAGAATAGGCACTGAAGCAGGTGAAGTAGGAGAAGCAACGACATCCAGGCGGACCCTCCTGGACAGTGTAGGAGGAGGGAGCAGAGGGCCAGCTACAGCATGAACAACCGCGCGCGGAGAGGACAACGTAAGAGGAAGTCGTCTGGGCTGGGGAAGCGGGCGGAAGGGAGTAGAGCCCCTATCCGTAGAGGCCAGGGGAGGGCGCACAGGGGCAGAGCCGCTAACCCCGGCCTCAGGGCGAGAACCATGACGAGGGCGATGGGCGTCGTCAAGGCGATCAGGAGGACGACGAGGCGAGCGAGAGCGTGGACGGAGCCGGGGAACCCCCCGACGATGGGACGACCGGCTGCGGGACCCAGGGGAGAGGGCCCAGGGGAGAGGGCCCGAGCAGGGAGAGGGCCAGGTAAATGGCCTTCAGTCGGGTCAGGGATACCCAGGGCGACGCGGATCCGGTCGCCAACAAAGGCCGGGGAACGGTGGCCCACAGTCCTAATGTGGCGGGAGACCATCGTCCACACCGACGGAAGGGAAGCAGGAGGCCACAGCCGCCGCCGAGGAACCAGGGCCATGGAGCAGCACAACCACCAGGGCCAGACACGTGCCACACAGAGCAGGGAGGTAGGCCGTAGAGGACACACAGAGCGAGTGGCGCAAGCAGGACTTGTGGCTCTCCAAGCACGGGGAGCGACAACCAAGGCGAAAGCAAGGCAGCCTACCTGCACTAGAAGAACACACACCATAATCAGCACGTCGAAGGAGTAAGTGGAGAGAATGTCCAAGAAAAACCAGGGAAGGAGCATGGGGAAACAGGAACACACATGCAAACAGGTATCCGTACTCACCCTAAACTGGGAGCACAGAGGTAGGTGAGGAGGGCGGCCGAGGCGGAAGAGCACTAGCAGAACCTGCAAAGATGGAGAAAGTGTTAACCACCACTCAACATCTTACATGCAGGGCCTATAACACCAGTAAAGTGCATACACCAATATAGTATCAGGCAACAAGATGACATAACAAAAGTCAATAGTGAAAGCCAACTATTACCGCAAATTTGCGGGCCAATGGAGGCATAACCGTACCGACACCACCCTCCTGCAATTTCGCGGGACCCCCCAACGATCTCCGCAAATTTGCGGGGAACCGAAATGTCCCAGAGGACCGAATCGAGCACCCCGCAAATTTGCGGGACCGGCCGAGATGGTCCGGCGCCGAAAAAGCGAGAGGAGCGTCTAGGAAATACCAAAGAGGCCCAGAAAAAAGCGTCATCTCCTTATGAACTCCAAGCGACGATGGCCATCAAGCTGAGCAGTGTCTTCCTTGATAATATCCTGACTCAACCGGTCAAGGGAGAGGCAAGGAAGACACACCAGGGGAGAGGAGGCACATCCCCTAGGAACCACCCAACCCACAGAGATAGAGCAAAGCCCATGAGGAGAAGTGGCAGGAAGGGTGGTTTGGCACAAACAGGGGCCCCCGTAGGGTACCCCAGGATTGGGCAAAAGGGTATGAAAGGATGGAGGTGAAAACAGTAAGGGAACACAAAAACCAGTAAATGAAACTGGCGAGAAAAAGGGTGGCCTAGCCGTGAGGAGAGAATGTGTCAGGGGCGAAAAACCCTGTGGTGTGAGGGAGGGGCCCCCGTGGGGTACCCCAGGATATCACGAACCACCAAGCGCCCAGGCCCTTGAGACACAGTGAAGGCTCGAAAGGGGGGACTCGGGAATAACGCTAATAATGCGGCCGACACAAACCCTACAAACAGCACCGCCACCACGAAATCTCAGATCGTGAACCAACTGTACACCTAGGCTATGAAAATATGAAAACTCATAGGGGCATAGCAATTCCTGAATGAGAAACAAGCTAGGCTAAAATAAGCTAAAAGCTAAACTATGCCCAGACTAACAGGAAAAAAGAATATGAAAAGAGAAAGGAATGAAAAACACACGAGGAACGCCAGGCGCCCCCGTACCTTCGGTAGCTATTTCCACACGCGTCTCCATTAAACACACTGAGGAGCCCATTTACGTGTGCCCTAGATCACGTAACATCTGTCTAACAAAAAAGAAGGCCAGATAAGCCGAAACGAACCTAAACAGGGTGAATTAAAGGAGCACAACAAAAGCGACTGCATTCAATGGAGCGCGTGAAAAAATTATGACAAGAGAGGGTCGCTCATGCGCACGTTCGACAGGGATCTGCACATGACGGAACACAGGATGGGCCTTAAGCGGTAACTAAGGTAAACCCCTTTTTCTTCTCTTCTATGCTTTTTTCACCTTCGGTGGTAGTTTTGGTTAATGTACAACGTCTCCTAGAGCAAGATAAGGAGTAGACTCTAGACGTTTTCTTTTTAACCGCGGTTGGAATGACGACATAGCAGTCAAAATAGACAAGTCGTCATTGCAATTAGGTTAATAGCCTTGACGTTGGATTTGCCAAGACTACTAACAAATTGTGGTCTTCTCCACTCCATAGCCAGAAATCAAACCCTGATAGTCACGTAACATGTGACAAAAGGAGGTTTCAGAATAAATTTTGAGAAATCAAAATTCTCACTCCTATACAATCAGCAGGAGTAGGATTAATCGGAGATACACAACTCCAGACTATAAAACAAAATCCATCCAATGCCAAAAGTCTTCAAAGATAACCATTCACAGTATTACATACCAAGACTGTAAACAGGAACTGTGTTAATCTCCGATAGGCTGCTTAAAAATTTGAGTTCAAAATTACAAGGCTCCTAAGCTTCCTCAGATTAAAAGAGCTAATCTGACCAGGCAACAAAACCATTCCACTAACACCTCCCAACTCCCTTCTACAGTATTCATCCCAAAGAGAATTCGACATCCCCTGGCGTTGCCGGGGAAAATCTCAAGTAAAGGTAATCAGTGACATATATATTGGCCAAATCCACCTCCCAAGTTTGGGATTGGACACAGACGCTTCGAATCTGATAGGTTGGCACTATCTGTCGTTCTGTAGTTCATCAGTCATAGAAAATGGACAACCTTTAGTCAGTGTCACACCATACCCAAGAACTAACAGCCCCACTATTTTCCCAAAGTTCATGCAATATCATTGACCTCCAGGTCAATGACATACCAGATGGACACCATGACTACTGTAATTGGCTTGGAGACACAGGTCCCCACCCGGACCAGTTTTCTCTAGAATTGCTCGGGTAAAAGATATGATTTCTAGCCCAAAACATTCCCCATTAATCCAGGCAACAACTCTACCAGGGTTCCCCAACCCATAGACAGATATAACACATCCTCTAATCCAAATGGCTACCATCCTGCGACAAGGAAGTCTCAGATACACTCTCTAGCCAATACACAGCTTCAACTCTAAAACAGGATAGTTCACGCCTGATACAATTTACACCTTGGAGTGCAAATTCAAAACCAGCAGTCTCCATCGGTTGCTGGGTCGCTGAAGCACCGAAATTTCTTAATTGACGTTAAAAGAGCTAACAATTAACACGCTTATAAACCACGTATCGTCATAAAGAACCCTTCTTGACGCGTACTAGTTTATACCTGCCCCAGAAAGACCAACGGGGTTGGTTAGGCAGGCTGGTGTTAAGCTCAGAGCCCCTAATCGCCATTCACTTCCTCAATGGTCAATCGTGAAGGACCTAACTTTGTCACAGTCCAGGCCTTTTCCTGTGACTCCACATAGGACAAGAAACTTAATAAGTGCATATTGTCAAAGGACTCCGACCATTGTCCAATGGGTCTCAGAACGGACATCCATGACAAAGTCTACATAGTTTTGCTACTAAGAAAGACTCTGTACATATTGTTACTACACCAGAGTAATCACAAAAAGGAACACCAGGAACATCTCCCCACACCTTTATCTATTACTGCCTTGACAAGAGCAAAAATACTCCATGCTCTATTCCCTGTTAATGCACTATATACCTACTCTAAGTCTATTATTCCTAGGAATAAGACACAATTGTGCTTCCCCCATGATGAGCAAATAAGGTGGGGAAAGAAAGTGTTAGCATCCCTTTTGCAAAAGATAATGAAGGAAGCTGAACCTCAGGTGATCGAAAAATCCCATGATAGGCACATATGGTCCGCTACCATTAGTTTTCCTAAATGGGTGTTTTCAAGGGAAGATATAACTCAGACGGGCCTGTTGGCCCTCTAGCAATGCATCCCTAGCCATATACTTGTCGGTACTTCCGGAGAAGTCCCAAATTACCAAACATAGCCGTAGGGCAGGATGATGCCCCCCAAAGCCATTAAGTAGATGGTTATGTTTATTCAATGCCTTATTACCAAGGTGTAAGGTCCTGATGTGGCGGCGTCTACGCCGTGGGACCACCTCCCGGAGCTGCCAACCGCGGATGGCTGCCGACCCTCCACGGCCGGAGACAAGATCAATCGACCAGTGGAGGACAACCGGATGCCGGCCGCGGGGAGTAGTTTCGGGAGCCAAACCGTCACAACTATCCCCTGCCCCCTCCCTGGGGGCACGGGTCCTTGGAGCGGCTTCGGTCGCGCCGGGAAGTTCCGCATGCACGACCTCCCGAAATCCATCCTTCCGAATCCTCCCTCCCTCGCAAGGAGAGAGTCCACCTGGCCAGGCTGAGATGCGGACACCATCCAGCTCTCCTGAGCTATCAGAAGAGACTGGATGACTCCGTTGTCGACGCCTGCCCGGGATGTAACACAGCACCCCATACCATTAAACACATCATAGAAGACTGCATTTCACACAACCACTTGCGCCAACAACATAATCTACATTCAATGAGAGCTCTGTGGGAAAGCCCGATCGTGGCCATGGCCTTCCTCAGGGACTCGGGGGCTGTTCGGCCAGGCAGCTTAGAGAACATCAACAACAACAACCAAGGTGTAAGGTAATAGAAAGTGCGTCCTACCTGTCACCTTAAATGAGAAAAAGGGGGGGGGGGGGCACGTTAAGTCCAGGACAAGTTGGCAGGACACACAATCCGGAAGGATAACAAGAGTGCTATTACTGCACTAGATCTGTTACACAACAATATCTATATGTTATTGCAACTATAAATGCATAACTCTATTAATTTGAATTTTGTGATATACAATTATCAGTATTCACACCTCAGTAGTTCTGTCTTTCCGAGATAAGGCTTCTTTAATGGTACCCGCCTTATACATCTTTTTCTTACGACTATACTCTTATATTTAGACACATGTCACAGTTTTCGTTTTTGTCTTCCTAATAGATTCTTGCGGTCTTACGTGATGAGCTTATGTAGGTCCCTCCACCGGTTGTGATATTCTAGGCACTTACGTCATTGACGTAAGGAGCCACCAATAAATTACGGTTTTGACAACCCGTAAGGGAAGGAAAGAAAAACTAATATTTATTGGTGGCTGCTGGAGTCAATGACGAAAATTGCCCTCCCACCATCCCCTTCCCATACACATACTCAACTGAGATTACATTAGAGGAGGTTCCTGGTAGGAACAGCTAGCTAGCAGGTGTATGGGAAACAGAGGAAGACCGGAGCGCGCGTAGGCGCGGTGTTCAAACTGTGCTAATTCTTTTCTTTTTATTTCCTACTTTTCAGTGGCTCCAACCCAATGACGTACCATAGGAATGATTAAGGGGTACCCCCTATGATCTTGGTTCTCGACCACCGTGATCCAGGTTAACCCGGGCTCAGAGGAGCCCGGAACGAGGCCATATTAACATAGGCACTTACGTCATTGACTCCAGGAACCACCAATAAGTTTTTCCTTCCTTCCCTTACGGGTTGTCAAAACCGTAATACCAGCTCCCCGGGCCAGGCGCCTAACGGACTATTATCTAGTCCAACTGGCGCCCGACCCCGTCTCCCAACGACCACGTTATCACTCATCTATTCACAAGCATTCTCTCTCCATTCATTCCTATTTATTACCACTTAGAACTCTTGCCTGTTCTACAGTCATCTCTCTATCTTCCAACGATTGTACTACACAATCTCTCCATCTCAATGGAGGTCTTCCTATCCCTCTACCTCCCCAAACTCATTTTGTTTTTTGTTTTTTTCTATGTGATTGAGGGAGGCAAAAGGCATAACTGCCTATAGTGAGTGCCTCCCCCATAGTTGAAAGAGTGACAGGGTCAAAATCAAGGGACGTTCGAGCCAAAATGCCTGGACACACGGAGTTTGAAGCAATTTAAGTCATAGGAAGAGGGAAAGACTGATTCTGGGAGAGAGTTCCAGAGCTCAGCTGTTGAGTAGAAGAAAGTTTGAGAGTAACATTTCACTCTTGGGTTGGAGAGTTGCACAGAGTAGGGGTGGGATTGAGTTGCAAGACGGGTACCACGTGCCCTACGTAAAGGAGGTGGTATGCACTGGGATAGCTCTGAGGAACACTGATTATTATAGTAGCGATAGAATAGCGAGAGAGATGCAACATTGCGGCGGAGAGAGAGAGATTGCAGAGAGTTGGTGAGTGGACGGGAGTTAATGATACGAAAGGCCTTCCTTTCAACTTTGTCTAGGAGAGCGGTGTGAGAGGAACCTCCCCACACATGTGAACAATACTCAATACAAGGGCGCACTATGCCCCTGTACAGAGCAAGAAGCTGTGCAGGGGAAAAGAACCCCCCTAAGGCGGTTGAGCACACCCAGCTTCTGGGAGGCTGCCTTAGCAAGACTGGTAATATGGTCCTTCCAAATGAGAGCAGAAGAAAAAGAGACACCAAGAATATTGAGAGAAGATGAAGGGTTGATTTTTGTATTGTTGAAGAATAAGGGATAGTCCGCTGGGAGATCCTGACGGGTAGATAGATGGAGAAATTGGGTTTTGGAAGCATTAAAGTTAACAAGGTTTTCTCTGCCCCAATTGGAAATAGTATTTAAATCAGAATTTAAGAGTTCTATGGCTTCATTACGTTTGTCGTTGAGGGATTGCTGGCTGGGGCGTTCTGAAAAACTAATGGAGTAGTGCAAGGTTGAGTCGTCTGCGTATGAATGGATGGGAATTAAGGTACAGTTAAGGAGATCATTTATAAAAATTAGAAAGAGAATAGGGATAGGACAGAGCCCTGAGGAACACCAGAGTTTATAGGGTGAGGAAGTGAACAATGGCCGTCCACAACCGCGGCTATGGAACGGCCGGAAAGGAAATTAGAGACAAAGGCACAGATGGAGGGATAGAACCCGAAGGAGGGTAGTTTAGAAATTAAAGATTTATGCCAGACTCTATCGAAGGCTTTCGATATGTCTAGTGCAATAGAAAAAGTCTCACCGAAGTCCCGAAAGGAGGATGACCAAGAGTTAGTAAGATATGAAAGAAGATCACCAGTAGAGCGACCCTTAAGGAAGCCATACTGGCGATCTGAGAGCAGATTATGAGAAGAGAAATGCTTAAGAAATTTGGAAGCAAGAATAGTTTCAAAAACTTTAGAAAGACAAGAGATAAGAGCAATTGGACGATAGTTGGAGGGTTGAGAGCGGTCACCCTTCTTTGGGACAGGTTGAATGTGAGCAAACTTCCATATAATCTCTTTGTAAGCCTTTCATCTCACATTCACTTAAAATGTCCGAACCAGCTCAGCACTCTTCTGTCCACTCTGGCCGACAAGGGTTCCTGCTATCCCACTCTCCTACATACCTTTTCATTCCTCAATCTGTCTATATGCGTCACTCTACATACAGTATACTCCTCAAGCAGTTAATCTCCATCACATCAGCTTTCTTCTCTCTTGTGCCTTCAGAGCCCATGTCTCACCCCCATACATCACTGTTGGTACAGTACAACTATCCATGGATACATTGCACTTTTAGCTTTCATTCTGAGATTCACCCTACGAGCACCTCTATGACACACCTTCACTTTACTTTTATTGACGTTCACCCTCAGATTCCTCCTCCCACATACCACACCAAATTCTTTGAGTACTCGCTGCAGTTTCTCCTCAGAATCCACCACCAATGCTGTGTCATCAGCAAGCAGCAACTGGTTAACCCTCGGAATCCGGGAGGCCTCATATGAGGCAAACAAAAATATTGGCAGGAATCAGGGAGGCCTCATATGAGGCAAAACGCGCGGCTAAAAATCGCCGCTAAAATCATCATAACTCGGTAACCACACGTCGTAGCGATGCCATCTCAATGGCAGTCTACAGACAACAAAATGTTCTACAATTTGCAAAAGAATTGACTGCTCTAGGTGGTCTCAATCAGTAGTATAGCTACTGAATTATGAAGCTTGACTGTACGAAAATGGACCCGGACACAGCGATCGGGATCATATCCGGCAATAGATAGATAGATAGATAGATAGATACAAGGGGAGGTAGAGGGGTAGGAAGACCTCCATTGAGGAAGATAAACTGTGTAGGACAAGCGTTGGAAGATAGAGGAATGATGATATATCAGGCAAGAGAAGTGGTAATAAACAGGAATAAACGAAGAATGCTAGTGAATAAACGAGTGTAAACGCGGTCGTTTGGGAGAGGGGATTGGGCGCCAGTTGGACTAGATAATAGTCTGTCAGGTGCCTGGCACGGGGGCCGGGGAGCTGGTAGAAATGAAGGGTACGCCTGGATTCATGGTGGGCGGGCTTGTGGTGGTAGAGCTTTGCTGCATGTCTGCCTGCGGAAATCGAAGCCTCTCCGGGAGATCTGGGACCTGGGAATCTTGCTGGAGATCCCAAATGGGCCTGGGTCTCTGGGTATTTCTCCCAGACGACCCGATGTGCGTGATATTATTATTTTTGTTTTTTTCCCCCTGTTCGGGCTCTGTCTCACCCCCAATAATACAGTGGGGGGGAGGGGAAAAAAAAAAAAAAAAAAAAAGGGGGAACCGAACCGTATGTGCCAGAGTACAGTATAATATGTATGTATGTATCTATCTACTGCCAGACGCCATGATCCCCAAAGGGGTGGCCACGAATGAATCGGGGCGATTCATTCGTGGCCACCCCTGTGCACCTCTGTACTCAGTCAGTCGACGTCCTTCCTCCCATTCAACACCGCTTTTACGCATATACAGTACTGTATTTCTCAACTCCATCCTTCCACCTCTCTCTCGGTCCACTTCTGCCTCTCTATCCTTCCACTTAACTCTCATACTCTGCCTTTTTCTCGCTTCCTATACGTTTGACATGGCCAAACCACCTCAAGGTGTTCCTTTTCACACTGTCCAGTACATCTAGATGTGCTGGCCAGGTTTCGCTAGCATACACCATTACACTTCTAACACAAGTGCTATATAAGTTCCCTTTTAGTCGTTGGGAGTCCTTTCATGATCAGTAATGCCAGCATCTCTTTGAACTGCTTCCATCCACTTTTGACTCGCGACTGAGCAGGCCCCACCCATGATAAAAGAGATTAATTTTTTACTTATCACTTTCAGAAGACAATACAAATGAAACCTTACCATACATAATGCTGCATTTTCTTGAATAATTTAATTTGACTTCACTTCTTTACAGCATACCGGCATTTCTATGAAGAAAGAGAGAGTCCTGTAGAGATGGTTGGATTCCGGTACCTCAAATCTTTTTTACAGGGTGGCTGGGTGTCTGCCATTGCTATGAAGAAAGCATGAGCCCTGTGGAGATGGTTGGGATACTTCCACTTGAACATAAACTCAGCAACATACTCGGGCATCCAGTGAGAGTCTCGGCCAGCATTGAGTCTGCTAGATAATTCTCGCCACAATCTCTCTGCCATCCGCACTGAATTACCAGTACCATATTTTCTAGTGTGCTTGCTATTTAAGAGGTTGTAGCCTTCCTCTTCCAAGCCTTCCCAGGAGTCTGACACATCCACCATCAGAGTTGAACCTGGCAAAACCCACGACTGTAATGTCGCCAGAACTGACTCCTTGGTCCTCTTGTCTATGTATTCAACAAAACAATTTCCAGTTTCACGATCATATCCACAAATGAACCAATTATCCGGTGACCTCACCTTTGAATGTAAATTTCTTTGAATGAGTTCCACAACATTGTCATTACCTCCCAACTTTACACAAGACTTTGATCTCCAACTCTGGCATACTTTACGACAAACCTTGATCCAATAAATGGTTGTATTTAAGCCTATATCAGCTTCCCTAGACAAACAATCTAACTTTATATCAGAGAACACCAGCCACAAGAATATCAGTTTGCAGCATATCTGGACACCAATACGTGAACAATGGAACCATGTACCCTCAAACAAGTGCCTACGGAAGCGGCATTTTGCAACTTTCTTGATTTTATGTTTTATGGTAGTGTTTTGTCGGTTACATCGGAAGGAAGGCCTAGGATTCTGATAATTTCGACGGCAGGGTCGTTCACACTTGGGACATAGCATTTCTCTTTTCATTATTCCATGGTCTGTGAGAAAGTTATATGTCTTGGTGATATCACTACACACATCAATAAATTGACTGATGTCAACACTGCAACCACTACACTCGGGTAATTCCATATTCACAGATTCTTTAGTTTAGTTCAGTCGGCATATAATCTTGGAATTCCACATTAAATTTTAGAGACAATGTTACATATGGTCTTGTTCTGTCTTTACTGATTAGGTCATTGTAAATTGTTTCAATATCCCTCTACTGTACTGTTAAGCCTGGAAAGAAATTTGGTGATTAGTAAACAGCATGATCAATCCACACATACTGGATACATTATTTGAAAATACTAGACAGTATGACTTGTACAGTATTTGAAACCTGACAAGTGAGGCAGCACAAAACAAGGCTGCCTGGAATGCTGTCATTGTACTTCTTATGGATCACACAGCCTCTAAACTTAAGTGTGTGTATTAGGAAGAGGCAGATCGAGAGTGCGGTGCAATGATTGAGTTGAGGTATACAAGTAATGCTGGGTGGGAGGAGGGACACCGACTGACAGAGGTGCATTGAAGAGATTCATTCATGGCTACCCTCTTATTGATTAAGGGCGTCGGGCAATAGATAAGATACTGTAGATGTATGCAAAAATGTTGTAGCTAGTGCTGGGTTATTGTTATTTCAAGCTTGACTTCTGTTCAGCAGGGTGACACCATTACCCTGGATGAAAAGTGAGCTTCTTATTTACTGTCTGGAAAGGACAAGATGTTTGGCAGGACATCAACAACAACTGAGGGCAGTTGGGTTTAAGCGACCCTCCCCCATGAACATGTACAAGCTAGATAATCAAGTAAGTTGCCTCAGCATGTGAAACATACGAGGGCAATTCATTTGCGGCCATCCCCTCTTGGGGATTAATGTGTCTAGCAATAGATACGGTACACAGAAAGCTGCTATCAATCTAGCAACATCTATACAGTATTCATATTCTAATGAACCGATTTATAATTGCCTAACAGTACAGTAGTACTAAATTGATAATGATTGTATCTATCTATCTATTGCCAGACACCTTCATCCCTGAGGGGATGGCCATGAATGAATCACCTCCATGCAACTCTGCCACTTATCATCCAGTGTCACTCCTCTCACCTAGAACATTTACACTCGTATATCTCTCAACTCCATCCCTCCACCTCACTCTAACTTCTCCCTCTATCACCTTCCACCTCACTCTCATACACTCTTTTTGTCATTCTCTAACTCACCATACTCTATTCATGATAAATTTGTACAGTACCAATTAGACTTGAATAGTTGTGGCTTAGTTAAATATTCCCTCAGTTCATCTCTGCCACAAGACTCTTCAGACAACTTGGATTTATCCCTTCAGTATAATAATAATAATAATAATAAGCATGTTACTTATTTCTCATAAGCGCCAATTTTTCCGAAGAATTCACTAGCGCTCGGAAAGAGAAAGAAAAAAGAACAAAATCAATGCATCAAAAGAAGGCTTATATACAACACACATTTAACAATCACTAGCAGTGGCAAAATAGCCTAAACTCTATAGCCATCTGTCATGACACCTCTCTCAAGATCATAGCTTCTCTCAAAGAGAAAAGTCTTAAGTTGTCTCTTGAACCATTCAACAGAACTCAGTTGAACAATGTTATCTGTATTGCATTATATTGCATTGTATAATGGATGATCAGAATTGAGTGAAGAAATGCCAGATATGAATGTGGGGGGGAGCTAAGCATAGGGGTAAACCTAGAAACGTGGGATCAGGTATTCCGGTCCGATCTTATCATAAAGAACCTGACGAGAGAGGCAGCTCGAAAACAGGTTGTCTAGAATGTTGCGATTCAGGACTAAAACCACACTCTCTGTGGATGAAGCGGTCTTTAAACTGGTTTGTATGAATTGTATGTATGTATTGATAGTGGATAATTTTAATTTTTTTGTTTGTTTTTTAAGTACCGGTACTTCAAAGAATGGATGAGAATGCCAAGAATGATAATCATATGGAAGTCAAGTTAGAGAAACCGCTGGTAGTGGAAGACTATGTTGGTGGAGAAGAAAGTGGAATAATATATTTAAGAAAACTTCCAGGAAGTGGAAGATGCATTGTGGTACTGGCAATGGAGGCATGTCTGAACTAAGTAGCCTGAAAGCAGCCATCCTTTAGGGGGTGTTTCTCCATAAGGTAACAAGCATCAAGAAATTAATGATCATGAGGAATCTGGCGAACATTAGACAAGTTTCTTCAGCTTAGGTATGACCTAGGAGGATCTAATGTAGCTTACAGTAACTCAGACAACCCTTTAACTCCAGAAGATCCTTCTAAGTCCAGTTAAATCGCATAGTGTTAGCCAGAATCAAATGAAGCAAAGCGAAACAAACAATACTGATAAAGTTACACTGGCTGTTGTTATGGGGAAATTTATAATCTCTTTAATAATGAACTTGATACAGTACAAAAGTTATCACAATAGTTGAACCTCGCTCACAATAACATGTAAATACATATACTGTACTGTACAATGGCATTATTATATAAAAGGATAACATTCACAGTACAGTACAGTACAGTAATATAATTACTGATTTGAACAGCCAAGATCAACAGTTCTCCAAAAACATTGATGATAATGTTGATAAAATCTAGATAGAGGAACATTAACTTAACCAAGGTGTCAAACCGGACCAATTTTGTTTAAAGACTTGAATGCATATAAGAAGGAATACAAAGAAATTAACATCTAATAGTATTGTTTTGCCCATTTTATCACTTCCAAAGTCATAATTTGAACTATATCCTGTACCATAATTTTCAAATTCGTGCATATACAATGCTGTAATAAAGACTAAAAAGAAAGGACCAGGCTTATGTTTAACATACTGAAGTTAACATATCTGACTCAAATAAATACTAAACATCACAGGCTATTAGAAAGACACGAAGACTATCAGTGATAGTAACGTACAGTAAATCACACAGTTTAAGATTAAGGTTGTCAGTGAACTACTGATTTAGACTGTACAATTGTGATAACCAATAACAAAAAGGTGGCTGGCCAACTTCCTAGCAGGCAGATGTGCACACGTATCTTTTGCCGGTCAGTCATCTAAAATCAGAAACTTTCCAAACGGAGTCCCACAAGGATCCGTCCTATCGCCCGCACTCTTCAATCTGTACATGCACGATATAAGTACACCCAATACGCCCCAAATAAACTTAGCCTCCTATGCAGATGACATAACACTCACATACACACACCATGACCCAAAAAGAGAAACAGATCTCCTTCAACCCTATCTCAACACACTACATGGCTGGTGCACTACAAACAGACTTAATCTAGCCCCAGCCAAATCCACCGCAACCCTGCTCACAAGTTGGACAGAACACGAATACATCCCTCAACTCACCATAAACAACACACCCCTAACACATACACACACACCCAAAATCCTAGGAGTAACATATGATACTCATATGACATTCAAACAGCACACCACAAACATTAAAAAGAAACTGACACCCAGACTTAACGCCCTCAGGTCACTTGCTCACACAAAATTTGGACACAACAAAGAAACTACCACCACAGTATATAAACAATACATAAGATCAGTGATGGAATACGCAAGCCCAGCTTGGGCTTCTAACCTAGCTGAAACACATCATAAGACCTTACAGACTATTCAAAACAAAGCCCGGAAGATCATTACAGGCTGCACAGCTACTGCACCCACAGATCACCTACATCAAGAAGAAGCAGGAAGGGCCATCAATCAGTGTTTGGGGGTGGACAGTGCCTTCAGTGTCTCCGAACCAAAGAAGATGATGCCAAAAATGACTCTGGTAGGCATTGCTAATGACGCTGAGGATAATGAGATCATTCCCAGCATCCTCAACAAGAACCCAAGAATAAAGTCCCTGGTCGACGATGGCTTAGCTATGAATTTGCTATTCACCAAGCAAAAGAGTGATGCACACACAAAGACTGCGGTAGTAAAAATGTCACCTGAAATACGCTCTTCCATTGTGGATGATGGCAATTCTGTGTATGTTGGACTTGTGAGATGTCGTGCATACGATCGCTTCTGGGTAACACAATGTTACCACTGCCAGGGCTTTGGTCATACCAGTGACAGGTGTTATCGGAAAAATGAGGATCCAAAATGCAACTTCTGTGCCGGTACTCATAACTCAAAAGACTGCACCAACAGGACTTCCCCCAAATGTATAAATTGTATGAGCTCCACATCAGTTACGGAGCCGCCAAATCATTTCGCCTCAAGTAGAAATTGTCCTCTAATGACAGCTCAGAGAAATAAAGTTATTGAGAACACCAATTTTGTAGGTTCAAAAAACTGAAAAATGCACATGGGAGCCGGTTGAAACTGGGTCTGTTGAATGTTCGTTCCTTGCGTAACAAAATGGATCATATTTGCGAGATCTTGGATGAACGTAACCTTGATGTATTATGTCTCACTGAGACCTGGTTGTTCGAGTCAGATCTGAATATTATCCAGGCGGCATTGCCTAAAACCCATTCCATAATAAATGTTCCTAGGCCTAGGGGAGATCATCCGGGTGGTGGAGTGGCAGTTGTCTACTCCACATCTCTGGTGAATATCTTGCAAATAAGCCATAACCCAGCCCCTCTTTACTATGAACTGTTGGAAGTGGAAATAAAACTCCATCAACAAATTCTAAGAATGGCAGTTGTCTATAGGCCTGGCCATCGTGGCACAGATAGGGGTTTTATGGAAGAGTTTGGGCAGTTTCTCGAGGAATTTTCTGCTAAAACCGGAAGACTTTTGATATGTGGAGATTTTAATTACTGGGTTGACAGCCCTCATCTGAAGCCATTCTCTCCTGAGTTCCTTGAGTTGACTGATCAGAACAATTTTGTAAACCATGTGTCCCACCCAACTCATATCTTAGGACACACCCTTGACTTGGTTTTCTCTCCTGTGGGTTGTGGTGGTGTTCTGGATGTTGATGTTGAGAATGCTGACCCTAATACCTCTGATCATGCTTTGATTACTTTCAGCTTTGATTTCCCTAAGCCACTCACACATGAAAAAGTAATCAGATTTAGAAATTATAAAAATGCAGACCAAAATTTGGCTAGCAGTGAAGTAAAACAGTACTTGGGAAGTATTGATACTTCCAACCTTACTTCAGATGAGCTGGTGGAGGTACATGGAAATGCACTTAAATTAGTGTTCGATCATCACTGTCCAGAAGTAGAGAAGAAAATCATAGTACGAGATGATTCACCCTGGTATAGCACTCGAGTTAAATTTCTTAGAAGAGCGCGTAGAAGAGCTGAACGTGAATGGCGGAAAAATAAAACAGACTCTACATGGTTGCAATATCTGTCAGCCAGAAGAGCTGTGGTCCACACAATCAAAGATGAAAAGAAAGTGTATTATCAGGGAAAAGTTGACTCGTGTGGTAATGACCAGAGGAGGTTGGCTTCAATTGTAAACAGTTTACTTGGAAAAACAAGAGTCAGCTTAAGACCTTCTGTACCCGATGCCGAGTTGGCTGCCAACTTTGTGGCATTTTTTGCTGGCAAGATAACTCGCATAAGACAGGAACTGGATGATGCTTCTGTTGGTGAAGAACTTTCAGTTGTACTCCAACCCCGACACATTCCTAATAATGTCCTCTCATCCTTTCACTCAGTAGAGGTGGACATGATCTCGTCCTACATAAGAAACCTCAATAAAACATTTTGCCCGTTGGATCCCATAAATGTTTCCAAGCTACCAAGAGTCTATGATCACACAGTTGAGTTTATTTCCAAAATAATTAATAAGTGCTTCTCTGAAGGTAGCTTCCCACATTCTGAAAAGCATGCACTACTCCGACCTACTCTAAAGAAACCTGGACTTGATGTTGAGAACATGTTGAACTATTCGTCCTGTCTCCAACCTGTCCTTCATATCAAAGATATTAGAGCGTGCAATACTTGACCAATTACAACCACTACTTCAGCAGAATGAAACTATCCCAATTTTTCAGTCTGCTTACCGACAGCATCATTCAACTGAAACAGCATTGATTAGAGTACATAATGATCTAGTTGAGAACATTTGCAATGGTGTGGCCTCACTATTGGTCTTGCTTGATCTCTCTGCGGCCTTTGACACAGTGGATCACGAGTTGTTATTGAGTGATCTTTATGATTGTGGTGTGCGTGACTCCGCTCTCTTGCTTCTTGGGTCGTACTTGTCAGGTAGATCCCAGAGTGTGATGGTAAATCAAGTGGTCTCGGACTCGACACCCCTGCAGTATGGTGTTCCGCAGGGATCAGTTTTAGGTCCTATCCTATTTATAATTTATATTAGCAGTTTGTCTCTTCTGCTTCGTGCACATAATGTCACCTTTCACTTTTATGCAGATGACACCCAGATTTATGTGAGAATCACAAATATAGTTGATATACGGAGTAAGATGGAATTGTTGATGTCTGATATCAAGAAGTGGATGAGATCGAGAAAACTTAAACTAAATGATGGTAAAACTGATATTCTCATCATCCGAGGAAATAGAAGAGCTGATGATATAGTGGGTGCCCTCTCCATCAATGTGGGTGGATCTCAGCTGCGACCGGCCAACTCTGTTCGAAATCTGGGTGTATATGTGAACTCCCGATTGGATTTCAAAGAGCATGTAAACCAGATAGTTAAAAGTTGTTACTTGCACATCAGAAATCTCTATTTAGTGAAGCCGTTTTTAACCAGACGTTGCCTCCTGACGTTGGTTCACTCATTGGTCTTCTCTCGTGTTGATTATTGCAATGCCCTGTTGGTGGGTCTTCCAAATTATATTTTGAAGAAAGTTCAGTCTGTTCTTAACAGGGCCGCAAGACTAATTTTTGGTGTTCTACCTAGAACTCCTACTACATCTCTTCACATAGAACTGCACTGGCTGCCAGTAAGAGCAAGAATAGAATTTAAGTTGTGTTTGGTGACTTTTAAGGTTCTCAAATTTGGTGAGCCTAGGTACCTTGCGGAGCTTCTCAGGCGCCCACCGGCACACCATGGTGTAGTTGTGCGTCATGACAATGACCCTTTTCGTCTTGATGAACCAAGGGCTTTCCAGCAGTCTTCTTTCTTTGAGAGGTCATTCTCCTACATGGCTCCGAGGTTGTATAACAGGTTGCCGCTGTCCATGAGACAACTGAGTTCTGTTGAATGCTTCAAGAGACAACTTAAGACTTTTCTCTTTGAGAGAAGCTATGATCTTGAGAGAGGTGTCATGACAGATGGCTATAGAGTTTAGGCTATTTTGCCACTGCTAGTGATTGTTAAATGTGTGTTGTATATAAGCCTTCTTTTGATGCATTGATTTTTGTTCTTTTTTCTTTCTCTTTTCGAGCGCTAGTGAATTCTTCGGAAAAATTGGCGCTTATGAGAAATAAGTAACATGCTTATTATTATTATTATTATCAAGAAACCAAAATCCTCAAAGTCAAAGACCATCTGGACATGAGAGGCACTCAATTCCTGGCAGCAGCCTCCACGAACCAAGACCACCCACTAAACTACATGGCAACACACCCACAGACACCAAGAAATATCAAAACAACACCCAGCACACGGTATCACACACAATTATTGTCCTCTCTCCCTCCCTGCCCACCCCGAACCAACTTCCAGAAGCACATCCATACTCATATCTCTCACCAATCCATCCACTCACTCACAGACAACACGCAGCTGCATGCACGACCTCCCGAAATCCATCCTTCCGAATCCTCCCTTCCTCGCGAGGATAGAGTCCACCTGGCCAGGCTGAGATGCGGACACCATCCAGCTCTCCTGAGCTATCAGAAGAGACTGGATGACTCCGTTGTCGACGCCTGCCCGGGATGTAACACAGCACCCCATACCATTAAACACATCATAGAAGACTGCATTTCACACAACCACTTACGCCAACAACACAATCTACACTCGATGAGAGCTCTGTGGGAAAGCCCGATCGTGGCCATGGCCTTTCTCAGGGACTCGGGGCTGTTCGGCCAGGCAGCTTAGGGAACAACAACAACAGTTTCTTTTTCTCTTCTGATGAATATATAAATACTGAACACTGAGGGAGGGAAGAGCTTTGATTCTTTATTCTCTAAACCCGGAATCACATGGGCAGTACAGTATTATCGACAGTCGTATCATAGTCTGGTACGGTAGGCTATCCGATAAATGGTACTGATATCCTATTATTTTGATGATTTTGTGTCAGTTTTCTTTTACTACACATTATTATAGAATGCTAAAGCTACAAAATAGATATATTGCTCTATTTGGGGTGGAAATATTATAAATATAGGTACAGTATTAGTTCAGTGCATTTTTAGCTCCGATACACATGCTGGTAAATATGCTCGTGCTTTGCTGGTTTTATGTTTCAGACTAGAGAAGAAACACATCATGATAAAGCTTTTCCCGGTGTTTCCCTCTCATCAATTTTATTCACTTTCCAATATGAATAATTTATATCATTAATATAATATGGTAGGCCTGCTTAACTATGCAAATATTTTAACAGTTACAAAAAAAAGTTGGGCTACGTAGTTGGACAAACTCAAAATATGCAAGGTAAAGTTGATTATTTCACTAACGATTTTTTAACATGTAGGGGTCAAAATTTCCAAGTGAGGAGGATCACTCAGGATAATAAAGTATTATAAGTTATGTTACCAGTACGACTTGCTTTTTAGTATTAATGGGGCTAGAATCACGATGGCGGCATTTAGGATATGACGATCAGAGGGTGATGAGACCTTCTAAATGTTTTGAGTATCCAGCCCTAGGACTCTACACTCGGATTCAAAAGTATATTGACAAACTTGTTAACCCGGGAACTGCGGGGAGACTCTTAAGAGTTCCCCCGGCGGACTGCGGGGAGACTCTTATGAGTGAGTGAAAAAAAAAATCAACTTTTGACATCGAAAAAACAAAAAAACAAAAAAAAACAAAAAACAAATTTGGTCCCTGGACCATGCAAAATCTCAGTCCTCTACCTCCCCTCCTTCCCCACTTTCCTCCTCTCCTTCAGTTATCACCTATTTTCCCTGTTATTCCCTTATTCTGAGGTATATTTTCGTGCTAACATTAGCGAGTTGCAAGCAGGGTGTTGTCATCACTGATGGCAAGCGAGTGCAAGAGAGAGAGAGAGAGTATCGATCGACTGTGTCTCAGTGGCCTTGGGGGAAATTGGCGGGAAAGCAGATTGCCTCACCCATACATTATACAACTCGCGGGCTATATCTCCGATTTTGACCATCCAAACGCTGTTTTCACTCGTTTTATTGTTGTTTCAGGTTAATACCTTTATAATCAACCCATAATAGGCGCATATGGATAAGTATTAATGCTATTAATGGCACAATGAATATTTTAGTGACGGAAACACCTCAAATACGTCAGCACAGGGGGACGTTTCCAATTACCCCCATGCGCACTTCAGAGGTTAAGGATCGTGAAATTTCCACAAATATCGCATGCAGGGTGTCAAACGAGACTATTCAAAACCAAGTCCCTTTTTTTTTTGTCATTATTACATTTAGTTTATTATTTGCTTTACAGTTCTTATTGTCTTTAGAAATTATAAAATGGACAAAACAGCGCAATATCATATTTTCCAAGAGTTCGATCCTACCCTGCTCCATTGGTAGACATCGAGAGTTTGGACACTCATGTCTAGCAATTCGTGGTCCAGGAAAGTCCCTGTAACAAGAACACGCCCAAGCGTGTATACTCTTAAATAAATCATAATATTTTTCCTTCCATACCAATTAGAGGTGGACTGGATATCTGTATCCGCATCCGCATCCGCGGATATCCGCATCATTTTGTACATCCGCATCCGCATCCGCATCCAATAATGTGGATATAGTGCGGATATTTTCGTAACTAATAAGTCATAAAAACTTATTATATTTACACTTTTACATAATAACTAATTAACTATTAACCCCTTGAAGCTCTGACACGTTTTAGCAGTTTATTTTTGCTATCATTAGACGATTTTATGCTGCTTAGGAAGGATATGTGGGTATTAGAGGTGGACCGGATATCCGTATCCGCATCATTTTGTACATCCGCATTCGCATCCGCAAATACTGAAAATAAATATCCGCATCCGCAAATATCAAGAAATCAATATCCGGTCCACCTCTAATACCAATACATCACAGTGAAACAAATTCATGTGGAAATAGACATACTTTTTGGGCAATTTGTTCAGTGATGTGTCTTTGATTTTCACACCTCCTATACAGTCAGGTCTCGATATACACGTGTTTCATATACAGTACAAAGATTAGTTTGGACACGGTATTCCCAAAACTTCCAAGGTCGGCCACAACATGGATTTTTTTTTATATATACGCAGACATTTGCGGGCAAAAACTGACCGAAAATATCGTAACCTCGGTCACCCTTTAGAAAACAGACACCGCTTGTTATTTGTGTACATTTCTCATTATCATTTCTCCTGTCATCTGCTTTCTCTCTTTATTACTTATATTTCTATCTACTGTTTATATTTATATCTCCATATTTATCAGCACTTATATTTGTTATTTGGTCTCTATGGAATTTGTGAATAATTTTATATTTGATGGGCTAAAACAAATATTATTCCACTAACACATAATGAGCAAAATGACAAGTCAATACAATTTTGTTTACCTTTTATTCTCCAATCTTTAAATATTTCAGCTGAGCTCAATGAGACGTGAAAGCGATCGATATGAATGCGAAACTACTGTACAGTACTATGAAACCGACTTAATTTTTCTGAAACAATAAGTTGCCAAAACCTTACATTCATCCTAAAAAAAAATATATATATACCGGTATACAGTATCTATCTATCTATCTATCTATCTATTGCCTGACGCCGTGATCCCCGAAGGGGTGGCCACGAACGAACCGCCCCCATGCACCTCTGTCCCCAGTCAGTCGACGCCCCTCCCCCCAACCAGCACCGCCTTCGTTCATGTACTTCCTCACTCCATCCTTCCACCTCATATTCGGTCTACCTCTCCCCCTCTGTCCCTCCACCTCGCTCTCGTACACCCTCTTAGTCATTCTCTCGCTTTCCATACGTTCCATATGGCCGAACCATCTCAAGTTGTTCCTTTTCACACTTTCCAGCACATCTACCTCCACACCACACCTCCTTCTTACTTCCTCATTAGTCTGTCTATCCCTCCATGTAACTCCGCACGCACTCCTTAAGTAATTCATTTCCACTGCTCTCACTCTTGGTCTGAGTCTCTCAACCAACGTCCATGCTTCGCTTCCGTAAGTCAGTGTCGGGATTACCACACTGTCATGCAAGGACTTCTTCACTTCCATACTGACCACCCTATTTCTTGTTACTGCTTTTAGCGTTCCTACAACCCTCTTCCCCTGTTGTACCCTCTCCCGCACCTCTTCATCCATAGTCCCATCTTTACTCAACACACTGCCCAGATACTTAAAAGAGTTGACGATCTCCATAGCCTGACCGTTCAGCTTCACCTCACACTCTGTGACTTCACCCCTTTCGAAGACCATAACCTTGCTCTTCCCCGTATTTACCTTCAAATTCCGTTTTTCGCACACTGTTCCAAACTCATTTACCAGACCCTGCAACTCCCATTCATTATCACTCATCAGAACTGTATCATCCGCAAACAGCAGTATAGGTAGCTTCCACTCAATTCCCTCCCTTTTCAGCGATACACCAACATCCACTGCTCTTGATAGGATTTCTTTCATAACTCCATCCATATATACAGTAAACAACCACGGGGACATCACACACCCCTGTTTCAAACCAACATTCAGGTCAAAGAACTCGCTCTGCTCACTCTCCACACGTACTGCCGCCTTTGCACCCTCATACATGCTCTTCACTGCTTTCAGTAACTTGCCCTCTACTCCGTATATTCTAAGTACTTTCCACAAACCTTCTCTATCCACTCTGTCATAGGCCTTCTCCAAGTCCATAAAGGCAACATACACCTTTTGTTTCTTCTCCAGATACTTCTCCACAACACAATTCAGGGTAAAAATCTGATCTACACATCCTCTTCCCTTCCTAAAACCTCCCTGCTCGTCGCCTATCCATTTCTCCGTTCTCACTCTCACTCTCTCAATCACTACCCTACTGTATACCTTCCCTACTACGCTTAGAAGACATATTCCTCGGTGGTTACCACACACTCCTCTTTCCCCTTTGCCCTTATATAGGGGGACTATTATGCCAGTCTTCCAGTCATCGGGTGCACTCCCCTTCTCCCATGCTAGTTTGCACATTTTCCATACCCATTCTATCACTATCTCACCACCATACCTCAACATTTCCCCACACACTCCATCTGTTCCTGGTGCTTTCCCCAACTTCACTCTTTTCATGGCTTCCCACACTTCTGACCTCCTGATCCCCACCTCCTCCTCCACTACTTCTCTTCTTCTCCCTCCCATACCATATCCAGCTATGTTTGCTGGCTCTTCATTCCTTTCATTTAGCAACTCACTGAAGTACTCCCTCCATCTTTCGACTCTCTCTTGCTTCTCGGCTAGCATTCTCCCATTCTTATCTTTCACACCCTTACTGTTTCCCTTGCTACCTTCCCTAACTTTCTTGACTTCTTTCCAGAACAGTTTCTTACTCTCCCTCCATTTTACACTCAGATTCCTTCCAAATTCCTCATCTACTCTTCTCTTACTTTCCTTCACTACTCTCTTCACCACCCTCTTACTCTCCACGTACCTCGCTCGTTTCTGTCTCTCGGAATCTTCATTCCCTCTACTACCCAACCACTCTCTATATGCTTTCTTCTTTTCTTCCACAGCTATTCTTACCTCTTCTGTCCACCATGCTGTACCTTTCACTCCCCTCCCTCTTCTCCTCACTCCACACACCTCCTCACATGCTGCACAGATCTCATCCTTAAACACCTTGCTCATCTCCTCCACTTCCTCCATAACTTCCAGGTCGAACCCACCTAGTCGTCTTTCCACTGCTCTCCTGTACTCCTCCCTGATTTCCTCCTCCTGCAACCTCTCCACCCTCCTCACCATTCCACCCTCCTCTCGCCTCCCTCCCGCTCTCCTCACCCACTTCTTTTGTATCCTAACCTTAGCTACCACTACATAATGATCAGACAGACCCCCTCCAATACCCCTATACACTCTAGCATCCATCACAGATTTCTTCATTCGTTCATCCACACATACATAATCAATCAATGACTTTCGTTCCACCACTGTCTTATCCTTCATCGTCAACATCCGTTTCCACGTGTACCTGTGGATCATTCTGTGTCGGAAGAAGGTGTTGGCTATCCACAGCCTCCTCCCCACACATACGTCCACAAGTGCACTACCATTCCCATTCACCTCTGATGGTACCCCCCACCCTCCCACCACTCCCTCAACTTTCCTATCACCCACCTTACCATTCATATCCCCAATCAGAAATATTCTTTCGTTCTTGTCAAACTTCTCCAGGCACGCCTCCACATTCATCCAGAACTCCTCTTTCTTTCTTTCAAGTATATCCTCTGTCGGGGCATACACGCATACAATCACCCACGTTTGTATTCCTACTTTCATTCTCACCCACACAATCCTTGAACCCACAGACCCATACTCTCTTACACATTCCTTCCATTTGCTACTTACAAACAAACATGCACCTTCTCTCGCTGTTCCTTCACTCACTCCAGCACACACACCCATTCCACACTCCCACTCTCTCACATCTGAACCTTTCCATTTGGTCTCTGTCATTCCACATACATCCAGCCTGGCATTCACTAACACTTCCAGAACCTCTCTCTCTTTTGTGCCATCATTCATGCCACTAACATTCCACGTAGCCATTCTCAGAATGTCCGAAGGCATGTCCTTAGTCGGTCGTGGTTCGTCAACGTTGGTTCCGTCCGCATCCGAGGCTGTTCGTTCGTTTTTCCTTGCTTCGATATTTTTTCCGGGTGAGGGTCGCAAGCCCACCGACCCAACCTCTTTAGTCGCCTCTTACGACACGCAGAAGGCACGTGGGGCATATTCTATTCCCTAACCCCCAGGGGGGTATACAGTATACTGTATAATTATATACAGTATATATTGTACTCTTTTATCATAATAATTATTATTATAATGGTAGCCTACAACATTATTTTGCTCAATTGATTGACATTAGAAACTAAACTATGATTAAACAGACATAAAACAACAAATAATTCTGTCTATTAATAAGGAAGATAATTAGATACAAGAGATAGATAGAGAGAAAGGTCGTTAGGTTCATGTGATCGATATGTGTACGAAAATATATGAGACAGACTAAATTTTCTGAAACGATAAGTTGTCAACACCTTCATTCAGCCTTCAGAGATTTGTCATAACAAATATTATTGTAATGGTAGGATTTTATTCTTTTCAATTCCATGGCATTAGAAACTAAACAGTGATTAAAATTATATCAAACAACAAATAATTCTGTCCATTAACCCGGTAAGCGCGCAATAGGGGGTGTGACCAACGTACTGTAGTTATATGCGAATTAATTACCTATTATTCTGACAGAATTTGTTATATCTATCATATAAACCATAATTTATTTTCCATGAGCACATATTTTGGAAAGTAAGAGAAGGGTAGATGAGCAATTTGGAAGGAATCTGAGTGTAAAATGGAGGGAGAGTAAGAAACTGTTCTGGAAAGAAGTCAAGAAAATTAGGGAAGGTAGCAAGGGAAACAGTAAGGGTGTGAAAGATAAGAATGAGAGAATGCTAGCCGAGAAGCAAGAGAGAGTCGAAAGATGGAGGGAGTACTTCAATGAGTTGCTAAATGTAAGGAATGAAGAGCCAGCAAACATAGCTGGATATGGTATGGGAGGGAGAAGAGAAGTAGTGGAGGAGGAGGTGGGGATCAGGAGGTCAGAAGTGTGGGAAGCCATGAAAAGAGTGAAGTTGGGTAAAGCACCAGGAACAGATGGAGTGTGTGGGGAAATGTTGAGGTATGGTGGTGAGATAATAATAATAAGCATGTTACTTATTTCTCATAAGCGCCAATTTTTCCGAAGAATTCACTAGCGCTCGGAAAGAGAAAGAAAAAAGAACAAAATCAATGCATCAAAAGAAGGCTTATATACAACACACATTTAACAATCACTAGCAGTGGCAAAATAGCCTAAACTCTATAGCCATCTGTCATGACACCTCTCTCAAGATCATAGCTTCTCTCAAAGAGAAAAGTCTTAACTTGTCTCTTGAAGCATACAACAGAACTCAGTTGTCTCATGGACAGCGGCAACCTGTTATACAACCTCGGAGCCATGTAGGAGAATGACCTCTCAAAGAAAGAAGACTGCTGGAAAGCCCTTGGTTCATCAAGACGAAAAGGGTCATTGTCATGACGCACAACTACACCATGGTGTGCCGGTGGGCGCCTGAGCAGCTCCGCAAGGTACCTAGGCTCACCAAATTTGAGAACCTTAAAAGTCACCAAACACAACTTAAATTCTATTCTTGCTCTTACTGGCAGCCAGTGCAGTTCTATGTGAAGAGATGTAGTAGGAGTTCTAGGTGGAACACCAAAATATAGGTTTGACTCCTGTAAGGAGATAAAGAAAACCTAATATTTAGTAGTGGCCCCGTAATCATTGACGAACATGCCTATTACATAAGGCATCCTCTTCAAACACTAATCCGACGTAGTTTGAATCTACCGCGCAGAGCATTTAAAAACTGAGGAGCCTTCATCATGAGCGCACGCGACCTCACTCATGGCTTCAGTCATTATGAATTGGGTTCTCACTACGAAAAAACTTCGTAAAAAAATAAAAACAAAAAGAAAATAAGAATAACTATCTAATAAGCTTTCCATCATATCGTAGATGTACTTGTGTGGATCTTTGACCAGACGCTGATTCAGGCGTCATTCTTCCTTCACTGACATATCAAGTAAACCAAAATCCTCAATACATCAACGAATGGGAAGGGGATGGTCGGGAGGGCCCCAGTCGTCAATAATTACGGGGCCACTACTAAATATTAGGTTTTCTTTATCTCCTTACAGGAGTCAAACCTATAATTTATTAGTGGCCCCTCCATCATTGACGAACATGCCTGATTTCTAAGACTGGAGGGGGACATTCGTAATCATATCATAACTCTAGAAAAGCAGATAATAAAAACAACCACATAGTATTCTTACTTTTCTATCTATCTATCTATCTATTGCCTGACGCCGCGATCCCCGAAGGGGTGGCCACGAACGAACCGCCCCCATGCACCTCTGTCCCCAGTCAGTCGACGCCCCTCCCCCCAACCAGCACCGCCTTCGTTCATGTAGTTCCTCACTCCATCCTTCCACCTCATATTCGGTCTACCTCTCCCCCTCTGTCCCTCCACCTCGCTCTCGTACACCCTCTTAGTCATTCTCTCACTTTCCATACGTTCCATATGGCCGAACCATCTCAAGTTGTTCCTTTTCACACTTTCCAGCACATCTACCTCCACACCACACCTCCTTCTTACTTCCTCATTAGTCTGTCTATCCCTCCATGTAACTCCGCACGCACTCCTTAAGTAATTCATTTCCACTGCTCTCACTCTTGGTCTGAGTCTCTCAACCAACGTCCATGCTTCGCTTCCGTAAGTCAGTGTCGGGATTACCACACTGTCATGCAAGGACTTCTTCACTTCCATACTGACCACCCTATTTTTTGTTACTGCTTTTAGCGTTCCTACAACCCTCTTCCCCTGTTGTACCCTCTCCCGCACCTCTTCATCCATAGTCCCATCTTTACTCAACACACTGCCCAGATACTTAAAAGAGTTGACAATCTCCATAGCCTGACCGTTCAGCTTCACCTCACACTCTGTGACTTCACCCCTTTCGAAGACCATAACCTTGCTCTTCCCCGTATTTACCTTCAAATTCCGTTTTTCGCACACTGTTCCAAATTCATTTACCAGACCCTGCAACTCCCATTCATTATCACTCATCAGAACTGTATCATCCGCAAACAGCAGTATAGGTAGCTTCCACTCAATTCCCTCCCTTTTCAGCGATACACCAACATCCACTGCTCTTGATAGTATTTCTTTCATAACTCCATCCATATATACAGTAAACAACCACGGGGACATCACACACCCCTGTTTCAAACCAACATTCAGGTCAAAGAACTCGCTCTGCTCACTCTCCACACGTACTGCCGCCTTTGCACCCTCATACATGCTCTTCACTGCTTTCAGCAACTTGCCCTCTACTCCGTATATTCTAAGTACTTTCCACAAACCTTCTCTATCCACTCTGTCATAGGCCTTCTCCAAGTCCATAAAGGCAACATACACCTTTTGTTTCTTCTCCAGATACTTCTCCACAACACAATTCTTACTTTTGAAAATATATATTTAATAAGGCGTAGGCCGGATATATACAAGAAAGGGGTTCAGGCAGGTGCGTGCTTCAAAGAAGCCTGCCTGACAAAAAAATGGGTAACTCTGAAGATTCTCTGAACAGATCTGTAGTTACAAAGGCACCCCACTCAACGAGTGGTGACAAAAATAACAAGTTATCAGTTTATATGTGCACATAATAAACCCCAAAATAATCGTGGAGATAAATTGCAAAAGATCTCCACTGTTTTAATATTAAATTGCTTTCGCAGCTAAAACTACTATAACAACCCCGTTGTTTTGTACTAACATTGTACTAGCACAATTTCTCGCTGAGAAATTTTCATATCACATTAACCATAAATTGTATCACAGCTCTCACACTCTGGCGGGGTCTAGGGTGTCCTATGTCAACTGACTGCACCCCCCCCCCCCCTTTCCCTTGAAAGTAAACAAAAGTGACTGCAGGGCCACCTAGACCCTCTGCCTTAAAGCTATACATGGTAAGGAAGGTTTATCTAGAGCAACTGACAAGTATCTAGACAAAAACGTATGATTAGACGCCCACAACTGAGTGGACGCAATATCTTCTACTGAAAAAAATTTCAGGAAACGTAAAGAGGCTGCCCATTTGCGTAAATCGTGGGCCCGACCCACAACGCCGGGATTACTCTCTTTAATGACTTCGACCAGAAGAGAGGCTAATCGCCGTTTCAGTAAGCGTTTACCCGTACTTGCTACCCATAAAGCACCTTGGGGGTTTAGAGGAGCTACTCTCAAATATTTGGTTAGAGCTTGCACTGGACATAGATTATGATGCACCTTTCCCCTTTTTAACGCCGGCACCGTGAACTCAGAAAACACGTGTGCACTGTGCTCATTCTTGGCTACAAATCCCGGGGAAGGTGCAATGTAAATACATTCATTAAGTCTACCAAACCTAAGGCAATTAGGTGTGTTGCTCATCGCCGCCAGATCAGACACTCTGTTCCCGGTGGCCAAAGCCAAAAGGAAAACAGCCTTTTTTAAGAGTAATGCAAAATCTGCAGTATTTTGGTACAGACGAGAGTGAAGTAAAGACAAAGCTTTGTCCAGAGACCAAGTAGGCATGAGCTGACGGGGAGGTGGGCGGAGTTTAAAACAAGCTCTCATAAAACCTGTTTCCTCCGCCACCGGTATGGAGAGACCTGTAAGGTCTAAAAAGGGCACTCTAATCGCAGTTAAGTTATTTTTTAACGTTACCACAGATAAATGTTTCTGCTCAAACAGATAATTTAAATAATTGAAAACTAAAGCTACTGATGGCACAGTCTGTTCTGTTCTGATGATCCAAGAAGTAAAGGCTTGCCAATGTGAGTGATACTGTCGTCTCGTAGACTGAGTATATTGATTTAATAATTTATTGGTCACATCTCTACCGTATGGTGCTAGCCACTTGGCCTCCTGAATGTCCATAATGCAAAAGTCAGCGAGGTCGCTAGGTTGCCAATCGTGTCTAAGTGGAAATACCCGACCGGGAGCGACACCGGGTGCGGACACCACGTTTTCAATTGCTGGTACCACAACTGCGCCGGCCATAGGGGCGCGATTAGTGAGACTAAGCCTCGATAATCTCGTAGTTTGTTCACTACGTGGCACATTAGTGACGCATCTGGCGGCGGAAACAGATAGATGGAGCTCCATCTGTTCCAGTCTGCCACTAGGGCGTCTGGCCCCCCTGCCGGCGTTTTCGTCCGGCGGGTGAGGTATAGAGAGAGTTTGTGAGTCTCCTCGGACGCAAACAGATCCACTTGTGGATGGGAGAGCTCTGCAATCATTAGGTTGAAAATGGGTTGCTTGAGCTCCCATTCTACTGTCGTGCTCTGTCTCCGGGACAGAGCGTCTGCCCAGACGTTCGCTACGCCTGGGAGATAAGATGCGTGAAGATAAATGTCTAGTCTGTTGGCTAGAGTAAAAATCTCTTCCGACACGTTTAGCAACCTCCTTGACCTCGTTGATCCCTGTTTCTGAATACAGTGAACTGCGTTCAGATTGTCCATTCTGAAGGCCACCGACTTGCCCCGTAACGCAGGGCCGTGAGCCTGAAGGAAATACAAGGGGACTAGTAATTCTTTGACATTGATGTGAGAGATTTCTAAGTGGGACCAAAGCCCCTGACCCTGGTGCCCCTGATTTGACTGAAATCCCCACCCTATTGTGCCTGACGCATCCGTGTCTACCCATACCGTTGGTGGAGGAGAGGTCCATGACATTATTGAGTGCAACGTTTCCCTCTTTGCCCAGACCGCTAGTAAGGTGTGGATTAATTTCGGGATGGGCCATAATTTTCCCGCCGGTAAGAGCGGGAAATATTTGTTGCCTTCCAATATTAAACGTTTTACTTTCAACCGGCCCAACATGACAGTTAGTTGAATCCAGTTGAGAGAGCCGACCAGAGACTCCCAGACCCTCCGCGTCGTAGTCAGACTGTGAAGAAACCTGAACAGTTTCCTGCGAAACCTGTTGCGATTGTCCACACTCTGACTCAGAGTGAGAGCGGCCGTGTCCCAGACCAGCCCTATCCACTGAATTACTCGTGAGGGAACAAGGTTTGACTTTACCAGATTTACCTTGAACCCTAGAGTTTTGACATGATTTAAAATTATGTTGACATGTTTGATGCATAATTGTTGTGTCTCTGCCACCACCAGCCAGTCGTCTAGGTACCACAACACTCTGATTCCTTGTTTTAACAACGGCATCAGGGCTTGCCGGACTAATTTCGTGAATAATCGAGGTGCTAGGTTCAAACCGAATGGCATCCTTTGAAAAACAAAAGTTTGGTGCCTGATCCGTAAGGCCAAAAACCTTTGAAATCTTTTGTTGACCGATACGTGCCAATAGGCGTTTGTCAGGTCTAGTGAACACATCCAACATCCCGGCGGAAGTGTTAGCCTGATTTGGTGTACTGTTAACATTCGGAAAGACTCGTTGTGAATATGGAGGTTCAGATAAGACAGGTCTACGACCGGTCTCATCTGAACACTGTCCCTTTTGGGAACCAAAAATAGTTTGGACGTGAATACAGGGTAATTTGGGGGGACCGGGATGATGACATTTATGGCTAATTTAGATAAGTGGACTGTATATTATTATTATTGAAGAAACATTAACCATATAGAATATAGAATTACCCTTTGATGAACTCAGCTGGTGATTGGAGGATGGCGGAAAATAGGCTAGATGACTCGAAGTGGTTAGTATAGTAAACAAAGTATGAAAAGAGGCTACAATAGGCTAGGATAGGCTAGATATTTACGTTAAGTTTGTGCTAACTAACAATGATGATGATGTAATGACTATATGGAATATGAGATGAACGTGAAGCGAAAACACCTGATTATGTGGCTATAGGAAGAAGGCTTAGCGTGTATAGCTGGGACGGAGGTTGGTTGGAGAGTGAGCGAGCGCGTTATGTTCGTCTCTGTCGTGACATACCGCGCACGCGCATAACATATGGAAAATGTATCCCATCTTCTTTACAATGAGATACTTATAAACAATCTTAAATAATACACATATATATATATATGGGAATTATAATCCTACAATACTTTCCCATATACTACTATAGAATAATATATTCTACCCAATCATGGAATGTTCGACCAAGGTTATGGAAGCGTTCAACTTAAGACTACGGAAAGATACGTAACGCTACATCAACCCAGATTACGTAACATCGAGACTGTTCATACTAGTTTGAGTACACTAAGTATGGACATATTCCCACCAACAGAAAATATACAAAATTTACATGATTAGATTTGCCCGGAGGCAATCTTATCCCGCCAAGCTTGGGAGGATATCTGGGCTGCCTGTCGACGTGGGCGTTCGCCAGACGCGTCAACAGGCTGCGCCGAAGTAGAAGCCAGAGAGGGGACTTCAATGGATAACTGATCCGAGGGGGTGTCCTTGCGATCGAGGTCACCCTCAAGAGGATATAGTCGGACTGTTGGCCGTGTGATTACTCCAGTCCTGGTGCGAACCTTTGCTACCCGAACCTCACCATCACGACCTGGTAATAACTCCTCTATCCGACCCAATTTCCAAAATGCGCGCGGGCCCTCCTCATGGATGGTTACCACGTCCCCTACCCTAGGCCAATGACCTTTTAATGGTGTTAGTTTATTCCTTTGCGCTTCCCTTAAAGTCACCAGATATTCTGTTGACCAGCGATGCCAAATATCTCGCGATAATTTACGAATGTATTTGTAGCGGGCTGATATCACTTCCTTACTTATGTAGTCTGGATCTTCCATAGTATCCTCGTCATGCTCTTCAGGAAGATCCCGCAGTCTGCATCCACGCACCAGTACTGAGGGTGTGATTGGGGTAAGGTCTTCCAAATCACCAGAAGCATAGTATAGAGGGCGATCATTTACGGTGGCTTCAATCTCCAAGAGAATGGTGTTGAGTTCCTCAATCGAGATGAGAGCTCTACCCAACACCTTCTTCAGACCCGCCTTCACGATGCCTATGGCTCTCTCCCATATGGCGCCAAACCAAGGCGCTCTGGCGGGAATGAAACGCCATTCGCATGTTACATCCGCATTTTACATCCGCTTTTTCAGAATGGCAGCTGGCATGAATAGGCTAGATGGGCCAAGTAATAGGGAAGTGTACGAGTCCTTTGGAATGGAAGAGCAGGCTTTGGGCATTGATTGTGGTGTGGTTGAGTGGATAAAGAGAAGTACTTTGAGGTGGTATGGTCATGTTCAGAGAATGGATGAAGACAGAATGCCAAGAAAGATATATGGGAGTCAGGTGAGTGGAACCGCTAGTAGTGGAAGACCACCTATGGTATGGGAAAAGAAAGTGGAAAAATATATTGAAGAAAAACTTCCACGTAGTGGAAGGGGCATTGTGGCACGGGCAAAGGAGGCATGTCTTGACAAAGTAGCTTGGAGACGTTTCTGTCATGGCCATCCTCTAGTGGGGGTTTCCCAGGGGGAAGCAAGGCGTCGGAGATGATGATGATGATGATGATGATGATGATGATGACATCCGCTAGGCAGGTCTGAATCTTAGGATTTTTGCTCACTTCTTTGAGATATGTAGATGCCCCTATGAAAGTCTTTGCATTGTCACTCAGCATGATACGTGGATATCCCTGTCTACTGCAGAATCTTCGGAAGGCATGTAGGAAGCTATCACAAGTGAGGTTGGTGACCAGTTCCAGGTGAATTGCCCTGGTAACAGCACAAGTGAAAAGTATCATATACACCTTAAGATTGGGTGAATCTTTCACAGGGATTGCTCCACTGTAGTCAACCCCTGTAACTTTGTAAGGGTCACCTGGGGTAGTTCGCAGGTTTGGTAAGGGAGGAATTCCGACGGGATCATAATGTGTTCCCTGTACTCTTCTACACTTTAAGCATTTGCGAAGGACTTTCTTGACCACCTGCCTGATTCTAGGCACCCACCATCGTTGTCTTACATAGGTGACTACATGACCAACCCCATAATGACAACAGAGTCGGTGACACCTATCGATGATAAGATGGGTGAAGGGATGATTGGGGGGCAGTAGTATTGGATACTTACTTGCCTCAGAGAGGGCTGCCAATCGTAATCTGCCTCCGCAATGTATCAAGTCCCCCTTCAAGTGTAAGCCCAATTGGTTGATCAGGTTATTCCTAGACTTTGTTCCCTTAACCAGTAATTTATATTCCTGCGTATATATTTCTTGTTGACAGAGCTTATGTAATAATTGATCTGCAATTCTGATCTCCTTCACATTGAGGTAAGCACTACCTGTGGACGGTGTGCCTTTAATTTTTGCTTTTACATTTTCTACAAATCGTAGCACCCATGCTGTAACACGTAACTTTTCATAGCTGCTGAATCTATCCCACTCCCATAACCGTGTGTCTCCGTCAGGCACCGAGTCAATTACCGGTGCCACAATAGCAGTGTGTTGCTCGCTCAAATCTATATTCTCTGGCCATTCGTTGGGATCATTAAGCCAGCATGGGCCATTCCACCACAACGCAGAAGATTTGAGAAATTTAGCAGAGACACCACGAGTAATGCAATCACTTGGATTCTCTTTGGTAGACACATACCGGAACTGTGCGGTTGGGAGCAGGGTACGAATTTCGTCGACACGGTTGGTGACGTACACTGGTAGCTTCTTACGGCTATGTAACCAGTAGAGCGTAATTTGGCTGTCACTCCATACAATAATCTCTGAGACATTTAGCAAATTTTTAAAGGTTTCCTCTACAAAGTGAACGAGTCTAGCAGCCAACAGAACTGCAGTCAGCTCTAATTTTGGGATGGAAAGGGATTTGATCGGGGCGACTTTCGCCTTCGCTATGACGAGACGGCTGCCACTTGTGTCAACAAAGTATATGGCGGTGCCGTACGCGACCTTGCTAGCGTCTGAGAAGGCATGAATGGAAACAGGATGGTCCATGACAACTCTCCGAGGAAAATTAAAACCCTTACAGAGACGAAGATCCGAAATAATGTCATCCCACTCCTGAACCAGATCGCCAGTCAAAACTTCATCCCATCCTAATTTTATCCTCCATAATTGCTGAAGGAATAATCTCGATTTGATCGACACCGGTAGAACTATCCCCAAGGGGTCAAAAAGTTTAGCTGTCATACTCAAGCAAATTAGTTTTGTAATCTGCGAATATTGCGCGTACTGAACGCCGAATGAGAGGGTATCGGTGTCCGTTTTCCAAAACAACCCTAGCACTCTAACATGTTCCTGCTGTACAGCCGCCACACCATCCCGTTGCAGTACAGTCCGCAAAACAGAATTATTAGTCGCCCATTCACGCAAATGTAGATGGGCGTCATTCATAATCTCTCGGACTACAGCGTAGGTATCAACCAGGAAATCTTCTTCATTTCCTGTACCCAGTAAATTGTCTATATACAACCCTGACCGAATCTGATGAATAATCTGCGGATCTGCACTGACATAAGACAAATGTTTCAAAATGGTGGCGTTTAAAAGGAATTGGGAACAAGTCGCTCCAAATAAAACTGCCCGGAACCGGTAACAAATTAGGGGAGAATCCAGTTGCCTCGGATACTTGGGCCACATAAATCGCGTATAGTCCTGGTCGTCTTCATGGAGTCTTAACATGAGAAATGCCTTCTCAATATCAGACACCCAGGCATACTTACCGAGTCGAAACCGAAGCAAAACCTGCGCCAAATCTGGCACCAGTGAGGGTCCAGTGTACAGGCAGTCATTAAGACTAGGATGACGTTCACTCATCTTGGCGGAACAGTCGAAGACAATACGCACTGGCGTAGTTTTGCTCTCCTTGACTACACCATGATGAGCCAAGTAATGCCCGGTATCTGATTTATCAAAAGGCACCTCTTCAATAAAACCCCGGGACACCTGTTCCTTTATGACTTTTGAGTATTCCTCGCAAAAGTCAGGCTCCTTGAGGAATCTTTTCTGAAGTCCCCGAAGACGGCCTATGGCCAAACCCTTGTTAGATGGCAGCTGATCCTTGGAATTGTTCCAGGGCAGTCTCACTTTATACTGTTGGCTGTCGGGATCGTAGGTAACGGTATCCTCGTACGACGATAGTGCTTGACGCTCAACCAGTGAGTATTCCTTAGGGGTTATCCCGATATGATCTAATTCCCACAAAACATTTAAGTCATTTTTGCATGGTGGAATATTGCCAGTGGATATGTATTCGTCCATTGGTGTTACTGCTACTTTCAAAACAGTAATTACTTCTGTGCTGGAGCTTGTAGGCTGTGTCACATATGAACCACTGATGGCGTACCCGTACATGGTAGGAAGCAGAATTAGGCTACCTGACCTTTTATACCCAGGTCGCACTATATCGTAGTAGTGATCCGCACCGATGAGCAGCTCCAGCTGATCTGTGTCCGTTGCGTGAGGATCGGCTAATTTTATGCCTTTACTTTGTAAACTAACCAGTTTAGACTTTAGGTTAATTTCACCTTTATGTTCTGGCAATCCATCAACCACTATTGCGTCTAGATGATGAAATTTACCCCTGTGTTTGTATTGCAGTGCCACAACATTATATTCCCTAGAGGCCTGTTTCCCGGTAAATCCGTGAAGACATAACTCCTCAGTTCCTTTAGAAATGTAGGAAAGGGAGGATAGAACAGAAGACTTCACAAAGGTCCTCTGAGAACATTGGTCAAGTAGCGATCTGATTTTAACACAATTATTATCCTTACCCTTTACCGGCAGCTGTACGGTGGGCAAGATTACTGTATTTTTACCTGTGGCAACGGACATTGTAGTTGAAGTAGCAGCAGTATGCTCTCTCTTGGTGTTATCCTCCGCTGGTCTACTTTCTTTCCCTTGTTTTTGTGTACACAGGGAATGAAAGTGTTTGCCCTTACAAAACTTACAGCTTCTTATGTTAGGATTAGTAGAACCCGAATGGCCATGGTCTTTTGACAAGCACCCAGTGCAGAGACGTAGTTGACGGGCTCTTTTAACTTTAAGAGGCCCTGTCTTATACTTCATACACTTGTACCATAAATGATTGGTGCCACTACACAGAACACAGTTGAATTTCCTGTACTCACTCTGGGCGGTAAATGTTGCCGTAGCCATGGGTGTACCCCCTACTCTGTCTTGACCCGCCATATTGTACACTTCAGCCTGGAGGCAATGAGTGAATTTCTTATAATCCAGGCTCGAGTCTCCCATTTCCCGTTTTATGGTTTCTTTTAGTGGTGATGGTAACTTATTGACAAGAGTCACCACACAAAATTCCTCCAGACAAATACCATGGCTAATGATTGACCTCATCACACTCTCTGTATTGGCATAGAAGTCCTTCAGGTCAGCTGTTTGGTGTTTGGGTGACACTAATTGATTGAATTTGGTAACATAAGCTGCCTTGATTCGATCTGGATGCCCATATGTCTCTTGCAGGAGCTCAATTGCTGGGGCATAGCTTGCACTTTCGATTATGAATCCTTCGACTAGCTTATGTGCATCACCCTGAAGCTGACACTTTAGATAGGTGAAGCGTTGTATATCTGTGAGGTCGGGATTGTCATTTTTTTTTTTTTTTTTTTTTTTTTCTATGTGATTGAGGGTGGCAAAAGGCATAACTGCCTATAGCGAGTGCCTCCCCCATAGTTGAAAGAGTGACAGGGCCAAAATCAAGGGACGTTCGAGTCAAAATGCCTGGACACACGGAGTTTGAAGCAATTTAAGTCATAGGAAGAGGGAAAGACTGATTCTGGGAGAGAGTTCCAGAGCTCAGATGTTGAGTAGAAGAAAGTTTGAGAGTAACGTTTCACTCTTGGGTTGGAGAGTTGCACAGAGTAGGGGTGGGATTGAGTTGCAAGACGGGTACCACGTGTCCTACGTAAAGGAGGTGGTATGCACTGGGATAGCTCTGAGGAACACTGATTATTATAGTAGCGATAGAATAGCGAGAGAGATGCAACATTGCGGCGGAGAGAGAGAGAGAGATTGCAGAGAGTTGGTGAGTGGACGGGAGTTAATGATACGAAAGGCCTTCCTTTCAACTTTGTCTAGGAGAGCGGTGTGAGAGGAACCTCCCCACACATGTGAACAATACTCAATACAAGGGCGCACTATGCCCCTGTTACAGAGCAAGAAGCTGTGCAGGGGAAAAGAACCCCCTAAGGCGGTTGAGCACACCCAGCTTCTGGGAGGCTGCCTTAGCAAGACTGGTAATATGGTCCTTCCAATGAGAGCAGAAGAAAAAGAGACACCAAGAATATTGAGAGAAGATGAAGGGTTGATTTTTGTATTGTTGAAGAATAAGGGATAGTCCGCTGGGAGATCCTGACGGGTAGATAGATGGAGAAATTGGGTTTTGGAAGCATTAAAGTTAACAAGGTTTTCTCTGCCCCAATTGGAAATAGTATTTAGATCAGAATTTAAGAGTTCTATGGCTTCATTACGTTTGTCGTTGAGGGATTGCTGGCTGGGGCGTTCTGAAAAACTAATGGAGTAGTGTGTAAGGTTGAGTCGTCTGCGTATGAATGGATGGAATTAAGGTACAGTTAAGGAGATCATTTATAAAAATTAGAAAGAGAATAGGAGATAGGACAGAGCCCTGAGGAACACCGGAGTTTATAGGGTGAGGAAGTGAACAATGGCCGTCCACAACCGCAGCTATGGAACGGCCGGAAAGGAAATTAGAGACAAAGGCACAGATGGAGGGATAGAAACCGAAGAAGGGTAGTTTAGAAATTAAGATTTATGCCAGACTCTATCGAAGGCTTTCGATATGTCTATTGCAATAGAAAAAGTCTCACCGAAGTCCCGAAAGGAGGATGACCAAGAGTTAGTAAGATATGAAAGAAGATCACCAGTAGAGCGACCTTAAGGAAGCCATACTGGCGATCTGAGAGCAGATTATGAGAAGAGAAATGCTTAAGAAATTTGGAAGCAAGAATAGTTTCAAAAACTTTAGAAAGACAAGAGATAAGAGCAATTGGACGATAGTTGGAGGGTTGAGAGCGGTCACCCTTCTTTGGGACAGGTTGAATGTGAGCAAACTTCCAGCATGAAGGGAAGACGTTAGAGGATAGACAGAGACGAAAGAGTTTGCCTAGGCAGGGAGTCAGCACGGAAGCACAGTTTTGAGAACAACAGGAGGAACACCGTCCGGACCGTACGCCTTATTAGTGTTAAGCCCAGAGAGGGTAGAAAGTACATCTTTAGAAGAGATTAGGATATTAGGCATAAGTAAGAGAGAGGAGGGCGGAGAGGGAGGAATAGCACCGGAATCATCCAAGGTGGATGGTACACTTGATGGTACACTGGATGGTACACTTGAACATCTCCCAAAATCCCGACCACATGGTGGCATCACCTTCAAATTTTGAGAGAGTAAGATGGGGTAATTTGACTGCGGATTTCTTTGGCTCTTTCCTGACCTCCTTCTTGACCTCTGTAATCAGGATCCCCTTCAGTGTGGCAACGATTACTTGTATGCCCTCCATATATAGGGTATCCTCTCTGATCACCTCGATATACTCGGCGTCCTCGCAAGTGTCGGCCAGGTCCTCCTGTGTGACCTCATACTTGTCAAGTTGCTTTTGAATACTGAGTAACCTGGCCTCCACCTCCACTCTAGACGCCGAATCAAGGAATTCGTCAATATCAGAGGTCAAGACCGTCAAAGAGCCCTTAAGTCCAGCCCGACGCTTTTGTACACTTTTAGCCATGATTATACAGGAAGGAATTCTAATTACGTTAAATCAAACTAATAATGCCAGACCGAATAAGTTGCGGCCAACAATACAGTTCTCCGAGAAATCAAATTAAATCGTGAGCCGAAAATAAAACACCCTCACGAAATGCGGAATAAGAATTGTGCGCTATGTAGACAAGCAATCTGGAGCATTTCAATTTAACTCCTTACGTAATAGTTATGAAATTATAGATTCATTACGCCATTAGTTAAGAAAAGTCGGGAGGGAAATTTAGTACAATACAGTATAGGCCAAAAGTCTCCAGATGTCAAAAAGAGCAGTACCGTTTAAAGTTATAATAAAGTAAAGAAGAGTGTGAGCCTATAGGGTAATTGAAACAGGCTAAACTCACTGGGTACCGCTAATTCTATTATTAATTTAATAAATGTGAAAATTGTACACAAGAAAAATTCATCTCAAGAAGTCACAAGGAAAAAAAGTTTTGAGTTGGATTAACACACACTCAGCCTATCAGCTATCATATTACCCCGCCTCCAGGGCACACGACGAGAGAATAATTTAGAATGACATGTGAATCTAATAAAGAAGTTATTGGACAGTATAAATTTGATATAGAATGAATAACCTTACCTTTTGAAATTATTATACAATACAGTATGGATGATTTTAATCTTAGTGCCAATCAAGTGTTATATAATTTGGGCCTAAAGGTTTTACAATCAAAATTTAATTAATATACTGTACCGATTTGAAGGCTTACTAATCTAGGCTATACTGATTTTGTTGATCAACTCTAACGTCATGGTGGGCAAACATCTCGTCATATGACCTGGCGACCATGGCAAATTCGTCTTGCATAAAGCACCGACGACAGGTGGCCAAGATCTCCGAATAGAGACGCTTTGATGCCTCGTGCGTGAGGTGTACCCCGTCGGGACTGAAGTCAGCCTCAGAGGTATTCATTGACTGATAGCGCTCCCGGGTGAAGGGGATATGGCGCTTTAGCCATCGGTTAACCGCATTTCTGATGCGGTTAAACTCGTCCGTAGAGACCCCTCGTGGAGCCTGTCGCTTCTCTACCCCAATCACCCGGACTTCTCCCCCCGAGAGCCGCACCACCTCCTCAGCTAGGACCTCAATCCCCTCCGCAATCCCTCTCGGACTGACCCCGCTCCTTATTTCGTTTCCTCCTATCACCAAGAAGGTCAAGTCGGGCTTCAGCTCTAAAAACTGACCCCAGGCTACTGTTGATCTCAAGGTGCTGACGCGGGCACCTGGGGCGGCCAGAGGAGTCACGGAAAAGAAAGGCCTGTGGACGGCTTGGTCCACGTACAAATCCCTGACGTAGGAGTGGCCCAAAATTGCCACCTTCCTAATTGGGCCTGGGTACGCAGGCCTATCAACCACCGCAGGATAATCTTCCCCTACCCCACCACCCGCGGCACCATGACGCCAAATGCCCTGGGCCATGAGGGATAGACGAAAATACGGCACAAAAAAATATTACCACGTAGGCTAGGCCACCACCAACCACAAAAAGGGGGGGGGGGGGGGGGGGGGCAAATTTAGTGATCCGGTTCGAAGGACCAATTATATGGCTAATTTATATAAGTGGACTGTATATTATTATTATTGAAGAAACATTAACCATATAGAATATATAATTACCCTTTGATGAACTCAGCTGGTGATTGGAGGATGGCGGAAAATAGGCTAGATGACTCGAAGTGGTTAGTATAGTAAACAAAGTATGAAAAGAGGCTACAATAGGCTAGGATAGGCTAGATATTTACGTTAAGTTTGTGCTAACTAACAAAGATGATGATGTAATGACTATATGGAATATGAGATGAACGTGAAGCGAAAACACCTGATTATGTGGCTATAGGAAGAAGGCTTAGCGTGTATAGCTGGGAAGGAGGTTGGTTGGAGAGTGAGCGAGCGCGTTATGTTCGTCTCTGTCGTGACATACCGCGCACGCGCATAACATATGGAAAATGTATCCCATCTTCTTTACAATGAGATACTTATAAACAATCTTAAATAATACACATATATATATATATATGGGAATTATAATCCTACAATACTTTCCCATATACTACTATAGAATAATATATTCTACCCAATCATGGAACGTTCGACCAAGGTTATGGAAGCGTTCAACTTAAGACTACGGAAAGATACGTAACGCTACATCATCCCAGATTACGTAACATCGAGACTGTTCATACTAGTTTGAGTACACTAAGTATGGACAACATTCTTGGCAATCATTTCCTGGACCAGCGGCTCCACCTCTAAAGAAACAAAATTCGCCATTGTCGGCTGACGTAAGCGAGGTCGCCGGAGCCACTGCCAAGTGATGCCTTTGCGTGCCACCATCTGTGCCCAAGTGTTTAACGGCCATGCTTGGTGACACGTTCGGAACGACCCAGTTAGCAGACAAGGGTTCGCCGGCTGTACTTCCCTCGGGTCCGCCGGCCTTAAGGTTGGCACCGGGAGTGAGAGAGACTTTAGTTTTTTGATGGTGGGGTTGGTGGTGCTGGACGCTTCGCCGGCTGGCTGGTGTTGGCCGAAGACTGGCCCTGACCTGGCTTATTATGGCCGCGTCCTCTCTGACCTGAAAACCTACTCTGTCTATGCCTGTACTGACCTTGGGTGGAGTGGGAGGACTTAGGCGGAAGAAAGGGCTTAGATCCCCCCGGCTGAGCTTTAGCGGTTGGCCTGGGTTTGGGGAAGTTAAAGGCAGGTTTCTTAGAAGGGGTGGGACTGTGTTTAAAGGCCTGCGCCATATTAAACACCGTTCGCCACACTTCAGGGGACATTAAAGAGGGAGTAAGTACTGGTGACATGACCACCTGATTCGCAATGCGATCAGGCAGTTTGCGAACTAAAGACATTCTGAGATCTTGTCTTGCTCGTACCGCCTCAAGCAAGGCGGTGCGTATGTCACCCAGAGATTGGATTGACGACTGGAGAAGCAGTCGCCGGGATAATTCAACCGATCTTCTGGCATCCGCGTCTGCGATTGCCTGAGTGGACCGAAGTAAAGACTTAGCTACCTGTTGAGACACTATGTATTGAGAGAACAGGCGAAAAGCTTTCCCCCTTAGCCTAAATTCTCGGTCTAGGTGAGTTGGGGTAGGGGTAGTGAAAGGGTCTTTTAGCTCACAAAGATTAAGTTTAGGGGCAGCTAGGAAAGAAAACAAAGCTGACGGGACTCCGCCGGCAGAACCTACCGGCATGGAGAACCACGAATGAGTATCTTGAGGGATCTGGTGGGAAGATTTGGAAGTAAATGTGGTTGCAAAGTTTTGAGCCTCTGTCTCCCAATCTACCCAAGGTCCTGGACCCAACTGCCCCACCTTCAAGACTGGATTAGATGCTTCGTCTGTGACGGTTTGTAAATCAAGTTCAGGAGTGAGAGCTGACAGAGTCTTAATGTCATTAAACCCATCCAGCTTAGACCAGTCTGAAAACAATTTTGAAGCTGAGGCAGGGGGTAAAGCTGGCTTAGTAGCATACACAAAATAGTCTTGGTGATAATAACTAGGTATAGCCTTTATATTGACGTCTAGTACATTTCCCAAAATATCCAAGGCCCTTAATTTCTTTGATTTATTGCCCTGGATGACCCACTCACGCGGTACTGGGAGTTCCCCTGACAAGGTAGGTTGGGCAAGCTCTGGTTTAGTGGGGGTCAAAAGGACCCCATGACTCGTCTGGTCCATAAAGCAAGGGCATAGCTACCTTTCTGAGAGGCGCCTTGTCTAGAGGGGGTGGATTGACATCCGTTATAACCCTTACATTGGAAGTGGTCAATGCCGCCGTAGCCGGCCTAGTAACCACTGATGGTGACAGAGTGGGGGGGTTAGGGATCTTAGATAAAGCAAGAGAAGTCATCAGAGGCCGTACCGTAGAACTTGTCGTGGGAGCCCCCAAGTCCACTGTGGGAGTTTCCTGTTGTTGGCCAAAAAATTTAGATAAAGCATGACTAACTAGCCCATCAATTTCCTGCGCAGTGACAAATTGAGTTGATGATGAACTTCCTGGTGAAGCATTAATATCCTGCGTGGCGTCTAAGCCTGAACCTGACTCTTGCCCTTCCATCTCTGAAATTACTGAAACCTCGTCTTTCTCCTCCTGATCCTCCTGAGAAGATCCCGCCGAAGCTGGGGTACCTTGCTGCCAAGATAAGTCAGGAATAGAGGATGGGATCGCCGCGTCCCTGTGGACGTCAGCTACTGTGTGACTAGTTTGAGTCGGAAGTGGGTGGTCAGACCCTGGCCGAGAAAATCGCCAAACACCGAGGCCCTGGCCTACACTCTCTTGAGAGTCTGAAACATTCTCAATCACTAAACCCCCTGAACTCTCCAATTCCAGGGTTAAAATATTAATAGGTAAATCCTCTTGAGGGACAGGCACCGCACTGGACCCTTGAGACCTAACACAAACTCTGTCTGGGGTAGAGGTACTATGAGAAGCACTAGAAGCTGGCGAATGTAGGGAGGTCTTTCGTTTATGGGAATCCTTTTTGGAAGATTTATGGCTACGGTGTGACCGTGAACTACTCTTTGATTTGGAGGATTCATCGCCGTGACCACTGGTGGAACTTTCCGTCCTACTCTTCTTACTCGATGGTGAAGAGGCACGACTAGATGACTGGCGTCTGAGAGGTGACCTAGACCGAGATCTCGCCCGAGACGAGGAGGCGGACGCCGGGGGTGTAGGCTCTCGTGGACGTTTCGGAGTAGCAGCAGAAGACACAGAACCCTGACCAGTCTCCGCCGGCTTATGACTAGTGACTCGAGAGGAACGTTTAGGGGGAGGGTGTTCAAAAAGCAGTCTATCCCAAAGAGGGACGTTGTCACATTGAAGTGACTTATGAGCTACAACCGTAGTGTATGCTGACATCTGTTGCCTAACTTCTCTTAACGCGACCGCTGCGGTCTTATCATTGTCGCAGAGGACCACGGTCTAGACATTTAACACACTTTATGCAAAGAGTATGCGCAAAAATAGGGATACCGGCACAGGTGGGGGTAGTGCATAAAGCAAAGACTGGGGCTAAGGTAGCCATGACAGAGACTGGTGGTTAAAACTACTGCCGGGTCTGTATTGGTCCGCCGGAGCCCAGCTCTGGAAAAAAGAAAATTTCCAGGAATTAATGCTCATAAGGTTAACCCAACATGTTCGCACACAAGTGTTAATAACCCACCGGGTAACGAGATGTAATGACACAACGATCACAGCTCGCTACGCGGCGGGGCTCGGAATATCTAAACATATCTTTTTAAGAAAGTGAAGAATACCCTCTGACATAATATAACGGTCCAGCATGGCGTTTATAGTCTTTCTGGTGGTGACTGTCTCAAGATTCAAATTTGGAACAAAACAACCCCCCAAAAAGACGCCGGCCCTTGAAATATTTTCGTAGAATAACACAGGGCAGGCTGATACGAGATCTGATTTCTAACGAATTGTCACAAAAAGATCGCCGTAAGTAAGAAGGCGGCGATACCTAAACGTATCACTTAATTAAGTGGTTAAATCGAAATTGAATTGTAAATTCGTTATTTCCTCCACCCAGGAGCACCCGCCGGGTGTAAAAACGATGTTAACCCTAATTGAACCTTCAATCGCCGTAAGTGTAAAGGCGGCGATACAAAAAGTATCACTTAAAATGGATCGGTTAACTAACTGAATGACTTAGTTGTTCATCCCACCCTACCAAGGTACACCCGCCGGGTGAGATGTCAAAACGTTAACCCCATAAGTTCCTGTCCCCACTTCTTTGTAAAAGATCGCCGGGGAGGAAAGCCCTTAACAACAGCTAGGTTTTTCCTGTGGTTTGTAAAACCGGGTGGAAAAAACTACATAACATATGTTCGCATGAACAATGTTATTAGATGGGTACAGCCATTCTGCCGGGAATCAAAGGGAGCCTGAAACCAGGCACCAACACAGAGACGCAGTCCTGGAGAGCCACAGACACCTCATCGCCGGGGACACAAGCCTGTGTTGAAACCACGTGTGGCCCAACACGGCTCTCGGCCGGGTTTTTTTCATGGTGAAACCGAGAAAAAACCCGCCGGAAGGAATCCCACCACGATCAGACACCATCTGAACGTACAACGGACACGAAGGAAAGCCACGCACGACTAGCCTAAGTCCACACAATAATCCGTGGAATTAGCCAATACACAACTAAACCAGGAAACAAACATAGTCCGAGGAATTAGCCAATACACAACTAAAACCCGGATACACATGACACAGTAGGGCATATTTATAAAAATAAACAATAACACTTGTACATGTGGCAAAGCTACGAGCGGCTGGCTAGGCCTAAGTAGACGGCATAAGAAATGTTGAAATATACACAAAACACTGGAAATATAACAACAGGAACCACTGCCAACACACCACTCTAGCAAATACTTCCGGCAAAGGGAAGACTGACTCGGGACCCAGAAAAAACTTCACTAAGTGAAGAAAAATACGCTGGGAACGTCAGTAAGCAAAGCTTACCTCATCAGAAAGATAAAAGGCAGCAATAATAAACGCGTAATGAAAGCCGCCTGCATCACAAGCTAACTCAACTGTGAAAAGATCACAAGTCCACAACAGGACCACGAGGGTACATCCGAAATAGATGCCCCAAACACACGACCCAAAATACACTGCACTGCGGGCAACCAGCCCAGGACTCTCCTGCTACGCCTATCCTAACCTTACTCGATACATCCCGGAGTAAACAAATGAGAAAAAACTCATTAGGGACGCAACAAATGCAGAACCAGCGGAGCGTGGGGAGACACGTCCGGGCAGGCTGAGCGCAGAGCAGAGAAGGAAGAATGACGCCTGAATCAGCGTCTGGTCAAAGATCCACACAAGTACATCCACGATATGATGGAAAGCTTATTAGATAGTTATTCTTATTTTCTTTTTCTTTTTATTTTTTACGAAGTTTTTTCGTAGTGAGAACCCAATTCATAATGACTGAAGCCATGAGTGAGGTCGCGTGCGCTCATGATGAAGGCTCCTCAGTTTTTAAATGATCTGCGCGGTAGATTCAAACTACGGCGGATTAGTGTTTGAAGAGGATGCCTTATGTAATAGGCATGTTCGTCAATGATGGAGGGGCCACTAATAAATATTAGTCTTGCGGCCCTGTTAAGAACAGACTGAACTTTCTTTAAAATATAATTTGGAAGACCCACCAACAGGGCATTGCAATAATCAACACGAGAGAAGACCAATGAGTGAACCAACGTCAGGAGGCAACGTCTGGTTATAAACGGCTTCACCAAATAGAGATTTCTGATGTGCAAGTAACAACTTTTAACTATCTGGTTTACATGCTCTTTGAAATCTAATCGGGAGTTCACATATACACCCAGATTTCGAACAGAGTTGGCCGGTCGCAGCTGAGATCCACCCACATTGATGGAGAGGGCACCTACTATATCATCAGCTCTTCTATTTCCTCGGATGATGAGAATATCAGTTTTACCATCATTTAGTTTTAAGTTTTCTCGCTCTCATCCACTTCTTGATATCAGACATCAACAATTCCATCTTACTCCGTATATCAACTATATTTGTGATTCTCACATAAATCTGGGTGTCATCTGCATAAAAGTGAAAGGTGACATTATGTGCACGAAGCAGAAGAGACAAACTGCTAATATAAATTATAAATAGGATAGGACCTAAAACTGATCCCTGCGGAACACCATACTGCAGGGGTGTCGAGTCCGAGACCACTTGATTTACCATCACACTCTGGGATCTACCTGACAAGTACGACCCAAGAAGCAAGAGAGCGGAGTCACGCACACCACAATCATAAAGATCACTCAATAACAACTCGTGATCCACTGTGTCAAAGGCCGCAGAGAGATCAAGCAAGACCAATAGTGAGGCCACACCATTGCAAATGTTCTCAACTAGATCATTATGTACTCTAATCAATGCTGTTTCAGTTGAATGATGCTGTCGGTAAGCAGACTGAAAAATTGGGATAGTTTCATTCTGCTGAAGTAGTGGTTGTAATTGGTCAAGTATTGCACGCTCTAATATCTTTGATATGAAGGACAGGTTGGAGACAGGACGATAGTTCAACATGTTCTCAACATCAAGTCCAGGTTTCTTTAGAGTAGGTCGGAGTAGTGCATGCTTTTCAGAATGTGGGAAGCTACCTTCAGAGAAGCACTTATTAATTATTTTGGAAATAAACTCAACTGTGTGATCATAGACTCTTGGTAGCTTGGAAACATTTATGGGATCCAACGGGCAAAATGTTTTATTGAGGTTTCTTATGTAGGACGAGATCATGTCCACCTCTACTGAGTGAAAGGATGAGAGGACATTATTAAGAATGTGTCGGGGTTGGAGTACAACTGAAAGTTCTTCACCAACAGAAGCATCATCCAGTTCCTGTCTTATGCGAGTTATCTTGCCAGCAAAAAATGCCACAAAGTTGGCAGCCAACTCGGCATCGGGTACAGAAGGTCTTAAGCTGACTCTTGTTTTTCCAAGTAAACTGTTTACAATTGAAGCCAACCTCCTCTGGTCGTTACCACATGAGTCAACTTTTCCCTGATAATACACTTTCTTTTCATCTTTGATTGTGTGGACCACAGCTCTTCTGGCTGACAGATATTGCAACCATGTAGAGTCTGTTTTATTTTTCCGCCATTCACGTTCAGCTCTTCTACGCGCTCTTCTAAGAAATTTAACTCGAGTGCTATACCAGGGTGAATCATCTCGTACTATGATTTTCTTCTCTACTTCTGGACAGTGATGATCGAACACTAATTTAAGTGCATTTCCATGTACCTCCACCAGCTCATCTGAAGTAAGGTTGGAAGTATCAATACTTCCCAAGTACTGTTTTACTTCACTGCTAGCCAAATTTTGGTCTGTATTTTTATAATTTCTAAATCTGATTACTTTTTCATGTGTGAGTGGCTTAGGGAAATCAAAGCTGAAAGTAATCAAAGCATGATCAGAGGTATTAGGGTCAGCATTCTCAACATCAACATCCAGAACACCACCACAACCCACAGGAGAGAAAACCAAGTCAAGGGTGTGTCCTAAGATATGAGTTGGGTGGGACACATGGTTTACAAAATTGTTCTGATCAGTCAACTCAAGGAACTCAGGAGAGAATGGCTTCAGATGAGGGCTGTCAACCCAGTAATTAAAATCTCCACATATCAAACGTCTTCCGGTTTTAGCAGAAAATTCCTCGAGAAACTGCCCAAACTCTTCCATAAAACCCCTATCTGTGCCACGATGGCCAGGCCTATAGACAACTGCCATTCTTAGAATTTGTTGATGGAGTTTTATTTCCACTTCCAACAGTTCATAATAAAGAGGGGCTGGGTTATGGCTTATTTGCAAGATATTCACCAGAGATGTGGAGTAGACAACTGCCACTCCACCACCCGGATGATCTCCCCTAGGCCTAGGAACATTTATTATGAAATGGGTTTTAGGCAATGCCGCCTGGATAATATTCAGATCTGACTCGAACAACCAGGTCTCAGTGAGACATAATACATCAAGGTTACGTTCATCCAAGATCTCGCAAATATGATCCATTTTGTTACGCAAGGAACGAACATTCAACAGACCCAGTTTCAACCGGCTCCCATGTGCATTTTTCAGTTTTTTGAAGATAGTGATCGAATGGGTATGGAAAATGTGCAAACTAGCATGGGAGAAGGGGAGTGCACCCGATGACTGGAAGACTAGCAAAATAGTCCCCCTATATAAGGGGAAAGAGGAGTGTGTGGTAACCACCAAGGAATATGTCTTCTAAGCATAGAAAGGAAGGTATACAGTAGGGTAGTGATTGAGAGAGTGAGAGTGAGAATGGAGAAATGGATAGGCGACGAGCAGGGAGGTTTTAGGAAGGGAAGAGGATGTGTAGATCAGATTTTTACCCTGAATTGTGTTATGGAGAAATATCTGGAGAAGAAACAAAAGGTGTATGTTGCCTTTATGGACTTGGAGAAGGCCTATGACAGAGTGGATAGAGAAGGTTTGTGGAAAGTACTTAGAATATACGGAGTAGATGGCAAGTTGCTGAAAGCAGTGAAGAGCATGTATGTGGGTGCAAAGGCGGCAGTACGTGTGGAGAGTGAGCAGAGCGAGTTCTTTGACCTGAATGTTGGTTTAAAACAGGGGTGTGTGATGTCCCCGTGGTTGTTTACTGTATATATGGATGGAGTCATGAAAGAAATACAGTACTATCAAGAGCAGTGGATGTTGGTGTATCGTTGAAAAGGGAGGTAATTGAGTGGAAGCTACCTATACTGCTGTTTGCGGATGATACAGTTCTGATGAGTGATAATGAATGGGAGTTGCAGGGTCTGGTAAATGAGTTTGGAACAGTGTGCGAAAAATGGAATTTGAAGGTAAATGCGGGGAAGAGCAAGGTTATGGTCTTCGAAAGGGGTGAAGTCACAGAGTGTGAGGTGAAGCTGAACGGTCAGGCTATGGAGATCGTCAACTCTTTTAAGTATCTGGGCAGTGTGTTGAGTAAAGATGGGACTATGGATGAAGAAGTGTGGGAGCGGGTACAACAGGGGAAAAGGGTTGTAGGAACGCTGAAAGCAGTAACAAGATATAAGGTGGTCAGTATGAAAGTGAAGAAGTCCTTGCATGACAGTGTGGTAATCCCATCACTGAATTACGGAAGCGAAGCATGGACGATGGTTGAGACACTCAGACCAAGAGTGAGAGCAGTGGAAATGAATTACTTAAGAAGTGCGTGCGGAGTTACATGGAGGGATAGACAGACTAATGAGGAAGTAAGAAGGAGGTGTGGTGTGGAGGTAGATGTGCTGGAAAGTGTGAAAAGGAACAACTTGAGATGGTTCGGCCATATGGAACGTATGGAAAGCGAGAGAATGAGTAAGAGGGTGTACGAGAGCGAGGTGGAGGGACAGAGAGGGAGAGGTAGACCGAAAGAGAGGTGGAAGGATGGAGTGAGGAAGTACATGAACGAAGGCGGTGCTGGTTGGGGGGAGGGGCGTCGACTGACTGGGGACAGAGGTGCATGGGGGCGGTTCGTTCGTGGCCACCCCTTCGGGGATCACGGCGTCAGGCAATAGATAGATAGATAGAAAATATGTGATAATTGAGGAGGGGGGGGGAGGAGAAGGGGGGGGTGAAAAACATATGGATGAGTGGTAGGAAGTACTGTACTAGAGAGGAATTATCTCACCTAATGACATATTCCTTGTTTTAAGAGCCCCTGGGTCGTTTTTGAAAGGTTTTTTCATGGCGTTGCTTCCGTGAGGCCTATCGAATTTGCTATACAGATACTTTCGTGAGTTCTATCACACTTCTCGGGTTAATAAGGGAGATAATTAGATACAGGAGATAGATAATAGATTGGGAGGAAGAGGGACGGGGTCGTTAGGGTGTATTTTGTTTAAACTGCAGGATATTGCGTGCCTGACACGCAATTACGTCAGTAGGCAGTAGCAGGTCCAAAACAGTTCTTATTGATGCTGTTATTGCCTGCCTGAAACACAAATAAATTTTTGTTGTTGGTATAATGTTGGCTTAAGGTAGGCTAAAGGGTCAAATACAGTAGGGGACTTGGGGAAAAAGGCTGTAACGAATTGAATTAATTACTATAAGGACTGTTATTTCTAATACACGGTTTTGATATACAGTACAGTACACTGCACGTAGGCTAAATGGTACGAATTAACCGCGTATATCAAGACCTGATCGTACTTCTCATTTTCAAATCAATTACATAAAATATAAACTTTAAAAATATGCTTTCAAGTCGGTAAATTATAAAACTAAAGGGGCTTTCGCACATTCACTATATATGCCACAACTTTAGAGAACTTATAAATTACCATGTTTCGTGGGTAAAATGGTCCCGGTTCAGCGTGCAACAAAGTTGCTACCGGTATGGGAAAGCTAGTGAGAGCTAAGAATTATGATATACTGTACTGTACCTACGAACCAGCCACAATGTTTTGTCGACAACCCGGACACAGACAGAGGGCTGGTCCTACAACACCAAGCAGGTAACCTTTTCATCCTCAATGACATCCATCAACATACCCATACTCCCCACCAAGCCCTCTACGACCCATCATCTCCAGATATTACCTTTTGCTCCCTAGAACTCGCCCCCACAACATTCTGGAAGGTGGTTAAAACCTTAGGCTCCGACCACCTCCCGATCATTATCACCACCAAAACCAGACTCACCCCACCTAGCCACAGACACACTTACACCAATTATAAAAGAGCCAACTGGGAAGCTTTCACAAATGAGACAGAACAACACTTTGAAACCCTAAACAGCGTACCCATCACTAACATCAACAATGCTGTCCACATATTCAACACAACTATCCAAAACGCTGACAAGAAACACATTCCAAGAGGTAACAGGAAAAGACACAACCCCAACTATCACTAACATCAACAATGCTGTCCACATATTCAACACAACTATCCAAAACGCTGACAAGAAACACATTGCAAGAGGTAACAGAAAAAGACACAACCCCAACTTCTCACCAGAAATTCAAAGCCTCATCAGACAACACGACACACTGAAACATTCCCCCGCACCCCACACACAAGACATCAAACAACAAATCCAAGCACTCAACACCCAGATTAACAACAAAATACAAGAACAACAAACACTAAATTGGAATAACTTCCTACAAACATTTGATCACAAAACCCCCCAAAAATCTACAAAACACTAAACAGCATCACACTTTCCCACATCAATACAACACAATCACATGCTGCAATCACAACAACAGACTCTACTCCTTCATGTAAACAAGCAAACACTCTCATTAATCACTTCTCTCATGTCAGCCACCTAAAACCCCATAAAGACGACCGACGTGTCATCCAACGTAAGGGACAATTCCCCACAGACCCTGACTATGCACCCTTCACCAACTACCAGACAAAACACATCATCAACAATCTCAAGCACTCACCCGCCTGTGGCCTAGACAACATAAGCAACATACACCTCAGACACCTGGGACCACAAGGCATACAAGCCCTCACTAAAATATCAAACTACAGTTAGTCACACAACACAATACCAGACATCTGGAAGCATGGTATCATCATCACATTCCCCAAACCCAACAAAGACCCCACACTACCCTCCTCTGCACCCCCTCCAAAGTCATAGAATGCCTTGTACTAGAACTGATTACACACGCCTTACCCCTAGCTCGTAACACAACATGGCTTCAGGCCACTGCACTCCACGAACACTCTTCTTACAGACCTTACACAAAGAGCTTTTGACGGCAGCAACTCAGCCAGACCACCACACAAATCACTACTTGCCACACTCGACATTAGTAAAACCTTCGATGCCATCCCCCGCCACAAACTAACAAACAAAATCTACGATACAAACATGCATAACAACACAAAAGGTGGCTGGCCAACTTCCTAGCGGGCAGATTTTTTTTTTTTTTTTTTTTTTTTTTTTTGTATATTCCTACTACTCCCTCTCGGGCATAGGCTGATAGCCTTTATACTCAACCGCTGAACACGGTGAGGCCCGTGAGGTCTTGCTCCAGTCTAGGGAGTGAGACATGCGAAGCTTCACGGCTCGAAGCAATTCCATCTCTGAAGCCGCCTCGCCTCTGCGCTTCAGTCTCATCCCCCACACTCGGACCCTCACTCACAGAACGCCACCTATTGAGCAATTAACTCACTAGGCATTGCCCCCCTGTAGCATATTTTTGAATATGGGAATATTCATACAATACTACTTAATCAGGGAACAATGAGGGTATTTTTTTGGCATTTCGGTGTGCTGTGGTAATGCACTGATATTAGCTACAACACAAATTCCACCCCAATAATATCTTCCCATTGACATATTGGGATTCGAACCCGAGTCCATTGGATTACCAGTCCAGTGGCAAGACCACTCCGCCACACCTCCCCTAGATGTGCACACATGGGAATGTTTGGATGTGGGTTCAAATGAAAATACTTGGGGTAGCAAATTTCTTAAACTAACAATGGGGTATCTACTAACACAACACGTTACGGAAAATACAAGATTTAGAGGAGGTGATGAACCATCAAGACTTGATTTAATATTCAACAAAGACCCCCCAAGAAATAAAGAACCTAACATATTTGAGTCCCATGGGAAAAAGTGATCATGCTGTGATTGAATTTGAATTGACAGTGGAATTTCTGGAGGCAGAGAGGAGGAACATAGGGAATATAGACTAAATTATAGTAAGGCGGATTATGAATCATTACGAGGATACTTTGCAAATATAGATTGGTCATTTATTGAGCAAGAACAGAATATTCAGGTAAAATACACCATGTTAATAGATATTTACAGGGAAGGGTTAGATAAATATGTACCAACATTTAAGGATAGAAAGCTGGCTAAGGAGAAAGTGGTTTAACATGCGATGTCACATTGCCCAGAACAAAAAGGACTCTGCATGGAATAAAGTGAGGAGACACACTGAGGAAAAATGGAATGAGTACAAGAATGCTAGAAACAACTATGTCAAGACTATAAGAGAGGAGAAAAATAACTTTGAAAAAGATATAGTAAACAAATGTAATAAAGAACCCAAACTGTTCTATAGTTATATCAACGGCAAAACAAAAATAAAGGACAAAATAACAAAGCTTAGGGTAGAGGGTCAATTATATGAAGACACAGTGGGTATGTGTGAAATTATGAATGATACATTAACATCCGTGTTTGTGGAGGAGGATGACTATGTAGAACCTGTGGTGGAATTGAACGAGATACAGGGACTAGAGTCGATAGAAGTCAACCAGGATGAACTAAAATTATTGTTGGAAGAATTGGACGTGAGAAAATCTATGGGCCCAGATAACATTGCTGAATGGGTATTAACCCTTTGGCGCACCTATAGTTTCCAATCAAGTTTTTTTCCCACTCCCTAAGTATATCTCAGCTCACTCAGAGCCAGTTTTGTGCCAGGCGATAATTTGTTTCTGTGACGTTTTTATCCACCAAAAAATCATTGTACTGTATTTGGATAAATGAGGTACCATCGGCTTCGTTATTGATTGAACTTGAAGATAAGCAAATAAAAAAATAGAATAAATACAAAACAACCACATTGGGGCACTCCGAAATAAGAATTGTAAAAAAAAAAAAAAACTAAATACCTTATCTCCAACTCGCGCTAGCTCAAAATTTTGCCCACAACATTTTTGATTTGTATATATATATGGAAGCGGAATTTAATGAGGATTCCACTGGTAACTTCAGAATTACTATAAACCAAATATATAGTTACCGAGATGTACACGAATAAACGTGAAAGTATCGAAAAACAGACTGAGCTGTACTCTGCTCTCTTCCCAGCCAGCCATGAGTAAACCGTTAAACTGAGGGGGTTTCCAATTGTACCCATTGAACTAGACTTAATACTTAATATATATGCCAAATATGACGCGTGTCAGACGAAAACTTAATTTTTGGCGAATATTTTTAAGTTTAACCCTCGGGACCCGGGCTGCCTGTTAGAAGGACGGTCGCCCGTACCCGGGCGAAATGGCCAAAAAACGTCTAGGCCTAGGCTACCGTATCTTTGTTTATTTTAACTGCTAGAAATTTCCCACGTATCCCTAAACGTAGTGTGGTTTCCAATCTGTAACTGGCGTTGAGTAGAGCTCTCTAAGTCAACTGGTTCAGTTGTGATGACTATTTTAGTGGAGAGCATTTTCAGGCGATGTTAGCAATATCGTAAATAATAGCAAACAGAGAAAAACAATATGTAAACAAATTAAATCAGTGCAGATTATTTCTCGACCATATCGCAGGTTAGTAGTGACGTTATTGGAGAGAAAGATCTCCCACGCAACCAAATGTGGTGAAAATTCGAACCTGAGCAGTGTTGAATCAAGTTGATAGGTAAAATATGAAAATTAAAATAGATACTAAATATAGGTAGCCTGGAAAGTTCGTTATTTTCCTAGAGTGCCGTATATTCCGCTAAACAGTCGACCAAAAACGGGAAAAGTGGTTAGGGCAGTGAGAATTCTGTTTCATAAGATAATTATTGAAAGTGTTACTTAACCCTCTGTTCCCGGAAGGGCTCTTGAACGCCCATAAAAAAGCATACACGAGCTGCCCGGAAGGGCTCTTAAACACCCATGAGCTCAAAGCCTGTGAGCTTGGTGTGCGAGGCGTCAGTCCGACGCATGTAAACAACAGCCGGCTGGACTGACGCCCCGCATCTCTGGCCACAAGAAGGAGAGCGTCGCTTGTTCGTGTGTGCCTGTATGTTGTTGTTAAGTATCGAAAAGTAGTGTAAAGTGGCTGTTTTTGCCATAAAGTTATCTCCAATGAAATCATCATCACAACTCAACCAGTTGACTTAGAGAGCTCTACTTAACGCCATTCTACAGGTAAATAACACAGCTACGCTTGGGGATGTGTGGGAATGCGGGAAGTAGTCAGAATAACAAATATACGGTAGCCTAGCCTAGACATTTTTCGGCCAAAACACCCGGGTTTCGGGGAATATTTATGTAATGCGTAGCCGGGGCTGGAGGATTAAAGTTACTTAAAGTTTAAACATAACGAGTGTAAACGAGTGGCACTCCTCCCCCCCCCCCCACAAACTGCGTAACAAACACCTCCTTGTCCTCCACGCCCCCCCCCCCCTCTCTCTCTCTCCCCCATGTAAGGGCGGGTGGAAAAACAAAAACAAACAAACAAACAAAAATGTCTACCAGAGACAACTGTACGAGGTGTAAGATGAATATACACATGCATATAGGCACCGCATGTCGGATATGCAAGCAACCATACCACTGGATTTGCATAGGATTGATACCAATAAATGAGGCGTACAATACAAGAGGGAAGAACCTCCATTTCTGCGATAGTTGTTTCGATATCACATGGCAAATCATACAGACTGTAGAAAATACAGAAGTACAAGATAGACTGAAATATAGCCAAGACATAGCTACCTTTCACAGAAAATGGGGAACTATTGGGGCCTCAGGGCCCATACTAATATCACAACCCACACGCGCACACCTTCCCATGAAAATGCCCACATTGCCTCCTGCACATCAACACACATCGCCTGCCGAACAACAACCTTTCGCACCCTACAAATCCACAAACCTGCCGCACATCTCCCCACACCTCCCCAGACCCAGAAAACACCCACATTAATCCCATCTATGGCCATTGACCACCCTACTGCTGTTGATCAAATACATTTGCAGGATGAACGTAGGATGCAACAAGCCCCCATATCAGGCTCCCCTTCCACATCGTCTCCCCCCTCACCACTGCCACCTGCCCACCTACAACCGACCCGTAACTCCACCCCCCTGCAGGCCTCACCCACCCATACACCAAGCCCACTATCACCCACAACCACACTTAGCTCACCACATAACCCCTCGCAGCCCCAGCCACACCTACTGGGGTTGTCTACACCAGTGTGCAGATATTATCTGGAAAGAAGGTGCTACTTTGGTCAAAAGGGCGAATATAATGGGAATTCATGTAGATTTGCTCATCCCAAAATTTGCAACAACATAACCAGTCATGGAAAATGTAGATTTGGTGAAACCTGCAAATACCACCACCCATCCCTTTGCAAGACATCACTTGAGAACAAGACCTGCTACAATATGAAATGCCCAGCTTTTCATATTAAAGGGACTTGGAGATATGCTAGACCTAACACGAATGGTAGCCCAAAAAACTCTGTAGCTATGCGAGGACGAGACAGAGGAAAAAGGCAAGGAGGGAAAGGGCATATGAAGATGAAGAGACTGAGGGAGATGGAAGAGCACATAGAACACCTCGAGCACCTCCTGGCCTCCCAAGAGTGGCCAATACATCCCGAAGACTATTAGGTACACCTAGTACTCCAAACAATCCCTTCCCAATCTTGTTTTTCAAATATCCAAGGCCTAAAAAATAGAACCACGAACAAAGTACCATTTATTAGGGGCCTGCTAGAAGAAGAAAATGCTATATTTGCGGCTCTCACAGAAACTCACATTAAAGATCAGGAAGATAGTGAGGTATGGATTCCTGGTTACAACCTACATAGGGCAGACAGAATGCATAGATCACATGGAGGTGTAGCCTTGTACATACATGACTCACTGATATGTACTGAATTCCTAAATAACAGTAATGAAGTGGTGGAAATACTTGGAGTTAAAATAGAATCCCTAAATTTAGCAGTTATTGTTACATACAGGCCTCCAGACACATCCCGAGAAGAATTCAAAACCCAGCTCAACAAAATAAAATCAGAAGTGGAAACCCTGAGGAACCCAACACCAAATATTATATGGCTAGGAGACTTTAACCTACCAAACATTAAATGGAGACAACTAGAAAACCAGTTAGTGGCAAATAACACCGGAGAAGCAAATACTAATACGAGAGAGCTTTTTGAACTTTGTGATTTTTTTAGTCTTACCCAACATATTGCTGAACCCACACGGGAAAACAATATCTTAGACCTGGTCTTCACTAACAACGACTCTCTAGTACACAGCATTAACATATCGGACACAACATACTCAGATCATAAATTAATTGAGATCAAAACAACCTTAGAAAGTGTACAGACAACCTCAGAATCGAGAACAAAAACCGGCCCCTTCAGTAAATTTAACTTCAATAACAAAAACATTAGGTGGGAAGAGGTAAATCAAGAAATGGAGGAAATAGACTGGGAAGATTTAATGGATAACCTGACACCAGCAGAATGTCTAGTCTTAATAACAGAAACCATGACCCAAATCTGTAGCCACCATATACCTGCAAGACAAAAAACGAAGAAGCAAACAAGATCGGGAAAGGAGGAGGCTGTACAGAAGAAGAAAATTACTCTCGCAACGACGCACACATCAAAATCTACAGGATAGGCAAAAGGTCGAAATAGATAGAGAAATTGTGGAAATTGAACAAAGGCTAAGAATATCATATGAACTACAACATATGGAAGAGGAGAGGAAAGCTATTGCAGGTATAAAGGAAAATTCCAAATACTTCTTTTCATACGCCAAACAAAAGGCTAAAACAACATCAAACATCGGCCCACTGAGCAAAGGGGACGGCTCTTTCACAGGGGACAAAAAGGAAATGAGCGAACTCTTAAGCAGGCAGTATGAAATGGCATTCAGTGAGCCTGATGAAACAAAAGTCATCAGAGACCAAAATATATTTTTCATGGAAACCTCCCCCACGGAAACCCCTCAGATGCTGGATATTGATTTCGGTCCAAAAGACATAGAAGAGGCCATTTCCAACATGCCATCCCACTCGGCACCAGGCCCGGACTCATGGAATTCGATCCTAATGAAGAAATGTAAGGAAAACCTCTCAAAACCCCTGGCTATAATGTGGAGAAGGAGTCTAGACACTGGTGACATACCAGATAGCTTGAAAAATGCAATAATTGCCCCACTGCATAAAGGAGGGAGTAAAGCACTACCAAAAAACTACCGCCCGGTAGCTCCAACCTCTCACATCATTAAAGTTTTCGAGCGAGTCCTGCGAAGCAAAATTTCAACATTCATGGAGACAAATGAACTACACAACACCGGTCAACATGGGTTCAGAGCGGGAAGATCATGTCTCTCACAACTTTTGGAACACTATGACAAAATTCTTAAAGCGCTAGAAGAAAAGAAAAACGTGGATGTCATTTACACCGATTTTGCTAAGGCATTTGATAAATGTGACCATGGTATAATAGCCCACAAACTGAAAGCAAAAGGTATAACTGGGAAAATCGGACGGTGGATATACAATTTCCTCGTAAACCGAAAACAATCGGTAGCAGTAAACCAAGTCACATCTGAGCCTTCGGATGTCAAAAGCTCAGTGCCCCAAGGAACAGTGCTAGCGCCCCTTCTGTTCCTCATACTAATTTGCGACATAGATACCAACACCAGACACAGTACGGTGTCGTCTTTTGCTGATGACACAAAATTAAGCAAGATAGTAAACACACAAGAGGACACGGGCCGACTGCAGGAAGACATGAATGTAGTGTTCCAGTGGACCAGGGAAAACAACATGCAATTCAATGAGGAAAAATTCCAATTAATACGGTACGGAGATAATAATGGTGTTAAAGAAATTACAAATTACTTAACAGAATCTAACCACATAATAGAACGGAAAGACAGTGTGAAAGACCTTGGGGTATTAATGTCTGAAAATATGGGTTTCAAAGTACATAACCAGGTCAAAGTGGCGGCTGCGAAATGTCTAACGGGTTGGATTCTGCGTACTTTTAAAACACGCGGTGAATTGCCTATGATAACGCTCTTCAAATCTCTAGTGCTACCGCGGCTTGAATACTGTAGCGTATTAACATCCCCATACAAAGCAGGTGAAATAAATGACGTAGAGAGTGTACAAAGAAATTTCACTTCGCATATAAGTTCGATAAAACATCTACACTATTGGGAGCGTTTAAGAGCACTGAATCTGTACTCACTGGAACGTAGAAGAGAACGTTACCTAATAATATACACGTGGAAAATCGCAGAGGGTTTAGTACCAAACCTACATACTCCGATAGTCATGAAATTCAGTGATAGGAGAGGCTGGGAATGCGAAATCCCCCGGATGAATAACAGGGGTGCTATGGGCTCTCTGCGAGAGGGCTGGTTATCACACAGAGGCCCACGTCTCTTCAACAAACTCCCACGGCGAGTAAGAGACATGAGGGACATCTCGTTAGACAACTTCAAGAGAGCCCTAGATGTCGAACTGCAAAAAGTGCCAGACGAGCCCATCCTCGCAAGGGAGCGAGCTGTCGCTTCAAACAGTCTACTGCACCAAATCACCACCCATAACGAGGGGCGTCGCGCTCCTTGGTGCCGCTAGAAGAGTGGCGAACACATCAAAAGGTATCAAAAGGTATCAATACGACGATCTTTTCACTAATGAAACTACGACATACAGACGTACAATAACAAACAAGTCTTCTCCTTCTTGTTTTCGGAGGTGCGGTGACGAAGCGACCGACTTTGTTTACATTCGTCCGACGCACGGCGTTCGGATCAAGCTTGCAAGGCTTGCAAGCTTGCAAGGCTTGCAAGCTTACTGTCTGTCAGAAGGACGCCCGGGTACCTGCCCTTCTGCAGCGGTGCCCTTCCACAAGGACGCCCGGGTAGGAAGGGTTAATGATGCTAAATGAGTCATCGTGCGCTTAGGGGGTAAATACCCTAATGACGCACATAGAGTCATCGTACGCCTAAGGGGTAAGAGAATATTCTGAACAACTAGTGAGACCTATTTTTAATATTGTTCAACACTCATTAACCCTTAACTAGCGGCGCGCGACTTATGTCGAGTTAAAATAACTGGCAAAAAACGGGTGGAAAAAAAGAGTGAAAATCGAATGAAAATGGGTGGGACAGTAATGATCCATACGTCCGACATCTGTGGCCTCCCGGCCCACACTAACTCCAGTTCCCCCACCGCGCGGGAGGATGACAGTGTGACCAATAGTTCGCTAAAAGTGAGCAATGTAGCAAAATCAGCTAAACTTCCATCTTTGAGGTAACACTGTCAGTGCTCCACGAGTGCTACGTAGCTGTATGTTGTGTCATTGTGTAGCGATTTCCGCCTAGTTTTCGGCGCAATACAGTTCCTTTCATGCTGATGGTTGATATAGCAGTCAGATTTTTTTTTTTTTTTTTTTTTTTTTCTATGTGATTGAGGGAGGCAAAAGGCATAACTGCCTATAGCGAGTGCCTCCCCCATAGTTGAAAGAGTGACAGGGCCAAAATCAAGGGACGTTCGAGCCAAAATGCCTGGACACACGGAGTTTGAAGCAATTTAAGTCATAGGAAGAGGGAAAGACTGATTCTGGGAGAGAGTTCCAGAGCTCAGATGTTGAGTAGAAGAAAGTTTGAGAGTAACGTTTCACTCTTGGGTTGGAGAGTTGCACAGAGTAGGGGTGGGATTGAGTTGCAAGACGGGTACCACGTGCCCTGAATGGCCTGAAAAGGCCCAAAACGGCCACAGAGGACCCGCTAGACAAGGGTTAAACAAGGGGGAACTTCCCTTAGAATGGAAACAAGCAAATATAACTCCAATATATAAAAGTGGAAATAAAGAAGACCCGCTAAATTATCGACCGGTATCCTTAACGAGTGTTATATGCAAGCTTTGTGAAAAGATTATTAGAAAAAGATGGGTGGGTATGTTGGAGGAGAGGGAAATAATTTCAAGCAAGCAGTTCGGGTTCAGAAAAGGTCATTCGTGTACCACAAATTTGTTGAGTTACTATGATAGGGTAATTGACATTGTACAAGGGAGGGAGGGGTGGGTAGATTGTACAGTATTTACTTAGATTTCAAGAAGGCATTTGATAAGGTGCCTCATAAGAGATTGTTGTGGAAGCTCAGGACTGTGGGGCGGGTTGAGGGAGTATTATTAAAGTGGATGGAAAACTATTTAATTGGGAGGGAAATGCGAACAGTAATAAAAGGAAAGTTCTCCTCGTGGAAAAGGGTAAAAAGCGGAGTGCCTCAAGGATCGGTGTTGGCCCCAATCATGTTTTTGGTTTTCATCAACGACCTTCAAATGGGAATAGGCTCATATATATATCTATGTTTGCTGATGATGCAAAATTAATGAAGCATATTACAAGTAGGAGTAGTTGTGAAGAATTACAGAGAGACCTAGATAAATTGTATGAGTGGAGTCAAACTTGGAAAATGGAATTCAACACGAGTAAGTGTTAGGTTCTTGAGATGGGAAAGAGTAAATATAGACCTTCTTGGGAATATAAAATAGGAGATGAAATAATTAGTAAAGCTGGGAAAGCAAAAGACCTAGGGGTAGTTATGGTAGACAGCTTGTCACCTAAACAGCATATAAATAAAATAACTGGTGAAACTTATGCAGTGTTGACTAACATGAGAATAGCTCTGAATTATTTAGATGAAGAGATGTTAGCAAAAATAATAGGGACAATAATACGACCAAGACTGGAGTATGCAGCAGTGGTGTGGTCTCCACACCTTATAAAACATAATAAAAAACTGGAAAGAGTTCAGAGAGTTGCCACTAAGATGATAGCTAGCCTTAGAGACCTGCCATATGAGGAGAGATTGGAGAGGCTAAAGCTGCCAACACTGAGGGAGAGGAGAGAGAGAGGTGACATGATCATGATGTTGAAGTGTGTGAAAGGTTTTGAGAAGATCGACAAGGGAGATTTTGTGGTGAGGGACGAGGGAAGAACCAGGGGTCATGAATGTAAGTTGAGGAAAGTTGTATGTAAGTCTGATGTAAGAAAGTTCAGCTTCCCGTATAGAAGCATTGATTGTTGGAATAAGTTGGATGGGGAGGTGGTGGGAGCAAGAAATATCCAAACTTTTAAAGCAAAATTGGATAAATGTAGAGAGAGAGACAGGACAACACGAGCTTAGGCTCAAATCCTGTATACTACAATTAGGTGAGTACATATCTTTTGCCGGTCAGTCATGTAGCATCAGAAATTTCCCAAACGGAGTCCCGCAAGGATCCGTCCTGTCGCCCGCACTCTCAATCTATACAAGCATGATATAAATACACCCCAAATAAACATAGCCTCCTACGCAGACGACATAACACTCACATGCACACACCAAGACCCAGACACATATGTAAACGACATGTGAAGTGAAGGGTGCCCTTGCTGCGGTGGCCGTGGAGATAGAGAGTATTGGTAACAGAATGGATATCCTTGAGACTAAAGTTGCTGCCCCCGACATTCCCTTGTTTGCCAAGATAGTTCAGCAAACATTTGAAGAGACCAAAAAGGAGCCGACCAAACGCACCACTGAGGTGGTAGATGGTGGAAAGAAAAAAACTGTCTGGGACCATCAGGTCCTGGTAGTGAAGCCAAAAGACCGATCCTCCGAGCCAGTAAGCCCACCAGATACAAAGGCAATCGAGACTGCTTTGGCTTCGGTTCCGGTTAACAAGTTAACTAGAACTGATTCAGGTGTACTGGTGGTACGACTTCCATCCAAGAAAGCCAAAGAAGATGCAGGAAGGGCCATCAATCAGTGTTTGGGGGTGGACAGTGCCTTCAGTGTCTCCGAACCAAAGAAGATGATGCCAAAAATGACTCTGGTAGGCATTGCTAATGACGCTGCGGATAATGAGATCATTCCCAGCATCCTCAACAAGAACCCAAGAATAAAGTCCCTGGTCGACGATGGCTTAGCTATGAATTTGCTATTCACCAAGCAAAAGAGTGATGCACACACAAGGACTGCGGTAGTAAAAATGTCACCTGAAATACGCTCTTCCATTGTGGATGATGGCAATTCTGTGTATGTTGGACTTGTGAGATGTCGTGCATACGATCGCTTCTGGGTAACACAATGTTACCATTGCCAGGGCTTTGGCCATACCAGTGACAGGTGTTATCGGAAAAATGAGGATCCAAAATGCAACTTCTGTGCCGGTACTCATAACTCAAAAGACTGCACCAACAAGACTTCCCCCAAATGTATAAATTGTATGAGCTCCACATCAGTTACGGAGCCACCAAATCATTTCGCCTCAAGTAGAAATTGTCCTCTAATGACAGCTCAGAGAAATAAAGTTATTGAAAACACCATTTTTGTAGGTTCAAAAAACTGAAAAATGCACATGGGAGCCGGTTGAATGTTCGTTCCTTGCGTAACAAAATGGATCATATTTGCGAGATCTTGGATGAACGTAACCTTGATGTATTATGTCTCACTGAGACCTGGTTGTTCGAGTCAGATCTGAATATTATCCAGGCGGCATTGCCTAAAACCCATTCCATAATAAATGTTCCTAGGCCTAGGGGAGATCATCCGGGTGGTGGAGTGGCAGTTGTCTACTCCACATCTCTGGTGAATATCTTGCAAATAAGCCATAACCCAGCCCCTCTTTATTATGAACTGTTGGAAGTGGAAATAAAACTCCATCAACAAATTCTAAGAATGGCAGTTGTCTATAGGCCTGGCCATCGTGGCACAGATAGGGGTTTTATGGAAGAGTTTGGGCAGTTTCTCGAGGAATTTTCTGCTAAAACCGGAAGACTTTTGATATGTGGAGATTTTAATTACTGGGTTGACAGCCCTCATCTGAAGCCATTCTCTCCTGAGTTCCTTGAGTTGACTGATCAGAACAATTTTGTAAACCATGTGTCCCACCCAACTCATATCTTAGGACACACCCTTGACTTGGTTTTCTCTCCTGTGGGTTGTGGTGGTGTTCTGGATGTTGATGTTGAGAATGCTGACCCTAATACCTCTGATCATGCTTTGATTACTTTCAGCTTTGATTTCCCTAAGCCACTCACACATGAAAAAGTAATCAGATTTAGAAATTATAAAAATACAGACCAAAATTTGGCTAGCAGTGAAGTAAAACAGTACTTGGGAAGTATTGATACTTCCAACCTTACTTCAGATGAGCTGGTGGAGGTACAGTACATGGAAATGCACTTAAATTAGTGTTCGATCATCACTGTCCAGAAGTAGAGAAGAAAATCATAGTACGAGATGATTCACCCTGGTATAGCACTCGAGTTAAATTTCTTAGAAGAGCGTGTAGAAGAGCTGAACGTGAATGGCGGAAAAATAAAACAGACTCTACATGGTTGCAATATCTGTCAGCCAGAAGAGCTGTGGTCCACACAATCAAAGATGAAAAGAAAGTGTATTATCAGGGAAAAGTTGACTCATGTGGTAACAACCAGAGGAGGTTGGCTTCAATTGTAAACAGTTTACTTGGAAAAACAAGAGTCAGCTTAAGACCTTCTGTACCCGATGCCGAGTTGGCTGCCAACTTTGTGGCATTTTTTGCTGGCAAGATAACTCGCATAAGACAGGAACTGGATGATGCTTCTGTTGGTGAAGAACTTTCAGTTGTACTCCAACCCCGACACATTCCTAAAAATGTCCTCTCATCCTTTCACTCAGTAGAGGTGGACATGATCTCGTCCTACATAAGAAACCTCAATAAAACATTTTGCCCGTTGGATCCCATAAATGTTTCCAAGCTACCAAGAGTCTATGATCACACAGTTGAGTTTATTTCCAAAATAATTAATAAGTGCTTCTCTGAAGGTAGCTTCCCACATTCTGAAAAGCATGCACTACTCCGACCTACTCTAAAGAAACCTGGACTTGATGTTGAGAACATGTTGAACTATCGTCCTGTCTCCAACCTGTCCTTCATATCAAAGATATTAGAGCGTGCAATACTTGACCAATTACAACCACTACTTCAGCAGAATGAAACTATCCCAATTTTTCAGTCTGCTTACCGACAGCATCATTCAACTGAAACAGCATTGATTAGAGTACATAATGATCTAGTTGAGAACATTTGCAATGGTGTGGCCTCACTATTGGTCTTGCTTGATCTCTCTGCGGCCTTTGACACAGTGGATCACGAGTTGTTATTGAGTGATCTTTATGATTGTGGTGTGCGTGACTCCGCTCTCTTGCTTCTTGGGTCGTACTTGTCAGGTAGATCCCAGAGTGTGATGGTAAATCAAGTGGTCTCGGACTCGACACCCCTGCAGTATGGTGTTCCGCAGGGATCAGTTTTAGGTCCTATCCTATTTATAATTTATATTAGCAGTTTGTCTCTTCTGCTTCGTGCACATAATGTCACCTTTCACTTTTATGCAGATGACACCCAGATTTATGTGAGAATCACAAATATAGTTGATATACGGAGTAAGATGGAATTGTTGATGTCTGATATCAAGAAGTGGATGAGAGCGAGAAAACTTAAAACTAAATGATGGTAAAACTGATATTCTCATCATCCGAGGAAATAGAAGAGCTGATGATATAGTAGGTGCCCTCTCCATCAATGTGGGTGGATCTCAGCTGCGACCGGCCAACTCTGTTCGAAATCTGGGTGTATATGTGAACTCCCGATTAGATTTCAAAGAGCATGTAAACCAGATAGTTAAAAGTTGTTACTTGCACATCAGAAATCTCTATTTGGTGAAGCCGTTTATAACCAGACGTTGCCTCCTGACGTTGGGTCACTCATTGGTCTTCTCTCGTGTTGATTATTGCAATGCCCTGTTGGTGGGTCTTCCAAATTATATTTTAAAGAAAGTTCAGTCTGTTCTTAACAGGGCCGCAAGACTAATTTTTGGTGTTCCACCTAGAACTCCTACTACATCTCTTCACATAGAACTGCACTGGCTGCCAGTAAGAGCAAGAATAGAATTTAAGTTGTGTTTGGTGACTTTTAAGGTTCTCAAATTTGGTGAGCCTAGGTACCTTGCGGAGCTGCTCAGGCGCCCACCGGCACACCATGGTGTAGTTGTGCGTCATGACAATGACCCTTTTCGTCTTGATGAACCAAGGGCTTTCCAGCAGTCTTCTTTCTTTGAGAGGTCATTCTCCTACATGGCTCCGAGGTTGTATAACAGGTTGCCGCTGTCCATGAGACAACTGAGTTCTGTTGTATGCTTCAAGAGACAAGTTAAGACTTTTCTCTTTGAGAGAAGCTATGATCTTGAGAGAGGTGTCATGACAGATGGCTATAGAGTTTAGGCTATTTTGCCACTGCTAGTGATTGTTAAATGTGTGTTGTATATAAGCCTTCTTTTGATGCATTGATTTTGTTCTTTTTTCTTTCTCTTTCCGAGCGCTAGTGAATTCTTCGGAAAAATTGGCGCTTATGAGAAATAAGTAACATGCTTATTATTATTATTATGAATATGTTCGCGGATGACGCTAAGATCATGAAGAATGTCACCTGTATAGAAAGTTGTCAGGATCTTCAAAAGGACCTAGATAAGTTGCTCAGATGGAGTCAAACCTGGAAAATGAGTTTCAATGCAGAAAAGTGTCATGTTTTGGAAGTGGGAACAAGTGAGATAAGGCCAAGCTGGGAGTACAAATTAGGAATTGAAATAATCGGCAAAACACGGCATGAGAAGGACCTTGGAGTGATAATACAAGATGATCTATCGCCGGAGAAGCATATTAACATGATCATTGGAGGAGCATATGGAATAATAAGCAATATGAGAGTGGCATTTAACTATTTGGACGAAGAAATGTTAAGAAAACTGATAATGACTATGATAAGACCAAGATTAGAATATGCAGCAGTGATATGGTCACCACATTTGAAAAAACACAAACAAATTAGAGAAAGTCCAAAGGATAGCAACGAAGATAATCCCAAGATTGAAGGAGTTGACATTTGAGGAAAGACGTAAGACACTACAACTGCCTACCTTGAAAGAGAAGGGAACGAGGCGACTTAATAACGATGTTCAAGGGAGTAAAAAGTTTGGAACGAGTAGATAGGGAAGATCTATTCGTGAGGGATAATGGAAGGACAAGAGGACACAAGTTTAAACTGAGGAAGGGCAGATGTCGTAAGGACACAAAGAAATTCAGCTTCCCATATAGAAGTATAGAGACTTGGAACAACAACTTGGAGGAGGTGGTGAGAGCGAAGAACATTAACATGTTCAAATCTAGGTTGGATAAAAGTAAATATGGAAATAGGACAACATAAGCTATGAAATGTTAGTCCAAAAAACTGGGAATTGGGAATATCCATTACGATACTTGTCTAAATAAAATGGATTGATTATAAAGTAACTAAGACAGGACAACACGAGCGCTGCTCAATTCCTGTAAACTACAAATAGGTAAATACAGCAACAAGTCTCCTTCAAGCCTATCTCAACACATTACATGAGTAGTGCACTACAAACTCAATTTAGCCCCAGCCAAATCCACTGCAACCCTCCTCACAAGCTGGACAGATCACAAATACTCCCCGCAACTCACCATAAACAACACATCCCTAACACACACACACTCACCCAAAATCCTAGGAGTAACATATGATACTCAAATGACATTCAAACAGCACACCACAAACATGAATAAGAAACTGACACCCAGACTTAACGCCCTCAGGTCACTTGCCCACAACAAAGAAACCACCACCACAGTTTACAAACAATACATAAGATCAGTGATGATGGAATACGCAAGCCCGGCCTGGGCTTCTAACCTAGCTGAAACACATCATAAGACCTTACAGACTATTAAAAAAAAAGCCCTAAAAATCATCACAGGCTGCACAGCTACTACACCTACAGATCACCTACATCAAGAAACCAAAGTCCTCAAAATCAAAGACCATCTGGACATAAGAGGCACTTAATTCCTGGCAGCAGCCTCTACGAACCAACACCACCCACTACACTACATGGCAACACACCCACAGACACCAAGAAATATCAAAACAACACCCAGCACACACTATCACACACAAATACTATCTTCTCTCCCTCCCTGCCCACCCCAAACCAGCTTCCAGAAGCACATCCATACTCATATCTCTCGCCGTTCTATCCACTCACTCATAGAGAACACGCAGCTGCTGACACGACCTCTCGAAATCCATCCTTCTGAATCCTCCCTTCCTCGCGAGGACAGAGTCCACCTGGCCAGGCTGAGATGCGGACACCATCCAGCTCTTCTGAGCTATCAGAAGTGACTGGATGACTCCGTCGTCGACACCTGCCCAGGTTGTAACACAGCACCCCATACCATTAAACACATCATAGAAGACTGTATTTCACACAACCACTTACGTCAACAACACAATCTACACTCCTTGAGAGCTCTGTGGGAAAGCCCGACCGTGGCCATGGCCTTCCTTAGGGACTCGGGGCTGTTCGGCCAGGCAGCTTAGGGAACAACAACAACCAGCCACAATGTACCACTGGGCTGGTCTATCAGAGTGATAACTGAGCGATCTCTGCCATACCTATAGCTTACTCTGACTGTTCCTTTTACTTATATATTTTCTAGATCTCAAGTGACGGCGTCTCTTCCGTGGATTGACCTCCCAATCTGCCTACCTAGAGGTTGGCAGATTGGAAGCCAAAGCGTCACATTTTTCCTTTGCCCCTCAACTTTCTCTTCATAATTGCTGAGGGGCACAGGGCCCTGGGTGGGGCTTTGGTTTCCCGGGTGTTTCCGCACCCTCCTCAGCTCCCCGCCATGGAGTTGTTGTTGTTGAAGACGTGTTTAATTTAAACTAGCCCTCTGGGCCGAGGCCCTCATAAGGCTAGTGGTCGGCGGGGGCATAGTAAGTCAAGTCATATAGGTCACTGGTCAGATTTCATCGTAGAGATTAAGAACTGCTAAGAAATGGCGGATGGCTATGAACGAGAATGAATCTGAGTCAGAAAGGATGTCTTTTAAAGAGGTGTGTCGCAAGAAGCGACGTCTTTCAGGGCCGTACATGGGACAAACGCATAAAATGTGAGGGATAGTAAGAACTGTGCGACAATGGTGACATTCTGGCGGAGGACTACGGGGAGTGGTCATTAGATATCCATGAGTGAGTCTCGTGTGTCCTATGCGTAATCGAGTTAAGAGGGTTTGGTCAGCGCGACAGGGGCTGAGTGAAGAGGTCCACATGTGAATGTCGTCTTTGATGGAACGAAGGTGACCTCCCAAAGGTTGATCCCTCCATTCAGAGCGCCACTTATCATGAATATGCCGTCGAACTACAGGAATTAGGTCATCCGATCTGAGGACAGTGGATGCCGGAGCACCTAGACAGGCCTGTTTAGCAAGGGCGTCAGCACGTTCATTTCCCGCAATGCCTACATGGGCGGGGATCCAACAGAGGGTGATGGATCGAGAGCTGCATTTTAATTTGTGGATTTTCAGGATAACATCGATGATCAATGGGTCACGTGGGGCGTACTCTCCTAATGCTTGCAACACACTTTTTGAGTCACTGCAGATAACTACGTGAGGAGGATTGTTTGGAAGTGCAGAGATAAGGGTCAGGGCACCATGAATAGCCCACAACTCTGCAGTGAAAATGGTGGAACAAGGATGTAGGGAGCTTTGATGGATACCATGGTCAGAAACCGCTGCACTACCTAAGGCATCCGGAACCTTCGAACCATCAGTGTAGATGAAGGCAGCTGGAACCGCCATGGAGTGGCTTCGGTCACCCAGGCTTTATTGTGGTAGGCAGGGAGGGTTCTGTGGGGGCGCTCGGTTATGGCATTGGCCTTGCTCGGGGCCTTGGGGCTGTTTGGCCAGGCAGCCTGGGGAACAACTACAAAAGATAACAAATTTGAATTTTAACAGGTGGCTAGGAATTCTCCTCCCCTTATAAAATTCTACTACTCAACAAGACAAAGAAAGGGGCGAGGGAACGTGGAAGTGGTCCCGAACCCTAAGAATTGGAACTTTACAGGTTTCTGTTTCTGGCTCTGTCTCGAGTCGGCCACCCCCAGCAATGGGATATGTGTCTGAGTATATACTGTACATACATACAACAATCAAAATTGGTCCACTTATCGCTATGATGAACCTACACAGAGCTTAGATCACAGCACGAAGCACTAGGCACGGCGACGAAATGTTATGAATTTTTCAGAAGGAATTCCCCCTGGTATGCTCAGGTGCATAAATAAAGGAGATCGTGGAGCATGCCACATCACATTATAGCATAAATCAATCTCGATAACTGTATTATGCATAAATAAAAATAAAAACGGGTTAAAAACAAATTATGAGTGACTGTATTAATGTTGTATAGATACTGTTGAACGTTTTTTAGCAATTTCTTGCTTAACTATTATGTAAATGTTTTTATTTTTAGAACAGGTAACGCCATTTGAGATTTCATAATCATATAAATAATATAAATCATATAAATCATATAAATTGTGGACGTATGTGTGGGGAGGAGGCTGTGGATAGCCAACACCTTCTTCCGACACAGAATGATCCACAGGTACACGTGGAAACGGATGTGGACGATGGAGGATGAGACAGTGGTGGAACGAAAGTCATTGATTGATTATGTATGTGTGGATGAACGAATGAGGAAATTTGTGATGGATGCTAGGGTGTATAGGGGTATTGGAGGGGGTCTGTGTGATCATTATGCAGTGGTAGCTAAGGTTAGGATACAAAAGAAGTGGGTGAGGAGAGCTGGAGGGAGGCGAGAGGAGGGTGGAGAGGTTGCAGGACGAGGAAGTCAGGGAGTACAGGAGAGCAGTGGAAAGACGAATAGGTGGGTTCGACCTGGAAGTTATGGAGGAAGTGGAGGAGATGAGCAAGGTGTTTAAGGATGAGATCTGTGCAGTTTGTGAGGAGGTGTGTGGAGTGAGGAGAAGAGGGAGGGGAGTGAAAGGTACAGCATGGTGGACAGAAGAGGTAAGAATAGCTGTGGAAGAAAAGAACAAAAGCATATAGAGAGTGGTTGGGTAGTAGAGGGAATGAAGATTTCGAGAGACAGAAACGAGCGAGGTACGTGGAGAGTAAGAGGGTGGTGAAGAGAGTAGTGAAGGAAAGCAAGAGAAGAGTAGATGAGGAATTTGGAGGAATCTGAGTGTAAAATGGAAGGAGAGTAAGAAACTGTTCTGGAAAGAAGTCAAGAAAGTTAGGGAAGGTAGCAAGGGAAACAGTAAGGGTGTGAAAGATAAGAATGGGAGAATGCTAGCCGAGAAGCCAGAGACAGTCGAAAGATGGAGGGAGTACTTCAATGAGTTGCTAAATGTAAGGAATGAAGAGCCAGCAAACATAGCTGGATATGGTATGGGAGGGAGAAGAAGAGAAGTAGTGGAGGAGGAGGTGGGGATCAGGAGGTCAGAAGTGTGGGAAGCCATGAAAAGAGTGAAGTTGGGGAAAGCACCAGGAACAGATGGAGTGTGTGGGGAAATGTTGAGGTATGGTGGTGAGATAGTGATCGAATGGGTATGGAAAATGTGCAAACTAGCATGGGAGAAGGGGAGTGCACCCGATGACTGGAAGACTGGCATAATAGTCCCCCTATATAAGGGCAAAGGGGAAAGAGGAGTGTGTGGTAACCACCGAGGAATATGTCTTCTAAGCGTAGTAGGGAAGGTATACAGTAGGGTAGTGATTGAGAGAGTGAGAGTGAGAACGGAGATATGGATAGGCGACGAGCAGGGAGGTTTTAGGAAGGGAAGAGGATGTGTAGATCAGATTTTTACCCTGAATTGTGTTGTGGAGAAATATCTGGAGAAGAAACAAAAGGTGTATGTTGCCTTTATGGACTTGGAGAAGGCCTATGACAGAGTGGATAGAGAAGGTTTGTGGAAAGTACTTAGAATATACGGAGTAGATGGCAAGTTGCTGAAAGCAACCCTGCAATCACACAGGACCTTCCTACATTAGCCATACGAAGAAACGTTGCATCCCTTGCATTATTCTATAGATATTTTCACAGCAATTGTTCCGAGGAACTTGCTTCAATTGTGCCGCCTCTCCACATCTTTCCCCGTAGAACTAGGGCAGCTGAGAGCGCCCATGAATTTACACTTTCTCCTCCACAATGCAGAACTTCTGCTTATCAGAATTCGTTTATCCCCAGAGCTACTACTCTTTGGAATTCACTTCCCTCGAATTGCTTTCCACAAACTTACAATCTACAAATGTTTAAATCCAGTTGTTACAAACATTTTATGAATGGAGGATGCCTTTAGGCACATGGACCTTTTTGTTTTATCTGTGTTTTTCCTTCCTCCGTTCATTGTCTCTTAAAAAAAAAAAAAAAAAAAAAAAAAAGCAGTGAAGAGCATGTATGAGGGTGCAAAGGCGGCAGTACGTGTGGAGAGTGAGCAGAGCGAGTTCTTTGACCTGAATGTTGGCTTGAAACAGGGGTGTGTGATGTCCCCGTGGTTGTTTACTGTATATATGGATGGAGTCATGAAAGAAATACTATCAAGAGCAGTGGATGTTGGTGTATCGCTGAAAAGGGAGGGAATTGAGTGGAAGCTACCTATACTGCTGTTTGCGGATGATACAGTTCTGATGAGTGATAATGAATGGGAGTTGCAAGGTCTGGTAAATGAGTTTGGAACAGTGCGAAAAACGGAATTTGAAGGTAAATGCGGGGAAGAGCAAGGTTATGGTCTTCGAAAGGGGTGAAGTCACAGAGTGTGAGGTGAAGCTGAACGGTCAGGCTATGGAGATCGTCAACTCTTTTAAGTATCTGGGCAGTGTGTTGAGTAAAGCTGGGACTATGGATGAAGAAGTGCGGGAGAGGGTACAACAGGGGAAGAGGGTTGTAGGAACGCTGAAAGCAGTAACAAGAAATAGGGTGGTCAGTATGAAAGTGAAGAAGTCCTTGCATGACAGTGTGGTAATCCCGACAATGACTTACGGAAGCGAAGCATGGACGTTGGTTGAGAGACTCAGACCAAGAGTGAGAGCAGTGGAAATGAATTACCTAAGAAGTGCGTGCGGAGTTACATGGAGGGATAGACAGACTAATGAGGAAGTAAGAAGGAGGTGTGGTGTGGAGGTAGATGTGCTGGAAAGTGTGAAAAGCAACAACTTGAGATGGTTCGGCCATATGGAACGTATGGAAAGTGAGAGAATGACTAAGAGGGTGTACGAGAGTGAGGTGGAGGGACAGAGAGGGAGAGGTACAAGGATGGAGTGAGGAAGTATATGAACGAAGGCGGTGCTGGTTTGGGGGAGGGGCGTCGTCTGACCGGGGACAGAGGTGCATGGGGGCGGTTCGTTCGTGGCCACGCCTTCGGGGATCACGGCGTCAGGCAATAGATAGATATAGATAATTACTGTACTTCCACTAACGAAGTTGGTGACAGTTATGTTTTTGCCAGTTTGTTTGTGTGTGAACAATCTAAATAAAGTTATGAACCTCTAGTTAACATAGTCTTTAACTTCTGCACTTCTAAAGGTCCTTCCTAAGCTGAGTAAAATCTTCTGGCATTAACATACGGTACCAAAGAAGTTGTTATCGGACTGAAAAACTCGTAAATGTATGTTGCCATCACATATTCTTAACCTTAGTATACGGTTCATGACTTAATATTGCAACGTGTGAAAGATTTAGCCACTATAAATCATTCATGGAAGGTGTTTCAATAAGGCATATAGATATACATAGCATATATACATATAGATATACACAGCACCCCATACCATTAAACACATCATAGAAGACTGCATTTCACACAACCACTTACGCCAACAACACAATCTACACTCAATGAGAGCTCTGTGGGAAAGCCCGATCGTGGCCATGGCCTTTCTCAGGGACTCGGGGCTGTTCGGCCAGGCAGCTTAGGGAACAACAACAACAAAATATAGAACCTCACCCAACCGGACTAATCAGGGGAGAACCCAGACACAGAAGTGCCAAAAGTCAGGATCTGCCATAGTCCGAATAAGTATTCAGTGAACCGGACAAGTTCGGAGGTTTGAAATAATGATGTCCGGTTCCCACAATGCTGCACAGTCTGAATTTGATGCATTTTTGTTTCAACCAACCAGACTAGTCCGATTGGCTTGGGATTACAGTATATCCGAAATTAAGTTATGCTGTCCTAACTCGATGCCTTTTTTTTCCCAAGCCAACTGGACCAGTCCGAATGGCTGGATAAAATGGCCAAAATCAAAGATTGTTCTTGTCCGAACACTTATCTTCTGATCTAACTACTATTTCCAATTGGGGCAGAGGAAACCTTGTTGCCTTTAATGCTTTCAAAACCCAATTTCTCCATCTATCTACCTGTCCAGAACTCCCAGAGGACTATCCCTTATTCTTCAACAATACAAAAATCAATCCTTCATCTTCTCTCAATATTCTTGGCGTCTCTTTTTCTTCTGCTCTCAATTGTAAGGACCATATTACCAGTCTTGCTAAGGCAGCCTCCCAGAAGATGGGTGTGCTCAACTGCCTCAAGGGGTTCTTTACCCCTGCACAGCTTGTTGCTCTGTACATGGACACAGTGCGTCCTTGTACTGTATTGAGTATTGATAACATGTGTGGGGAGGATCCTCTCAGGAAGGTCTTTCGTATCATTAATTCCCGTCCACTCACCAACTCTCTGCAATCTCTCTCTCTTCGCCGCAATGTTGCATCTCTCTCGCTATTCTATCGCTACTACAATAATCAGTGCTCCTCAGAGCTCTCCCAGTGTATACCACCTCAAATTTCAATTTTTGAACATGTCCGAAAATTTCAACTATCTCCCCATAAGCTATGGCTGATGTTCCACAACAAGTAGGGATGTTTCCAGACCATGATGTTGATTTCCCCATGAAGCGCTTGTGTTGACATGTTGGGAACGACTTTGTGAATGTGTGATAGCCCCTTAACCCTTTCACGCACATATGACGCAGAGATTGCCAGATTAGCAATAAGAAATAAGAGTTCTCTCACTCTTATAATTGCCTTTCCAAAATTAGTTTTCTGCCCACAGCTAACTCAAAGACAACTGCAGAGGTTGAAGTAACTAAACTAAAGGTTTCTAAATACCCCTGATGGTAACAAAGGCTTTAACCCTCGGAATCCGGGAGGCCTCATATGAGGCAAACAAAAATATTGGCAGGAATCCGGGAGGCCTCATATGAGGCAAAATGTGCGGCTAAAAATCACCGCTAAAATCATAACTCGGCAACCACGCGTCATAGCGAGGTCATCTCAACGGCACTCTACAGACAACAAACAGTTCTACAATTTGCAAAAAAAAAAATACTGCTCTAGGTGGTCTCAATCAGCAGCTACTGAATTATGAAGCTTGACTGTACGAAAGTGGCCCCGGACACAGCGATCGGGATCATACGAGGCCCCCCGGATCCGATGGGTTAAAGTATCCCCAATAGGCTCAAAATCGCGTCATATGTCGGAGAGTTAGGTTAGTTATGTAGAGCAGATTAACCAGACCACTGAGCTCCATACGGAACTCTCATAGGTTGGAGAGGGTTAAGTATGGTATTGCATCATAGGGTTTAAGTTTAACCAATTAAACCCTCATACAGTATACTGTACAGTATTTCTAAACACAATACAAATGAAACTTTACCATATGTGAAGCTGAATATTCTAGTAGGCTACTGTATGGTACAGTACTGTACATTTCTTCTTATTACACCTGTTCTGTGCAGTCTGACTGAGTGTCCGCCATTGCTGTGAAGAAAGCATGAGCCCTGTGGAGATGGTTGGGATACTTCCGCTTGAACATAAACTCAGCAACATACTCGGGCATCCAGTCTGGGCATCTGCCAGCCTTAGGGAGTCTGCTAAATAATTCTTGCCACAGTCTCTCTGCCATCCGCACTGAATTCCCAGTACCACGATTTCTAGTGTGCTTGCTATTTATGAGGTTGTAGCCTTCCTCTTCCAAACCTTCCCAGGAGTCCGACACATCCACCATCAGAGTTGAACCTGGCAAAACCCACGATTGTAATGCCGCCAGAACTGACTCCTTGGTCCTCTTGTCTATGTACTCAATAAAATAGTTTCCAGTTCCACAATCATATCCACAAATGAACCAATAGTCCAATGACCTAGCTTTAGAGTATAAATTTCTCTGGATGAGTTCCACAATATTGTCATTACCGGTACTTCCCAACTTCTCAGAACACTTTGATCTCCATCTCTGACACACAACTCGACAAGCCTTGGTCCAATACACAGGTGTACTAGGATTTGTATCGGACTCAACAGCCAGAATGTCATATTTGGGATTTGGAAGCACTAACCACAAAAATATCAGCTTGCATGAATTCTGGATAAGAAATCTTTTACCAAAAAACATTGAACCAGAAAATATGGATATTTGAAAATCACACTTTACACTTTTTTTTTTCTGCTTACGTATCGAAATAAATTGTGATCGGCGACACATGAATTTATGTTTATCAAAGTTAGCAGGGCAGAGTTTATTACACTTTGGACATGATATTTCTCTCTTAAAAACACCATGGTCCGCCAGAAAGTTGCAGATTTTGATGTTGTCACTACATGTATCAATAAACTGACTGATAGTGACACTGCAGCCAGTACACAGAGGAGATTCCATTACACAAAAATTGTGCTGAATAGTTCATAAATGTTTTCATTGATTGGGGAACCAATTTGATTATTTATAGGCAACATTTTATTACTAGTTTATATTTTATGTTTCCAATGAGTAGATATTATTCAAATCAAGTGGTCTTGCATTAATGCTGTATGCTATAGTCTGAAAAGAGAAAATTCATAAATTAGTAATCAGCATGACCAATTCTGGCTGAATAACAAGGACAGATGTGAAGAAATGCCAAAATTAACTTTTGTCAATGAAACCATGTCTTAAAACTGTACATGTACTTTAGCAGTAAGAGGACTATTTATATATTGTTTATTTTGCAAAGTTTTACATTATAATCTATCTATCTATTTCTATTCTAGGTTTATTCCCCTAGACAGGTTGCCAACCAAGGGTAACGAGTCCCATCCACCCAGAAAATCTATCTATCTATCAATTGCCAGACACCGTGGTCCCCGAAGGGGTGGCCACAAACTAAACGCCCCCATGCACCTCTGTCCCCAGTCAGTCAACGCCCCTCCTCCCATCCAGCACCGTTTTCACGCATATACTTCTTAACTCCATCCTTCCACCTCTCACTCGGTCTACCTCTCCCTCTCTGTCCTTCCACTTCACTCTCGTACACTCTCTTAGTCATTCTCTCCCTTCCCATACGATCCACATGGCCGAACACTATCAAGGTGTTCCTTTTCACACTTTCCAGCATATCAACATCCACACCACACCTCTCTCGTACTTCCTCATTCGTCTGTCTATCCCTCCATGTAACTCTGCATGCACTTCTCAAGTAGCTCATTTCCACCCCTCTCACTCTTGGTCCGAGTCTTTCCACCAACCTAAAAAAGTTTTACTGGGCGAAGGCGACGGGACTCTTAAGATCCAAGGCCTAAATAAAGCTTTTTAAAAGACCCCAAAATCACTCAATACAAAGGAATATGTGATTAAGTGAGATAATTCGCCTCCATGCCTCCTATCACTCCTCCACATGTGTCAACCCCCCTCCCTTCAATTATCACCTATTTTTCCTCTTATTCCCTTGTTTATCGGTTTATTTACAGCGCCAATATCGCCCACCCGTTTGCAAGGTCATCAGGAACGCATAGAGAGAGCGTGGCAAGAGAAAGACAGCAAGAGGGAGAGTCAGTCTGGCTTCAGACCTCAAAACGGGAGGGTGTATGTCTCGTGCGCCTATCACCTCATGACTGGAGGGTCGGCAATAATTAGTCTTTATCACCCCCATAATAATCTTTCCACTTGTTTTATTGCTGTTACATGTTAAATATCTTCATATTAAACGTAAAATAGGGGCATATGAATAAGTAATAACGATATTTATCGGATAATGACGATTTTAGGCGGGAGTGTATGAAAATATGCTCGCTTGGCGGGCACTTTTAAAAACCAATGGCGCGCCGTTCTCGGGTTAATAACAGCATGGTCTGCCAGAAAGTTGTAGATATTGGTGTTATTACTACATATATCAATAAACTGACTAATGGTGACGCTGCAGCCATTACACAAAGGAGATTCCATAGTGCTTTATTACTCCATTGGGAAACCTGACCATTAAAACCTGACCGTGGCCATGGCCTTCCTTAGGGACTTGGGGCTGTTCGACCAGGCAGCTTAGGGAAAGACAACAAAAACAACTCCATTTCAACTTACATGTTTCCAATGAGTAGATAGTATTAATTTCAACTGGTCTTTCATTATTGGTGCATTATAAAATCTGAAAAGAGAAAAATAGATGTTTATTAATAAAGTACTGTACAGTATGACCAAATAAATACAATACAGTACTGTACATCATCTATTTCAAATAGAGTACCGGTACTTCCTCACTTAAATTTGTATTTATTTTCCTGAAAAACAAAACATTAAATTAAACAACTTTAACCCTCCAGCCCCGGGGGCTATAGCTTGCGACTGTGCTGCGGTACCGGGTGTTTTGACGATCTTTGGGCTATGTTAACTACTCTGTAAGTCAATGAATATGGCATGTAATGTTGTGAATAAAAAAGAATAATGTTCCACAAACCTTCCTCTGTCGAATGGCATTGAGTAGAGGTCTCTAGCCCCTCTGGTTGCATAATGGTGAGCGCGGGAAGACGAGTGCTTTTCGGCGGAAAATTCTTCCCGCGTTCGGACGCGTCGCCCCGGCCATGGCTACGACGCACCTAGCCGCTCGTCGCGCCAAAGTATATATCTCCCTTAGACGATTTTAGTGTTTGATATTGAGAATGTGATGTTTATTTGATATTTTTCTAGTTATTTTGAGGCCAATTATATAAAATATGTTTATTAGTGTATCACTGTCACTGATATTGCTAATTTTCACTCGATACCGTACATTTTATTAGTAATTGAGGTAGGTTATTGTTGTATTAGGCACTGATTATTCGTTATTACAGGTGTTTATTATTCTTTGGTCATCAAGTATTGTGTCTTGTGTCACTTTCACTTTGATAAATATGCTTTAGAGTGTCACTGTCACTGATAATGCTCATTTTCACTCGATGCCGTACATTTTATTAGTAATTGAGGTAGGTTATTGTTGTATTAGGCACTGATTATTCGTTATCACAGGTGTTTATTATACTTTGGCCATCAAATATTAGGTCTTGTGTCACTTTCACTTTGACAAATATGCTTTAGAGAGTGTCACTGTCACTGATAATGCTCATTTTCACTCGATACCGTACATTTTATTAGTAATTGAGGTAGGTTATTGTTGTATTAGGCACTGATTATTCGTTATCACAGGTATTTATTATACTTTGGCCATCAAATATTAGGTCTTGTGTCACTTTCACTTAGTTATATGATTTGTAAACGTTTTATATACAATTTATTGTGTCTTTTTTCACTGATTTATATATTTCTATAGGTTCTAATCATATGAATGTCACTTGGTATATACATATGTGTCACTTTCACATATTATTATGGTGTAATTGTATTTGTATCAATTTTCTCATAATACATGACTTTTGTATTACAATAAATTGGTTTTCTTCCACTTTTTGCCTATATATAATTATAGTGTACATATTGTCATTTTATTTGGCAATTTCAGTATGATTATTAGAACTCCAGCTTGGAGTGGTAATCAAAGAAGCACTCTAAAGCACAGAGTGCCACCTTGCACTCCACACACTCCATGGTTGACTTTTTACCTGGCCTCGGCCTCACCCTGCTGTTGTAGCAGACATGGCACCGCTTCTGCTGTGTTCTTCCTGATTCATTCTGAGGCAGGGAACCAAGCCTGTGCCTAATCAAGTATTGAGCACACTGCAAGCGGTCAATAACGGCGGGCCCAGGATGTGCCACTGCCCTCTGTGGCGTAGCATACTTCTCCAGGAGCTCCGTCAACACCTGCTTTTGGAACCTCCGCAGGCTATTGAACTTCATGGGTGTGTTCACATTCCGAAGCTTGTATATATTGTAGGCATTCAGAACTGACATGTCCACCATATGCAGAAAGAACTTTTTGTACCATCTGCACGAGGTACGCAGGCAGTCAATGAAGCCTATCTGCATGTCGGACTTGTCCACCAGCCTCATGTTGATGTTGTAGTCCAGGACAGCATCGGGCTTGGTCACCCTGGCCTGGGTGCGGCGATCCACCTTGCCAGTCTCCACCATTTCCCCCTTGTGGATGGTGGTCAGGAGGTTGACCTTCCGCTGGTCGTGCCAGTGGATAGCCAGAATGGGCCCCGACTTCTTCTTGAACACATCACCTTTTTTGGTCTTTGGAGGGAAAGGTGGCATGCCCTTCCTTTTCCCTCGTACTGTGCCTACAGTCCCCGTCTTGCGCTCATGCAGGTACTGTGAGAGAGTGGGGGACGTGTAATAATTGTCCGTGTAGAGGACGTGATTCTTGTGAAAGTAGCGGTCCATCATGGCTTGCACCACTGCTCCGCCAAAGCCAATGAGGGGGTCCACAAGCAAGTCCCCTTCCTTCCCGCTGTAGACCAGGAAGTCCAGGACATAGCCAGTTTGGCAGTCGCACAGCACAAAGAATTTTATGCCAAAGCGATGTCTTTTTGAGGGGATGTACTGCCGGAAGCTGAGTTTTCCCCGGAACAGCACAAGAGACTCGTCAATGACGACCTTGCGGAAGGGCTTGAAGTAGGAGGTGAAGCGTTCTCGCATCATCTCGTACAAACGTCCTAATCTTCCACAGCTTGTCTGGGAGGTGGACGTCAAGGTTGGTGACAAGATGGAGCGCTGCGAGGATATCAAGGTACCGGTCGCGAGACATATATTTCCCGAAGGCAGGGGTGGATATCAGATCATTGGTGATCCAATAGTCAGGCAACCTATGCTTCTTGACATGAGGCATTAGCATGGTGAGTGCCAGGAACACCATGAACTCTTTATGAGTCACTGGGGTCCACTGCCTCATGTGGCCCTTGGTCACCTTGCCCAAAAAGTGGACCTGGAATTGGTGCTGCTTATTTGTCTCTTTGACAACATAGCCTACCACCTCCTCATCAAAGAAGGCCTCAAATAGTTCGTGTGGTGGAGCATTGGGGCCTGCAGGAAAATTGGGGGTAATGCCTGAACCCTCCAGTACCTCATCAAAAGCTGGCACATCAGGGTTGTATCCATCCTCATCAACTACGTCTTGCCACTGAAAAACGTAGAATGGGTCTTGTCTACGCTGACGAGGAGCTCCAGCTGGTGGCCCAGCACGCCCACGGCCAACTCGGGAGGCGCGCGCCCTAGGGCGGCGAGGGCGTCGGCCAGGGCGGCGGGCAGCACGACGGGCAGCACGACGCCGGGCCAAGCGGATGGGTCGAGGGTCGTCGATGTCCATATAGTCATCGTCAGAGTGGTCATCTTGCCCTGACGGTGGACCTATGGCCAGAGTCTTCAGAGAGGTGCCCTTCATCATCAGTGGCCCCCACATAATCTGGCGGGGAACCAGTGATGCGTGGGCGGCGTGCGGGTGGGCGAGGTGGGGAAGGAGTGGCAGGTGAGGCTGTGTCCCCCCGAGGTCCTGGGCTCCTTGGCCTGCGACGAGTGACAGAAAGCAATGTTTCACTGTCACTAGGCCCAGGTATTGGTGATGCGAGCTCAAAGACTTCTTCAGGAAGACATGTTGAAGGCGGGAGAGGTGGGGAGGACCGTGGAGAAAGTTGCGGGGACGTATGGCTGGGGCCGGCCGGGGTGGACGCCGCGGGAGCCTCGAACAAAACTCTCTTACTTTTCTTAATTTTTTTGGTATATTTCCTACCTTTCCCCTTTTCGGCAGCAGTATGTCTCCTGTCGGGGGACCTAGGAGGCAAATAGGCCGAAAATGGGGGGTCCTCAACCCTTGGCAATGGTGGGGGTGGTGGGGAAGAATGCGGGGCATCCGGGTCATCTTGGGTGGCGTGGGTAGATAAGGGAGACAATGGCGGACGAGAAGGGTCACCACGCTGACCCTCACTCACAGCCTCATCCTCACCAAGTAGTTTTGCTTGTTCCCTAGCTGCCGCGGCCGCCTTCTCAAGTATTTTCTGCTTATACAAATGTAGCTTGAAAGGCGATTTACCTGGGGAAGGGCTTGGAGTCGTGTCACTTATGCGAAATTTGGTGAGTGACCTTGAACTCTCCCACTCACTCACTCTCTCAAGTTCACTGTCTTTAGGTAAACCAGCTTCCTCAACAACTGGTACATCACCTTCATCACTCTCATCACTGTCATGTTCTCTCGCAAATCCCAGGAATTGCTCTTCTTTGTCACTCTCATGGCCATAATCACTCGACTTATAATTACTGGAGTCGTCACTGACTTCATCATCAACATTATGCTTGGCATCAGCTCACTCATAAAGTCTCAATGTCGTCTCAATACCTCCGGGAGATAACACATTTAGGCGATGGCGTCGGGGTAAGGCGCGACGAACTAGCAAGGGCGTCGTAGGAAGCACGGTATCGGACACAGCGGAATCACTATTTGGCGTACTGTCCATGATGGCGTCGGGGTAGATACTGTTGCTGTGGCGTAGTTTACGCCTGGTGGCGCCACCTACCGTCCCACGATACCAAAAATGTACGCGCGGCATTCGAAAGCATGCACGCAAGCAATGGGCGTTCAAGAGCCTTTCCGGGTTGCGCGGGCCGAGGTTGTTATGGGCGTTCAAGAGCCCTTCCGGGTTGGAGGGGTTAAGTAAAGCACTTATTTGTTTTAATGTTTAATGCCATTTGGACTATTTTTCTCTGATTAACAACTAAATAATGAAACATAGCAACTACAAGTGAATTTTTTTTTCCAAATTAATCTATCTATCTATCTATTGCCTGACGCCGTGATCCCCGAAGGGGTGGCCACGAACGAACCGCCCCCATGCACCTCTGTCCCCAGTCAGTCGACGCCCCTCCCCCCAACCAGCACCACCTTCGTTCATGTACTTCCTCACTCCATCCTTCCACCTCATATTCGGTCTACCTCTCCCCCTCTGTCCCTCCACCTCGCTCTCATACACCCTCTTAGTCATTCTCTCGCTTTCCATACGTTCCATATGGCCGAACCATCTCAAGTTGTTCCTTTTCACACTTTCCAGCACATCTACCTCCACACCACACCTCCTTCTTACTTCCTCATTAGTCTGTCTATCCCTCCATGTAACTCCGCACGCACTCCTTAAGTAATTCATTTCCACTGCTCTCACTCTTGGTCTGAGTCTCTCAACCAACGTCCATGCTTCGCTTCCGTAAGTCAGTGTCGGGATTACCACACTGTCATGCAAGGACTTCTTCACTTCCATACTGACCACCCTATTTTTTGTTACTGCTTTTAGCGTTCCTACAACCCTCTTCCCCTGTTGTACCCTCTCCCGCACCTCTTCATCCATAGTCCCATCTTTACTCAACACACTGCCCAGATACTTAAAAGAGTTGACGATCTCCATAGCCTGACCGTTCAGCTTCACCTCACACTCTGTGACTTCACCCCTTTCGAAGACCATAACCTTGCTCTTCCCCGTATTTACCTTCAAATTCCGTTTTTCGCACACTGTTCCAAACTCATTTACCAGACCCTGCAACTCCCATTCATTATCACTCATCAGAACTGTATCATCCGCAAACAGCAGTATAGGTAGCTTCCACTCAATTCCCTCCCTTTTCAGCGATACACCAACATCCACTGCTCTTGATAGTATTTCTTTCATAACTCCATCCATATATACAGTAAACAACCACGGGGACATCACACACCCCTGTTTCAAACCAACATTCAGGTCAAAGAACTCGCTCTGCTCACTCTCCACACGTACTGCCGCCTTTGCACCCTCATACATGCTCTTCACTGCTTTCAGCAACTTGCCCTCTACTCCGTATATTCTAAGTACTTTCCACAAACCTTCTCTATCCACTCTGTCATAGGCCTTCTCCAAGTCCATAAAGGCAACATACACCTTTTGTTTCTTCTCCAGATACTTCTCCACAACACAATTCAGGGTAAAAATCTGATCTACACATCCTCTTCCCTTCCTAAAACCTCCCTGCTCGTCGCCTATCCATTTCTCCGTTCTCACTCTCACTCTCTCAATCACTACCCTACTGTATACCTTCCCTACTACGCTTAGAAGACATATTCCTCGGTGGTTACCACACACTCCTCTTTCCCCTTTGCCCTTATATAGGGGGACTATTATGCCAGTCTTCCAGTCATCGGGTGCACTCCCCTTCTCCCATGCTAGTTTGCACATTTTCCATACCCATTTTATCACTATCTCACCACCATACCTCAACATTTCCCCACACACTCCATCTGTTCCTGGTGCTTTCCCCAACTTCACTCTTTTCATGGCTTCCCACACTTCTGACCTCCTGATCCCCACCTCCTCCTCCACTACTTCTCTTCTTCTCCCTCCCATACCATATCCAGCTATGTTTGCTGGCTCTTCATTCCTTTCATTTAGCAACTCACTGAAGTACTCCCTCCATCTTTCGACTCTCTCTTGCTTCTCGGCTAGCATTCTCCCATTCTTATCTTTCACACCCTTACTGTTTCCCTTGCTACCTTCCCTAACTTTCTTGACTTCTTTCCAGAACAGTTTCTTACTCTCCCTCCATTTTACACTCAGATTCCTTCCAAATTCCTCATCTACTCTTCTCTTACTTTCCTTCACTACTCTCTTCACCACCCTCTTACTCTCCACGTACCTCGCTCGTTTCTGTCTCTCGGAATCTTCATTCCCTCTGCTACCCAACCACTCTCTATATGCTTTCTTCTTTTCTTCCACAGCTATTCGTACCTCTTCTGTCCACCATGCTGTACCTTTCACTCCCCTCCCTCTTCTCCTCACTCCACACACCTCCTCACATGCTGCACAGATCTCATCCTTAAACACCTTGCTCATCTCCTCCACTTCCTCCATAACTTCCAGGTCGAACCCACCTATATTAATGAAGTGTATTAACCCTTTATTGGCGGCGCGCATCATATGTCGAGTGAAAGAAATTTGGACTATGTGGCGGCTCACACCATAAGTCGTGTGGCAATTTCAGCACGTAATGTTGCTGAGAGAGAGAGACAAGTGGTGGCAGGAGAGTAGCGAGCGTATGACTGCTCCAGACCACCGCGGCGGACCAACTGACATGAATCCCACCCTCCTCCACCCTCTCACACTCGCTACATAGTGAAATGTATGGGGAAAGTACCGAATAACATGGTTTTTGCACTCGTGTTGCGCGGTTGTTGCAAGAAAACTAGCAGTCATACAAGGATCGTTGTGGTGTCATTGGAAAGCTCTGTTTATGCCCTTTCAGGGATAGATACTTGTTTTATGCTCTGGGTCTTATTTAGGCATGAAAATTATCACGTAAACAGCCCTATTTTGGGTAAAAACACCCCGCTGGTGGCTACATATTATTTACCGCCTAGGCCGCTCTTTAGGTGTTAATGAAACAACAAACAATGAGGTAACTTTAAGTGAGGAATACCTATACTGTATAAAAAATACACAGGTCCCTTCTGTACAGTATAGTGTTATGGATTAGTATTTTTGAGTCCAACATCTGTACCCAAATAGTGAATGATTGCACAAGTTTAGTGATTGAATGTCAGACAATTCTCTGGTGCGCATGTGAAGCGCATTTCAATCAACAAGTCGGTGGCTATGTTTGCTGATGATACAGTACAGTAAACCCTTGTTATCTCGGACTAATTGGGGGGAGACCACTTCCGAGAAGTCCGACTTACTGTCTGACCCCGAGATCTACGGCGAACTATCCGAGAGGCCGATGCCATTCCGAGAAGTACGGGTTTCCGAGTAAAAAGAATCAAAGACAACGGGGGTTTACTGAACAGTGCGTCAATTCAAGTGATCCCTAGAACAATACACATACACATGCTTGTAGTAAAGTGATCTTGTGGATTACATACTCGCTCTTTCATTGTGGAAGAGCAGAGAATGAACCACGGACTGAACCCCAGTTCTTGCTGTTATCTGCATTACTTTATCATGTGAATTAACTACTGGGAAAGGAACTAATGTATACTCTTAAATAAATCATACTGTAGTATCTTTCCTTCCATACCAATTCATCGCAGTGAAAATAATTCATGTGGAAATAGACATGCTTTTTGGGCAATTTGTGCAGTGATGCATCTTTGATTTTCACACCTCCTATACAGTCAGGTCTCGATAAACCGGTACACGCATTTTCATATAAAGTAAACCCCCGATATTTCGGACTCTTTTTACTCAGAAACCCGTACTTCTCGGAATGGCATCGGCCTCTCGGAGATGTCCCTGTATATCTCGGCAATTTCCTAGTTGGACGGGATTTGTGTCCGGTTTACAGTGTTCTCTCACTCAGTTTTAAGTGGTTTTAGGATGAATTGAAGCCTGTGCCTTTTAATTATTGTGTTGTTGTTGTTGTTGTTGTTCCCCAAGCTGCCTGGCCGAACAGCCCCAAGGCCACAAGCAAGGCCAAGGCCATAACCGAGCGCCCCCACAGAACCCTCCCTGCCGACCACAATACAGCCTGGGTGACCGAAGCCACTCCATGGCGGGGAGCTGAGGAGAGTGCGGAAAAGCCCGGGAAACCAAAGCCTCACCCAGGGCCCTGTGCCCCTTAGCAATTATGAAGAGAAAGTTGAGGGGCAAAGGAAATATGTGACACTTTGGCTTCCAATCTTGGTAGATTGGGAGGTCAATCCACGGAAGAGACGCCGTCACTTGAGATCTAGAAAATATATAAGTAAAAGGAACAGTCAGAGTAAGCTATGGGTATGGCAGAGATCGCTTAGTTCTCACTCTGATAAACCAGCCCATCACCACATGACTAGAACCCAATCCTCTCAGCATCAGATAGGAAAGGCCCTAGAAAGCCACCTTTGGCGGGGGGGATAGCTCCCCTATTTCAACCCCTTTCGGGGTTGGGCACCCGCCAATATTGTGTTAATATTAATTACTATGTACTGTACTGTCCCTGAAAACATAATAATGTTCGTATTTGTCATTAATCCTCCAGCCCCGGCTATGTATTCCATATATATTCCCCGAAACCCGGGGGTTTGGCCAAAAAACTTCTACGCTTAGGCTACCGCATCTTTGTTATTTTGCTTGCTTCCGCATTCCCGTGCATCCCCAAGCGTAGATGTGTTTCGTACCTGTAGAATGGCGTTAAGTAGAGCTCTCTAAGTCAACTGGTTCAGTTGTGATGATTTCATTGGAGATAACTTTATGGCAAAAACAGCCACTTTACACTACTTTTCGAATACTTAACAATAACATACAGGAATACACGAACAAGCGACGCACTCCTTCTTGTGGTCGGAGATGCGCGGCGTCGGTCCAGCCGGCTGTTGTTTACATGCGTCGGACGGACGCCTCGCACACCAAGCTTACAGGCTTTGAGCTCATGAGTGCCTCAGAGCCCTTCCGGGTAGCTCGGGTGTGTTTTTTATAGGTGCCTCAGAGCCCTTCCGGTTCTGATGGGTTAATAACTTAATATGATGAATTTCACATGCAATGATGAAATATAAAGTGTAGCAGTGGTAGGGTGTTCTCAGTTTTCTATGGTGGCGCGGACTCCCCTTTTCTATTCGAACATTTTCCCTCTATGTAGTCGGACATAAGCCGGGATTCGGACATTTCGGAAGTGAGCATCCCCCAATTAGTCCGAGATAACGAGGGTTTACTGTACAAAGATTCATTTGGACACGGTATTTCCAAAGGTCGGCCACAACATGGACAAAATTTATATAAAGCATACGCGGACAATAGCCGGACATTTGCAGGCGAAAACAGACCGAAAATATAGTAACCTCGGTGACCCTTTAGAATACAGAGACCGCTTGTTATTTGTGTACATTTCTCCTGTCATTTGCTTTCTCTCTTTATTACTGTACATACTTATATTTCTATCTACTGATTATATTTCTATCTCCATATTTATCAGCACTTATATTTGTTATTTGGTAGCTATGGAATTTGTGAACTTTTTTTGATTTGATGGGCTAAAACAAATATTATTCCACTAACACATGAGCAAAATGACACCAGTCAATAAACATTGTTTTACCTTTAATTCCCCAATCTTTAAGTATTTCAGGTGAGCTCACTGAGAAGTGAAAGCGATCGATATGTATGCGAACCTATATGAAACCAACTTAATTTTTCTGAAACAGTAAGTTGCCAAAACCTTACCTTACATTACATTCATCCTACTGGTGATGGGCTGGTCTATCAGAGTGAGAACTGAGCGATCTCTGCCATACCCATAGCTTACTCTGACTGTTCCTTTTACTTATATATTTTCTAGATCTCAAGTGACGGCATCTCTTCCGTGGATTGACCTCCCAATCTACCATGATTGGAAGCCAAAGCGTCACATTTTTCCTTTGCCCCTCAACTTTCTCTTCATAATTGCTGAGGGGCACAGGGCCCTGGGTGGGGCTTTGGTTTCCCGGGCGTTTCCGCACCCTCCTTAGCTCCCCGCCATGGAGTGGGCTTCAGTCACCCAGGCTTTGTTGTGGTCGGCAGGGAGGGTTCTTTGGGGGCGCTCGATTGTGGCCTTGGCCTTATTCGGGGCCTTGGGGCTGTTCGGCCAGGCAGCTTGAGGAACAACAACAACAACAACAACAACATTCATCCTAAAAAAAAAATATATATATATACAGTACTGTATATAGTACTCTTTTATCATAATAATTATCATTATAATGGTACAATATTCTTTTGCTCAATTCATTGGCATTAAAAACTAAACTATGATTAAACAGACATCAAACAACACATACTTCTGTCCATTAATAAGGAAGATACAGTAATTAGATACAAGAGATAGATAGACAGATACAGAGAAAGGTCGTTAGGTTCATGCGATCGATATGTGTACGAAAATATATGAGACAGACTAAATTTTCTGAAACGATAAGTTGTCAACACCTTCATTCAGCCTTCAGAAATTTGTCATAACAAATATTATTGTAATGGTAGGATATTATTCTTTTCAATTCCATGGCATTAGAAACTAAATAGTATTTAAAATTATATCAAACAACAAATAATTGTGTCCATTAACCCCGTAAGCGTGCAATAGGGAGCGTGACCAACGTAGTTATATGCGAATTAATACTAATATGATGAACATATGAACCTTCAGGAGTGATAAAATAAGTGGGGAAAGCATTTGGGTGGCTAAAAAAATACTATATTCCCCACCCGCTTGCATTTTCAGGCGGGAGGCAGCGAGGGAGGCAGTGAGACATACACCCTCCCCCTCTGAGCTATTTCGACACACTAATTGATGCGGGAAAAATTCTCTCGTTGAATGGGATCTTTAAATGATTCGCTGTTGTGTACGAAATCGCGGGAGAATAATTCCCGCAAAAAATAGCCGATAAATGATGCAAATAAGAGGGAAAATAGGTGATAATTGAGAAGGGGAGGTGGAGGGGGGAAAAGGTGGGGAAGGAGGGAGAAACATATGGATGAGTGGTAGGAAGTACTAGAGAGGAATTTTCTCGCCTAATGACATATACAGTACCATTATTTTGAGAGCCCCTGGGTTGTTTATGAAAGTTTTTTTCATGACCTTGCTTCCGTGAGGCCTATCGCATTCGCTATTGCCTACAGATACTTCCGTGAGTTCTATCACGCTTCTCAGGTTAATAAGGGAGATAATTAGATACAGGAGGGAGATAATTAGATACAGGAGATAGATAATAGATTGGGAGGAAGAGCGACGGGGTCGTTAGGGTGGATTTTGTTTAAACTGCAGGATATTGCGTGCCTGACACGCAAATAGGTCAGTAGGCATACTTAGCAGGTCCATAACGGTTCTTATTGATGCTGTTATTGCCTGCCTGAAACACAAATAAGTTTTTGTTGTTGGTATAATGTCGGCTTAAGGTACCGGTAGGCTAAAGGGTCAAATAGGGGACTTTGGGAAAGTGGCTGTAATGAATTGAATTAATTCCAATAAGGCCTGTTATTTCTTATACACAGTTTTGATATACAGTACACTGCATGTAAGCTACATGGTACAAATTAATCGCGTATATCAAGACCTGATTGTACTTCTCATTTTCAAATCCATTACTGTACATAAAATATAAACTTAAAAAATATGCTTTCAAGTCGGTACATTATATAACTAAATGGGCTTTCGCACATTCACTATATATGCCACTACTTCAGAGAACTTATAAATTGCCATGTTTCGTGGGTAAAATGGTCCCGATTCAGCATGCAACAAAGTTGCTACCGGTATGGGAAAGCTAGTGAGAGCTAAGAATTAACCTACGAACCAGCCACAATGTACCACTAGGAACCACAAAAGATAAAAAATTTGAATTTTAACAGGAGGCTAGGAATCCTCCTCCCCTTGTAAAATTCTACTACAGTACTCAACAAGACAAAGAAAGGGGCGAGGGAACGCGGATGTGGTCCCGGACCCTAAGAATTGAAACTTTACAGGTTTGGGATTATGTCCGAAATTAAGTTATGCTGTCCTAACTCGATGCCCTTTTTTTCCCCCAAGCCAACCGGACCAGTCCGAATGGCTGGATAATATGGCCAAAATCAAAGATTGTTCTTGTCCGAACACTTATCTTCTGATCGAACTACTATTTCCAATTGGGGCAGAGAAAACCTTGTTGCCTTTAATGCTTTCAAAACCCAATTTCTCCATCTATCTACCTGTCCGGAACTCCCAGAGGACAATCCCTTATTCTTCAACAATACAAAAATCAATCCTTTATCTTCTCTCAATATTCTTGGTGTCTCTTTTTCTTCTGCTCTCACTTGGAAGGACCATATTACCAGTCTTGCTAAGGCAGCCTCCCAGAAGCTAAGTGTGCTCAACTGCCTCAAGGGGTTCTTTACCCCTACACAGCTTATTGCTCTGTACAGGGGCACAGTGCGTCCTTGTATTGAGTATTGTTAACCCCCCAGTCTGATGTGACGCGATCGCGTATATAAGTACTTTGGACCAAACACCGATTTTGACGCAATTGCGTATATAATCGGGGGTGAAATTTATGTAAACCTAGCAAAGCTATTATATACGCGATCGCGTATATCTTTTCACCAGTGTGTCACTGAAAATCTAAGTATTTATGTGAGGTACAGTAACTTACAACACTGTAAGGTAAAAATATCCCTATGCGAGTAAGGTCTAAACGTGGAAAAAACCCAGTTTGGCTGAGACACCCATGCCGGGAGGACGCATAGCGGCGACATTTAAAAATGGCCGCCGCCTGGATATATCGTCTTATAGTGGGTTTATGTGATATAAGTGATAATGTATAGCATTGAAAATTACTGATATGTGATTGGATAGCCTCAATACATATGGTGTTAACATATTACGTTCAACGGTAAGGTAAGGAATGGTTAAATTATTTCGTTGTAAGGTATGCGCATATGAAAATATTCATATAAAAGAGTTTTTGTCATACAGAGCTGGTTCTTTGAAAATAACTACAGTATCTGTATTCATTGCCGATATACAGAATTAATATCTAAAAACTGTATCGAACCTTCCGGGGTCCCTCATATGAGGCGGTTCGCTGTGTCCGGGGCCATTTTCGTACAGTCAAGCTTCATAATTCAGTAGCTATTGATTGAGACCACCTAGAGCAGTCAGGTTTTTTGCAAATTGTAGAACATCTTGTTGTCTGTAGACTGCCGCTGAGACGACATCGCTACGACGCGTGGTTGCCAAGTTATGATGATTTTAGCAGCGATTTTTAGCCACGCTTTTTACCTCATATAAGGCCTCCCGGACTCCTAACCAAAATACGTTTTGCCTCATATGAGGCCTCCCGGATCCCAAGGGTTAAATGATATTTAAATGGAGCGTGAATTGAAGCAAAATATTTACCAGTCGGCGATGGCGGCATACGGACAAATAAATATTCATGAAAAATATAAGTTTTGATCGTACATTGATGATATAGATACCATTAGAAATCTAATGAAAAATACCAATTAGCGCGATTTAAAAAATATCCATTGTCCCACATTTTATCGGTGAAAATGGGGAGGAAGAGAGGAGGTAAAATACGGGCGGACCGAACATTTCCCTACGCGTACGGTGGGCATATGAAATTATTCATATAAAATCGAGTTTTTGTCGTACAGAGGTGGTTCTTTGAAAATAACAATCTGTATTCATTGCCGATATACAAAATTAATATCTAAATTTTAAAAACTGTATCGATCCTTAAATGATATTTAAATGGAGCGTGAATTGAAGCGAAAATATTCACCAGTCGGCGAGGGCGGCACACAGGCTATAAAATATGCGGGACACAGACAAAAATATTTGGGAAAAATTGAAGTTTTGATCGTATATTTATGATATACAGTCAGGACCCCCAATACACGATTCCACAATGCGCAAAAACCCTAATACACAAGTTACCCCTCAAAAATAACATTAATTAATTAAACATTAATTATGCGAGGTGGTACCACAATACACGAATCGAGAGCTAAGAAGGGGCCAAATCCGCTATTCCCGCTTCATACGCGAGCACGTCTACGTTTCGCGAGGCCCAGGAGTAGCTCCGAAAAGAGAAGAAGACGGGCATACGCCTGCCTTCCCTCCCGCTTACCCTCCCTCCCACCCTCCCACAGTCCCGCTCAAGCGCTCATAGCCGTGCGGAGTGACCAAACGTTTGTAGTGCCTGCCACTTTTTTCGCCATGCCACGCCAATATAAGAAGATAACACACAAAATGAAGGTGGAAGTGTTGGATCGCAAGAAAAAAAGGAGAAGGAAACTGTGCAATAGGCTTGTCAGAGTAAACTGTTCGTACGATTTGGTCAGGGAGGGAGAAGTTGTAGAAAATCGTGAAGTCCTACGGTCCTAGTCCTAGCCTATCTACTACTAATTTTAAGGTAAGGTTTCATATTTTTATTCATTGTTCTTCTTATATATAAGATATAGACTGTACTGTAGAGCCAAAAATGTCGAAAATAGGGCCAAAAATGTCGAAAATAGGCCATAATTGAGAGATGTCACCCAATCTAATTATTCCCATTTAAAGTTAGTTCCACAATACACGAATTCACAATACGCGATGCCTCCTGTCACCCCTATTCTCGCGAATTGGGGGTCCTGACTGTACTGTAGATACCATTCGATAGCTAATGAAAAATCCTAAATACCACTCGCTTAACCCTTCCGGCCCGGGCCGGGGCCCCCCTCCTAAGGACAGTGTCAGGTACCCGGGCGATTTGGCCAAAAAACGTCTAGGCCTAGGCTACCGTATTTTTGTTTATTTTAACTGCTAGAAATTTCCCACGCATCTCTAAACGTAGTGCGGTTTCCAATATGTAGACTGGCGTTGAGTAGAGCTCTCTAAGTCAACTGGTTCAGTTGTGATGACGATTTCCGTGGAGCTTATTTTGCCGCGATGTTGACAATATCGGAGCTTTTCACTACTGAAATAACAACATATAGCCACACAAAAACAAACGACGCCTCTTCTTGTGTTCGGAGGTGCACGGCGTCAGTCCAACCGGCCGTGTTTATATGCGTCGGTCGGACGGCTTTCAAAACAAGCTGAATAGGCTTTCAGGCTTTCAAGCCCAGGTAAGGACACTCGGGGTCCTGCCCAACTGCCGCGGTGTCCTTATAACAGGACAGCCGGGCTGGAAGGGTTAAAAAACAAAAATTGTTCCACAATGTATCGGTGAAAATGGAGGGCAGATACGGGCGGACTGAAGACATGCTTACACCTACGGTGAAATTCCACATACTGTACAGTATAACCTCGCCCATCCAGACTAATTGGGGGAGAACCCTGTCTGGATCTGCCAAAAGTCCGGACATATATTCAGCAATCCAGACAAATCCGGATGGCTGAAACATGAGTCCGGATATCTAACTTAACCCTTCCGGCCCGGGCTGCCTTTCTAAAAGACGGAGCTTGTATCTGGGCGATCTGGCTAAAAATTTACTCCTGTAAACAAAGGCCTATCTCCCCTAATATAAGAGCTACAATAATGAAAGTAACATGAAAATGTGCGCCTTACCTTGCTGCGTAGACTGGCATTGAGTAGAGCTCTCTAGCTTAACTAGTTCCGGAGTTATGGCGATGTTAGCGGAGGTAACTTTTGCCGCGTATCTACCTCGGCGCGTCCGAGCACTCAACTGCGGCCCCGGCTATGACGCCCTGTTGCACTCGTCGCCCCACCCGCAATTATGCCGGGAAGCGATTTGAGTTTTTTATTGTTTATAATGCCATTTATTATAGTTATTATGTTATTTTCACTCAATAAAGTTATTTTTATGAAGTTATTTGTGTCTGTCACTTATACTTAGTTTTATTGTTATTATTATAGTAGTTATTATTATTTATACTGGACTATGGTAATTGATAGTGTCATTTTCACTTTTATGTATTGTTAGGTAAGCTAATAATATATATAGTGTCACTTTCACTTGTTCATATTGTTATGAAGGCACTTATTATTACTTATGTATGTCTCTTTCACTTATACTTAGTTTTATTATTATTATAGTGTCACTTTCACTGGACTATGATAATTGATAGTGTCATTTTCACTTTTATGTATTGTTAGGTAAGCTAATACAGTAATATGTACTGTATAGTGTCACTTTCACTTGTTCATATTGTTATGAAGGCACTTATTATTACTTATGTGTGTCTCTTTCACTTATACTTAGTTTTATTATTACTATTAGCCTACATTATAGAGAGTGTCACTTTCACTGTCATTGTCACAAGCACTTCAAAAATCGATTAGAGTGTGAAAGTCGTTGAAGCACTGTCCAGCGCACAGTGCCACTTGACACTCGAGGCATTCCCATGTGATTTTGCTCACTTTGTGGGGTCTGCGAGTTGTGTGGCTGCACACATGGCACCTCTTCTGACTCGTAACTTTACTACCAGGTGCTTTGAAAGGAAGGGGGTGGAGCTGGTGCTTCCTGAAGAAGTCGGCACACCCTGTGCGGTCCAGCTGGCCTGGTCCTTGTAGTGGTCTCCCAGGTTCCGCATATTTAGCCAGGAGCTCAAGTATCACCTGCTTGTGGACCTTCCGCAGGGACTTGTACTTCTTGGCTCCGGGAGTCCACAGACGGTAGATGTTGTAGGCATTGAGGACCGACATATCTACCGTATGCAGAACAAACTTCTTATACCAACTTCAAGATGTTTGCAGGCAGTCGATGAAGCCCATCTGCATGTCGGACTTGTCGACGAGGCGCATATTTAGGTTGTAGTCCAAGGCAGCAGCTGGTTTCCGGACGGGGTTTTTGGTTTTTCGGTCCGCCTTCCCTGTGGCGACCATCTCGGCCGTGTGGCATGTGGTGAGGAGGTTGACCTTGCACTGGTCATGCCAGTGGATGGAGAGGATGGGGCCACTCTTCTTGTGGAAGATGTCCATCTTCTTCGTCTTTGTTGGGTAGGCTGGCATGCCCCTCCTCTTGCCCTTGACTGTGCCGACAGTTCCGGTCTTGCGGTCATGGAGGTACCTGTACTTGGCTAGGATGGGCGACGTGTAGTAATTGTCGGTGTAGACAATGTGGTTTTTATGGAAGTGTTTCTCCATCATTCTCTGCACGACAGCGCCGCCAAATCCAATCTCGGGGTCAGTCTCAATTTCCCCACCACTGCCGCTGTATACCACAAAGTCCAGCACATATCCCGTATTGCAGTCGCAGAGGACGAAGAGCTTGATGCCGAAGCGGTCTCTTGGACGGGATATACTGCCTGAAATGCAGCCTACCACGGAACAGGACCAGAGATTCATCCAGGCACATCTTCTGATATGGAATCAGGTAGGTGGTAAACCGATGACGTATCATGTCATACAGCTTATGATCTTCCATAATGAGTCGGGAAGGTGGACTGCCATATTGTTGGTCAGGTGGAGATAGGAGAGGATGTCAAAGTACCTGTCCCTGGATATGTACTTGCCAAATGCTGGAGTCGTGATGAGGTCGGCAGTGATCCAGTAGTCTGGTAAAACGTGCTTCCTGATATGTGTCATCAGCATAGTGAGTGCCAAGAACACATACAGTTCTGCCACAGTGACAGCTCTCCATGCCACCATCTTGGCACTGGTCTTCCTGCCAAGAAAGTTGGCACAAATGTCATGATGGTTGTTGGTCTCCTCGACGAGGTATTCCAGGACTTCATTGTCATAGAAGCCACAGAAAAGTTCACTGGGGGTATCATTTGGGCCACAGGGATATGCTGGTGACACCCCGGAACCAACCTGCTGCTCATCAAAGGCAGGACAATCTGGCTCAAAATCCACCCCATTTGTCCACACAAACAAGTGGGATGAGCGCGCACGTGCAGCAGGCACACGCCCTTGCCCACGCGGACGCCCACGCCCAGGGGCAGCGGCGTCGTCAGGCTGAGCCGCACGCCCACGACCTCGCCCTCTAACTCGTCGTGTTGGGACTTCCTCCTCTTCCTCTTCCACATCCTCTTCGTCGTCCTCCTCCTCAGGCGATGTCAGGTCATCTGGGGCAATGTTGGGGTCGTCAGTATCTTCTTCGGGAGACAATTCCGGTGAAGAAGTGACCGGGCGTGGGGGGGGGGGGGGAGGCTGCGGGAGGTTGAAAAATGGGAGCCTCAGCCTCGGGAGTTGGGCTCCTTTTGCGGCGAGCCGAGGGCTTCTCCGCAGGAAATAATGCCCTACGATGCGGGGCCTGTGGTGGCCCACTGTGGGAGGACAATGCCGCCCCACTAGTACCACTTGTAGAGGCCCTTTGAACATCGTGAGGGAGAGATGAAGCAGAGGGCTGTGGGTGACCCGCGCGGCGTCCCGGGTCAAGGCGTCGTGACAAAGGAATGCGGATGGTTGCTAGACCAGGGTCGGCGTTACTATCACTATCTACGCCTTCCCTAGCTTTTTCTGCTGCCCTACGTGCTTTCTTGGCTGCACTTTTCACAAGAGATTGTTTGTAAAAGTATTTACCCACTTTCAAGGGCGTATGGGCAGGCAAAGGGGAAGGCCCTGGGCTAGGGCTAGGTCTAGGCTGACCACGCAAAGATGGCGACGGGGTAGGCCTAGGCTCTAGCACACTCGGAAGTTCGACTGCACCTTCCTGCAACACTTCCACATCAGGATCATCACTACTATCCCCTCCCTCAAACAGGTCAACATTGTCATCATCCCCAAACCCCACAAAATCCTCGTTTTCACTTGCACTGGTAATAAACTGTTCTTTATCAACTAAGCTTTCGCCACTGCTTTCTTCAATGGCAAAAAGTTCTCGGTGTATAGCACTCTCACTCAACAACACCTTCACTTTCTTGTGTTGAGCCTTTTTCTTGCTTGCAACAGGCGTCGATGTAGCGAGCGGGGTAGCACTGGGGTGCGCGGGAGGTTGCACAGAATCGGACGCGTCGGAATTCATGATTTCACTATAACTCGCCATGGCAGCCACGTACGAACTGATAACGGTAGTAGTTGAGGCTTGGTGGCGCTGCGATCGCCCCTGCAAAGTAAATTTTCGCCGCGCGAATTTCAAAGCACGCTTTCAAGCATAGAGATTTTACAAGGACACCCGGGTTCCAGCCCATCTGCCGCACTGTCATTTTAAAATGCTGCCCGGGCTGTAAGGGTTAAACAACCAGACTTAGGTTTCAGCCATCCAGACAAATCCAGATGGCTAAAACATGAGTCCGGATATCTAACTTAAACAACCAGACTTAGGTTTCAGCCATCCAGACAAATCCGGATGGCTGACATACAAGTCTGGATATCTAACACTGGATGTAAATAATATGTGTGGAAACTTGTATTCGTCTCGTTCGTTTCCGGATTGACTTACATTTTTCCCAAGCCATCCAGACAAGTCTGGTTGGCTGAAACATGAGTCTGGATCGAAATGTCTGTCTGGATCTCTTGGGTTTCCGGATCTGAGAGCACCGGATGGGAGGGGTTTTACTGTATTATTATGAAGTCACAGAGTGTGAGGTGAAGTTGAACGGTCAGGCTATGGAGATCGTCAGCTCTTTTAAGTATCTGGGCAGTGTGTTGAGTAAAGATGGGACAATAGATGAAGAAGTGCGGGAGAGGGTGCAACAGGGGAAGAGGGTTGTAGGAACGTAGAAAGCAGTAACAAGAAATAGGGTAGTCAGTATGGAAGTGAAGAAGTCCTTGCATGACAGTGTGGTAATCCCGACACTAACTTACGGAAGCGAAGCATGGACGTTCGGGAAGAGACTAGGACCAAGAGTGAGAGTGGTGGAAATGAGTTACCGGTACTTGAGCAGTGCGTGCGGAGTTACATGGAGGGATAGACAGACGAATGAGGAAGTAAGAAGGAGGTGTGATGTGGAGGTAGATGTGCTGGAAAGTGTGAAAAGGAACAACTTGAGATGGTTCGGCCATATGGAACGTATGGAAAGCGAGAGAATGACGTGCACCGAAGGAGAGGTGGAAGGATGGAGTGAGGAAGTATATGAATGAAGGCGGTGCTGGTTGGGAGGAGGGGCATCGACTGACTGGGGACAGAGGTGCATGGGGGCGGTTTGTTCGTGGCCACCACTTCGGGGATCACGGCGTCAGGCAATAGATAGATATAGATTTTCTTTTTTATGAAATCTTATAGAATAACCTTTCCTCTTGCCATTCATAAAAAATGAAAATAAAAAAGCAATTATTATGGGTGGAAACCGCCAGAGTGAATATTTTGCTGCGGCATGGATTCTACAGGAGCGAAAAACTATCGTTATAGATTTATTTCTATAAAATCCAATATTGATGATAGAATATTGTAAACGCAGCCATCATGTTCAACGGAAAAAATAGCTGTGATTTAGTATGAAAATAAAAATAAGTTATTTGGTAAGTTTCGGAAATATCTTGAAGTAAAGTAACAAAAATCACAATTTGCAGCAGAAATATTTACGAATATTAATTGTACGCGATAACCATTATAGATACCGGTACACTATTTTTTGTTTATAGAACTATTGTTGTATAGACTTCCCTCTATCTCGTGAAGTGTATTTAAATGCAGTTAGGGTGATATTTGTGGGTGAAAAACGAGCGATAAGATTATTATGATGGCCACGCCTGGAAACTTTTTTCGAATTTCAGTGATGTCTGTCCACTGATCAGACGGAAGTGGTTAACATGTGTGGAGAGGATCTTCTCACACCGCACTCCTAGACAAAGTAGCAAGGAAGGCCATTCGTATCATTAATTCCCGTCCACTCACCAACTCTCTGCAATCTCTCTCTCTTCACCGCAAATATAAGATTTTGATTGGAGATTTCAATTTGCCAAGGATCAAATGGGCAAATTGTACTACTCCAGCAGGACAGTGTAGCCTGGAAAACAAGTTTATAGAGAAAGTGAGAGATTGTTTTTTAACGCAACATATTACAGAGATGACAAGATATAGAGATGGGACGCAGGAGAGTGTACAGTACTTTATTTGATTTTTAGCAATGAGGAGGATATAGTAGAACATGTCAATGTGGATAGCCCTATAGGTCGTAGTGACCATGCCTGTATAAGTTTTAGTTGCAATATTAAAACAGAGAGGGATAATAGAAGCAATAAAAAAAATATACATGTATGATAGAGCAGATTATGAGCTGCTGAGAAGGTGTTTGGACATTGACTGGGGGGAATACTTGAACGGTGAAGACGCTGAAGGAATGTGGAGGAAGATTAGAGTCAAACTGGAGAATGCTATATCCAAATGTGTACCAGTAAGGGAATATAAGGATAAAACAAAATTGAGGAAAAGAACGAACCCAGAATTACCAATGAAAAGAAAGCTTTGGACATGGATAAGAAGAAACGATTGTGGGATAGGCTAAAAGTGTTAAAAAAGAACAGGGGGTCTAGTATAGAAGCTAAAGAAGTGAATTGGAACGTAATAATAATAATAAGCATGTTACTTATTTCTCACAAGCGCCATTTTTTCCGCAGAATTCACTGGCGCTCGAAAACCAAAACCAAACCAAAAAAACAAACACGAATCGCTTAAATCAATGAAACACAAAACCTATACGCATCACCCAGCCACCAGCAATGGCAAATAGCCTACACCCTATAGCCCTCGATGATGACACCCCTCTCGAGATCATAGCTTCTTTCAAAGAGAAAAGTCTTAAGTTGCCTCTTGAAGCACTCAACAGAACTTAGTTGTCTCATGGTCAGTGGTAGTCTGTTATATAACCTTGGAGCCATGTAAGAGAATGATCTTTCAAAGAATGATGACTGTCGGAAAGCCCACGGCTCATCAAGACGCAGGGGGTCATCGTCATGGCGCACGACTACACCATGGCGTGCCGGTGGACGCCTGAGCAGCTCTGCAAGATACCCGGGCTCACCAAATTTGAGGACCTTGAAAGTTACCAGACACAACTTGAATTCTATTCTAGCTTTTATTGGTAACCAGTGCAGTTCGATGTGATAAGAAGTGGTAGGGGTTCCTGGTGGAATTCCAAAAATGAGTCTTGCAACTCTGTTCAGAACAGATTGTACTTTCTTTAATATGTAATTTGGAAGACCCACGAATAAGGCATTGCAATAATCAACACGAGAGAATATCAATGAGTGGACCAGTGTCAGAAGGCAACGTCTAGGTATAAACTGCCTCACCGAGTAGATTTCTGATGTGTAGGTAGCAACTTTTGACAATCTGATTTACGTGCTTCTTAAAATCCAGTCTTGAGTTCAGATACACTCCCAGATTTCGAACAGAGTTTACTGGTTGCAGCTGTGAGTCACCCGTATCGATGGAGAGGGCATTTACTGCGTCAGTAGCCCTTCCGTTTCCTCGGATAAAGAAAATTTCAGTTTTGTTATCATTTAGTTTAAGTTTTCTTGTCCTCATCCACTTCTTGATATCGGTCATCAGCATTTCCACCTTCCTCTGTGTATCAGCTATACCTGTGATCCTCACGTAAATCTGGGTGTCCTCAGCATAGAAATGATAGGTGACACCGTGTGCATGAAGCAGAAGAGACAAGCCACTAGTGTCTAGGGTGACGCAATGTTACCATTGTCAGGGCTTTGGTCATACTTCTGACAGGTGTACTCTGAAAGGGGAGGACCCTCAATGTAGTTTCTGTGCTGGTACTCACAGTTCAAAAGGCTGCCCAAATATAGCTTCCCCTAAATGCATAAATTGTGTAAACTCCTCATCAGTCACAGAGCCACCAACTCATTTTGCTTCAAGTAGAAATTGTCCTCTTATGATAGCCCAAAGAAATAGACTTATTGAAAACACCAATTTTGTGAGTTCAAAAAACTGAAAAACGTCCCAGGAGCCGATTGAAACTGGGTATGCTAAATGTTTGTTCGATGCGCAACAAGATGGATTACATTGGTGAGGTTCTGGATGAGCTCGGTCTCGATATACTTTGCCTCACTGAGACCTGGTTGTTTGAGTCAGATCTAAATATTATTCAAGCTGCATTGCCTAAAACTTACTCAATAATAAGTGTTCCTAGGTCTTGTAGTGATCATCCGGGTGGTGGAGTAGCGTTTTTATTCTCTAGTAAATATCTCTCAGATAAGTCATAACCCAGCCCCTCTTTTTTATGAACTGTTGGAATTGGAAATAAAAGTTTGTCAACAAATCCTAAGAATAGCAATTATTTATAGGCCTGGCCATCGAGGAACAGATAGAGGTTTTAAGGATGAGTTTGGACAGTTTCTTGAGGAGTTTTCTGCCAAAACCGGAAGACTCTTAATATGCGGAGACTTTAATTACTGGATTGACAACCCTCATCTGAAACAATTTTCCTCAGAGTTCCTTGAATTGACTGACCAGAATAATTTTGTAAATCACGTATCCAACCCAACACATATCTCAGGACACACCCTTGACTTGGTTCTATCTCCCACCGGTTGTGATGGTCTTCTGGATATTGAGATGGAGGTTCTAGACTCTTCTATTTTTGATCATTCTCTGATTACTTTCGGCTTTGATTTCCCTAAGCCGCCCATATATGAGAAAGTTATCAGGTTTAGAAACTACAGAAATACCGACCAGAATATTGCTCGCAATGAAATAAGACAGCATCTTGCAAGTACTGTATTGATACTTCCAATCTTTCTTCAGACGAGCTGGTGGAGGTACACAATGGCGCACTTAAGTCTGTGGTTGATCATCACTACCCGGAGGTAGAAAAGAGAATCATAGTGCGAGATGACTCACCATGGTACAGCCCTCGAGTCAAATTTCTTAGAAGAGAGCGTAGAAGAGCCGAACGTAAATGGCGGAAATATCAAACTGACATCACATGGTTGCCATACATGTTGGCGAAAAGAGCCGTAGTCCACACAATCAAAGACGAAAAGAAAGCGTTTTACCAGGGGAAAGTCGACTCATGTGGTGGTGATCAAAGAAAGTTGGCTTCGGTTGTCAGTGGCTTACTTGGAAAAAAAACACGTGAACTCAAGACCTTCTGCACCTGATGCGGAGTTAGCTGCAGACTTTGTCACATTCTTTACTAGCAAGATAACTCGTATGAGACATGAACTGGATGAAGGTCCCTCTAATGAAGAATATTCAATTGTACCCCAACCACGACATACTCCTAATACTGTCCTCTCATCATTCCATCCAGTAGAGGCTAATGTTGTTTCATCCTATATAAGAAACCTTAATAAAACATTTTGTCCATTGGATCCTATAAACGTTTCCAAACTACCTGGTGTATATGATCATGCAGTGGAGCTTATTTCCAAAATAGTTAACAACTCTTTCTCTGAAGGCAACTTCCCAGTGTCTGAAAAACATGCCTTGCTCCGGCCTATCCTTAAGAAACCTGGACTTGATGTAGAGAACATGTCGAACTACCGTCCTGTCTCCAACTTGTTTTTTTTATCAAAAATATTAGAGCGTGCTATACTTGATCAACTGCTGCCGCTACTTCAGCAAAATGAAACTATTCCCATTTTTCAGTCTGCTTATCGGCAGCATCATTCGACTGAGACAGCATCGATCAGAATACATAATGATTTAGTCAAGAACACTTGCGACGGCGAGATGTCATTGTTGGTTCTACTTGATCTCTCTGCAGCCTTCGACACAGTGGATCATGAGCTGCTATTGAGTGATCTTTATGACTGTGGTGTGCGTGACTCTGCTCTCTTGCTTCTCAGGTCATACTTGTCAGGTAGATCCCAGAGTGTGATGATGAATCGAATAGTCTCGCACTCGGCACCCCTGCTCTATGGTGTTCCGTAGGGATCAGTGTTGGGTCATGTCCTGTTCACGATATACGCTAGTGGCTTGTCTCTTCTGCTTTGTGTACACGGTGTCACCTATCATTTCTACGCTGATGACACCCAAATTTATGTGAAGATCACAGGCATAACTGATACACAGAGGAAGGTGGAAATGCTGATGACCGATATCAAGAAGTGAATAAGGACAAGAAAACTTAAACTAAATGATAACAAAACTGAAATTCTCATCATCCGAGGAAACAGAAGGGCTACTGACGCAGTAAATGCACTCTCCATTGATACGGATGACTCACGGCTACAACCAGTAAACTTTGTTCGGAATCTGGGAGTGTACCTGAACTCAAGACTGGATTTTAAGGAGCACGTAAATCAGATTGTCAAAAGTTGCTACCTACACATCAGAAATCTCTACTCGGTGAAACAGTTTATACCTAGACGTTGCCTTCTGACACTGGTCCACTCATTGATATTCTCTCGTGTTGATTATTGCAATGCCTTATTTGTGGGTCTTCCAAATTACATATTAAAGAAAGTACAACCTGTTCTGAACAGAGCTGCAAGACTCATTTTTGGAATTCCACCTGGAACCCCTACCACTTCATATCACATCGAACTGCACTGGTTACCAATAAAAGCTAGAATAGAATTTAAGTTGTGTCTGGTAACTTTCAAGGTCCTCAAATTTGGTGAGCCCGGGTATCTTGCAGAGCTGCTCAGGCGTCCACTGGCACGCCATGGTGTAGTCGTGCGCCATGACGATGACCCCCTGCGCCTTGATGAGCCATGGATGGGCTTTCCGGCAGTCATCTTTCTTTGAGAGATCATTCTCTTACATGGCTCAAAGGTTATATAACAGACTGCCACTGACCATGAGACAACTAAGTTCTGTTGAGTGCTTCAAGAGACAACTTAAGACTTTTCTCTTTGTAAGAAGCTACGATCTTGAGAGGGGTGTCATCATGGAGGGCTATAGGGTGTAAGCTATTTGCCGCTGCTGGTGGCTGGGTGATGCGCATAGGTTTTGTGTTGCATTGATTTAAGTGATTTGTGTTTTTGTTTTTTTCTCGAGCGCCAGTGAATTCTGCGGAAAAATTGGCACTTGTGAGAAATAAGTAACATGCTTTATTATTATTATTATTATTATTATATCATGAACAGGACAGGACCCAACACTGATCCCTGCAGAACGCCGTAGAGCAGGGGTGCCGAGTCCGAGACTATCCGATTCATCATCACACTCTGGGATCTACCTGACAAGTATGACCTGAGAAGCAAGAGAGCAGAGTCACGCACACCACAGCCATAAAGATCACTCAATAGCAGCTCATGATCCACTGTGTCGAAGGCTGCAGAGAGATCAAGTAAAACCAATAATGAGATCTCACTGTCACAAGTGTTCTTGACTAAATCATTATGTATTCTGATCAATGCTGTCTCAGTCGAATGATGCTGCCAATAAGCAGACTGAAAAATAGCAATAGTTTCATTTTGTTGAAGTAGCGGCAGCAGTTGATCAAGTATGGCACGCTCTAATATCTTTGATAAAAAAGACAAGTTGGAGACAGGACGGTAGTTCGCCATGTTCTCTACATCAAGTCCAGGTTTCTTAAGGATAGATCGGAGCAAGGCATGTTTTTCAGACACTGGGAAGCTGCCTTCGGAGAAAGATTTGTTAACTATTTTGGAAATAAGTTCCACTGCATGATCATATACACCAGGTAGTTTGGAAACGTTTATAGGATCAAATTGACAAAATGTTTTATTAAGGTTTCTTATATATATGATGAAACAACATCAGCCTCCACCAGATGGAATGATGAGAGGACACTATTAGGAGTATGTCGTGGTTGGGGTACAATTGAATATTCTTCATTAGAGGGGCCTTCATCCAGTTCATGTCTCATACGAGTTATCTTGCTAGTAAAAAATGTGACAAAGTCTGCAGCCAACTCCGCATCAGATGCAGAAGGTCTTGAGTTCATGTGTCTTTTTCCAAGTAAGCTACTGACAACCGAAGCCAGCTTTCTCTGATCACCACCACATGACTCGACTTTCACCTGATAATATGCTTTCTTTTCGTCTTTGATTGTGTGGACTACGGATCTTTTTGCCAACATGTATGGCAACCATGTGATGTCAGTTTGATTTTTCCGCCATTTACGTTCGGCTCTTCTACGCTCTCTTCTAAGAAATTTGACTCGAGGGCTGTACCATGGCGAGTCATCTCGCACTATGACAAATAGACAATATGACGTAGACAAATAAACAATAAAATAAGGTGGGAGACAAGGAGGGGGGTGAAGGAGAGGGAGAGAGAGATTGCAAAAAATGTGAAGGATAATCCAAAAATATTCTGGAAGTACATTCAGAAAAAGTTAACAAGAAGAGTACTGTAGGTATCCCAGAACTGATAGGAGAATTGGATGATAGGAATAGAGCAGAAACTGATAAGGAGAAAGCAGAGGTGCTGGGGAAATACTTTGGGGAAGTACTAACAGTGGAGTCGGATGATGCCTACTATTCCCATCAAACAGGCACCGGCACTAGAACTAATAGAGTTTTCCCATGCTAGAATAAGAAGGGCTATAGAAAAAATTAACAGAAGTAAGTCCCCGGGCCCGGATGGGATACATCCAAGAATCATAAAGGAAGGAGGTGAGATGTTAGTAGAGCCATTAAGAATGTTATTTGAGGTATCTTTTAATACAGGACAAATCCCAATGGACTGGAGAGAGGCGAACATAACAGCTATTTTTAAGAAGGGAAAGAGAAATGACCCAGGAAATTATAGAACAAACTTTAGCTTGACAAGTGTTGTGTGTAAACTAGTGGAAACCGTAATTAGAGAAGGAATAATGGAGCATATGAAATCAAACCAACTTTTCAGTGGGAGACAGTTCGGATTCTTGCCGGGGAGGTCGACAGTACTACAGCTAATTAAGGTGGTAGATGATTGGATGCAAATTCTGGAGGATGGTGATGTTATAGACGTGGTATATTGCGATTTTATGAAAGCCTTCGATAAGGTCCCACATAAAAGGTTAATAGAGAAAGTTAGAAGCTATAATATAGGGGAGAAATGTGTGAAATGGATAGAAGCCTTCCTGAAAGATCGGAGACAGAGGGTACTGGTGAATGGAATAGGCTCGGGGTGGAGGGAAATTACAAGTGGGGTACCTCAGGGATCTTGTGTTGGGACCACTACTGTTCGTTATATTTATCAACGACTTACCTGAAGTTATAACTAATGGAAGTGAGATATACCTGTATGCGAATGACACTAAGCTGTATAGAAGAGTGAGGAAGATGTGGGTTTGCTTCAAGGAGATGTGGAGGGCATGAAGGGATGGTCTGAGCATTGGTTAATGCCTTTTCATCCAAAAAAATGCAAGTACTGTACATGCGGATTGGGACAAGCAAGATAGACAAGGTAGGATACAGTATGTATGAAGCGATGGAGGAAGTTAATGCAGAAAAGGATATAGGAGTACTGATAGACAATAAGTTAAATTTCTCAGAACATTTAGCGGAAAAGATAAACAAAGCCAATAGAATTGTAGGGCTGATAAGGAGGACATTTGTGTCACTTGACGAAGAAATATTCAGGAATCTCTATACAGCGCTGGTTAGGCCGCACCTGGAATATGCGAACCAGGTGTGGGCTCCATATATGGTAAGGGATATAGAAGCAGTGGAGAAAGTGCAGAGGAGAGCTAGCAAGCTAGTACCAACGTTGAAGAACGCGGGCTATGAGCAGAGGTTGAGGACACTGGGGCTTCCGACACTGGCATATAGGAGAAAGAGAGGGGATATGATAGAGACTTTTAAGATAGTGTCAGGAATGTATGATGAGGATGTGTGTGAAGGTATCTTCTTGATGCGGGAAGGAACAAGAACGAGAGGACACTCTAAGAAAATGTACAAAGAAAGAAATAGGCTTGAAAAGGCAAAGAACTCATTTTGTGATAGAGTGGTAAATGAGTGGAACGCACTGCCCCAGTATGTAGTCGATTCCGAATCAATAAGGAAGTTTGAAAGTAATCTTGATAAAGCATGGGGAAGACAAGATTTGAAGTTTGATTATAAAGCAAAAATACAGAATAGTAAAAATTTTGCGTCTGCTACCGCCGCCGCCAACACCGTGAACGACCGCAGCAGTGCAAGTACTGGCACTGAGCTGGATATACAGACCTAGTTTGCCTTTTTCCAGAGGATCTACTGTAAGAAACTGTAAGACTGTTGCATCTCTCTCGCTATTCTATCGCTACTACAATAATCAGTGCTCCTCAGAGCTCTCCCAGTGTATACCACCTCCTCTATGTAGGGTACCGTACGTGGTACCCGTCTTGCAACACAAACGTACCCCTACTCTGTGCAACTCTCTAACCCAAGAGTCAAACATTACTCTCAATATTTCTTCTATTCAACAGCTGAGCTCTGGAACTCACTCCCAGAATCAGTCTTTCCCTCCCCTCCTACAGTATGACTTAAATTGCTTCAAACTCTGTGTGTCCAGGCATTTTGGCTCTAATGTCCCTTGATTTTGGCCCTGTCACTCTTTCAACTATGGGGGAGGCACTCACTACAGGCAGTGCTGCCTTTTGTCTCCTTCACTCACATAGAAAAAAATAAAAACATTTGTTTTTGGTCTTCTGCCAATCTTCCCAATTTCTAAGACGTGACACTTTTTAGCATTAAATTCCATCTCCAATATGTGTGTATGTGTATATGTGTGTGTGTGTGTGTAAGGGGGAGGGGGGTTGTAAAAATAAAAATAATAATACAATAATCGGTTATGTTTAGTGTTCATTTTGTGCTTGCGTGTAAGACACAAAGATGAGCGAGTAACAGCTTGCTAAGAAGCACTAATAATCACTACGATTGACTTACACTGGTGTTACTAAGAGCTACGATATCGGTACTTTCAGGCGCCACAACCCAAATTTCAATTTTTGAACATGTCCGAAATTTCAACTATCTCCCCATAACCTATGGCTGATGTTCCACAACAAGTAAGGATATCTCCAGACCATGATGTCGATTTCCCCATGAAGCGCTTGTGTTGAAGTGTTGGGAACGATTTGTGAATGTGTGATAGCCCCTTAACCATCTCACATTTTTTATGCAATTTTGAGCCTATTAGGGATACTTTAAAGCCTTTGTTACCATCAGGGGTATTTAGAAACCTTTAGTTTAGTTACTTCAACCTCTGCAGTTGTCTTTGAGTTAGCTGTGGGCAGAAAACTAATTTTGGAGAGGTAATTATAAGAGTGAGAGAACTCTATTTATTATTGCTAATCTGGCAACCTCTGCGTCATAAAAACGTGAAAGGGTTAAGTATGGTATTGCATCATAGGGTTTAAGTTTAACCAATTAAACCCTCATATACTGTTCAGTATTTCTAAACACAATACAAATGAAACTTTACCATATGTGAAGCTGAATATTCTAGTAATGTATGGTACAGTACTGTACATTTCTTCATATTACCTGTTCTGTGCAGTCTGAACGAGTGTTCGCTATTGCTGTGAAGAAAGCATGAGCCCTGTGGAGATGGTTGGGATACTTCCGCTTGAACATAAACTCAGCCACATACTCGGGCATCCAGTCTGGGCATCTGCCAGCCTTAGGGAGGCTGCTAAATAATTCTTGCCACAGTCTCTCTGCCATCCGCACTGAATTCCCAGTACCACGATTTCTAGTGTGCTTGCTATTTATGAGGTTGTAGCCTTCCTCTTCCAAACCTTCCCAGGAGTCCGACACATCCACCATCAGAGTTGAACCTGGCAAAACCCACGATTGTAATGCCGCCAGAACTGACTCCTTGGTCCTCTTGTCTATGTACTCAATAAAATAGTTTCCAGTTCCACAATCATATCCACAAATTAACCAATAGTCCAATGACCTAGCTTTAGAGTATAAATTTCTCTGGATGAGTTCCACAATATTGTCATTACCGGTACTTCCCAACTTCTCACAACACTTTGATCTCCATCTCTGACACACAACTCGACAAGTCTTGGTCCAATACACAGATGAAGTAACACTTATATTGGTTTCGCCAATCAGAATGTCTGGTTTGTGACTTGGAAGCACTAGCCACAAAAATATCAGCTTGCATGAATTCTGGATAGGAAATTTACTACAAAAAAACATTGAACCAGAAAATAGAGATATTTGAAAATCACACTTTACACGTTTGTTTTTCTGCTTACATATCGAAATCATTTGTGATCGGCGACATCTGAATTTATGTTTATCAAAGTTAGCAGGGCAGAGTTTATTACACTTTGAACATGATACTTCTCTCTTAATAACACCATGGTCTGCCAGAAAGTTGCAGATTTTGGTGTTGTCACTACATGTATCAATAAACTGACTGATAGTGACGCTGCAGCCAGTACACAGAGGAGATTCCATTACCAATTTTTTTTTTGAATAGTTCAGCAATGTTTTCAATGATTAGGGAACCAATTTGATTATTTATAGGCAATTTATTACTAGTTTATATTTCATGTTTCCAATGAGTAGATAGTAGTCACATAAAATGGTCTTGCATTAATGCTGAAAAGAGAAAAATTGTCAATTACTAATCAGCATAGTCTCTCGATAAATGTAACAAGGAAAAAATTTAATGGCAAGAGACACCAACATTTTCCGAGTGTTTTTAATTGTTTTGTGTTCATTTGCATCAATATATAGAGTTTGTAATTAGTTAGAAATCTCGCAAAAACCTATTTTCCCCATTTTCGATCGATATTGAGACACTCTCCCCGATAGTGGGAACTGGGGAGGGCTATGATTTGAAGACATTAGCCTAACCTAACATCCTTACGTAACCTAACCTAGTACTGTATTATGGGTGGAGCCCCCACACCCCCGCTGGTTGGGTACTAATCCCCTAGTAAAAAAAAAAAAAAAATTGGGGGCTGTCGATTATACGAAGGCGAAAGAAAAGTCAATGAAGTCTACGGTGTTTACCCTGCAATCTTCAGCTTTGATTGTACAGTATGTTGATAACAGGAAAGTACCGTATTGACAACCTTGTTACGAAAAAAACATTTTAGTAGCATACTTTATATTCTTACAGTTTCTTACATTAGATCCTCTGGAAAAAGGCAAACTAGGCCTGTGTATCCAGCTCAGTAGCAGTACAGTCGACCCTCGACTTAACGGACCCCGATACAACGGATTTCGGATTTAACGGACTCTGTCCGTAGCTGGACATTGGACCCAGCAACGGACAAAGTCAGTTGCTCGAAAAAAATCCGGTAATTGGCTGGCGCGGCGCACCAGTTTCCCGGCAAACCCCTGTATTTCTATGGTTTTTATTTGTTTATCTCGGTAATGAAAGAATATTTTTATTAAAAACACTTTTTTTTTTTTTATGTGCAATATGTAAGGAAATACATAAAAACACCCGGAAAGTTAAAAATCTTCATTTTCGAGGCATATTAGGGCTAAATCGGCGAAGTCCGAGGGCGATTTTCCAGCTACGGACACCGTCTCCCCCCTATTAGTCCGTTAAATCGAGGGTCAACTGTACTTGCACTGCTGCGGTCGTTCACGGTGTTGGCGGCGGCGGTAGCAGACGCAAATTTTTTACTATTCTGTATTTTTGCTTTATAATCAAACTTCAAATCTTGTCTTCCGCATGCTTTATCAAGATTACTTTCAAACTCCCTTATTGATTCGGAATCGACTACATTCAAGGCGTTCCACTCATTTACCACTCTATCACAAAATGAGTTCTTTGCCTTCTCAAGCCTATTTCTTTCTTTGTAAATTTTCTTAGAGTGTCCTCTCGTTCTTGTTCCCTCCCGCATCAAGAAGATACCTTCACACACATCCTCATCATACTTTCCTGACACTATCTTAAAAGTCTCTATCATATCCCCTCTCTTTCTCCTATATGCCAGTGTCGGAAGCCCCAGTGTCCTCAACCTCTGCTCATAGCCCGCGTTTTACAACGTTGGTACTAGCTTGCTAGCTATATTAGGTTTTTCCGAGGGTTAAAACACATTTTCATATGATCTTTAGAGCTGTCGATAACTGGAAGTACCGTATTGACAACCTTGTTACGAAAAAGACATTTTAGTACCATACGTTTTTATTAGGTTTTGGAGAGGGTTAAAACAAATTTTCATATGATCTTTAGAGCATATAGATTCCATATTTATTTTCAAATATATAAACAAAAAATTGTGGTATAAATAAAATAATATTTAACCCACGAAGGTTCACCATGTTATTACATGGCTGTCGTAAGCCGATTTTAGGATAAATTTATACCTTCACAACCCCTGATTTGTCGCTATTCTGTTACTCCTAGTAGGTTAATATTATTCCTTTCATAGTAGACTTAGTATATAGTTCGATGATGCTCGAAATGTATATTTGACTTGAAATAGGCCTAGATACAGTACTGTACATTAAAGTACAGTACTGTATTAAAAACCTTCACTAAATTAAGACTCGTCCGCCGCGGTTTGACGACTGTACGCCCGAAATTCCCGTTTTCTGTAAACCCATTTCCTTACGACGCACGATCTCGAAGGTGTTTTTCGCTCTCCCACAGTTCTTTTGAGTGATTTTATCATTTTATGTCTTCTACATCATTATTTAGAACAGCGGAGGTTTGGGGGCGGCAGCCCCCAGGTTAGGTTAGGTTAATGCCAATATTGTCATCAGAGGAGGCGGGTGATTGGTTTGTTTACGTTACGCGACGTCCGCCACGGTCCGCGAGAGTCTACCTCGCCGACTCTCTATTATTTATAAATAATTATTTAACTTAAGCGTTGTTTCCACATAGCAATTTTGATTAGTTATTTTGTGATTTTACTGTGTTCGTATACGTTTTGGTTTGTTTATTTTGCAAGTTTTACATTATAATTTCAATGGAAACATTGATCTAACATGACATTTTACTTAACTTGAGGGCTGCTTTCCCCAGACTCCCACAATTCGAACATCAGTAGGGCTTCCTGAATATGGTAAGACTAAAAAGAGACTCGGTTTTGAAAGGAAAACAATGAAAAAATAGGGGTTGCATAATTGCAGATCTACCGATTTTAGTGTTTTAAGTGACATGAATAATTTAAAGTGTGCTCTTTACGAATATAGCCTACCAATGAAAGTTGTATAGGCCTACAGAAAGTTTGGTACTCATTACCGAAACTACCACTAATTATTTCTCAATATTTGAAGGCTATTATAGAATAAGGATGTTGCAAAGATCATATTAAAATGTGTTTCAACCTTCGGAGATACATTTAATGTGCACTATATAAAGCACTGTAAAAATAAAAATATAATCTCCCTATTGATGGCAGTGAACTCTTATTAAGCCCCTTACTGTTAAAATAGATGCTGATTTCAATAAGTCATGGGGGGGGGGGGACAAAGCCCCCCCCCTCAACCCATCCTGTGTCCAAAGGCAAAAAAATTTGTATATGTACTGTACTCTGAAAATGACTTACATCTGAGGTTTTAAGATCTTTGGATAATGGGAGAAATAAAGTTTTCCGGGGATTATAACTAAATTCAACTACAGTAAAACCCCTCCCATACGGTGCTCTCAGATCCGGAAACCCAAGAGATCTAGACAGACATTTCGATCCAGACTCATGTTTCAGCCAACCAGACTTGTCTGGATGGCTTGGGGAAAATATAAGTCAATCCGGAAACGAACGCGACGAATACAAGTTTCCACACATATTATTTACATCCAGTATTAGATATCCAGACTTGTATGTCAGCCATCCGGATTTGTCTGGATGGCTGAAACCTAAGTCTGGTTGTTTAAGTTAGATATTCGGACTCATGTTTCAGCCATCTGTATTTGTCTGGATGGCTGAAACCTAAGTCTGGTTGTTTAAGTTAGGTATCCGGACTCATGTTTCAGCCATCCGGATTTGTCTGGATTGTTGAATATATGTCCGGACTTTCGGCAGATCCAGACTTTTGGCAGATCCAGACAGGGTTCTCCCCCAATTAGTCTGGATGGGCGAGGTTTTACTGTACTGTATAATGATGCAAACTACCTAAAACCAAAAAGAAAAACCATGGGAAAAATAGTGGTAGTTTCAGTTATATTTTCCGAAAATTTTATATGCGTGATATGTAAATAAAAATCGGTACTTTCCTTGACTGACGGTAATTTCATCGGTGTGGAATCTTACCGGTAACATTCAAGACAGCTAGAGCCACCTTATTTACCAAGTTTTCTTTATATTTTTTTCAAGGCATAGCCCTATAGTGTTTTATTGTTGTTTTTCATGGTTTGAGTGGAGGATTTGCATTAACTTACCCATGAGGCTACAGTATTCATTAATCTGAAGATACGGCGTAAAATGGCGCCATTTATTGGGTGAATCGCGCTTTTACAGTAGGTAAGGGAAATTGTGGGATAAATTGGATACACGATGGGTTGATGGGGGGCGTTGCCCCCCCTTACCCCCCTTGATATACTGTATTGTCATCCTTGTATAAGTAGATCTATAAGGGGGCAAAAACAGGTTGCCGGTATTTCGTTTTTGTGAGTAACGCTCACGCCATTTATTGAGTGAATCGCACCCACCGCATCGTTCAAAACAAGAAGGAGGTCAAGTCGAAGGATTCATTGGACGCAATACACGTACTTTGTTTACAGTTGGGACTTATTATTTTGACGTTATTTTTCGGTGTACAGGTAGCCTAATCGGATTTTTTCAAGTGTCGATAACGAAATTCCTCCATGCGGACTATAATAAGAAAAATATGGCGAGTCTATAGGTCCCTATTTTCCCTAATAAATTGTTTCTAATAGTGCGGCAAAAGACGTCTTTAATGATATCGTCTTACCTTACATCCTTCCCAATAACCGACTCCAAAATTAAAACCTGGGAAAATTAGCATAGTGACATTTAGGCCTAAATCAAAATTTTCAGATTCCTCACCCACTCATTCCATGGATGGGGGACCCCGGGTAGAGCTGAATGGGGCGAGTTCACCAAAACGGAGCAACTTGGGCAAGTTCCTCACAAGTGTGGGTCGACATCTCCAGCAACCTTTCTGGCATTACCTTAGGTCCATATAGGGTTAAGATCCTGTATAGCGGGTGGAACTGTTTTCAGATGCCTATTTACTAAGAAACATTGAACAATATCTTTAACCTAACCTAACCTAACCTAACCTAACCTAACCTAACCTAACCTAACCTAACCTAACCAAAACCTAACCTAACCAAAACCTAACCTAACCAAAACCTAACCTAACCTAGTATATTAGTGGACTATTTATGAATGGAAATGTAATAATATATTGCAACATTACCAAATTATTGAGATATATGAACAGGTCATCCCGCTAAACAGGATTATACCCCATATAGCCTAGGCGGTAAATTTCTATAATTGCACCTATACGAGCTAAACAAAATATTATTGTATTTAACAGGAAGGTACGACGAGGTAAGTGATGTAGTATAGGTGGCAATATGCGGAAATGGATTACGTGTATAAGGGCATTCCGCCCCCTCTGACAAAAGTCTATCAATCTAGATGTGACACAGATTTTACAAGGTTTCAGAGAGACATTAGCCTAACCTAACAACCTTACCTAACCTATCCTAGTTTTATGGGTGGGGGCTGCCGCCACCACACCCCCGCTGGTTGGGTAAAACGGTAGAAATCCAGTTGGGGTGGAGTGAGTAACTGTAGATTTTCGTAAGGGGGTCAGAGGGGTCGGAATGCCCTTACAATCAATTTCCGCATATTGCCACCTAGGCTATACCACATCTCTTACCTTGTCGTACCTTCCTGCTAAGTACTGTACAATAATAATTTGTTTAGCTCGTATAGGTGCAATTATAGAATAATTCCGCCTAGGCAATTACACTATAGGCCTACTAGTATACTAGATAATATTCAAGACCTCTTTCGCCACCCTAGGCCTATTAGAAATAATGGGATGGATGTAGTTTTCGGGCGTACGGTCGTCATGTTTACATAGGGCGATCGCCGCGGTGAACTTCGCGTTTATTTTGACGGCGATTTTTTTCTCGGTTATTTGCCCCCTGCCCGACAATATATATGACGATGACAATATGTCATGGGGGGGGGGGGGGGGCAAAGCTGCCCCCCCCAACTTACTGTATCCAATGGCATTCAAAATAGACGAGAACAAGATTGCAAAGGTCCGACGTCTCCCCCGCCGCCGTCACGTTTACATTTGTCGATCGCCGTGGTTAAGTTCGCGTCTATTTTGACGGCAATTTTTTCGGAAATTTGCCCCCTGCTGGCAATATATATGATGATGACAATATGTCATGGGGGAGGGGGGAGGTTAGGGACATATTATTGTATCCAAAGGCAGTCAAAATAGACGGGAATGATGGCAAAGGTCCGACGCCACTACGCGTTGTGTAAACAAGGTTGGCGTAACGTACGCCCGCACTTAACATTCTTGCCAAAATAATTTATTAGGGAAAATATGGACCAATAGACTCCCCATTTTGTTCTCATTATAGTCCGCATGGAGGAATTTCGTTATCGACACTTGAAAAAACCCGATTAGACCTACACCGAAAAATAACACAAAAATAATAAGTCCCGACCATAAACAAAACATTGCTCCCAATGAATCCTTGATCCTTCGACTTGACTACTCTTCATCTTGTTTTGTAAGATGCGGTGAGTGCGATTCACCCACTAAATGGCGTGAGCGTTACACACAAAAACGAAATACCGCCAACCTGTTTTTGCCCCCTTACAGATCTACATACAGTACTGTATATGAGGATGACAATAAATCAAGGGGGGCAACAGCCCCCGGTATAATCCTATGTAGCGGGCAGACCTGTAGATATATCTCAATAATTAGGTAATGTTACAGTAAATCTACAGTTATACAACTTATACTACCCCTCCCCCACTACCCCCCGCCACCTTCCCCCTTCAAAACACGCCTTTTAGCGTGTTTTTGGATGGTTCAGCAGACGCGGAAACTGGATTTTTTTTTTGATAGAAATTTATCACCAACCAGATACAAGTTTTTCAGGTAATTTGTTGTTTTTAATTTTTAATTTTATAGGCAGTAGCATTCAAGGAGACTACAGCAGGACTCTTCTTCTTTTTCTTCTTCTTACCTCTGACCGGGTATAAGCTAGGCCTATCCTAGTGTTTACTAGCCTATACCCCTTTGAAAGGACATTAGCCTAACTTAACAACCTAACCTAACCTATCCTAGTACAGTATTATGGGTGGGGGCTGCTGCCCCCACACCCCCGCTATTTGACATCCTTGACAGATTTTGGTAAACCTGACTTTTTGGACCGACAGCAATTTCAGTAAGTTCTATTTGTTTTGTTTTTAATTTTCCTTCAGATATAGTTGTTGTTGTTGTTGTTGTTCCCCAGGCTGTCTGGCCGAACAGCCCCAAGGTCTCGAGCAAGGCCATGGCCATAAACGAGCGCCCCCACAAAATCCTCACTGCTTACCAGTAACAAAGCCCGGTTGACCGAAGCCACTCCAAGGCAGGGAGCCGAGGAAGGTGCGGAAACGCCCGGGAAACCAAAGCCCCACCCAAGGCCCTGTGCCCCTCAGCAATTATGAAGGGAAAGTTGAGGGGTAGATATAGTAGTCTTTTATACTGAAGAGGAGCTGAAATGAGTATTTACCCATTATCCAATAATCTAAAAACACACCCCCCACTAGTGGGGAGGGCTATGAAGTTCAGGGAAAATGAGGGGTTAAAAGCATAAAAAAAGACATTAGCCTAACAACCTTACCTAACCTATCCTAGTATTATGAGTGGGGGCTGCCGCCCCAAAACCCCCGCTGGTTTGGTAACAGTGCAAAAAACACAGTATTATGGGACATATTGTACCTTACTCTGGCAACGAGTGGCAGTGAGGGCCGAGAGATTCACAAAAATAACATGAGTGCAGCGGCGGACGTAAGTTGAAATAGGAAATAATAGTTTTTTTTTTACCCATTAATTTCCGGAAGTTTAAACCTACAGTAGCCTAGGCTATGCGAAAAAATATTAATCTTTATGTTACTTTGCCATCACCAATCAAGATCGCACTGCTAGGCTAGCTGTGGTGTGTATTTTAGCGTTATATTTTTTTCTCCCTTATAATACATTTCAGCTCTTAATGACATATATAAGGTAGCATTCAAGGAGACTACAGCAGGACTCTTCTTCTTACCTCTGACCAGCAGGTATAGACTATCCTAGTGTTTACTAGCCTATACCCCTTTGAAAGGACATTAGCCTAACCTAACAACCTTACCTAACCTATCCTAGTATTATGGGTGGGGGCTGCTGCCCCCACACCCCCGCTATTTGACATCTTTGACAGATTTTTGGTGTATTTTTCTGTGAAATCAGGTTTTTTCAAGTGTCGATAACGAAATTCCTCCATGCGGACTATAATGAGAAAAATATGGCGAGTCTATTGGTCCTTATTTTCCCTAATAAATTGTTTCTAATAAGGCGGATGTAGTGTCCCTGAAGATTATCATCATCAGTATAACCCAGATTTTTGGTGTATTATTCTGTGAAAAGGGTATTTTTTCAATTTGTCGATAACGAAAATCCTCCATGCGGACTATAGGCCTATGGAGAAAAATATGGCGAATCTGTTGGTGTCTATTTTCCCTTATAAATTGTTTCTAATAAAGCGGATGGGTTCAATGTTATTTTAATACCACAAATTTTGTTGATATTTTTGAAGATAAATATTGAATCTAGGCCTATATGCTCTAAAGATCATAAGAAAATTTGTTTTAACCCTCGGCAAAACCTAATAAAAAAGTATGTTACTAAAATGTCTTTTTCGTAACAATGTTGTCAATACGGTACTTCCAGTTATCGATAGCTCTAAAGATCATATGAAAATGTGTTAAACCCTCGGAAAAACCTAATATAAAAGTATGGTACTAAAATGTAATTTTCGTAACAAGGTTGTCAATACGGTAGCCTACTTTTATCAATGTACAATCAAAGCTGAAGATTGCAGAGTAAACACCGTAGACTTCATCAACTTTTTCACCTTCGTATAGGCTAATTGACAGGCAATTATTTTTTTACTAAGGGATTAGTACTCAACCAGCGGGGGTTTGGGGGTGGCAGCCCCCACCCATAATACTATGTTAGGTTAGGTAAGGTTGTTAGGTTAGGCTAATGTCTTTTCAAATCACTATCGGGGGGCATGTCTCAACATCGATCGATAGGCCTAATGAGGAAAATAGGTTTTCCCGAGATTTCTAGTTAATTACAAACACTATACAGTATATTGATGCAAATTAACAATTTTATTTATAAAAAAAACACTCGGAAAATTTGTGGTATTAAAATAAAAAAATTCCGGCGGAAGATGTAGTGTCCTTGATGATTATCCTAACTTAACCTAACCTAACCGAAAACTAACCTGTTTCTGCGACGGTCTAAACCCAGCTCACGTTCCCTGTTTATGGGTTCGCGAAGGTTTGTAATAGGCCTACTTCAATGTATCTATTTCAAGTCAAATATACATTTCCGCGCATCATCAAACCATACTAAGTCTACTAAAAATAATATTGATAATCTTCAAGGACACTACATCCGCCTTATTAGAAACAATTTACAGTATTAGGGAAAATAGGCACCAACAGATTCGCCATATTTTTCTCCATATAGTCCGCATGGAGGATTTTCGTTATCGACAAATTGAAAAAATACCCTTTTCACAGAAGAATACACCAAAAATCTGGGTAAGATTAGGAGTAGTGGGCGTACCACTACCAACATACAGGATAACTCATCTATAAAACATTAACCTAACCAAACAACCTAACCTAGTACAGTATTCATGTAGTACTAGGTTAGGTTAGGTTAGGTTAGGTTAGGTTAGGTTAGGTTAGGTTAGGTTAGGTTAGGTTAGGTTAGGTTAATGTTTTATAATGATTTATGCTGTATGTCGGTAGTGGTACGCCCACTACTCCTAATCTTACCAAAATCTGTCAAAGATGTCAAATAGCGGTGGGGTGGGGGCAGCAGCTCACACCCATAATACTAGGATAGGTTAGGTAAGGTTGTTAGGTTAGGCTAATGTCCTTTCAAAGAGGTATAGGCTAGTAAACACTAGGAGGTAGCAAACTTGGTCTTGGTCTTGGTGTGAGAGTCACCCTGAACGGATCAAAGGTGTGGCCTTAGGATCGGCTCTCTCTCCAGGGATGGCAATTAGATTGCCTAGGTTACCACTACATGCTTCTCTTCAACCACATTCTCTCCAGGAAGCCTTTTACATTCTCAATGGTTGTGTTATTTATCACATTCTAGCAGTATGTGCTCGATGGTCTCATCCCTTACCCCGTCACACATTCTACAGATCCTACTACCCTCATTGTTCCACCTGTATGTCCGGTTGTTCACCTCCAGGGATTTAGTTCGCGCCTTATACAGCAACTCACTCCCCATACTACCATCATAGAAAAGTTCACTTCTTGGACTATTCTTTGCCATATACCAGTCTAGTGAACTCTTTTGCCTCATTCTTTCCATCCACTCGTCCTTACCCTTATCTTGGACCCGCGTATTTATCTCATTTTTCCACTTCCCTGAGCTCCACGTTCTCATACTCTCACCCATCATTATTCCACGCATCCCATGCGGTGACTGGACGACTCGGCCCATGGGACAACTCGGCTCGGACAGCTCGGCCACGACGGCGAGACAGCTCGGCCCATTATTTGAGACAGCTCGGCCCCATGTTATGCTATGGTTAGGTTAGGTTAGGTAGGGACATAGTGATTCCAAAATGATCAATACGAGAAATAAGTTAATGAATTGTCACTTGTTTGATGAAACGAAAAGATAGATACATAAATAGATAGGGACATAGTGATTCCAAAATGATCAATATAGCCATCTACTGTATATCGTTTTTATGTTGTCGAAGCAAATAGGGTTGTGAAAGGCCGAGCTGTCTCGCAATTAACACTGGGCCGAGCTGTCTCGGTTTTACTGGGCCGAGCTGTCTCGCCGTGGGCCGAGCTGAGCTGTCCCGTGGGCTGAGTAGTCTAGCATTCATCCCATGCTCCTCTATTTTCTTATCACACATCCTATTCCACTTGCTCTCCTCCTTTGTCCATTCATACACCTTCCGTGCCCATCTGTTCTCGTCCATTCTTTCTAGTCTTACCCTGTACCTCAGCGTTCCCTTCGCTATTCTTTCGGCAAAGGAGCTCCACCCTGCTTCTCCTCTCACAGCCTCCACTGCCGCGAGCTTGTTGGCACCCAGGGCCATTCGGATTTTTTTAATTTAATACCACAAATTTTCCGAGTGTTTTTTTATACAAAAAAATTGTTCATTTGCATCAATACATAGTGTTTGTAATTAATTAGAAATCTCGGGAAAACCTATGTTCCCCAATAGGCCTATCGATCGATGTTGAGACACGCCACCCGATAGTGATTTGAAAAGACATTAGCCTAACCTAACCTAGTATTATGGGTGGGGGCTGCCGCCCCCACACCCCCGCTGGTTGAGTACCGGTACTAATCCCTTAGTAAAAAAAAAAAAAAAAATTGGCTGTCGATTATACGAAGGTGAAAGAAAAGTCAATGAAGTCTACGGTGTTTACTCTGCAATCTTCAGCTTTGATTGTACATTGATAACGGGAAAGTACCGTATTGACAACCTTGTTACGAAAATTTAATTTTAGTAGGCCAACCATACTTTTATATTAGGTTTTTCCGAGGGTTTAACACATTTTCATATGATCTTTAGAGCTATCGATAACTGGAAGTACCGTATTGACAACCTTGTTACAAAAAAGACATTTTAGTACCATACTTTTTTATTTGGTTTTGCCGAGGGTTAGGCTAAAACAAATTTTGGTTTAAGTTACCGACCAACCAGTGACGGGCCCCATCGATGATTATTAGTGTGTTATCACTTTCATGAACAATACTTTGTTGGTGTATAGCCTATGTACTTACCGTCGCAAATTCGTTATAAGTGAAATACGAGAAACTGAAAAAAATACCTCCCTGTCGATGGCCGCGGCGCAATAGTACACAATGGACGTCGATCGGGAGCTCTTACCCTCAATCTTTCAGTCGAACGTCACTACACCTAGCGGTCTTTTTAGGAATCATGAACCATAGCATGAACCCATCACAATGCTTCCCGTCACTCCTGGAATTAATCACAGCCTTCCATCAAATTATCAACCAATTACACAGTCTTTCAGTCGTCACGTCACGCGCCACGCCCCTCGCCGGCCCGGGCGGGCTCAGTTTGAAGATGGAGCCCTAACATGGAGGTCGTGGTGGTATGTGCTACGAGTTTTTCAGGTCATTTGTTGTACTTTGGTATTGACCTCCCAATCTACCAAGATTGGAAGCCAAAGCGTCACATTTTTCCCTTGCCCCTCAACTTTCTCTTCATAATTGCTGAGGGGCACAGGGCCCTGGGTGGGGCTTTGGTTTCCCGGGCGTTTCCGCACCCTCCTCAGCTCCCCGCCATGGAGTGGCTTCGGTCACCCAGGCTTTATTGTGGTCGGCGGGTAGGGTTCTGTGGGGGCGCTCGGTTATGGCCTTGGCCTTGCTCGGGGCCTTGGGGCTGTTCGGCCAGGCAGCATGGGGAACAACAACAACAACTTTGGTATTTTTATTTACCGGATCAGTCTGAAGATGGTTTTTTCTTTGATATACAGTGTTGTTTAATACCAAGGACTGTTGCATTTTACTATTTTCCCATTATCCATCAATCTTAAGACACGGCCCCCGATAGTGAAAGATCAGGGAAATTGCTGGGTAAAAGCCGTAAATAAAGGGGTAATATTGGAAGAATATTTAAATAAATGGGTAATATTGGAACAATATTTAAAAGTAACAAAACCTGTAAATGGAAAAATCCGAGCCAATTTTGATCAAACTTGGCTCGGGTTTTTCAATTTTTCAGAGTCCAAAATCACAGTAACCTCATTTCGAAAGTTGGCTCGGATTTTTTTGGCAAAAGTTGGCTCGGATTTAAGGGATTTAGCGGGGGGGTGGGGGCAGCAGCCCCACCCATAATACTAGGTTAGGTTAGGTTAGGTTAGGTTAGGTTAGGTTAGGTTAGGTTAGATTAGGTTAGGCTAGGCTAATGTTAACCCCATAATACTAGGTTAGGTTAGGTTATTTGGTTAGGTTAATGACAAAACTTGGCTCGGATTTCATGGATTTAGCAGGGGTGTGGGGGCGGCAGCCCTCACCCATTATACTAGGTTAGGTTAAGCTAATTTTAACCACATTCTTACTGGCTTTATCCACGTTGAAAAAAAACAAAAAACAAGCCAACTTTCGAAATGAGGTTACTGTGATTTTGGACTCTGAAAAATTGAAAAACCCGAGCCAAGTTTGGTCAAAACTTGGCTCGGGTTTTTCCATTTTCAGGTTTGGTACTTTTAAATTTAAATATTGTATTTTCAGAGTTCTTCCAATATTACCCGTTTATCCCCGCAATTTCCCTGATCTTCATAGCCCTCCCCACTATCGGGGGCCGTGTCTTAAGATTAATGGATAATGGAAAAATAGTAAAATGCGACAGTCCTTGATATTAGGCCTAAACAACACTGTATAGGCCCTATCAAATAAAAAATAAAATAAAAAAATAAATAAAAAAAAAAAACCTGAAAAACTCGTCACTGGTTGGTGATAAACATTTACCCAAGTTTTCAGTTTAATGTTATTTTAATACCACGAATTTTGTTGATATATTTGAAGATAAATAATGAATCTATATGCTCTAAAGATCATAAGGAAATTTGTTTTAACCCTCGGCAAAACCTAATGAAAAAGTATGGTACTGTACTAAAATGTCTTTTTCGTAACAAGGTTGTCAATACGGTACTTTCAGTCATCGATAGCTCTAAAGATCATATGAAAATGTGTTAAACCCTCGGAAAACCCTAATATAAAAGTATGGTAGCCTACTCAAATTTAATTTTCGTAACAAGGTTGTCAATACGTTACTTTCCCATAATCAATGTACTGTACTGTACAATCAAGCTGAAGATTGCAGAGTAAACACCATAGACTTCATCAACTTTTCTTTCACCTTCGTATAATTGACAGCCAATTTTTTTATTAAGGGATTAGGCTAGTACTCAACCAGCGGGGGTGTGGGGGCGGCAGCCCCCACCCATAATACTAGGTTAGGTTAGGTTAGGTAAGGTTGTTAGTTAGGCTAATGTCTTTTCAAATCACTATCGGGGAGCGTGTCTCAACATCGATCGATAGGCCTAATGGGGAAAATAGGTTTTCCCGAGATTTCTAATTAATTGCAAACACTATATATTGATGCAAATGACCAATTTTGTTTATAAAAAGCACTCGGAAAATTTGTGGTAGGCCTATTAAAATAAAAAAAATCCAAATGTTCTTATGATCTTTAGAGCATAGGCCTATAGATTCAATATTTATCTTAAAATAGGCCTATAGGCCTATCTACAACATTTGTGGTAAGCTATTAGGCGAGCCTAAAATAACATTGAACCAGCCATTCTACCAATTTTGTTTTGGGTCACCTCCATTTTCGCCAGGACATTCGCTGTCCATTTCATGGTTTCTAGCCCATACATCAAACTTGGTACAGCCATTCCCTTCCATACTCCTCTTACCACTTCATACTTCATTTGCTCTTGTCCTTGCTACACTGCCCAGCCTTCCCACCCGGCACCCGCTCATTCCCATTTACTCGACAACCTCGCATTCTTGGTTCTAACTTCTATCGCACCCTTTCTCGTCCATTATCATTCCCAGGTATTTATATTCCCTTAGAGTCTTACTCTCCTTATAGTCCTACCACCAAGCGACCAGGTTTCATCCTCGTCTTCTGCGCCTCCATTCACCACAAGCACTTGACTCTTTTCGCTCCTGAAATTAGCATTCAAGGAGACTAAGAACATAAGAAAATGGGAGTCTGCAGAAAGCTGATTGGCCCAAGCAAGGCAGATCCCTGTCCCACACAACCCCAATTACAAAGCCCAATTATAGGCTCAACACTCTAATACCCTGAGGATCATCTTACCAAAACGGTTAGAGATTAACGCAGGATTACGGGTGTCTGCAGAGCGCTGATTGGCCCAACCCTGCTGATCCCCCTTCACACCCAACCCTTCTCGTCCATATGCTTATCCAATTTTATCTTAAAGCTCCCTATCGTTTTTAATCCCACTATAGCACTTGGTAGTCCATTCCACCCATCTACAACTCTGTTACCAAACCAATATTTGCCTATAGCTTTTCTGAAACAAAATTTATCTAATTTGAAACCATTGGTACGAGTTCTTTCGCTATCACTGAGCTTTAGTACATTTGTTATGTCCCCTTTGATAATCCCACTAACCCACTTGAACACCTCTATCGTATCCCCTCTTCAAAAGGTATCAAAAGGTAAGGTAACTCTGCGTCTCTCTAACGAATGTAAGCCTAATTTCTTCAACCTTTCTTTATACGGAAGATTTCTAATATTATGGATCATTTTTGTCATTCTATGTTGTACTCTCTCCAATGAATCTATGTCCATTCTGTAATAAGGACACCAAAATTGAACAGCATAATCCATATGGGGTCTCACTAATGACAAGTAAAGTTTTAAGATACCGGTAACATCAGCAGTTCTGTTACTCACACTCCTAGAGATGAACCCGAGAATTCTGTTTGCCTTGTTTCGAACGCTTATACACTGTTGTCTAGGCTTCAAATCATTGCTAAAAAACACACCTAGATCTTTCAGTATAACTAAATAAGTTGGTCACCAATTATTTTGCAATATTTGAACACACATATGGATTTTATATGCTCTAAACATAATATGAAAATGTGTTTTAAGCCTCGGCAAAACCTAATAAAATTATATAGTACTAAAATGGAATTTTGTCGAAACATAGTTGTCAATACCTTCCTATAGACGGCACCGATTCGTACACACGCTATTTTCACCTGTCTCCCGAGGTCTGTCCACCAGCTTTTTAGTCCACTCCACCTGCCCATCTCTGTCGATAGGTTGGGTTGTTTGGTTAGGTTAATATACTAGGTTTCAGAAACAAGATTCGTAGTTGCGGTAGTATTTACGGTATCTGGACACTTCGAGCGAATTCATATTCGAGCGAATTCATATTCGAGCGGAGGCACATTTAGGTTAGGTTAGGTTAGGTTAGGTTAGGTTAGGTTAGGTTAGGTTAGGTTAGGTTAGGTTAGGTTAGGTTAGGTTAGGTTAGGTTAGGTTAGGTTAGGTTAGGTTAGGTTAGGTTAGGTTAGGTTAGGTTAGGTTAGGTTAGGTTAGGTTAGGTTAGGTTAGGTTAGGTTAAGTTAAGTTAAGTTAAGTTAAGTTAAGTTAGGTTAGGTTAAGTTAGTTAGGTTAGGTTAGGTTAAGTTAAGTTAAGTTAAGTTAAGGTTAGGTTAATTAGGTTAGGTTAAGGTTAGGTTAGGTTAGGTTAGGTTAGGTTAGGTTAGGTTAGGTTAGGTTAGGTTAGGTTAGGTTAGGTTAGGTTAGGTTAGGTTAGGTTAGGTTAATTAGATTGGATTGTGCATCCGCTCGATCAGGAATTCGCTCGAAGTTCCTCGCATTCGTATTTACAGATACGGCCGAATACCGGTAGGCTACTAAATGGGCGCCGGCCCAACCGCCATGTTGTATCCCACGTAGGCCTACTAGGTACTACGGACACATTGTAGGCGTTAGGTGTGGATTAGGCTTGTATCCAATGTACTAGGTCTATGTTACTGGATATTTATGATTTAAATAAGTGCTAAGTTTTCGATAAATCTGGTTATATGGCTTTGCAATTAGGGAAATTATGAGCCGATTTCCGACATGTAGTTAGTCTTTTTCGATTCTCAAAATACGATCCAAGTTTTGCCAAAAATTGGCTCGGGTTTTCCAAAATTATGCTTTTTGGGGTTTGCAATTTAGGGAAACATGAGCCAAAATTCTAAATTAGGTTACTGTAATTTGTTTACTCTTAAAATGCGCAAAATCCGAGCCAAGTTTTGCCAAAACTTGGCTCGGGTTTTCCAAAATTCGGGTTTTATGCCTTTGCAATTTCGGGAAACCTGAGCCAAATTTCTAAATGAGGTTACTGTCATTTTGTTGTCTACAAACTCTCAAAATCCGAGCCAGCTTTGGCCAAAACTTGGCTCGGGTTTTCGAAATATTGGGTTTTAGGCCTTAGAAATACCTTAAAACCTGAGCCAAGTTTTGCTAAAATAAGTTTTAATCGCCGTTTTACGCATTTAACCCCTCATTTTCCCTGTACTTCATAGCCCTCCCCACTATCGGGCGGCGTGTCTTAAAATAGTTGTATAATGGGGAAAACGGTTTCGCCGAGGGTTGCAATTATTTCCAAACACTATATATTGATGAATACTAACAGGGAAAAATAAAAAAATCCATGGGAAAATTGGTGACCATCTTATTTAGTTTTTCCGATCTTTCTCACAATTCGAGTTTTCTAATTCCATATTAGCTAGTTTATATTTAACATTTGTTTGCATCTTCCCTATCTTTAATACCTTGCATTTGTCAATGTTAAACTTCATCTGCCAATTTACTGACCATTCGTGTAAGGTATCTAGATCCCTTTGGAGGCACTCTAGGCCTATATCTCTATCTGAATCAATTGTTCTCCCCATTTTGGTATCGTCTGCAAATTTACTTATCCTACTAGTTATACCTAAATCAAGGTCATTTATGTGTATAACAAACAACAGAGGACCTAATACAGATCCCTGACCCTGGGGGACACCACTTTTGACTGCTCCCCATTCTGACTTCGTACCATTTATGCAGACTCTCTGCTTCCTACCAATTAGCCATGACCTAATCCATCCCAACAACGCCCCACCTATTCCATGCGCCTCAACCTTTCTACTGCAGGACTCTTCTTCTTCTTACCTCTGACTGGGTATAGCCTAGCCGTATAGGCTATCCTAGTGACTAGTGTTTACTAGCCTATACCCCTTTGAAAGGACATTAGCATGATTAGCCTAACCTAACAACCTTACCTAACCTATCCTAGTATTATAGGTGGGGGCTGCCACCCCCACTTTGACTTAGATTTTTGGTGTATTTGTCTGTGAAGTGGGTATTTTTCAATTTGTTGATAACGAAAATCCTCCATGCAGACTAGGCCTAGGCTATAGCCTATGGAGTCTTTTCAATTTAACCTAGGCTACCTTTTTTGTTTCTTAAAAAAAAAAAAAAAAAAAAAGGCTGGGGGAGTTTCTTGTTATCATTATACAAAAAGTTCATTTGCATTATCACTCAAAAAAACAGCGCGTCGTTTGACACCCTGTCAGAATGGTCCGTTGGCGTTTGGAGAATCTATTGGTGCCTATTTTCCCTAATAAATTGTTTCCCATAACGCTGCACGCAGCACTAGTGTTGTTGCATATAACCAGATAAACTAGGCCTAGTTAGAATAGGTTAGAGAAGAAGACATTGAAGGCTGAAAACGGTACGAAAAACCAACAAGGGGCCTCAATCCCTGAACATTATGGCATTGCACAGATCCAAACAACAATTTATTTAATAGGCTAATGTCCCTTATCACTATACATACAATACATAATGAACACTGCAATACTCTGCAGGGCTTGGTGGTGTTCAGGGAAGACGTTGAGCTTGGATCATTCACACATACACAAGAAATTTTAAACAATCTTCGGATTCTTCGATAGAAAAGAGCTTGTCTAAAAATCACCTTCTTCTTCTTCTTCTTCTTTTGAACCCGCCCGCAGACCGTGCAGATCCGCAGGGCTGACCTTTGTATCGGTACTGGCTCAGAAACGTTAGTAGGAGGGAAAGTTTAGAGTAGAAGGATAGTTTAAGAGACAGTTTTTGTTTTGTTTGTATAAACCCCCCCTCACTTCCTCCCCCCTCCCCCTCACCTCCGCTCCCCCCCCCCCCCTCACTCATTTCTCTTCCTCCACATTTTCTCCAATATCCTCTTCATCATCTCCATGTCTTGTGTTTCCATCTCCTGTGTTAACCCCAATAGCGCCCCCACCCCTCTATCTTCCCTCTGCTTAATCTCCTCCCACCCCCTCTCCCCAACTCTATTCCTCATGTACCTCTCCAACTCCTCTCTCTCCTCATTATATCTTGTACACTCGGTTACTATGTGTTCTACATCCTCCACTATTGGATCCCCTCCCATTTCACATTGACTGCAGTGCGGTCCCACTCCATTCCATCTCCTTGTTCTCTCATTTGTTTCTAGCGATCCTGTTCTTGCTTTAAATAGGAGTTTCGATCCCCATCCCCCATCATAGTACAGTTCTCTAGCTGGTTTTTCCTTCTCTCTATAATATGCCAGCGTGGCTTTATTTTCTACCCCCTCCCTCCATCTTCTTCTCCCCTCCTCCTTTATCCCCTTCTCTATCTCTCTGACACATCCCCTCCCATTCTCTAGTATGACCCACTCCCCTCTCTCATTTCTTTTTCTAAATTCCCCCCCCACCCGGTCCTGTTTTATATTTATCCTCCCCAATCTTTTTTTGCACTCTCTGTTCCATTTACTTTGCTCACTCGCCCATCTGTATACCTTCCCCGGCCACCTATCTTCCTCCATCCCCTCTAGTCTCACTTTGTACTTCCCTTTCGCTTTCCCAATCCTTTCCTCAAACGTACTCCACCCCATCTCCCCTCGGATTGCTTCTTGAGCTACGTATTTATTTGCCCCCAATCCTGTCCTCCCGATTTTATTCTGTATCGTTTCTAATTTCTTCGTTTCCGCCTCTGTTGTTTCTACCGCCTCTAAGCCGTACATTATTGCAGGTACTCCCAATCCTTTCCACAGCCCTCGCACTATTTCATAGCTATTCGCTCTTAGCCTTGTCGCGCTCCATAGTCTTCCATTCCATTGTTGCATTTGTCCCACCTTTTCACTTTTCGCCTTCTCAAACCCTTTCTCCGTGATCGTTACCCCCAGATATTTATACTCCCTTGTCTTCTTCATTCTGTTTCCTTCCAGTGTCCATTCCTCTTCTTCTTGAAGCTCTCCATTCATTTTCATCACCTGGCTCTTTTCTTTACTAAATCTTACTTCAAGTTCCTCCCCGAATCTCGTTGCTTCCTCTAGTAGTCTCTGCAACCCTCCTCCCGTTTCTGCCATCAGAACTACGTCGTCAGCAAACAGCAGTACCCCCAGTCTTTCTTTGTTTATCTGAATCCCCTCCCCAACTCTTTTCATCCTCTGTGTCATTTCTTCCATATATAACGCAAATAATAACGGCGATAATACGCACCCCTGCCTTACCCCCCTCTTGCTTTCTACCCATCCCGTTTCTATATTTCCTAGCGCGTACTTCGCTTTTGTTCCTTGGTACATCGGTACAACACCAAGGCTGGTACATCGGTACAACACCAAGGCTGTTGATTGAAGGCGCTTTCGATTTCGGTAATTTGGTGATTTTGGTCAGTCTTGATTTTTTGTTTATTTTTTTATTCGTTTCAGTTGCTGTGGTCTGAAACACATATAATAGAAACATTATACTTATATCATCCAATCTATCTAAATCTATTTGTTTATCGTGAAAAAATGAATGGTGATAAACTAAAAAATTACGATAAATAATAAGCATAATAACAATAGGCGTTATATTATACTAGAATAGGGAAATAGAGGATCATAAATCAATCTTTAAAAACTCAGTGCATGATTATATTACAATGCGAAACGCTAACAGAGACGAACTATTCAATACAAAACCGCGGGAAAAATCAAATTCTATTCAAGTCGACCGGATATTTGTTCCCCCCTTTCCAGATACTACAGATTCCTACATAGCATTTTATTTCTCTTGGGCTCTTAATTATCAATAGTAGAGTTTGGATTATGATACTGTATATATAGGCCTATATATATATATATATATATATATATATTATATATATTTATATATATATATATGTATATATATATATATATTTGAGATGCGCCCTTACCAAAATGCCATGTCGATCCACCACTACCAGTCGGACACCATTAACATCAAACCACCTAAAACAATCAGAATTGTTTCCATACAGGACATGCGAAGTGAATGATGCCAGCCCAGATCAACCATTTCCAAATTATGGCGCCCCTGATGTTGCACGCGCACCAACAGCCAACACAGAAAACGGAAATGTACACGAAGACCAAGGGAAACTAATTTATTCCCGTCCACAACAGCCCATCAAGATCATAAAAGATCACCACCCCATCACTACCGAGCAGCCTAAAGGTTCCAACTTCACCAGAAACACCAGCCACCACCAGCGCAACAGGCGGGAACACCATTTGCCAGCATATAGGCCTAACGGTGTAATTCCCCCCGAAAAAGGGCGAAACTCGGGAAACACGTGGAGGCACTCACCACTGATGCTTCAACAACTTCTTCCCCAAATTCCCCACTTGTAGGCCTACTATGCACATCTGCAATTCCTTGCAACCCCGAGAGCGCCCCTCTGGCACGGTTCCTGGAAAAATATCCAGACCCTCCTCAACAAGGTAAATATCCTCCACCACGTCCTATCAATAACCCTCCAGACTTGGGGAAAATGTTCACCACCAACAACCCCAATATCTCTACCACCACACCAACCAACGACGCCCATATCATAGTTCAACTTCATCACGACCTAAGGAATTATGCAAAACTTCAACTGCTGCCCCTCTACCCAGTCCTGCAGCTTCAGGAGAAACATCCAGACCAACCATGCCCTTACTATCACGAAGTACATCGACAGGGACCAAGCGGCTCAAAGAGACACTATCGACGCTAGCCGATGGAAATTCAAGCAATCAGCCTGCTGGCTTAGACCCAATTTTTGGATCTTGGAGGAGAAATCCTAAGATAGAAAGGATAGAAGGAAGAAGCAATAAGCCTCAATACCGACTTACTCAATCAGGTGGTAGCCCTGGCCGTAGAGCGGAGTCTGAGACTATTACCAAACACCAAGGAAGGCGGAAACAGCCTCAGTACCCACTTACTCAATCAGGTGTTAGCCCTGGCCGTGTAAGACAGTTCTCTCAATCAGGTGGTAGCCCTGGCCGTAGAGCGGAGTCTGAGACTACAGTATTACCAAACACCATAATATATTATTTCTCCCAAGATAAACACAGAAACTTCCTTTTACTCCAGGCAAGTCCTTGGACAAACTTAGAGTTAAGAGGAACACAGTTTCTTTCCCAAGAACCAGTGTGAGTGAATTCCGGAGACACGACCGAGAGGAGAGAAAAGTGAAGAATCGAGCTGGAAGATTACTGGAATTGTTTGGCTCTGAAGACGAGAAGGTCAGTGGTCAAACCTCATCAACGTAGTCCAGAAGTTCACCTGTCAAGTGTTACCAGACCTGTTGACATCCAGTTCCAGAGTTCCACTATCCTCTTCTGCCTCTCCAGAGATTCCTTTAAGTGTCTTTCCATCTTCACTTTCTAGGGTAAGGTGATTATTGTGAGGGTGTAAATGTAGGTGTGCCGAGGATCTTATATATACTCGTGTTAACGTAATTAATGAGAGTACTTTCCTCTCCCTTCTTGTGTTGTTCGTTTTTATCTCATTAGTGAGAAACAATACACGCCTTTCCACATTGGGAATCGATATATATAGCCTACTTTCTCGAAGCTCGGGCTCCCGTGTTTCACCAAAGAGAAATTATAGCCTACATACCAGATATCCCCTTTAATTATTACAACACTCCTTCACGTAGTTCAAGATCACTCGCTGTACAGTATACCTACATTTATACGTTCGATGTCACTAGTTTCGTAGCCATAATTGGGGGTGTTTATCCCGCAGAGTTGAAGTTGAGTGCTTCATATTAGTTACTTTATGCTAATTGTTTATATATCTAAAGTTATATTAATTATATTATTGTGTTAAAGGACTCAGCGTCCAATTTGCTCCATATTTATCTTGAATATTATTGTTATTAACTCTCTTTGATTTAGATCGTTCTCTTATTCCAGCCTCAGTATTTCAGTACTTGTTAATAATTGATCCTGTACTTATGTCTTTAAAAAAATAAATACAAAAAAATACAAAAATAAAATAATAAACATAAATGATGAATAAATTAATAAAAAAAAAAAAAATCTTTGGTTTTATTATTGCAATGATAGTAATAAATAACAACAGGAAATGGAGCTGAGCTATTCTGAAACCGAGCCAACTGCTACGTATTCATGAATTACAGGAGCAAGAAGGACACAATATTACAATGTAAAAACAGGCATACAATGATATTCCACCGACTACAATGAAACTACTATTAATATATTAGATATGTATAGTAATTAAATAATGGAGCATTCTGGTTGAGCCCGGAACCTATTTTACTCTTCAACTTTATTTCTAACCTCTCTCTTTATCTTGTTCTTATACCAATCCCACAAACCCTCCAATCACCCCCAAAATATCTTCAACTCCCATGCTCTCCAACGCCTCCCAAAAATATTTGTAATAGTTGCTTATATCTTTACTCCAGCCATCGGTCGGTCGCCCTTTTTACTCTGTCCATTTGAGTATTTAGTATACACTCTCTCTGTGATCATATTTTGATCGATATTTAGAACAATTTTGTGTCGAGGTTATTACCTCTATATTATTTCTATAACACATGCATGCTTTATACCCAGAGCAGAGTTATTGAATTGTGAAATCTATTTATGGTTATGAACTCCTACTTGTTTGAATAATAAATGGTGTAATCTTTCCTTGTGTTTCTGTTTATTGCCTGTTATTTTGTGTGGTGATTTGGGAATTTGGGTTAGTTTTCACCCAGTTGAGCATTCTTTTGTTATATCAGATTATATCACGTTTCTTGAAAATGTGGTATAACAAGGACCTTAAATTACTACTATCTTTGTATTGAACCATTTTTTATAAAATCCTCTCTTATAACATTTAATGTGTATGATATTCCTCGACAACTGGAGCATCGTAATGGTCAAATAAATTAAAGAATATATACAGAATTCAACTTTATTTTTTTGTTAGTTTATCACACAGAACTATAGGGTGAACATTTTCTGTTTTGATCTAAGACATACTCATACACAGCGACTAATGCGAAATTGTGCATCACCGCAAACGTCATGTGAAGGTATTGAAGGATAGGCCTTTACAACGGCACCTTGTATCTACTTTCCAAAGAGTGGAAGACAAAGAATTATACTAATGAAGAAGAAGAAGACTAAAAGTCGGTTTACTTTCAGCTGACGGTAGATTGCAAAGTTCCCATCAATTCGTCTTTTTCAAAGATTTTGTAGTGAAATATGGTGTTAACCCGGGAATGGCGCCGACACTCTTAGGAGGTTTTACTGGGCGAAGGCGACAGGACTTTTAAGAGCCAAGGCCTAGAAAAAGCCTTTCAAAATACCCCAGTGGCACTCAAAACAAAGGAATATGTGATTAAGTGAGATAATTCCCCTCCATACCTACTATCACTCCTCCACATGTGTCCAAACCCTCCCCTCCCTTAAATTATCACCTATTTTTCCTCTTATTCCCTTGTTTATCGGTTTATTTTCCACGCCAATATCCCCCACCCGGTTTCAAGGTTGTGTGGGACGCATATATAGATCGTGGCAAGAGAGAGACTTCACAAACAAGACATCAGTGTCGATCGATAAGTGAGAGAGGGAGTGTGTGTGCTGCGCTTTCTCTCCTCTCATGAATGAACCGGTCGGCAATACATCGTCTTTTTCACCCCCCAAATAGTATTCCCACTTGTTTTATTGCTGTTACATGTTAATATCTTCATATTAAACGTAAAATAAGTGCATATGAATAAGTAATAACGATATTTATCGGATAATGACAATTTTAGTCGGGAATGTATCAAAATATCTTCGCCTGGCGGGCACTTTCAAATACCATAGGTTCGCCATTTAAAGGTTATTTATTAAAACTTGGTATTAACCCGGCAAGCGCGAGAATGGCCTGTTGACGAACGTAGTTATATGCAAATTAATTACCTTAATTTCTGACAGAATTAGTTATATTTACAATATTAAGCATTATTTCTTCTCCATGTGCGTATAGTTTACATATTTGATGAACATAGAAACCTTGAAGTAAGATAAAAGAAGTGGGAACAGCAATTGGTGGGTGAAAAACATTATAATTTCGCCGCACGGCCCGGTTTTATTCTGAGACGGGTGGCCAAGAGACTACACCCTCCCTCCGCAAGGTCTACCATGACTGAGACTTGCAGGAGAGATCTCACATTTGCATAGGGTCTCTAAGTGACTCGCTTGTGTTTACGAAACCATGTGAGGAAAATTCGAGCAGAAAATAACCGATAAATGGGGGAAATATAAGAAAAAATAGCCGATGATATAATTGAGGAGGGGTGAAGAGGGGAAAAAAGTTGGGGATGGGGGAGTTGAGGAACATGAGGATAAGTGTTAAGAAGAAATAGAGGGGGACAATCTCACCTAATGACATATTTCTTTGTTTTGAGATCCCCTGGGGTGTTTTGGAAGGGTCTTTTCATGGTCTTGCTTCCGTGAGGCCTATCACATTCGCTATACACATATACATGCGTGAGGCTTATTGCACTTGCTGGGTTAATAAGATACAATGACATGGTAGTTTCATATCTTTCCAGTAAGTATCGAGAAATCAGCTGCTAAGGGATTGAATTTACCATCAGCTGGGAAAAAGGACTATAACATACAATATACTCCAGTCGTCAATGCAGTAACGTAACACCTTAATAATAATAATCACAAGTGGCATTGGTATTATCAGTCTGAAGGAGATCATACGATGACTTTTAAGGGGAGGTATTTAGTTTGTTCCCTACGTTTTCATCAAGCTTAAAATTACACTCCCTAGACCCCCTTTCAAGATAAATGTGTACATTTTTCGGTAGAAAAATTTCCTGGCCGGAGGCCGGTTGCTCTTAAATTACAGGCTCGCTATCGCTCGCCAGGAAAAATTGACACCTTAATGGCACAAAAGGTCTTAAAATTGACAGAAATGGGGCAAAATGTCTTAAAATGTCAAAACTACTAGGGCGAACGTCTTAAAATCTCAAAAGCAATGGGGCTAAACATGAGGGAGAAACGGGTCCAGAAAAAAATCCCTCAAGTGGAAATATCCCCTTAATGGAAATTATAGAATGCTAAACTAAAATATAATATATAAATAATACAAAAAGATAAATACTAATAATAATAATTATAATAATAATAATAATAATAATAATTATAATTATGATTTTTCTTGTAGAGGGCCAGAGTTGCCAATAAAAGTTGAGGAAAATGGCGCTCGTGTGATACCATTATATTCAAGCAAACATTTTACGATTGTATTCAGCTTGGGAAGGGCCTCTATAAAGCTTGAAGTCATTATATATATCCCAGTTAAGCTTTAGACTCACTAATAGTCCTTTCTATTTAAAAACAATAAAATAATTGCTATAACAATATAGTATTCTGCAATGGTTAATAAAGCATAGTGTTGAATATTACAATACCTTGGTCAACTTTACCGCACTGACGACTTAAGGGGGATGGTTCACTTTTTGGCCGATTTTTGCATGTATTAATTATTTTTCTAGTTTCCTCCCTAGACCTCCATCAAATTTAAAAAAAACAACCATTAGATCCCCCTTCTAGATTAATTTGTACATTTTTCGGTAGAAAAATGTCCCGGCCGAAGGCCGATTCTTCCTATATTGCAGGCTCACTATCGTTCGCCAGGGAAAAAATCTACACCTAAATAGCACGAAAGGTCTAAATATTGACATAGAAATGGGGCGAAAGGTCTTAAAATTGACTAACTAATGGGGCAAACATCTTAACATCTGAAAACTAATGGGGCTAAACATGAGGGAGAAAGTGGTCTAGAAAACCGGCCCATGTCCCCTTAAGAGTTGCTAACGTTACTATACCCTCTTCCAAACCGGCCCCTGTCCCCTTAAGAGTTGTTATCGTTACTATACCCTCTTCCAAACCGGCCCCTGTCCCCTTAAGAGTTGTTATCGTTACTATACCCTCTTCCAAACCGGCCCCTGTCCCCTTAAGAGTTGTTATCGTTACTATACCCTCTTCCAAACCGGCCCCTGTCCCCTTAAGAGTTGCTAACGTTACTATACCCTCTTCCAAACCGGCCCCTGTCCCCTTAAGAGTTGCTAACGTTACTATACCCTCTTCCAAACCGGCCCCTGTCCCCTTAAGAGTTGCTAACGTTACTATACCCTCTTCCAAACCGGCCCCTGTCCCCTTAAGAGTTGCTAACGTTACTATACCCTCTTCCAAACCGGCCCCTGTCCCCTTAAGAGTTGCTAACGTTACTATACCCTCTTCCAAATAACTAGCTCAAGCTCTTGAAAATTAACCTCTATAAATATACAAATTATTAGAGTAATCGAGCTAATGCTTCTACCACTTGGGAAGGGTCAGTCAGGGAATGGGTGTGGACATTTACAGCTCATTTGTTCTAGCCCTTCTTGAGTTCCAGAGGTTAGGGTTCTCACGATAGTCTGGCCCACCTGTTTGGAACAGGGTATAGAGTACAGTTGCGCTAATAAGTCATGTTTCGGCACCAAGTATATATGTTTTGATCAATAATTGGTATCGGGAACATCTAAGCTTCATTTCTTCATATCGAGTGAAATATACAAACATGTTCCTACACTTACCTACACTACTCAACATCTGACAGACATTAATACAGCACAGAGCAAGCCAAACGTAATGACAGGTGGGACATGACTTATTAGCGCGACTGTAGCCTACAGGGGATTTCAGTATAAATTACGGTGGAAATAATATAAATAAATCCAGCTAAACAGGGCCAGTTGGCCACATCAAGGGGGCCCACCTCGCTTTTTTATCTTTCTCTCCCTCTCTCATTGGCTTGTATCCATTCGGCCCCATTCAGCCTACTGTTTTAAGACGTTTACCCCCATCCAGGTGTCAATATTTTCCTGGCGAGCGGTAGTGAGCCAGCATATATATATTTTTGTTTTGACAGCAAGCTAAATTTGTATATTTGTCGATAGAAAAATTTCACCGGCGAAGCCTTATTTCTCCAGATAATGCTGACTCGCTATCGCTCGCCAGGAAGAAATCGACACCTAGATGGGGATAAACGTCTTAACAGTTGGCTGAATGGAGCCGAATGGATACAAGCCAGGGAAAGAGAGAAAAGGAGAGAAAGATACAAACAAAACAATGACCCCCTTAATTCGTATACACTCCTTGATGTTATGTATGGAAGGAAAATTCGTATGAGTTAGAAGCGTATTTTCTTGTGCAGCAGTTAAGGGGAGGTTTTTAGTTGATTCCCTAGACTTCCATCAAGCTTAAAATTACACTCCCTAGACCCCCTTTCAAGATAAATTTGTACATTTTTCGGTAGAAAAATTTCCCGGCTGAAAGCCGGTTCCTCTTAAATTACAGGCTCGCCTCGCCAGGATAAAATCGACACCTAAATGGCACGAAAGGTCTAAAAATTGACAGAAATGGGTCGAAGGTTCTTAAAAATCGTCAAAATAATGGGGCGAAAGTCTTAAAATTAGAAAAGCAATGGGGCTAAACATGAGGGAGAAAGGAGTCAAGAAAAAAATCCCTCAAGTGGAGACCTCCCCTTAAATTATATGACCACTTGCGAGTTTCAAGCTATAAGGAAGTTGGAGTTGTAGACATCGATATTACCAGGTAAAGTTCAGTTGCAGTGCATATATAAACATATACAATAACAATCTATCTATCCATCAGAAACTTATGTTATTATTGCATTTCTTTTTCTATTAACCCCTTCCTTACCGAGGATGTATTTTGTGTTATTTCGGCTATATTTAGACGATTTTATGCAACTTAGGAGGAAACCGTGGTATTTAAAATGAATAATCGAGATAGTTTGAAGTTTTTTGAATTGCTACACGTCCTCACTAATCTGGATAAAATCGTCTAATAACATCCAGATTAAAATGACAAGGACAATTTGGTACTAAAGGGTTTAATATCGATGTTTACGGCGCCAACTTCCTTATAGCCTGAAAGTGGTCAAACGGTTTTATAGCAAATGATTCTTGTATGTTTCCTTCCATACATAAAATCCTGACGTGGTTACAAACTAATGCGACCAACTGTACATCAAATGCTACTCTATACTACAACAAATAAGTTTATTATACTACGAGATGCGTCTCTTTAAAACAATTATTGCCTAGGTGAAATGGGAAAAACTAATACTTTAATACTTAACCCTATCAAGATCCGATTACGCATTTTTTCTGTTTCCTGGCGCTGTTATTAGACGATTTGATTCAGATTAGGAAGGGCATACGGAAAGCAGAGGGTTAATTGAGATAGTCTTTACCCTTATAATTCCCACAGATCCTTCCTAAACTGTATAAGATCGTCTAATAATAGCCAGAATAAAATGCCAAAATGCGTCATTATCTTCAAAGGGTTAATTAAGGCATATTAAAATCCATTCAATCAATCAATATAAATTACACAACAACCTTGTCGAGGTTGTTAGATGCAGGTCATTCCATCGAAGTCAACTACTATACTTTCCATATTATTTATTACTAATGCAGGATGAAATTATTCTATGGTATATCAATCACTCAATCAATGGAGGCATACACTGTAGCAAAATGGGGCTGCTATCTTTCCGACTCGAATCAAAGGGGACTCTTCGATTAAGTCTCAGTCTGCAATTCGTTCCATCTCAAATAACTCTTGACATGCATCGACTGGCTACAAACATAACATGTATTTATCTTACCTAGGTTTTCTTCACTCAGGGCTATCGCTTACTAAGAACACCGTTAGGTCAATTTCTGGAAGACAATTCAAATGACCAAATCGTCCAAGTTGGTGTTCATGGACCAAGCACCATTAACTTTATCCGTGTCGGCTTCAGGTTATGAAAGGTCCTATTCAAGATAATGTTCGAGGATCTCCTTTTAGTTGCTTACAGCTTAAGTTTAGTCCTAAAACTATTGCACCTTTATTCACCGCACATTACTTCAAATTACTCATTCTGACATATTTAATTACGTCTTCATGAAGTATGTTTTGGTGCCAGTTTTTTTGCGATTGCTGTTGCAAAGAATGGGCTCCTGCTAAGCAAGGAATATTTTGTATTGTATTCAGGAAAGATCTTCTAAAGAAAGGCAAGTCTGTTTAGCTAGCTGCATATTTTTGTAACCAAAATTTTTAAAATTTTAATATTTTAGTGTTGGGATGATCGATTTGGCAGAGTTGATTGACCTTTTTCGTTAACAGGGGCAACATGATAGCGATTTAGTGTTTATTGAGCACACGAATCTAGCAAAAAATATGAATATGTTCCACATTTAACTTTGAATTCAATGAACTGCGAGAGCTGAGAATTCAAGAAGTATCCAAGCATTGTCGTGTGCAAAAATAACTCTTCTAAGATATAAGTTACACATTCTGAAATATCTGGAGCGCCTTTCAATGTATTTTTCACACATATTTAAAACATATTCCTTAAAGGTCTATGAAGGGGCTTTTAGTGTAAGTAAATCATCATAATAACTCTTAAGATATTCTTTATATATCTTTATATATTTTGTTCCATTATTTGGACAGTTTTATGCTTTAGCATACACATTTCAGTGTTTTTTTTTTTAAAGGAACATCTTTATTAGAACAATTAGGAAACTTCTCGTAATTACAGTATATATCATGTGGCTGACCTAAGTGAAATACTACTAATAAGTATAACTATTGTACTATCTTAATCAATACAGTTATTTTATAATTGTTCAAAAATTCTCGAACTCGAACGAGATGCTGTGATATATCAACACAGCAAAAACACTTCACCGTGTAGGGCAAATACTGTGGAGATAGGAAATATAAAAGCTTCAGACTAAATACCTTATATACACAATTATTGTCATTCTTACAATGAATATCTGAATCAATCAATGCACAACAATCCAATTCATACACCCGGATGTCCACCCATAAGCATTCATGGACCCCCTATGTTTATATTTATGCAATAATTGTACCTATCTGGATTGATTTTTGGATAACACTTTCTTTTCAATAAATAGTATAGATCATTTTGTACTTGATGTATACAATATTATACTCATATTTTTTTTCTCCAGTGATATACTTCCATAAGTAAAATAAAGGTGAAGTTCACGAATATTTATGAGTGGGCTAGAGACTATGGCATCCGAGTATACCATACTAATTCAAGACATACAGTCTACGAGAGGGTCTAAACACAAGGGTCTAAACACAACACCAAATGCTAAGAATTACTGCCATTGCATACGAGTCACCACCGTCCCTATATATCCCCAGTCTATTTTTATAAGGCGACACTATTGTCTGTATTTCTTAACCTGGCGAAACTGTACTTGATATATTTGAGCTAGCTTCGAGGAATAGCTTCCTTCAGTTGCAAAGACAAACACAAGGAATATAGGCCTACTACTCAGCTTACCTAGCCAGTCAGCTCAAAGTAGAGTTATATTGTTCAATTCGACAATTGCAGTTTCGCTAAGTTAAAATAGATAAACGCTATTCAGGTTAATTTGGATTTGATTTCAGGTCTCCAGAGATATTAGGATGGTATAGTTGGCTATGATGATTTTAACGGTGATTCTTAGATCCGGCGGTGACTTTAATGCACTTGTGACTATAGTACAACTGAAGCTACATGACCACACTATCCATCGTTCTGCCGTAGTCTACAAACACAGCAGGACGGGAACCAGAAGACATCAGTGGCCAGGGCTGACCCGGAACCCTCCAAGGCTATCAGACGCTTCTGGACGTACTGTTGCTGGCAGAACGCTGTGAACCCGTCTGGCACGTTACACGCTCCAGAGCAAGTGTTCGTTCTGGTGAGCAAGAAAGAGTATTAAGTGGCAGTTGTGATATATTTTCATGTTTATAATTCCAGAATATATATGTATACTGTTGCTGGCAGAGAGCTGTGAACCTGTCCGGAGCTGTGAACCCGATCTGTTGATATATTATATTGTTTATGGTTCTTGGATATGGAGTTTTAGACATACTTGCTAGAAGGTCATGAAATATGTAATACATATATGCTATAGAAGATTCTCCAGGCAAAAAGCAATATTCAAGCTGAATATGCTCGCATAACTATATTGCTGAAAGGTTTGCTACGAATTGTAAGTATATCCAGAATACGAGGAAGAGGAGGAAAAAGAAGAATAAGAGAGAGAGAGAGAGAGAGAGAGAGAGAGAGAGAGAGAGAGAGAGAGAGAGAGAGAGAGAGAGAGAGAGAGAAGAAAAGAGAAGGGAAGATACGATAGGATACGAAACGATACCATACGATATATTAAACTCCTCAATACAAGTCAGTCCCTATACTCACAAACATGTCTTGCTCTCCACCAGCTGCGTGTACTCCTGCGACACCTCCTCCAGGTTGACCAGGTACATCCAGGTGCCCTTGTTGTTGAGGGCTGCTCGGGGCATGATGTACTCGGACTGGAAGGGGCACAGATCAGAGTCCGAGGCCTGGCGACGGTGGCGGCGACGGGAACTGCGCATGACCCTGAAGGGGAGGAAGAAGAAGGATATATATGGGGTACTGCGCATGATCCTGTAAGAGGGGAAGAAGGAGGATTTATATAGGGATCTGTGCATGATCCTGAAGGGGAGGAAGAAGAAGGATATATATGGGGTACTGCACATGATCCTGTAGGAGGGGAAGAAGGAGGATTTATATAGGGAACTGTGCATGATCATGAAGGGGAGGAAGAAGAAGGATATATATGGGGTACTGCACATGATCCTGTAGGAGGGGAAGAAGGAGGATTTATATAGGGATCTGTGCATGATCCTGAAGGGGAGGAAGAAGAAGGATATATATGGGGTACTGCACAAGATCCTGTAGGAGGGGAAGAAGGAGGATTTATATAGGGATCTGTGCATGATCCTGAAGGGGAGGAAGAAGAAGGATATATATGGGGTACTGCACATGATCCTGTAGGAGGGGAAGAAGGAGGATTTATATAGGGATCTGTGCATGATCCTGAAGGGGAGGAAGAAGAAGGATATATATGGGGTACTGCACATGATCCTGTAGGAGGGGAAGAAGGAGGATTTATATAGGGAACTGCGCATGATCTTGTAGGAGGAGAAAAAGAGGATTATAGAGATTTGCATATATCTATACTGACCACACAGACCTTATGAGTTCTTAGAAGCAAATATATCTAACCTATAAAATGGCGCTTTATGTCGTCCAATAATTGTAACAGAAAAATGTAGCAGAGGTAAGAGGAAAGAAAACAGAGAAGGAAAAATCAAGAATGAGAGAGAGAGAGAGAGAGAGAGAGAGAGAGAGAGAGAGAGAGAGAGAGAGAGAGAGAGAGAGAGAGAGAGAGAGAGAGCAGTGGCGTAGCCAGGGTTTTCTCAGCAGGGGGGCACCTGGGGGGGGGGGGGGGGGGGGGAGGGCACCTGGGGGGGGGGGGCGGGGGCACAAAGGAGTACAAAGGAGTACAAAGGAAATCAAGCAACAACATATCTAGTGACCCTTCTAGGTTGCTTGTCCTCCAAAACACTGAGGATCAAGTGTCCAAACAGTGGTTTAGAGTGGGTAAGGGAACATTGGAAAGGGAATTACTGCCCTGGAACTAATGTCCGTGGCAGGATTAGGAAGTTAGTAGGGGACAGATGGGTTAGTAACTGAGGGGGGGATAAAATAAAGTTATTCATTTACAAACGCAGTCAGTCGCGGGTTTGATGCGAGATATTTGTCTAGGCGAAGTTTAAATGAATCAACGGTGATGCAGTCTATAACGTTTCGGGGAAGCCCATTCCACAAGTTGACAACTCGATTGAAGAAGAAATTCTTAGATTCGTGTGAGTTAAAAGATTTACCAATAATTTTGCAACCGTTTCCCCGCGTGTAATTAGATTGGTTGATAGTGAAGTACTTACTACAGTTCATATTGTCGATGCCTTTGATGATTTTGAACACTTGAATTAAGTCACCTCTTAATCTGCGCTGGGTTAAAGGAAATAGATTTAATTCTCTAAGATGCTCTTCGTATGGTTTGTTCTTTAGGCTAGGTATCATTTTGGTAACTCTACGTTGAACTCGTTCTAGCTTGTTTATATCTTTTTGGTAATAAGGGCACCAGGATTGAACGCAGTATTCCAGAAGAGGGCGGACTAAGGAATTGTAAAGGGTTAGGATAACTTCTTTGGATTTATGCTCAAATGACCTGCCTATAAAGCCAATTATTTTGTTTGCCTTCTTAACAACTTCTGAACATTGTTGACTCGGTTTTAGATTACTCGATATTGTTACTCCCAGATCGGTTTCTCTGTTTACATTCTTAAGCTGAGTGCCATTCATCGAATAGTTTGCTTTCTCATTTAGGTATCCGATATGTAGTACTTTACATTTATCCGCATTGAAACTCATTTGCCAAATTTGGGCCCAACATGTCAATTTATCTAGATTGTGTTGCATATCGTCAACTTGTTCTTTTGAGAGTACGCTATTTGCAATTTTTGTATCGTCAGCAAATTTTGAGATTGTACAGGTGAGGCCCTCATCTATGTCGTTGATGTAAATTAGAAAGATAATTGGTCCTAGTACCGATCCCTGGGGTACCCCGCTACTTACATTGGTCCATTTAGATGCCTTACCGTTTATGACTACTCTTTGCTTTCTGTCGCTGAGCCAATTTTCTATCCATTTCAACACACCGTCTTGTATTCCATGCGCTTTTAGTTTTAGCAGTAAACGTTTGTGGGGAACTTTGTCAAAGGCCTTTTGAAAATCAAGGTATATAATATCTACAGCTTTACTCTCATCGTAGAGGTTGAGGATATCGTGGAAGAAGTCTAAGAGGTTTGTTAAACAGGAACGTTTTTTACGAAAGCCGTGTTGAGTATCTTTAAGTATGTTATTTTCCTCTAAGTGATTTACGAGTCTGTCTCGTATGACCGTTTCTAGCATTTTACATACAACTGAGGTTAAGCTAATTGGACGATAGTTACTGGGTAGGGATTTGCTGCCTTTTTTGAATATCGGTGTTACGTTGGCTAGCTTCCACTGATCAGGCATAGTTCCAGACTGCAAGGATTTATTGAATAGTAATGTCAGTGGTTTGGAGAGCTCATCCTTAGCTTCCTTCAGAACTCTAGGCGAGATTGTATCAGGTCCAGGCGTTTTATTTACCTAAATATCATTATCACCATTATCATGGGAGGGGCACCTGATACTCGGGACCAGGTAGAGACTTCATTGGGCCTTGGTGCTGTGGGCCCCTATAAATTGATAGGCGAGCGAAGTGAGCCAATCCAGCTGGGGGGTTGGGGGGGCGCTGTGAGCCCCCACGATTTTTTTTTTGAAGTTCACTACCTAATAGACTCAATCTGAAGCCATATTTGTTTTTATAAATAGCACATTATCAAACTAATGATTCCAAGGAACTCCTCTTTGATTTTATCTTTAGCTTTGTCTATATGGTTAATCATTAGCCTATATTGTATTAAACTCAACTAACACTAACTCAATTTACATAACCAATTTGGTATATAAATACTGTAAACACACAATCCTCTCTTCACCACGCAGGAATCAGCTGGGCGATTATATAAAAGCAAAAAATCCCCGTTTCCTAGCATTCATTCGAGAAATAATGTTCTTTCGTAGTAATATTTTTTTTTCTTTCTGCCTTAAATTAACTGAACATGTTTAAACTTTATATATTAAGAATAAGTATGAAAAATAAAAAAATAAAATGGTATGAAAACGAAAGAAAACGAGCTTCCAACCGATGATTAAGGCGGTAACTATCATAATTTTATACGTCTTTACAAATGTTCACTATTACTGCTGTTGGTGAAGTGATAATTTTAAATGGAGATACTTATGATCTTTAATAATTTTAATTGTTGTTTTAGGTGGTGGTGCCTTCTATCCAGGAGTTCCTAACTTCCTATTGAATACAAATTAACAATAACAAATTAGGTATACATGTAGGGCTGTGGTGTCTGGTTGCGGGGTACCTGCGGGTGGGGGGGGCACAGGTTTCTCATGGGGGGGCACGTGCCCCCCCATGCCCCCCTTGGCTACGCCACTGAGAGAGAGAGAGAACAAATGAAAGGAGATAAAATATATATATATATATATATATATATATATATATATATACACACACACACACACATATATATATATATATATATATATATATATATATATATATATATATAGATATATATATAGAGAGAGAGAGAGAGAGAGAGAGAGAGAGAGCAGAACGCTAATGTATTGCTAACCAGTAAAGACGGAAACGTTTGGGCCTTTCTAGATTTGTTCTTGTACGGAAGGAAAGTACAGTAGCCTATAATCCAGTGTATACCACCCCCTCTTCGTAGAACACGTAGCATCCGTTTTGCAACACAATCCCACCCCTACTCTGTACAACTCTCCAACTTAAGAGTGAAACGTTATTCTCAATATTTCTTCTATTCAACTGCTGAGCTCTGGAACTGTCTCAGAATCAGGTTTCCCTCTTCCTATGTCTTAAATTACTTCAAACTCAGTGTGTCCCGGCATTTTGGCTCGAACGTCCCTTGATTTTGGCTCTGTCACTCTTTCAACTCTGGGGGAGGCACTCGCCACAGGCAGTTCTGCCTTTTGTCTCCCTCATTCACATAAAACAAAGAAAAAAAAAGAATTAGGAATGCATTGTCTATCTCTCTTTCTCTCGCTCTTGTTTTATCTCTCTCTCTCTCTCTCTCTCTCTTAGTCTATCTATCCATCTATATCCATCTAGCCATTATGTAGTAGTACATCCATATGATAAATTATTAACGGTTATATAGCAAAATTATTCTGGTAAGCCAATCATACATATTTTTTATAAGTGGGAGTTAGATGCATAATTTAGTCAGTGTTGACTTTTTAGATTCCTAGAGGCCATTCCTTAGCTGCATAACATTGTGTAATGATAGCCAAAATAGCATTCCGTAGCCTGTTTCACATACCTAAAACTCTCTTACCAAACCATTACTTGCCTATATCTTTTTTGAAACGAAATGTATTCAATTTGAAACCGTTTATTCGAGTTATCTCGCAATCATTGAGTTATAGTACATCTTTCTTGCCCTCTTTATTAACCCCTTCTGTATCGGCGACGTATTTTTAGCTTAATCTTGCTCTATTTAGAGGATTTTGTGCAGTTTATGAAGGATCCGAGGTAGTAAAAAGGGTTCATTCTGAATATCACCAACCCACCAACAAACTTACAAATGAACCTAATTAAGGGGACAGTGGTTATTTTTTGGGGTCTACAGCATATACAGTAAATACTGTATATATTCATTTATATTTTAGTTTCCACCCTATACTAGACCTCCATCAAATTTTAAAAAACATCCATTAGATCCCCCTTGGAGTTTAATTTGTACATTTTTCGGTAGAAAAATGTCAAGGCCGAAGGCCGATTCCTCCACAAATGCAGACTCGCTATCGCTCGCCAGGAAAAAAATCGACACCTAAAGGGCACCAAAGGTCTTAATATTGACAAAGAAATTGGGCAAATCGACAAACTAATGGGTCAAACATCTTAACATTTCAAAACTAATGTGGATTCCTCTTACAATTACAGGCTGGCTATCGCTCGCCAAGAAAAAAAAATCGACACCTAAATGGCCTTAACATTTATGACGAAATGGGACGAAAGGTCTTAAAATCGTCAAACAAATGGGCCTAACGTCTAAAAATTAAACACAAATAATGGGACTAAACACGAAGGAGAAAGAGGACCAGAAAAACGACCGTCTCCCCTTAATAGCTTGATATATGATAACAGGTGGGTAGCGGTATACAAAAAAGAAAAACAAAAAAAAACAAAAAAAAACATGAAATATAAAAACTTTCCAGCTGGATGCCAAATTACCTCAAACAAAGAAAAAAAGAAAAGAAAAAAACTACCAAACGGCTAAACGTGAAAGCCCCAAACGACTCTTGCCTCATTAATACTGCAAGAAAAGAGAGAGAGAGAGAGAGAGAGAGATGGCGAGAGAAGACGTGTATAATTAAGAGAGAAATCGGAGAATGGTTAAGAGAGAGAAACAAAAACTGCTAATGATCGGATGCCAAAATTGTCGTTAATTATTTTCTGACGAATCACCTCCAGCAAGCATATGAATATCGCAAAGTTAAGGGGAGATGGGCCGTTGTTGTTGTTGCTGTTCCCCAGGCTGTCTGGCCGAACAGCCCCAAGGTCCCGAGCAAGGCCAAGGCCATAAACGAGCGCCCCCACAAAACCCTCCCTGCTTACCACTAATAAAGCCCGGGTGACCGAAGCCACTCCATGGCGGGGAACTGAGGAGGGTGCGGAAACGCCCGGGAAACCAAAGCCCCACCCAAGGCCCTGTGCCCCTCAGCAATTATGAAGGGAAAATTGAGGGGCAAAGGAAAAATGTGACGCTTTGACTCTCAATCTCCCATCCTCTAGGTTGGCAGTAGTGAGGTCAATCCACGGAAGAGACGAAACGCCGTCACTTGATATCTAGAAAATATATAAGTAAAAGGAACAGTCAGAGTAAGCTATGGGTATGGCAGAGATCGCTCAGTTCTCACTCTGATAGACCAGCCCATCACCATGACTAGAACCCAATCCTCTCAGCATCAGCTAGGAAAGGCCCTAGAAAGCCGCCTTTGGCGGAGGGATAGCTCCCCTATTTCAACTCCTTTCGGGGTTGGGCACCCGCCGGCCGTTATTTTGGTCTATTATTTCATTGATTCCTTTATTTCTTAGTTTCCTCGTTAGACCTCCATCAAGCTTAGAAAAACACCCCCTAGGGCCTAGACCCTCCTTCAAGATAAAATTTTACATTCTTCGGTAGAAAAATGTCCCGGCCCTCTTAAAATTTCAGGCTCGCTGTCGCTCTCCAGGAAAAAATCGACGCCTAAATAGCACGAAAGGTCTTAAAATTTATAACGAAATGGGGCGAAAGATGTTAAAATCCCCAAACTAATGGGCCGAACGTCTTAAAATCTCAAAACAAATTGGGCTCAGCACGAGGGAGAAAGGGGACCAGAAAAACGCCCCATCTCCCCTTAAAGGATCTCGAATGTGTATATATATATAAACTAAAAACAGATAGAGAAGGGGCAAGGCAGAGAAAAGACTATACTATAATTTTTTCCAGCTGATGGCAAATTGAATCCCTTAGTAGCTGATTTCTCGATACTTAACGGAAATATATGAAACTACTCTGGCTGTGTGCCGTATTAATGCCAAGTTTTCATAATTAACATCATATTTCGCTACAAAATCTGAGTAACAAAGATTGAAACATGACAATTGAAACATGGCAGCTTCCCCTCAGATTGAAACATGGCAGCTTCCCCTCAGATTGAAACATGGCAGCTTCCCCTCAGATTGAAACATGGCAGCTTCCCCTCAGATTGAAACATGGCAGCTTCCCCTCAGATTGAAACATGGCAGCTTCCCCTCAGATTGAAACATGGCAGCTTCCCCTCAGATTGAAACATGGCAGCTTCCCCTCAGATTGAAACATGGCAGCTTCCCCTCAGATTGAAACATGGCAGCTTCCCCTCAGCTGGAGCAAATAATAATAATGAAGTGCCGTTAACCCTTTCTGTACTGGCGACGTTTTTGCACATTTTATCCTAGTTATATTTAGCTGGTTTTGCGCAGTTTAGGAAGGATCTGTGGTAGTAAAAAAGGGTTAATTGAGATAGTTCCAAGGCTCTTAGTTGCTGGAGGCCCTTTTTAAACTGACTAAAATCGTCTACTAGTTGCCAGAATATAATGAAAAAGACGCCACCGGCATTGTATGGGTTAATTATTTTCGGACGACGCATCACCACCTGCAAACAAATTAATGTGACAACGTTAACCCATACAGACGTCCTTTTCATCGGATTCTGGCAGCTATTAGACGATTTTATTAAGCTTAGGAAGGACCTCTAGCAATAAGATGGATTCAAAATATCTCAACCAACCCTTTTAACTACCACAGATCCTTCCCTAGCTGCAAAATATCGTCTAAATATAGTTAGAATAAAATATAGCACACGTCGCTGGTACTCAAAGTGTTATAGTATCTCGAGTATAAAGTAAAGGCAGATGGAAAAGGGGTAATAGACGATCTTACTCAGATTAGGAAGGGTATTTGGCAGTCATAGAGGGTTAATTGAGATAGTCTTTACCTTTATAATTCCCACAGATCCTTACTAAACTGTATAAAATCGTCTAATGATAGCCTGAATAAACTGTCAAAATGCGTCACAATCTTGAAAGGGTTAAGGAAGAAATAGGAGAGAGGTGGAGAAGGATGCTAGGAGAAAAGATATGTACGGCATTTTCTGCATAAACTTTATTCTCTTCAGGAACTTTACTAGCTTCTACCATCTATCCTATTACTACAATTAACCTTCTAAACTTAACCCTCAAAAATAGTCTCAAGCTTTCCTTGGAGGTGCCGGTATATAGGCAAGTTAGCCTCAAGTTTATGCAAGAGACACACATAACAAAGCCACTCCAACAGCTTCCTCTCTCTCCAACACCCCTTCTCCCCTCTCTACACTCTTCAGAAAAAATAGGAAAAGTAGAATGTAGATACGAGGTGCCGTTGTAAAGGCTTATCTCTCAATACCTTCACCTGACCTGACCTACAATATCCAGTAAATGAGGATATATGTAGAGAGAAAACAGGAGAAAGGAAACGAAAAGGCTAATGACTGGGTGCCAAAGAATTCATAACTTATTCCTTTGCAATTTCTTACAATAATATTCCCTTTCCTATTCTATTAATAATTAAATTACAATTAGAATCAAGCATACCACAACAAGCTTTTCATTCAACACTTTGTTGTTTTTCTCTCCATTTGCTTGTGGATTTGTGAGTTCCTTTAATATATTTTCTCTCTTTGTCCAGAAACTATTCAAATATCAAACCAGGTGTTAGTGCTAAAACAGGCTGTGGAGGATTCGGTCAATTTGCGGTCGTTTGACAAGCCGCCAAAAAAGTCCAAGCTAGACCCGGTAAATATGTGCCGGTCATAATGCGTGTGTGATGAGTCCTTATCCGGTTATACCTCTGTCTTTCCGGTTACAGGTCTCTCTTATTTTTTTCCAGGTTTGACCATCTGCATCTTATAAGCTGGTATCACACGGGCGCTTCTTCCCTCAACTATTATCATCAACACTGGTCTGGCAACTTATGGGGTAAACCTTTCTAATATATCTGTCTCATAGGCCTACTCATCTATTTTCTATCTACACATACACAAATGCAAGTTATAAGACCGCTTCATACACAGAGAGTATGGTTTCAGTCCTTTGAAATACAGTACAATAAAGTCTTGTCACATCCCATTATGTCATCACTGTAGCTGATGTTGATATAGCGCCAACAGTGCCTCAGTAAGACTCAACAAAGTCCCCTTGAAGCACTTGCACCTACAGATGGGAATCCAGAAAACCCCAAAAACCTCTCCTCCATAAACAAATCCTTGGTGTGACGCCCCCCCCCCCCCCCCCCCTGTAGAGAGCCGCTGACACCGATCAAGTATGTTTGCGGATTATGCCTTATACGGACGCGGACTTTAGGAATTTACAACTTTTACTGTTGCTTGGCACATATGTGTGCTAGTATATATTGTAGGTTTAATATTAACTATAGACTTTTTTTCAGCTAAAGTAAATTACTATCTTGCCATCCTGATTACTCGGCTATTACCAAGATTTTGCAGTGAATTATGTTGCTAATTATGAAAACTTGGTATCAATATGACACAAGAGACGCATCAGTTTCATATTATCCCACTAAGTATCGAGACATCAGTAGCAAAGGGAATCAATTTACCCCCATCTGGAAATAAACCAAGTATGTCACTGACAGTTTAAATTTTACCTAACATATGTACCAGTTTCACATAATTGCAACTGTATAGTCCATGGCCACATGAATTTATACACACTCCGTGACTTATGTATGGAAGTAAAAAGTGATTGACTTACAGGAATAATTAACTATAAAACTGTTATTATTGATCATTTGAATTTACCACAGTATTTCATAAGAAACTACACACCTAATTCAATCATACTAATAACCCCTTATGTACCGGCGACGTCTTTTGTATTCGATTCTGGCTTTAGTTAAGTGATTTTATGCAGTTTATGGAAGATCTGTGAGAGTAAAAAGGGTTAGGAGAGGTAGTTTGAAGCCTGTTAATTGCTAGAGGCCCTTTTTAAACTGCATAAAATCATCGAATAGTAGCCAGAATAAATTTAAAAGGACGTAGTCGGTACAGAAGGGGTTAATCTTTCCATACATACTGAAGGAGTGTATACAAATTAAGCCGGTATCACACGAGCGCTCTTTCCCTCAACATTTATCCTCAACACTGGTCTGGCAGCTTATGAGGTTAACATTTATAATATTTCGGTTACCTAAATTCATCTATCACCAGTCTAGTCTCCGATACCAATGCAAAATATTCCAGAAAAAGTTGGCAGAAAAATGTTGAGCATCGAATGTTGACTATAAAAGCTCTCGTGTGATACCGGCTTTAATGTGGCCAACTGTATCTTATCGAGTGTTCCGATTGGGGAAAATAAATATATGGTCAAATTAAAGGTACATTTGAGTCATAATGCCTGGACACACTGAAATTCATTTTTATAGGATTAAGGGAAGGTGGTTTGAGGAAGTGTGTTCCAAAGCTTAACGTTCGTGTAAAAGAAAGCAAACGAGTTTTAGTAGGGTTAAGGGGGAGGTAGTCGCTTTTTCTGGACCCCCTTCTCCCTCATGTTTGGCATATTAGTTTTAATATTATAAGACGTTCGTTCGTTCCGTTAGTTTGGCGATTTTGAGACCTTTCGACTAATTTCTTTGTCAATATTAAGACCTTTCGTGCCATTTAAGTGTCGATTTTTCCTGGCGAGCGATAGCGATCCTTGAATTTTTAGAAGGAATCGGCCTTTGGCCGGGGCATTTTTCTACCGAAAAATGTACAAATTTATCTTGAAAGGGGTTCTAGTAGCTGTTTTTTTTTTAAAGCTTGATGGAGGTCTAGCGAGGAAACTCAAAACTAAATAACAAATATATATATAAAGACCAACAAACAATCACTACCCCTTAAATAGTTGCACATAATGAGGAGTAGAATGTATTAAAAGGTGCACCGTGCATGCTAAGCTATTCTGAGAACGTTTTGAAGAGCATTATTGACTGTAATAGCAACAAAAGAGAAAGAGTGATGCAACTACAGTAAAATGGCATACGACTAAAACAAAATGGTGTTACAAGAATATTAATAAAATTAAATGCTTTAAACTTCACTCTTTCAAAACAAAAAAAGAGCTAACATCGAGCTCCCAAGCAGATTCTAATAACACGCCATAATGTACCAGACTTCTGTACAAAACAACAAATTGCATAGGGGAGAAGAACCCATGGAGTTAGTTACATAGATCTATTCTATCTTCTCCAACAGTGATCACTTACTTCATCCACCAGGGCTGTGGTTTCGGAGGTGATCGAGGCGGCGGCTGATATCTGGTGACGAAGGGGCCCGGGGGAGGCGCCTTAGGGTACCTGGGATAGGGCCCATCATTGTCATACGAGGGCGCGGGGGGCTCGTACAGATTCGTGGGCGCGGGCGGGCTGTACAAGTGGGTGGGGGGGGGGGGGGGGCCGTATTTAGTGGGGGGCCGGTAGGGCTTTGGCGTCGTGGAATAGTTGAGTCGAGGGGGCAGGTATCCCGTGGAAGGTCTATTAGGGGGGGCGTATGACTGACTTGGGGGTGAACCGTATGACTGACTGGGGGGCGGACTGTAGGATTGACTGGGGGGTGGTCCATACAGCTGGGTGGGGGGTGGGGGCCCGTACGACTGTCTGGGGGGCTCGTAGTCGTACATCATTGGGGGTTGTGTGGGGGGCAGCACTCTGAAAGTCAAGTAAAATATCATACAATTTATCTTTAAATAATAGATAAACTTAATTAAATGCATATAACTATCTCAGGATGATAGTCTCAATAAAAATAGCATAAACAATTTATCTTTGAATAATAGATCAACTTTTTGTAATGCATGCAACTGCTAGATGATAGTCAGGTTGGAAAATGATTCAGTGAAACGAATATTTGCAAATAGTCTTTCAATTACACAATTGCAGTCTTATCTTAGGTACTGCCAGACAGTTTTGCTTAGCATAACTACATTCTGTTTCATTTCATCTGACGGTAAATTGAATCCCTTAACAGCTAATTTCTCGATACCTAATGGAAAAAATATGAAACTACTATGTCTCTACATCATATTAAGACCAAGTTTATATAATTAACACCATATTTCACGACAAAATCTTCAAAATAACTGAAAATCTTAATGGGAACTTTGCAATTTACTGCCAGTTGAAAAGAAACTGAGTATAGTAATCAAGCTCTTAATATTATTTATATTAGAATTTACCCTATTGATATACACGTTTCCTATTTCATTTTATTATGGCTTTCATTAAACGTTTTTATGCAGCTTAGGAATGACCTCTAGCAAGTAATGGGGAAACATCTGTCTCTTGCCTTCCACTGACTCTCTTTAAGTTTATTAATTTATCGTCTAATAATAACATCTGTCTCTTGCCTTCCACTGACTCTCTTTAAGTTTATTCATTTATCGTCTAATAATAACCAAAACATCTGTCTCTTGCCTTCCACTGACTCTCTTTAAGTTTATTAATTTATCGTCTAATAATAACCAAAACATCTGTCTCTTGCCTTCCACTGACTCTCTTTAAGTTTATTAATTTATCATCTAATAATAACCAAAACATCTGTCTCTTGCCTTCCACTGACTCTCTTTAAGTTTATTCATCGTCTAATTAATAATAATAACATCTGTCTCTACTGACTCTCTTGCCTTCCACTGACTCTCTTTAAGTTTATTAATTTATCATCTAATAATAACCAAAACATCTGTCTCTTGCCTTCCACTGACTCTCTTTAAGTTTATTAATTTATCGTCTAATAATAACATCTGTCTCTTGCCTTCCACTGACTCTCTTTAAGTTTATTAATCTATCATCTAATAATAACCAAAACATCTGTCTCTTGCCTTCCACTGACTCTCTTTAAGTTTATTAATTTATCGTCTAATAATAACATCTGTCTCTTGCCTTCCACTGACTCTCTTTAAGTTTATTAATCTATCATCTAATAATAACCAAAACATCTGTCTCTTGCCTTCCACTGACTCTCTTTAAGTTTATTAATTTATCATCTAATAATAACCAAAACATCTGTCTCTTGCCTTCCACTGACTCTCTTTAAGTTTATTAATTTATCATCTAATAATAACCAAAACATCTGTCTCTTGCCTTCCACTGACTCTCTTTTATTAATGACTCTTTAAGTTTATTAATAACCCAAAACATCTGTCTCTGACTCTCTTTAAGTTTATTAATTTATCATCTAATAATAACCAAAACATCTGTCTCTTGCCTTCCACTGACTCTCTTTAAGTTTATTAATCTATCATCTAATAATAACCAAAACATCTGTCTCTTGCCTTCCACTGACTCTCTTTAAGTTTATTAATTTATCATCTAATAATAACCAAAACATCTGTCTCTTGCCTTCCACTGACTCTCTTTAAGTTTATTCATTTATCATCTAATAATAACCAAAACATCTGTCTCTTGCCTTCCACTGACTCTCTTTAAGTTTATTAATTTATCGTCTAATAATAACCAAAACAAAATAAAAGAATGAGTCACCGTACAATGAATGAGTTAAGACTTTCAATCCGTTGATAATATTTTATCATTCTAGTTAACTCGACATAACTTTATTCAATTTATGAACCCCACCTCTCTCTCTCTCTCTCTCTCTCTCTCGTATCACACTATAGCCTTTCAATCTGTTGTTATTTTACCAGTCTAGTAAACTCGATCGAATTATTCAGTTAAAGAAACCCCCCACCCCATCGCGCGCTCTCTCTCTCTCGACACTTATGGACATTTTAAAGCCATTATTTCCACTAAGTCTGTGACGATTAAAGTACTGTGTTTACGATTGGAAGGTGTTGCTGCAAATGCCGACTCTCAATTTATCAAGGGAATTAAGAGGGGTCACCGGCTTTTTGTTATCTTTCTCTCCTTTTCTCTCTTTCCCTGGTATGTATCCATTGGGCCCCATTCAGCCAACTGTTTTAAGACGTTTATCCCCATCCAGGTGTCGATTTTTTCCTGGCGAGTGATAGCGAGCCAGCATTGTATGGAGAAATCCGGCTTTGCCGGAGAAATCCGGCTTTGCCGGAGAAATTTTTCTATCGAAAAATGTACAAATTTAGCTTGCTGTCAAAACAAAAATATATATATGCTGGCTCGCTATCGCTCGCCAGGAAAATATTGACACCTGGATGGGGGTAAACATCTTAAAACAGTAGGCTGAATGGGGCCGAATGGATAAAAGCCAGAGAGAGGGAGAGAAAGAGAATAAAAGCGAGGTGGGCTTCCTTAAGGGATAAATTGTACTCGACAGTATTTTGGACAACGCATTAGGAAGAATTTGTCAAGATAAGTTTGCATATGAAGGTATTTCTGTTAAATGTTTTTGTTCCTACGATTAATCAGGGATCTTGAAAATACAATATGCTCGAAAATATTCTTGTTCATAATTTGCGAGTGTCACTTTTTATTAGTATGTGGTTATGATAAGTGTCTCGTGTTTGTTTCTAAGTCATTTGTAAATATTGTATTAATGTTATTTCTGAAACAACTACAATTAGCCTTTTACTTTACATAGACTTACTGTATATATTTTCTTCGTCAAAATTTCACATGATTTACATACATTTCAACCCACCTGGCCTCGAGGGTAAGAAGAACCCCCTACCTCCATCAGGTACAGTATTAGTCTACCAATATTAAGGGAAGATCTCCACTTGAGGGATTTTTTTCTTGACCCCTTTCTCCCTCATGTTTAGCCCCATTGCTTTTGATATTATAAAAAGTTTGCTCCATTAGTTTAGCGATTTTAAGAACTTTCACCCCATATTAAGACCTTTCGTGCAATTCAGGTGTCGATTTTATCCTGGCGAGCGATAGCGAGCCTGTAATTTAAGAGGAACCGGCTTTCAGCCGGGACATTTTTCTACCGAAAAATGTACAAATTTATCTTGAAAGGGGGTCTAGGGGGTGTAATTTTAAGATTGATGGAATTCTAGGGAACGAACTAAAAACCTCCCTTTAAAGCTATTATTACTATAGCCTATTTGCTGTAAGTAGGCGAGCAATCATGACCTGTAACCTCTGTAACTCAAAACCGACTAGAGTAACCGAGCTATTATTTTTAACATTTGGGAAGAGTCAGTCAAGGAATATATGTGAAACTTTACAGCCAATTTGTTCTAGCCCTTTTTGAGTTACAGAGGATAGAGGTTTCTGATTTATCGCCTACTTACAGCGAATATATTACAGTATAACAACACCACCACGACTACTACTACTAATACTACTACTACTACTTACAGCGAATATATTACAGTATAGCAACACCACCACGACTACTACTACTACTACTACTATTTATTTTTATTTTTTTTTATTTTTTTTTTACTACTACTACATTGATTTTTATTTAATATTTTTCATACATTTCATGTTACTACTACTACCATCACTACCTCCACCATCACCACCACCACTACCATATATTTAATATTGTACACATACTAAATTTCACAAGCATCAGATACTACTATTCTACACCATGCAACTTCAATCCAGTCTCCTTCCTATGCGACCCTCTGCCACTGCTGCCTCGTAGTCTACTTCTGCCACTGTCACTGGTTGTGGTGCAGACCTTCTTGTTCCCTGCAGGCATAGTAGTGCTGATCTGAGCAATGAGAAAGATAGACGGCATCTCATCCAGGCTACAACGTGGCTCCTAGGCTGTTGCTTCTTCTCTGTGATGATCTCTGCTAGCCTTGAATAGAAGCACTGGGCCCTGGGTCCCATCCCTCCTGATGTGGTGAAGACTAGTGGGGTAAAGCTGCCATGTTCGACGTGTAAGATCCTTTCTCCATATGTCCTGACCTTCTTTCGTTCGTTCCTCTTGTGTGCAGCCTCCAGAGACAGCTTGCTGTAGCTGTGGGCCATTGGGTCGAATACTCTTATGTCAAAGAACGCTCGCTGTGCATTTGTCCAAAAGCCTCTTGCACTAACGTCCAATCTTGCTTCAGTGGATGTGTTGGCCGTCCTGTGCTGCATGGTCTCTCCACCCAAGGGAATGAGTGATGGTTCGCTCACCACATCTCTACACACCTCCCTGAGCATGTTCGCTGTTATATCTCTTACTTCATCGTGCCTGATGCTGATGAATCCTCCTTTCTTACATATCATGGTGTGGTCTGTATCGTTGATGGTTCCACAAACGCATCGATCGGGCAGTCCTTCAATCGGCCAATCATACCTCAGTGCAATAGCATCATTAAATTCTTGTTTGTTGAGATTGAAGCTTTTTGCCTTGATTGGTAGTGTTGTCAGCCAATTTGAAGCGCCCGTTTCTTGTGCTATTTGTAGTTTTCTTGTTTGTCTCGGGTGAAGTTGTCCCATCAATTGTGCCAGGTCATTTTTCTGTGAGTTTTACCTCTCTGACGTGATGGTCTTGCTGATGTTGTAGATGTCTGCCTGGTCTACTTCACCGTCAGAATCTTGTGCTATGATACGGTCAGTGAGAGATCCTGTTATCTTTACTGAGTTCTGGTATTCCGTTACCGCCCTCTTCACTGGGTCGATGATTCCCATCCCTCCCAACCTAGGAGGCAGTGCGAGCAGCTCCCTCTCTGTATCATTCGGGGTGTGCAACTTTATTCACGCTGGGATGAGTTTGTCTCTGATGGCATCTTCCAGCGGTTGAAGTAATGCGCTCACATTTGGAACGGTTCTCATCAAGTAGGTCCAGCGATGTTTGACCCCATATGTGAATGCCGAATACGCGGCCTGTGGTTCCGTCTTTGCAATATTGGCCAGTTTCTCAATTTCTTTTACCCATTCTCTGACCTTCTCCTCTATGTATTTGTTCTTGAACTCTTCCGTGCCGATCACCGCCCCAAGGTGACGCTGTCCGTCCTTTGTTACTACCACTTCACTACCGCTGAAAGCTTCTAGCGCCCTTTCATAATGTTCTGTTTTTACTATTAGTATTGACTTTCTGGCATTTGGATGGTACCCTATTTTTGGTCCTACCTCTGATATTTGCTCCCACCAGTGCTTGAGATTGTTGACTTTTCCCGCTCCAGTGAGATCGTCTGCATAGGCCACCTGCTTTACTTGCGTCGCCTCATGGTTTGTTAAGGTTAGCAACACTGAGAGACCTAAGGCGTACATTGCCATTGCTACTGGGTCACCTTGTGTGGTTCCTTCCATTGATTTCAGAGGTGTTCCCCTTCGTGTGTTCTGGTTGTTTACTATGAAGAGGTCCGCAGGCTTTTTATAGGTGTTCTCTACATAGGTGGCAAAACTGGGGCATTTTACTTTGATGTTATGTATTGCCGTCTTTCTGTTGATGGTGTTAAAGGCGTTTGTTGCATCCACTAGCAGCACAGCTTCACAGTCCACTTGCTCATATATTGTTCTTATGGCATGAATTGCTGCCTCTCCCCCTGCTTGGTGGCCGGCACACACTTGGAGATTACCGGCCGCTGACCGCACATCGTCTTTCACCACTTCCATTATGCATTTTCCGATTCTTCTTCTCAGCAGTTCACCCACTCCTACTGGTCTGCATCCTAGATTCTTGTCTAAAGGTATTAGGCGACAAGCTGTGTAAGCCTCCAAATGTTGACAATTTTGGGTGGTCATCTTTCTTGCAAGAGCTGCCAGAGCCCTACATAAGTCTGTTGCTGCTAGTCCGAAGATTGCTCTACTCAGGATTGTCCTCCAGCCGTTTGCATCCAGCCCTGATGGGCCTGCACTGCCTTGTGTCCCTAGAGCCTTTTTCCAAATCATTTCGCCTGTGATTCGTTCGTATATGACGGTGTTCGGTGGTATATAATCACCCTCTAGCCTCTGACTCTCGTGGACACTAGGTTGTGGATGTTTCTCTTTCAACATTTGGATGGTTTCTCTTGTGATAGGCAGCAACCCACAAGCTGCCTCCTTTGTCAGGGACCTTATTGCAGGTGCCACTTTTCCTTGCCTCATCTGGTCGCCGAATCTCCTGGCCTCGTCTTTATTGTTTTTCTTTTTTTGCCGCCGCCTGCCTAGTCTCCCTTGTAATGCTCTGGCTTCATTGAGTAAGTCATCCATCTTGTTCTCATTCCATAATTTCGTTCTTCTTGTTAGCGCAGTCACATTTTCGCCTTGATTAGATTTGTGGTGAGTTTTTTGCAAGAAGAGATGTGGAATGCTGAAAATTATCTTGAGAACATACGGGGCTAAAGATGTGTCATAGACATAGTTATAAATGAGCTTTGTCATATCGTTCAGCATGTTGGTGGTGGCACCACATTTTGGAGGGTTGAAAAAGTTGTGTGCAGACCAATATACTATTTCTGAGTACGTTGCATCAATCCAAATTCTAACTTTCTCTTCCCGTAATCCTTTCCAGAGTATGTTTCCACCTCTGCCTGCTTCATTTGGCCCCCTTGGAGGCCTGCCATCCTCTCTTCCGTCTCGGTTGTCGTCTCCCTCTCTTGTGTCTCTTGTTGGCTCCTCATTACTTTCCGCTTCTTGGGGTTCTTCTATCTCTCTTGGGGCCCTTGAGTCCCTTGCTACTCCCCTTATTGTTTCGGGTTCCCTGCCACCCTGACGGCCTCCCTCATCTGCCTCCCGTTGCTCACTCTGGGAATTTACTGCCGTCTCTCCACTCGTTCCTGTTCTACCTAAAGGGTTACGACAATTGTTCCCTTTATTACAGTTTGTGCAACTTTTATTTCTCTTCACACAACTGCAATGCTCACAGTTGTGTTCATGTTTGGTACATATGCAGCATTTTTTGTAATTATTTGACCTTTGTGATGGAGCCTCATCTGAGCTGTCCTCGTCCTCCATCTTATCCTTATCTCATTATTATATCCACATTTCTGTTCGTTCCTCTACTAAGTCCTTAAATAGTAGGTCTAGGATAACTGTAGGCAGGTACACAGGTCCTAACGAATATTCTAGGAAACTATTAAGCAGTGCCTAACTAAGAAGATGATTTGTGTCCAAAAATCAGTATTACTTAGATAATTATAAGTTTACCTTATCATCCGTACATAGCCTGTGTAGCAACACTTAAAAATATTTCGGTATGTCTACATATATTGTTGTACTACAGTGTTTATTTCCTATTAGTATGATTGTTTGTCATATTTGATATTCCCCCTGACTACTACTAGGTTACTACTACTACTACTACTAGGTTACTACTACCACGACTACTACTACTACTACTACTACTACTACTAGGTTACTACTACTACTACTACTTTTTTTTTTTTTTTTTTTCATTTTTACTACTACTACTACTACTACTACTAGGTTACTACTACCACTACTACTACTACTACTAGGTTACTACTTACAGCGAATATATTACAGTATAGCAACACCACCACGACTACTACTACTACTAGGTTACTACTACTACTACTGTGCATCCCCTCTTTGGACCCTAGACTAGGTCAGAATAGTCATAAAAGCGCCTGACTTCGTTGTCATTCAGCTACTTCCTATTCCTCCGGGGTAAGCACTCAGATTCATCATCGTGGATTACTACTACTACATTGATTTTTATTTAATATTTTTCATACATTTCATGTTACTACTACTACCATCACCACCTCCACCATCACCACCACCACTACCTTATATTTAATATTGTACACATACTAAATTTCACAAGCATCAGATACTACTATTCTACACCATGCAACTTCAATCCAGTCTCCTTCCTATGCGACCCTCTGCCACTGCTGCCTCGTAGTCTACTTCTGCCACCGTCACTGGTTGTGGTGCAGACCTTCTTGTTCCCTGCAGGCATAGTAGTGCTGATCTGAGCAATGAGAAAGATAGACGGCATCTCATCCAGGCTACGACGTGGCTCCTAGGCTGTTGCTTCTTCTCTGCGATGATCTCTGCTAGCCTTGAATAGAAGCATTGGGCCCTGGGTCCCATCCCTCCTGATGTGGTGAAGACTAGTGGGGTAAAGCTGCCATGTTCGACTTGTAAGATCCTTTCTCCATATGTCCTGACCTTCTCTCGTTCGTTCCTCTTGTGTGCAGCCTCCAGAGACAGCTCGCTGTAGCTGTGGGCCATTGGGTCAAATACTCTTATGTCAAAGAACGCTCGCTGTGCATTTGTCCAAAAGCCTCTTGCACTAACGTCCAATCTTGCTTCAGTGGATGTGTTGGCCGTCCTGTGCTGCATGGTCTCTCCACCCAAGGGAATGAGTGATGGTTCGCTCACCACATCTCTACACACCTCCCTGAGCATGTTCGCTGTTATATCTCTTACTTCATCGTGCCTGATGCTGATGAATCCTCCTTTCTTACATATCATGGTGTGGTCTGTATCGTTGATGGTTCCACAAACGCATCGATCGGGCAGTCCTTCAATCGGCCAATCATACCTCAGTGCAATAGCATCATTAAATTCTTGTTTGTTGAGATTGAAGCTTTTTGCCTTGATTGGTAGTGTTGTCAGCCAATTTGAAGCGCCCGTTTCTTGTGCTATTTGTAGTTTTCTTGTTTGTCTCGGGTGAAGTTGTCCCATCAATTGTGCCAGGTCATTTTTCTGTGAGTTTTGCCTCTCTGACGTGATGGTCTTTCTGATGTTGTAGATGTCTGCCTGGTCTACTTCACCGTCAGAATCTTGTGCTATGATACGGTCAGTGAGAGATCCTGTTATCTTTACCGAGTTCTGGTATTCCGTTACCGCCCTCTTCACTGGGTCGATGATTCCCATCCCTCCTAACCTAGGAGGCAGTGCGAGCAGCTCCCTCTCTGTATCATTCGGGGTGTGCGACTTTATCCACGCTGGGATGAGTTTGTCTCTGATGGCATCTTCCAGCGGTTGAAGTAATGCGCTCACATTTGGAACGGTTCTCATCAAGTAGGTCCAGCGATGTTTGACTACTACTACTACTACTACTAGGTTACTACTACCACTACTACTTACAGCGAATATATTACAGTATAGCAACACCACCACGACTACTACTACTACTACTACTACTACTACTACTACTACTACTACTACTACTACTACTACTACTACTACTACTAGGTTACTACTACCACTACTACTACTACTACTAGGTTACTACTTACAGCGAATATATTACAGTATAGCAACACCACCACGACTACTACTACTACTAGGTTACTACTACTACTACTACTACTACTACTACTAGGTTACTACTACCACTACTACTTACAGCGAATATATTACAGTATAGCAACACCACCACGACTACTACTACTACTACTAGGTTACTACTACTACTACTACTACTACTACTACTATTTTTTTTTTTTTTTTAAATAAACCACTCAATCTGTGCATCCCCTCTTTGGACCCTAGACCAGGTCAGAATAGTCATCAAAGCGCCTGACTTCGTTGTCATTCAGCTACTTCCTATTCTGGGGTAAGCACTCAGACTCATCATCGTGGATTACTACTACTACATTGATTTGTATTTAATATTTTTCATACATTTCATGTTACTACTACTACCATCACCACCTCCACCATCACCACCACCACTACCTTATATTTAATATTGTACACATACTAAATTTCACAAGCATCAGATACTACTATTCTACACCATGCAACTTTAATCCAGTCTCCTTCCTATGCGACCCTCTGCCACTGCTGCCTCGTAGTCTACTTCTGCCACCGTCGCTGGTTGTGGTGCAGACCTTTTTGTTTCCCGCAGGCATAGTAGTGCTGATCTGAGCAATGAGAAAAATAGACGGCATCTCATCCAGGCTACGACGTGGCTCCTAGGCTGTTGCTTCTTCTCTTATATGATCTCTGCTAGTCTTGAATAGAAGCACTGGGCCCTGGGTCCCATCCCTCCTGATGTGGTGAAGACTAGTGGGGTAAAGCTGCCATGTTCGACGTGTAAGATCCTTTCTCCATATGTCCTGACCTTCTCTCGTTCGTTCCTCTTGTGTGCAGCCTCCAGAGACAGCTCGCTGTAGCTGTGGGCCATTGGGTCAAATACTCTTATGTCAAAGAACACTCGCTGTGCATTTGTCCAAAAGCCTCTTGCACTAACGTCCAATCTGCTTCAGTGGATGTGTTGGCCGTCCTGTGCTGCATGATCTCTCTACCCAAGGGAATGAGTGATGGTTCGCTCACCACATCTCTACACACCTCCCTGAGCATGTTCGCTGTTACATCTCTTACTTCATCGTGCCTGATGCTGATGAATCCTCCTTTCTTACATATCATGGTGTGGTCTGTATCGTTGATGGTTCCACAAGGTACTACTACTACTACTACTACTACTACTACAACAACAACAACAACTACTACCACCACTACTACTACTACTACTACTACTACTATAACAACAACAATAACAACATTAACAACAACTACTACTACTACTACTACTACTACTATCTATGTAAGAAATTACGAAATAAAATTAACGAACGAACTACTTATAATAATAATTATGTAGTTAATTTGTGCACTGACCTGGCCTCGAAGGTATAAGAGTCCCTACTCTCATCCATCAGCAGGGAGTCCACATCAAACATCTTATTCTCCAACAGGTACACTATTCGATCTCTGCGGGGTGGGGGTAATGGAGAAAGTTAATCCAGTTTCATATATATGTGTGTGTGTGTGTGTGTGTGTGTGTGTGTGTGTGTGTGTGTGTGTGTTTTAGATACCAGTATATTGCACGTACTGTAACTCGAGAGAGTGGGTATTCTACGAAACATTTATTTATTTATTTATTTATTTTTTGTTTTGTTTTGTTAAACACGACAGTTCCGGCTCCTCCTTGAAGATGGCTCAAAGAAGAGTCAAAACTGCCGTGTGTTTACACATAATACTAACTCCATAATATAGTTTTCCAGTGTTGTATTCAACGAACAGAGATATTTCCATTCATTGGCCTCCTATTTATTTTATTATGCAAGCGTATCAAGAGGAATAACTTTGGGGGGGTTGCTTATTATGCATTAAATGTTAAGTATTTTCATATTTGCTTTTATAGTCTGGTCTCTAAAATGTGCATACTAGGTCCGGAGGTTTTTACAAGTAACTGTAACAAAAAATAAAATAAAAAATAAAATATAATATAACGCAAATAAATAAATACAAAAATAAAACCGGAAAAAGCCAGCGCAGTACCGTTATAATGTTTTAGGTGTCAAACAGACAAATATACTTCCTGCCATCTAGATAGCACTAAAAGCAGGGTTTCTCTTTACACACTTACAGTTAGGAGTCATGTAGATAAACAACAAAGAGATAAGAGTCATGATAACTGTAATCCTTCATTGGCTACTTCTCGGAGACGTGAAAATCTAGAAATCTTCCTTGTTGACAGTGAAAAATTTAATATATATATATACAGTATGTGTGTGTGTGTGTGTGTTTAAATACTCCCAGCCGGGATCGAACCTCCGACATTCAAAACGAGTGTCCAATCATTTAACTCAATACACCATAGTGAGTTAAAAGTTTAGACACTCGTTCTGAATGCCTGAGGTTCGATCCCAGCTGGAAGTATTTAAACATTTATTAGCTCAAGTGTATTTGGGAGATATACTTGATCTATATGTATATATACCCCGGTATACTGTACTGTATATATATATATATATATATATATATATATATATATATATATATATATATATAATGATAACTATAACAATATGTCAGTAGGTGGGGATAACAGAACCTTCAATGTTCCGTTCAACAACCATTATATATTTCCCTAATCAAATAATTAACCCAGAACATACTTACTTGGGGTATTTCTTGGGGTTGACGAAGGTCTTGCACACAGTCTGGGGTCAACCCTTCCACAGCCGAAAAGAACCAGAACAATACCTATTGTACATCAAGTCATAATATCTAATCTGATCTAAAATTTTACCCACAATTTACTAATTCACGCATCATGAATGTCCTTTCCTTTTCTGACCCTATAGGTAACCCAGGAGCCAGGACTCTGCTCACTTTGGGTACTTGTTAAGGTTGAGGCAGAAGGTATCTCTGGGGTCTTGTACACAGTCTGGGATTGAATCATCTACAGCCACCAGGAAATATAACTCGCATATTATTACCTGTCAGAGCCTACACAATCTTAAATCTAGCCCAAATATCCTTCTTACTTGGGGTTGAGGCAGGTGTCTCTGGGGTTTCGTACACAGTCTGGGGGAACCTTCTATGGCCGACAGGAACCAGAACTATACCTACATCTGATCCTATAGCTAACCCAGAACCCTACTCACTTGGGGTATTTCTTGGGGTTGAGGCAGAAGGTGTCTCTGGGATCTTGTACACAGTCTGGAGTTGAACCATCCACGGTTGGCAGGAAGCCCCCTTTGTTGGAGGGGTAGGCTGGTCCCACCTCCGAGGGTAACAGACCCATCACCCAGAAGCTCACACCCAGCACCACGCTCCACTGAAAAGAAGATTAGTGTTAGCTCTACAACCACTCAACCAGGTAAGGTAAAGTACATCTAGCTCATGGTTAACTTAAGGGGAGATGGCTCGTTTTTCTGGTTCCCTTTCTCCCTCGTGTGAAGGGGACCCTAAACCTTCATTTTACTTTTTTCAAGGAATTTTCAAATGTTTGTTTCGATTATTGAAAGCTTCCTATGACACTGTACAATCATAGGAAACATCAAATTTCCACATCTGACACCCATTACTCAACCTACGGGGGCTCCCCCCCTCGCCCCCAAAATCTAAAGTCATCCATCTATTTCTGAAATATTTTAGTTACTCAAATAACTACATTTTCTATAATGCAGACAGCCTAGCTACCTTAGAAAATAGAATAATAGGGATAACTATTCTATAACCAAACCTTTCACACTAGGAAAATAAGTTATGCAATGTTAACTTATAAAGGCGCTTATGTAAAATTATTCTTTTTCAACGTCTGAGGCTATCTATTGATCTGATTACTGTCCGATTGCTTCAATTTATCTTCAAGGGGGATCTAGGGGGTGCACCGTGTTTATCTAAGCTTGATCGAGGTCTAGCGAAGAAACTAAGAAGTAAATTAATACATTAATTAATATACCAAAAAAACGGCCCATCTCCCCTTAACTATCATAATCGAAGAAACGCACACACAAACAAACACACACACACACACATTATTGAGGATTGGCTTTTATTTGGCGTTTTGCATAACGCCTTTTTTCAAATTAAATAAAGTTTGACCTGAAAAAGCTGTGGAGCGAAACATAGTCATTATAAAGGTCCAACTTCGCTTGGTGTTTCTTGTACTACAGTCCGTTCATTCTAGGTTGGGCACAAATCGTAACCCCTAACCTCTCATAACTCAAAAAGGGACTGTAGTTATCGAGCTTATATTTCTACCGAATAGGAAAACTTGGCTAGGGAATATGTGTAGGCTATGAATTGAAGGCTCATTTGCTCTAGCCCTTTTTGAGTTACAGAGGCTAGAGGTTACGATTTCTGCCCAACCTAGAATGAACGAACTATAAAATCAGCCACTTCAGTACGGGTGACGTCATTATTCCTCGTATTCTGGCTATCATTAGACGATTTTATGCAGCTTACGAAGGACGTTTAGTAACCAGAGGTGTAATATATCTCCATTAATTCAATGACTTATTCCTCCTATTCTTCCTATCATTAGACGATTTTATGCGGCTTAGGAAGGACGTCTAGTAATCAGAGAGGTGTAGTATATCTCCATTAATTAGTTGACTATCATAAATCCTTCCAGAACAGAGTAAAACCATCTAATGATAGCCAGAAAATAAATATATTCCCCCGTACTGAAAGGGTTAAGTATATTGGTGACGTCAACAACATTAGTGGTGAGGTTAAGGGGGTAGAGTTTATTTCTTGGTCTATTTATCCATATATTTATTTATTTATATTTTAGTTTCCTCGCTAGAACTCCATCAAGCTTATAAAAACACCCTCTAGACCCCCTTCAAGATAAATTTGTACACTTTTCTGTCCCTGCCAAAGGTCTGTTCCTCCTAAAATTATAGGCTCGCTATCGCTCATCAGGAGAACAAAATCGACACCTAAATGGCACGAGTGGTTCTAATATTGACAACAAAATAGGGTGAAAGGTCATAAAATCGCCAAACTACTGGGCCAAACGTCTTAAAATTTGAAAACTAATGGGGCTAAATATGAGGTAGAATGGGTCCATAAAATCCCCCCCATCCTCCCTTAAAGTGAGCGACGATGGGGTCAAAAGAGGTCACTGGGCATGAGACTGACCTGTGCACTTAGGTCACATGGTCAGGTCAGGGGTCACGGGCAAGAGGGGAAGATACGGCAGAAGGGAGGGGAAGGAAGAGCAGACAATGGAATGGGGGAAGGAAACATTGATAAAGAGAACGAAAAAGGGCAATGGTAAGATACAAATAAATAAATAAATATAATAAAACACAGACAAAAATGAATACCAGAGAGAAAAACGCAGAAATGGAAGAGACATGGAAACGACGGAGATATAGAGGGAGCTCAGAAAATATATATACAAACCATGAAAGAAAACGGAAGAAGTTAAGATTGGAAAAAGAAAGTGGGAAGAAAGATTGAAATGTGGAAAGGAGATAATTGAACTGAGAGAAGAATAAAGCGAGATACATATAGTTACATAGATATATTAAATACACAGCCTTTGCGGTGCCAGTGAGGTGGGCATGGTCAGTAGTTTAATTTAATGGAGACAGCAAACCTCGAATACAGAAAAGTGGAAGAAAACGGAGAACAAAACATAAAGCTCGTTCATCCGAGGTTCAACACCCTTCTGTGTGTCTGTGAGAGAGAGAGAGAGAGAGAGAGAGAGAGAGAGAGAGAGAGAGAGAGAGAGAGAGAGAGAGAGAATGAAAGTAAGCCCCAATGAAGATGAACGTCCGGTTTGTGCCAGTGGAAAGTTAAAAGCACAGCCAATTAGAGATAGTGGATAGATAAATGGAGAGATAAAGATAGGTACATAGATAGATAGATAGATAGATAGATAGATAGATAGATAGACAGATAGATATATATATATTGTTAAATAGATAGGTAGAGGCACATATAGATAGATAGATAGTTAGACAGTTAGACACAGACATACTGTATATAGATAGAAACATAGTGAGATATTAATAGAGTAGACATATATAGACAGACAGATAGATAAATATGTATATAGATAGCTAGATAGATATAGAGATAGACAGTGTTAGTTAGAGACCGACATAGCTATATAGAAACATAGATAGATATGAATAAAGTTATATACTGTAGAGACAGACAGATACAATATTAGATACATAGGCTACACACATAAATAGAAGATTATATTAAGGGGAGGTTTCCACTTGAGGGATTTTTTCTTGACTCCTTTCTCCCTCATGTATAGCCCCATTGCTTTTCTATTTTTAAGACGTTCGCCCCATTATTTTGACAATTTTAAGAACTTTCGACCCATTTCTGTCAATTTTAAGACCTTTCGTGCCATTTAGGTGTCGATTTTATCCTGGCGAGCGATAGCGAGCCTCTAATTTAAGAGGAACCGGCCTTCAGCCGGGACATTTCTCTACCGAAAAATGTACAAATTTATCTTGAAAGGGGCTCAAGGGAGAGTAATTTTAAGCTTGATGGAAGTCTAGGGAATCAACTAAAAACCTCCCCTTAAGCTTAGTAACTCCATCAATAACATTTCAGCTTGGATGTGGCCGAACCCTAGACGATTTTCTTGAGGTTAAAAAGGTCCTCCCCACACCAATGATGTTAAGGGGAGGGGGGGGGGGGTCACCTGCTTTTGTTTTTATCGTTCTCTCTTTCCCTGGCTTGTATCCATTCGGCCCCATTCAACCAACTGTCTTAAGATATTTATCCCCATCCAGGTGTCGATTTCTTTCTGGCGAGCGATAGCGAGCCAGCATTGTATGGAGAAATCAGGCTTCGCCGGAGAGATTTTTCTATCGAAAAATGGACAAATTTAGCTTGCTGTCCAAACAAAAATATATATATGCTGGCTCGCTACCGCTCGCCAGGAAAATATTGACACTTGGATGGGGGTAAACGTCTTAAAACAGTAGGCTGAATGGGGCCGAATGAATACAAGCCAAAGAGAGAGGGAGAGAAAGATACAAAAAGCGAGGTGGGCTCCCTTAACACTATCTGGTTCGACATTTTTGTGGGGTTGTTATGATACTTTGCTTACCGTAATTATTATTGAGGATTTTGCTTGTTTTTGGCATTTTCGAGCAATGTATTTTGTTTGTCCCTTACGCTAAAAAAAAAAAAAAAAACTTCCAAGACTTCCTTCAAATTAAAAAAAATGGCCACCCAGACTCACTTCACGCCAAGTTTCTACATTTTTCGATATTAAGTTACAGGCTCGCTATAACTTGCCCAAAATTAAAATCGACATCTGAATTGGGTAAAGCGTCTTATCATCACCAAACCAATGGGGTGAAAAGTCTTAAAGTCTCCAAACTTGAGTTAGAAAAACAGGAAAGGTCCAAAAGGACTACCTCAGACCTAACAGGGTTAAACCACCCAAGCTTGTAAATGAACTACCATTAATATCAGTTTGTTTTGTGGGTTTAAGGGGACAGTGGCCGGTTTTTTGGTCTATTAATTAATTCATTCATTTGTTTTTTAGTTTCCTCGCTAGACCTCTATCAAGCTCAAAAAAACACCCACGAGACCCCCCTTCAAGATAAATTTTTACATTTTTTGATAGAAATATATCCCGGCCGAAGGCCGGTTCCTCCTAAAATTATAGGCTCGCTATCGCTCGCCAGGAAAACATCGACACCTAAATGGCACGAAAGGTCTTGAAATTTACAACGAAATGGGGCGAAAGGTATTAAAATCGCCAAACTAATGGAAGGAACGTCTTAAAATCTCAAAACTAATGCTAAACATGAGGGAGAAGGAGGGGGCGGGGGGGGGGGGGGGTCCATAAAAAGCGAGTACTACCCCCTTAAACCACCCAAGCTCGTAAATGAACTGCCATTATTATATATTAGTGTTGTTAGTTTAGTGGTGATTATGGTGGGCTGAAGACAATGAAGAATAATGGGCTTGGTTTTGTGTGTGCTGTGGATGTGTGTGTGTGTGTGTGCTTTGCTGTGTTGTGTATGTGTGTGTGTGTGTGCTGTTCTGTGCTGTGTGTGTGTGTGTGCGTGTACTTACTCTAGTTGTACTTACTCTAGTTGTATTGCGGGAGTGAGCATGCTCGTTATTTCCCGCCTCCTATATGTGTAGGTGTTATATGTATCGTTGGAATGGCTGTGGATGTGTGTGTAGTCTGTATTTTAGCCAATTGGCGACATCGGAAACGAAGGCTTAGGGTGGATCTGTATGATACCATTCTCACTATAGACGGTACTGTCTCGCCCGAAGGCTTAGGTAGCCATCAGCTTAGGTGAACCATATGATACCCATCTCGCCTTGTACCATTTTTGCCAACCCCAGATGGGACGTCACAACGTCGTCCACTTATTCCAGGTACCTATTTACAGCTAGGTGAACTGAGGCTAACACATGAAAGGAGACAAGCCCAATTTGTCTCCGCCCGGCCGGGGATTGAACCCCCGACCCCTCGTGTGTGAGACGAGAGCTCTACCTACTAGGCTACGGGCTGTGTGTGTGTGTGTGTGTGTGTGCTGTGCTGTGTGCGTGTGTTTGTGTGTGCTGTGCTGTGTGTGTGTGTGTGTGCTGTGCTGCGTGTGTGTGCAGTGATGTGTGTGTGTGTGTGTGTGTACTTACACTAGTTGTACTTACACTAGTTGTATTTGCGGGAGTGAGCATGCTCGTTAATTCCCGCCTCCTAAGATATGTTTGTCATACCGTGCTTTGAAACTATGCACTGATGGTGCAGACACTACTTCGGCTGGCAATTTGTTCCACCCACTAATCGAGTTGGTAGGAAATCTTGTACTTACACTAGTTGTATTTGCGGGAGTGAGCATGCTCGTTAATTCCCGCCTCCTAAGATATGTTTGTCATACCGTGCTTTGAAACTATGCACTGATGGTGCAGACACTACTTCGGCTGGCAATTTGTTCCACCCACTAATCGAGTTGGTAGGAAATCTTTTACTTTTCAGATCAGATTTACTATTAAGCACTTTTAGTTTGTAGCTGTGACCTCTTGTTCTCTCACCTCCATCCCTCTCTATGAAGTTTTCTTGGTCGATTTTGTCAATACCTCTAACACATTTGTATATCTGAATTTGCTGTCCTCGTTTCCTTCTCTGTTCCAGTGTAGGTAGATTCAATCTCTCGAGCCTCTCTTGGTACTCCAAATTTTCCAAACCTGGGATCATCCTCGTAGCTGCTCTCTGTACCCTCTCAATTTTGTGGATATGTTTCTTCATGTGAGGGGACCACACTACAGATGCATATTCCATCCTGGGTCTTATTATTGCCGTTATTATTTGTTTCATGGTGTTTTCATTAAGATAATTGAAAGACATCCTGATATTTGCCAATAGTGCTAGTGATTCTCTCACTATCTTATTTACGTGGCTTTCTGGAGACATGTTATCCTTAAATTCTATCCCCAAGTCTTTTTCTTTTTCTGCTTTGGGAATCACTTCGATTCCTAGTTTATAATCTTTTCTAGGTCTGTACTTGCTTTTACCCATTTCTAGAGTCTTACATTTCCCTGCATTGAACTCCATATTCCATTTGATGCTCCATTCATGGATCTTTTGCAAATCTGCTTGGAGCTCAAGGCAATCCTCCTGGGTTCTGATCGTTTTAAGCAGCTTAGCATTGTCCGCAAACATGCTCATGTAGCTTGTTAGTCCCTCAGGTAAGTCATTTACAAATATTAGAAACATGATTGGGGCTAGGACAGATCCTTGTGGTACCCCACTCGTAATTTGAGTCCAGTTTGACGATTTCCCCCTTACTGTTGTTCTCATCTGTCTTCCGCTAAGGTAGCTCTCCATCCATTTCAGCAGTTTGTCTCCTACTTTTCCCTCATGTTTTAATTTCCACAGCAATCTCTTGTGTGGAACTTTGTCAAATGCCTTTTTAAAGTCTAGGTAGGCACAGTCTACCCATCCTTCCCTCTTGTCCACTGTGTCTATTACTCTAGAGTAAAAACTCAACAAGTTGCTTACACATGATCTGCCTCCTCTGAATCCAAATTGTCGGTCAGTAATTAATCTTTTGGATTCCAGGTAGTTAACCCCTTTGTCCCTTATTAATCCTTCCAGAATCTTCATGAGGATGCTCAATAGTGATACAGGTCTATAGTTCAGTGGTTTATCTCTGCTTCCTCCCTTAAATATAGGAATAATGTTTGCTCTTTTCCATTCTGTAGGTACTATCCCTGTGTCCAATGATTTGGTCATTATGTCATATAACGGTATACTCAGTTCCTTAGCATTTTCTTTAATAATCCAGCCTGATACTCCGTCCGGTCCAGCGGCTTTGTTTGGATCCACCTTACTCATTTTGTCTATGAGCTCTGGTCTGTTAAATGTGACTTCCGGCATTTCCTCTGTACCTATCTCATTGGTTTCTGGTGCAATGAATTCTCCTTCTTTTGTAAATACTGATGCAAAATTTCTATTTAGTTCTTCCGCAATCTCTGTATCCTCTTCTATGATTCTGTTTCCACTTTTAATCATTACGATCGTGGCTTTTATCTTCCTTTTGCCGTTTACAAACTTGAAAAACATTTTTGGATTCTTTTCATAGTTCTCCACTATCCCTTTCTCATGGTTTGCCTCTGACCTCCTCCTCATTTCTGTGTATTTGTTTCTGTCCTCTTTATACTTTTGCCTGTTATCTTCCGAATCCCAGTTTCTCATCTTTTTCCAGGCTTTGTTTTTTGCTTCCTGTGCTTGCCTACATTCGCGGTTAAACCATACTTTGCGATTACTTTTTTTCCTTTTATTAATGTACTTAGGGACAAAAGTATTTATACCAGTATCATAGATCTCCATGAATGCCTTGAGTTTTTTGTCTACCTCACTTTCAGATAACACCTGATCCCAATTTTGTGACTTGAAAACATCCCGTAGTCCTTCGAAATCGGTTCTGGAATACATCCAGTGATTTTCCTTATGCTTTTCCCTTCCCTTGGGTAGATTATACTTCAATAGTAAGTCTATGTCTAGAACTGCATTGTCGCTTTTTCCTAGTGGGCATAGGTACTGAATACTTTGAACCTCCTCCTCCCTTCTTGTGAATAGAAGGTCCAATCTAGCTGGTTGATCACTTCCCCTTACTCTTGTTGACTCTTTTACATGTTGGTATATAGAATTTTCCATGGCCATACTTAAAAATTCATAGCCCCAACTTTCCTCCCCTGCTCCGGCTTCAAGATCTTCCCAATTCACTTCCTTCCAGTTAAAGTCCCCACACATGACTATTTCATCCTTTGAAGCCAAGATATTTCCTAGCACACTAATTGTTTCCTTACGCATTAGGCTATGCTCCTCCTTACCCCATGTCTTCGTCTTGGGAGGTACATACGCTACTATCACCACTATTTTTTCGTTTCCACCAATCTCTATTGCTAAAACTTCTGCTGTTGAAGTTTCTAGTTTTATCTCAGACACAATCAAATCTTTCCTAGTAAGGATGCACACTGCACCTCCATGTCTAAATTTTCTGTCCCTCCTCCAAATCCTGTATTCAGACCATCCTAGCAAATTTATATCAAGGTCTTCTCTTAGTTTTGTCTCAGTGAGACATACTATTTCTGATTTCTTAGTATTGAGTAAGTCTGTTAGTTCTAGTTTCTTAGAGATTAGCCCATCGACATTGCTATATAGAATCCTTATACTTTCTAGTCCCCCATTACCTGCTCCAAGCGCCTTATCTGCGGCGGTCTGTTCCCTACCCTCTTTTACTTTTAGTTTCTTTTTACCGAAAGTTTCATAATCTTCCCCTTTCTTACTCCGTAAAAAAACTTATTCTTTTCTTGTTCTGTCCTCTTGCTATTTTCCTCCTTGGCGGTTTTCCTTAGTTCAGCCTCCTTCTTTCTCTTTTTCTGGTAAGTCTCGCCTGATGTAGATTTTGTCCTTACCCTCTAACCCTTTTAGCCTAGCCGCTACTGCCATGATTTCATCACATGTCCTTCTTGACTTAAATTCAATTTTTACCAGTCTATTGTATTCCTTTGTATATTTTCCCAGCCTAAACATGTCTGATATTTCCTCCTTCCAGGTGTCCTCCTCATCTTTAATAGATTCCAGAATCTTGTTGATGCGACCTTCATCCTGCTCTTTTCGTTTTGTCCAGTCTAGTTCCTCCTTTTCTTCCACCCCTGATATTATGAGGCAGTTAGCCCTACGACTTTCTTCCTGGATGGCCTGAGAGTTTTCGTGGATGCCTTGCTTAACCATACATGTGTGTGTGTGTGTGTGTGTGTGTGTGTGTGTGTGTGTGTGTTTAAATATACATATGGAATAAATAAATACATGAATAAATAATGTATAAAATATTAAATATAAACATTGTGTGAAATAGTCGACAAAGCAAACAGGTGAAACATACCTGCCTTAGCTTAAGGGGGGTGACCTGTGTTTGTTTTGTCCTTTTCTATCTTTCTCTGGCTTGTATCCATTTGGCCCCATTCAGCCTACTGTTATAAGATGTTTATCCCCATCCAGGTGTCAATTTTTTACTGGTGAGCGGTAGCGAGCCAGCGTATTTTTTTTAATTTTGTTTGACAGCAGGCTAAATTTGTAAATTTTTCGATAGAAAAATGTCTCCGGCGAAGCCGGATTTCTTCATATAATGCTGCCTCGCTATCGCTCGCCAGGAAGAAATCGACACCTAGATGGGGATAAACGTCTTAAAATAGTTGGTTGAATGGGGCCGAATGGATACAAGCCAGAGAAAGAGAGAAAAGGTCAGAAATCACAAACAGCAGGTCACCCCCCTTAACTGATATGCAAATATTTAAATAAATAGTAAATTAACAAATACATAGGAATGCAGATAAATAATGAAATTAATAAATAAATATGTGGATGGATGTATTATACGTTATATGTGGATGGATGTATTATACGTTATATGTGGATGGATGTATTATACGTTATATGTGGATGGATGTATTATAAGTTATATGTGGATGGCTGTATTATACGTTATATGTGGATGGCTGTATTATACGTTATATGTGGATGGCTGTATTATACGTTATATGTGGATGGCTGTATTATACGTTATATGTGGATGGCTGTATTATACGTTATATGTGGATGGATGTATATTATACGTTATATGTGGATGGCTGTATTATACGTTATATGTGGATGGCTGTATTATACGTTATATGTGGATGGCTGTATTATACGTTATATGTGGATGGATGTATTATACGTTATATGTGGATGGCTGTATTATACGTTATATGTGGATGGATGTATTATACGTTATATGTGGATGGATGTATTATACGTTATATGTGGATGGCTGTATTATACGTTATATGTGGATGGATGTATTATACGTTATATGTGGATGGCTGTATTATACGTTATATGTGGATGGATGTATTATACGTTATATGTGGATGGATGTATTATACGTTATATGTGGATGGCTGTATTATACGTTATATGTGGATGGATGTATTATACGTTATATGTGGATGGATGTATTATACGTTATATGTGGATGGATGTATTATACGTTATATGTGGATGGATGTATTATACGTTATATGTGGATGGATGTATTATACGTTATATGTGGATGGCTGTATTATACGTTATATGTGGATGGATGTATTATACGTTATATGTGGATGGATGTATTATACGTTATATGTGGATGGATGTATTATACGTTATATGTGGATGATGTATTATAAGTTATATGTGGATGGATGTATTATACGTTATATGTGGATGGATGTATTATACGTTATATGTGGATGGATGTATTATACGTTATATGTGGATGGATGTATTATACGTTATATGTGGATGGATGTATTATACGTTATATGTGGATGGATGTATTATACGTTATATGTGGATGGATGTATTATACGTTATATGTGGATGGATGTACTATACGTTATATGTGGATGGCTGTATTATACGTTTTCTACAGTATGAATATTCAGAGGAGATGGGTCGTTTTTCTGGTCCGCCTTCTCCTTTACAATAAGCCCTATTAGTTTTCAGATTGTATGACGTCCGTCCCATTAGTTTGACGATTTTAAGACCTTTCGCCCCATTTCTTTGTCTATAAGACTTTTCGTGTCATTTAAGTGTCGTTTTTGTTCCGGCGAGCGATAGCGAGCCTTTAATTTAAGAGGAAACGGATTTCGGCCGGGACATGTTTCTATCGCGAAAATGTACACATTTATCTTGAAAGAGAGTCAGGGGGGGGGGGGGGGGAGCTTGATGGAGGTCTCGGGGGAAACTTAAAAAAAAAAAAAAAAAAAAAAAAAAAAAAAAAAAAAAAAAGTTATAAATATACTGTATATTAATGAGGAAGTAAATACGCCCTTACCCCTTAAAGTATACGATCAATAATTAACCCTTTCAAGATGCAATGATTATGAATTTCGTTTCTGCTTTCTGGCTATTATTAGACGATTTTAATCAGATTAGAAAGGGTATATGGAAGTCAGAGGGTTAATTGGGATAGTCCTTACCATTATTTCTCACAGATCCTTCCTAAGCTGCATGAAATCGTCTAATGATAGCCAGAATAAACTGTCAAACGTGTCATAATCTTCAAAGGGTTAACGAACATAAGATAAACTAAATATCAGATGAATAGAAATAATTGAAATTTAATTGTCGACTAGCGAGTTTCGTTCTATAAGGAAGTTGGAGCTGTAGGCAACGATAGTCAATATAAATACCATAATGATGTAGGTTTCTGATGGCTAGCAAGTATGTTGAATTGGGTGTTATGTATTTATTAATGTAGTATAACCGTATTTTAGCTGGTAATTCTGTTAAATATCGGTGTCTACAGCTCCAACTTCCTTATAGAACGAAACTCGCAAGTCGACAATTGACCCCTTGCGAGTTTCAGGCTATAAGGAAGTTGGAGCCGTGAACATCGATAGCAAACAGAAATGCAATAATAATTTAAGTTTCTGATGGATAAATGGTATGTTGAATTGGGTTTTATGTATTTATATATGTACTACGACCGTATTTTAGCTGTAAATGATGTTAAATATCGTTGTCTACAGCTCCAACTTCCTTATAGAACGAAACTCGGCAATTACTAGTTCAACGCGACAAATAACACCCGTATACAAATAAACTACACGAACACATAAACACATACAAATAACACCCGTATACAAATAAACTACACGAACACATAAACACATACAAATAACACCCGTATACAAATAAACTACACGAACACATAAACACATACACTCCGAAACTGACCACGGTTAAGGGAGAGGTACTCGCTTTTTCTGGACCCCTTCTTCCTCATGTTTGGCATATTGGTTTTGAGATTTTAAGACGTTGTTTCCGTTTGTTTGGCGGTTTCGAGACCTTTCGCCCCATTTCTTTGTCAATGTTAAGACTTTTCGTACCATTTAGGTGTCGATTTTTTGTTCCTGGCAAGCGATAGCTAGACTGTAATTTTAGAAGGAACCGAAAAATGTACAAATTTATCTTGAAAGTGGGTCTAGGGTATGTTTGTTAAAGCTTGATGGAGGTCTAGCGAGGAAACTACAAAATATATAAATACATAATATACTGTATATATCGACCAAAAAACCAAGCACTACCCCCTTAAGAAATACTATCGGTCATTTCCTTCGCATGTAACTTCGCCTACATTATAATCGATTATATCAACCTAAATCTATCCTAAACTTGATACAAATGAACATAAATCTATAAGGGGAGATGGGCGTATTAATTTGCCTATTGTATTATTTATATAGTTTTTTAGTTTCCTCCCTAGACCTCCATCAACCTGTAAAAAACACCCCCTAGACCCCCCTTTAAGATAAATTTGTACATTTTTCGGCAGAAAAATGTCCCGGCCAAAGGCCGATTACTCTTAAAATTACAGGCTAGCTATCGCTCGCCAGGAACAAATCGACACCTAAATGGCACGAAAGGTCTTAATATTGTCAAAGAAATGGGGCGTAAAGTCTTGAAATCGCCAAGCTAATGGGCCAAACGTCTTAAAATCTAAAAATCAATGGGGCTAAACACGAGGGAGAAGGGGGCCAGATAAACCAGACCATCTCCCTTAAACGAATCCTTATCTAAACCTTTAGCCCCATTAGTTTTCAGATTTTAAGACGTTCGCCCCATTAGTTTGTCGATTTTAATACCTTTCGTCCCATTTCTATATCAATATCAAGACTTATAGTGCCATTTAGGTGTTGATTTTTTTCCTGGCGAGCGATAGCAAGCCTGTAATTTTAAGAGAATCCGGCCTTCAGCCGGAACATTTTTCTATCGAAAAATGTACACATTTATCTTGAAGGAGAGGCTAGGGAATGTTTTTTTAAACTTGATGAAGGTCTAGCGAGAACACTAAATAATAAACTTGATGAAGGTCTAGCGAGAACACTAAATAATAAACTTGATGAAGGTCTAGCGAGAACACTAAATAATAAACTTGATGAAGGTCTAGCGAGAACACTAAATAATAAACTTGATGAAGGTCTAGCGAGAACACTAAATAATAAACTTGATGAAGGTCTAGCGAGAACACTAAATAATAAACTTGATGAAGGTCTAGCGAGAACACTAAATAATAAACTTGATGAAGGTCTAGCGAGAACACTAAATAATAAACTTGATGAAGGTCTAGCGAGAACACTAAATAATAAACTTGATGAAGGTCTAGCGAGAACACTAAATAATAAACTTGATGAAGGTCTAGCGAGAACACTAAATAATAAACTTGATGAAGGTCTAGCGAGAACACTAAATAATAAACTTGATGAAGGTCTAGCGAGAACACTAAATAATAAACTTGATGAAGGTCTAGCGAGAACACTAAATAATAAACTTGATGAAGGTCTAGCGAGAACACTAAATAATAAACTTGATGAAGGTCTAGCGAGAACACTAAATAATAAACTTGATGAAGGTCTAGCGAGAACACTAAATAATAAACTTGATGAAGGTCTAGCGAGAACACTAAATAATAAACTTGATGAAGGTCTAGCGAGAACACTAAATAATAAACTTGATGAAGGTCTAGCGAGAACACTAAATAATAAACTTGATGAAGGTCTAGCGAGAACACTAAATAATAAACTTGATGAAGGTCTAGCGAGAACACTAAATAATAAACTTGATGAAGGTCTAGCGAGAACACTAAATAATAAACTTGATGAAGGTCTAGCGAGAACACTAAATAATAAACTTGATGAAGGTCTAGCGAGAACACTAAATAATTAACTTGATGAAGGTCTAGCGAGAACACTAAATAATAAACTTGATGAAGGTCTAGCGAGAACACTAAATAATAAACTTGATGAAGGTCTAGCGAGAACACTAAATAATAAACTTGATGAAGGTCTAGCGAGAACACTAAATAATAAACTTGATGAAGGTCTAGCGAGAACACTAAATAATAAACTTGATGAAGGTCTAGCGAGAACACTAAATAATAAACTTGATGAAGGTCTAGCGAGAACACTAAATAATAAACTTGATGAAGGTCTAGCGAGAACACTTGATGAAGGTCTAGCGAGAACACTTGATGAAGGTCTAGCGAGAACACTTGATGAAGGTCTAGCGAGAACACTAAATAATAAATTAATATATACATAAATAGACCCCCCCAAAATATCCACTGTCCCCTTAACCCAATGAAAATTAATCCATACATTAATTCACCTAATTAAAGTTTGATAGAAACAGTTAATCTACATTAGTTTTTTTTTCTCAACTGAGTAGAAAAGTGTTAGTGTTCTCTGGCAGTCCATAATTACACTTCTCTTTATCTAGCAAAAACAATTTTATTATATAAGTAACACCCCGTTCTTAACATTAATCATCAATTACAAACCAAAATGTACTTGAATAAGCTAATGAAAGCATATGGTCCTCCCGGGCTTCGAACTCGGAACACCACACCCAGAACATAAGCACCTAAACCATATGTAAGAGAAGGAGGCAAAAGGCCTAAAATAAGTGTCCCCCCCAAAAAAAAAAAAAATAATAGAATGATAGAGAGCCAAATTCAAAGTAGGTTAGAACCAAGTTTGAAACAGTTTAAGTCGTACGATGTGGGACACAACATTGGAAAACTAAACTTACATACTGGGAAAAAAAAAAAAAAAAAAAAAAAAAAAATATATATATATATATACCGGGTGTATGTATATATATATATATATATATATATATATATATATATATATATATATATATATTGTTAAGACACCACAGTTTCAGGCACACCTCAGGAGGGTTCAAGATGAGCCGAAACTGTTGTGTCTTTACAACAACAACAACAACAACAATATAATATTGATATTGACAATAATATTTTTTTTTTTTTTTTTTTCCAACTTTCTTCCTCTCGGGCATAGGCTGAGAGCCTTAACATTCACCGCTTTACAATGAACAGTGAATCCTGTGAGGTCTTGTTCCAGTCTAGGGAGTGAGACATGTGAAGCACGTAGAGTACAACGAGCACCTGCCATCTTGCCTTCACATGAGGCACGGTGCTCACTCATGGCCCGAAACGACCCAATCTCTGAAGCCACCTCGTTCCCGTGCTTCACTGTCTCACCCCCTACACTCGGACTCTCACACTTACACACACACACAACGCCACCTGTTGAGCAGATAACTCACCAGGCATTGCACCCCTATAGCATATTTTGAATATGGGAATATTCATACAGTGCTATTTAATCAGGGAACAATGAGGGTATTTTATTGACGTTTCGGTGGGCTTGTGGTAATGCACTGATACTAGGTACAGCACAAATTCCATCCCAATAATATCTTCCCATTGATACATCGGGATTTGAACCTGGGACCTTTGGATTACCAGGCCAGTGGCAAGACCACTCCACCACACATATAGTATAGTATGTACTGTATATACTCAGGCACATAGCCCACAGCATCACACACATCTAGGTCACCCAGGAGAAGAGCCAGAGACCCAGGTCCACTTTGGGGTCCCCAGCTAAGACACCCAGGTCCCAGACCTCCCGGAGAGGTTCGGTCTCAGCAGGCAGACATGCAGTGAATCCCACACCACAATGCTCGTCCGCCTTACTTCCAGGCATGGCCCTTCACAAGGTAGACTGCCTCCCCGGCCCAGGCGCCTGACGGACTATTCTCTAGTCCAACTGGAACCAGGACCCCTCTCCCTACGACCGAATTCTCACTCATCTATTCACAAGCATTCTCCATTCATTCCTATTCATTATCACTTCTCTTGCCTGTTCTTAAGTCATCCCTCTACCTTCCAACGCTTGTACTACACCATCTCTCCATCTCATCCGAGGTTTTCCTCTCCCTCTACCTCCCCTTGTTTCTGACTCATATACTCTCTTTGTAAGCCTTTCATCTCCCATTCGTTCAACATGTCCATACCAGCACAGCACCCTTCTGTCCACTCTGGCCGATAAAGTTTCCTGTTGTTCCACTCTCCCACGTACCTTTTCATTCCTCAATCTGTCTCTATGTGTCACTCCAAACATACTCCTCAAGCAGCTCATCTCCATCACATCCAACTTTCTTCTCTCTTGTGCCTTCAGAGCCAATGTCTCAGCCCCATACATCACTGTTGGTACAACTATCCCTTGATACATTGCACGTTTAGCTTTCATTTCGAGATTTCTCACCTTCCACATAGTATACTTCCCATTGCTCCAAAAACTTTCCTTCCTTCACATACTCTCTGTCTTACCTCTGTTTCCACACCTTGTTGCAATCTTTTGCAGCAAGCTCGAATATGGATCAAAAGACTTAAGGGCGAACTAACATGTCTCCGAAATGACCCAAAATAGCTGAAGACGAACAACCAGCCATCTTCTCGGTAATCTGCCGACCCGTTAAGTGCCCGTTATTACCGCCGACGGAAAAAAAAATATGAGTGGAACCTGTTTGGATGTTGTGAAAAGATAAGGCCGAGAGCGGGAATGAACGATATTATGTGGATCACTGGTGTTCAGGGAAGGCTGAGCGAACATTTATGAAGGGCAGTCAAGTATTTTGGGAAGGATTACGTTAAGTGGAACAAGACATATTTCTTAAGGGGAGATAGGCCGTTGTTCTGATCCCCTTTCTCCCTCATACTTATTCCCATTAGTTTTGAGATTTTAAGACGCTCGGCCCATTAGTTTGACGATTTCAACACCTATCAACCTATTTCGTTGACAATTTTCAGACCTTTCGTGCCATTTAAGTGTCCATTTTATCCTAGTGAGCGATAGCGAGCCTGTAATTTTAAGAGGAACCGGCCTTCGGTCGAAACATCTTTCTACCGAAAAATGTACACATGTATCTTGAATGGGGGTCTAGGAGTTTTTTTTTAAAGCTTGATGGAGGTCTAGCGAAGAAACTAAAACATAGATGAATATATAAATCATAGACCAAAACAATATCCACTATCCCCTTAACTGTGATTGTTATGTTACATACAGTTGCCCACATAAGTTCTGTTCCTCGTCGTGATCCTATGAACGTATAATTAGTATGAAACTATGAATGAATCGCAAGGGTGTTTTTTTTCTTTTAATTATCAGTTGACTAATCAGATGAGTTAACAACTGCATAAGAAACAACACTCGTAATTCAACCAGGCGCATTATAATTGCCCTAGATGTGTGTGAATTTGTGTTTTTATTTATGTTTGTTCGTTGTTTTATGTTGTTTTTGTGTTTTCCCTGTTCTTGCTCTGTCTTGAGTCGGCCACCCCCAAGAAAAAAAGGAAAACAAAATAATAAAATAGAATGAAATAGAAAATAAAAATAAACATAGGTAAAGTGTGGATTGGGCCTGAGCATATAGATAGATAGATAGATAGATAACATTATAATTCTATGTATAAGATCACGGAGAGGAACAGAATTTATGTGGTCAATTGTACGGTTGGCCAAATAAGTCATGTATCTGCTGTACTTATGTTTTGCTCGCTGTGTGCTGTATTAATGTCTGTCAGATGTTGAATAGGGTGTGTAAAGCTAGGAACATGTTTGCATATCTCACTCGAAATGTTGAATTAATGCTTAGATAGTGCTGATACCAAAATTATTGATCGAAATATACTTGGTGCCGCGACATCACTTATTTGGCCGACTGTACAGTACCGTGAACGATAATATACCATGTGCAGGAACGATATAATGTAGATCACTGGTGCAATATTAGCGTGAACAAACATTAGTGGAAAGCAGTGAAGCATTATGGGAAAGCTTACGAATGCGGCAAGAAGAAAAAGTAGTTTAATATTACTTATACCTTACAATAACATGACATCTGCATATATTTCCTGTTTATACTGGACGATTATATACAGCTACGGAGGGACCTCTTGTATTTAACCTCTTCAGCACGATGGCGTAATTTTCATCATGTTCTTGTTACCATCAGATGAGAGAGAGAGAGAGAGAGAGAGAGAGAGAGAGAGAGAGAGAGAGAGAGAGAGAGAGAGAGAGAGAGAGAGAGAGAGATTGAAGTGGGCAGGGTTGAAACTAGCTATACTACTACTAATATCCCCGAGGGGCGAAGATGACCTATTCCGGGCGGCTTGTGTGTGTGTGTGTCCTAATACTAACCCAGCAAACCCGAACAGAGACACACACACCTCTCTCTCTAACACACACACATACACACACACACACACATACACACACACCCACCTCTAACACACACACACATACACACAGTAACTGAGTAACACACACCTCTAACACACACATACACATCTCTCGCTATCATACACACACACACACACACACACACCTCTAACACACACACACACACATCTCTAACACACACACACATACACACACACACACACACACACAGTAACTGAGTAACACACACCTCTAACACACACACACATACACATCTCTCGCTATCATACACACACACACACACACACCTCTAACACACACACACACACACATCTCTAACACACACACACACACACACACCTCGTTATCATACACATAGCATACACAGTTACACACACATCTTTTGCTCTCTCATAACTTTCAAGAGAGTTAAACTCTCAAAAGGCTCAGCCAATGTAGCAATATTTGTGTATAATCCATTTGTATTATACTGTACATTGTGTGGCTAAACACAATATGTAATTCTATGTTATCCTAACTTACGCATAATTACAAACCCTACACACACATAGTCTATACTTACAAACACACTCTTAACTCTCTCTCTCTCTCTCTCACACACAGATACCAAATAAAGGGCCTCACTAAGTCTCATGGACATCAATTCCTTCCTTCTCGGGATATTGTGCTAAAGAACAGAGCAATCTGCAATCTATCGTTAAGGGAGCCCACCTCGCCTTTTTTCTTTTTCTCTCCCTCTCTCTTTGGCTTGTATCTATTCGGCCCCATTCAGCCTACAGTTTTAAGACGTTTACCCCAATCCAGGTGTCAATATTTTCCTGGCGAGCGGTAGCAAGCCAGCATATATATATTTTTGTTTTGACAGCAAACTAAATTTGTAAATTTTTCTATAGAAAAATGTCTCCAGCGAAGCCGGATTTCTCCATACACTGCTGGCTCGCTATCGCTCGCCAGGAAGAAATTGACACCTGGATGAGGATAAACGTCTTAAAACTGAATGGGGCCGAATGGATACAAGCCAGAGAAAGAGAGAAACGGAGAGAAAGGTATAAAAGGCAAGTGACCCCCCTTAATCAAAATGTAAAACTTGCAACACAAACAAACCAAAATTAGAAACTGCCCAATATAAAGACGACCGAACTCGTCAAAATAACTATGTAGAAACAACGTATGGAATATTTAGCAAAGCAATAATTGGCACTCTATCACTCTTTCAACTTTGAGGAAGACACTTGTAACAAACAGCTTTGCCATTTGTCTCCCTCATACACACATAAATAATACAAATTAAATTAAAGAACGTCCCTTTTCAAAAAATAGTCCCAGAAACTCATCATAGAAAAATAATGATTCTACAATAAAAAAAAAAAAAAAAAAAAAAAAAAAAAAAAAAATAATAATAATAATAATAATAATAATAATAATAATAATAATAAAATATAATAAAACAAAACTATATATTGAGAATAATGCCATCCATCAGTACCCAGGTCTTTACCCCACGTCCATAATGGGAAAGCTCACACGTAGCAAAATTTGTCCACAGGTTTTTGTCTGCTTCGTTTGATTGATGGCTAGACATTGGCCCCAGCGGACACTCCCAAAATCTTACCCCTAAAATCCTTACCATTTCTAATTGTTGATTTTGGATGGCGTCACTGAGCAAATGTAAGCTTTTCAATTCTATGAGGTCAACAAGTATATGTGCCACCTTTTAAGTCATTTACCACATGAATCTAACAAAAGATCCGCCTGTATGAGCTCGCCCATTGAGGGAGGGTCCAGCCACACACGCCCACACACACACACACACACACACACCAAGGCCGGGGGCACACTTTCTTCTTCTATTGAGAGGAAATACTCGGCATGCCTGGATGTCCCTGCTGATTCTAATACATACCCCCCCCCCTCCTCTCTCTTTCTCCCCCCCTCTCTCTCTTAAATTATCCTTTGACAATCTGATTTTCAAATATCTAATCTATTATATATATATATATATATATATATATATATATATATATGCTTAAGATAGGGAGATATAGGAAAGTAGATATAAGAGAGAATGTACTGTATGTGTACGTGTGAACCGTTGATGTCAATGTTATATGTGCATGTACACGTACCTGTGTGTGTGTGTGTGTGACGTGTGCGTGTGTGTGTGTGCGTGTGTGTGTGTGTGTGTTAGCAAGTGTGTGTGTATGTGTGAGCGTGTGTGTGTGTTAGTGTGTGTGTGTTAGTGTGTGTGTGTTAGCAAGTGTGTGTGTGTGTGTGTGAGCGTGTGTGCGTGTGTGTTAGTGTGTGTGTGTGTGTGTGTGTGTGTGTGTGTGTTAGTGTGTGTGTGTGTGTGTGTGTGTGTGTGTGTGTGTGTGTGTGTGTTAGTGTGTGTGTGTGTGTGTGTGTGTTAGTGTGTGTGTGTGTGTGTGTGTTAGTGTGTGTTTTAGTGTGTGTGTGTGTGTTAGTGTGTATGTGTGTGTGTGTTAGTGTGTGTGTGTGTGTGTGTGTGTGTTAGTGTGTGTTTTAGTGTGTGTGTGTGTGTGTTAGTGTGTGTGTGTGTGTACAGACATGAGGGTATGTAACCAACCATGACCATAAACAGCAAATAACTCTCCCTCATTTTCACTGGAGATGAATAATGAGGGGACACTAACCTCACCTATGTCACGTCAACAGGGAGAGTTATAGTGACCTCTTTACATTATACAATGAACTATAGGGAGAATTAGGGACTACCTTCTCCCTCATGCTTAACCCCGTTAGTTTTATATTGCCCCCCCCCATTAGTTTGGCTATTTTAAGACCTTCCGCCCCAATTCTTAATAAATTTTAAGACTTTTCGTGCCATTTAGGCGTCAATTTGTGCCTGGCGAGCCTGAAATTAGGAAGGAACCGGCTTTCGGCCAGGGCCAAAAGTGTTGTATTATTTGTTTTTATGTGTGTGTGTGTGTGTGTGTGTGTGTGTGTGTGTGTTTAAAGCTTGATGGAGGTCTAGAGAGGAAACTAACAAAGCAAAATACGTCCCGTTATTCGTCTTTACCCATAACACCTTTAATAACAAACCTTCAGTAATATTGACTACCAGTGGGCGTAGGTAGGAATAATGAGGTCAGGTAAATACATGACCTTAGGGGGGGGTCACCTGTTTTTGTTCTGTCCTTTTCTATCTTTCTCTGGCTTGTATCCATTTGGCCCCATTCAGCCTACTGTTTTAAGACGTTTATCCCCATCCAGGTGTCAATTTTTTACTGGTGAGCGGTAGCGAGCCAGCATATTTTTTAAATGTTTTTTACAGCAAGCTAAATTTGTACAATTTTCGATAGAAAAATTTCTCCGGCGAAGCCGGATTTCTTCATATAATGCTGGCTCGCTATCGCTCGCCAGGAAGAAATCGACACCTGGATGGGGATAAACGTCTTAAAATAGTTGGCTGAAGGGGGCCGAATGGATACAAGCCAGAGAAAGAGAGAAAAGGAGAAAAATAAAAAAAACAGGTCACCCCCCTTAAACAGAATTATACACACACATACAGTTCGTACACATACACATATAAAGACACGTACAATATGCACATACATAACTTGACTGCAAAACACACACACACACATACATACAATATCCAAAACACACACACACTCAAATACACACACACACACACACTCAAATACACACATACACACACACAAACACACACAGACATACAGTATACACACACACATAGACACTTTCACTTACATAGTTTTATACACATTCGCTCTCTCTCCCTCTCCGTCTCCCTCCCTCCCCCCATCTCTCTCTCTCTCTCGCTCTCGCTCTCTCTCTCTCTCTCTCCCTATTTGCCAAAGTGCTTGAAGATTTCTATTACTCAGGTTGTTTGAGATTTTACCTGCACAAGCAAACTTAAAAGTACTTCGGAGAGAGATTTACATAGATACACTGGCCACACAGATCTTACGATCCCTACGAGGTGACCAGGAGTTAATCCTAATAGAGATAGCAACCCTAAGAGAAAGTGGAAGGAAAGGATAGCAAAGATGAAGGCTCTCTCCCCACCCTCCGCTCCCTCCGGCAATATGCCGTACATGAAAATAGTTAGAAGTGAATAACCTTGCAGGGCTTGGAAATCGCCTGAAGGAATTT
>CM064503.1:17590050-17617550 GCA_032716605.1 Paralithodes platypus
AATCAAATCGGTTACCACTATGTCAATTAACACCTTAGCTCCCACATATTCACCCTAAGCTGAAACGAATCGTCTAATGATAGTCAGAAAATACTGTAAAAAAAAAAAAAAAAAAAAAAAAAATGTAACTGGATATTCACGAATTATGTCTGTGTAACTAATTACCCCGATATAATAATAACATACTTCTACGCGCTTTACATTCAAACGCTCACATCCTTAACCCCTTCTGTACCGGCGACGTCTTTTCATTTTTATTCTAGCTACTATTAGACGATTTTAATCAGCTTAACAAGGACCTCCAATAATTAACAGGCTTCAAACTATCTCACTTAACCTTTTTTAATACCACGCATCCTTCTGAAACTGCACGAAATCGTCTAAGTAAAGCTAGAATAACATGAACAATACGTCCCCGGTGCAAAAGGAGTTAAGATAAAATGACATTAAAACTTTTCATTTTTGCTTGTTGGAAATTTTGAGGCGACCACCAATATACTGACAACTATTTTGACATAAACCATTGGCAATAACTTGGCGGCTATCGTTTAGGTTAGGCAGAAATCGTAACTCCTAACCTCTCATAACTCAAAAAGGACTAGAGTAATCGAGCTAATATGTCCACCAAATAGGAAGACTTGGCTAGGGAATATGTGTATAAATTGACAGCTCATTTGCTCTAGCCCTTTTTGAGTTACAGAGGTTAGAGGTTACGATTTCTGCCCAACCTAGAATGAACGGACAATAACCTTTAAATCAAGTAAGGCCACTTGAGAAAAGACTCGCACAAACCACCCGGGATTCGAACCCTGGACCTTGCGATTAGAGGTCATTGGGTAAAGGTGCTAACTCACGCCTGTGTTGCCTGAAGAGGAGGAGAAGGAGGAGGTGGTGGTGGTGGTTTGGAGTGGGAGGAGGAGGTCCGTCAACTTTCTCTCATACTATACCCTGTTCCAAATAACTAGGCCAAAACTCTTGAACCTTAAGGGGGAGCTAGATCGTTTTTCTGGTCCCCTTTCATCCTCATGTTTAGCCTCATTAGTTTTCAGATATTAAGACGTTCAGCTCATTAGTTTGGCGTGTTAAAGACCTTTCGCTCCATTTCTTTGTCCATATTAGGATTCTTCGTGTCATTTAGGTGTCGATTTTTTCCTGGCGAGCGATAGCTCGCGAGTCTGTAATTTAAGAAGACTCTTTTCTATCGAAAAGTGTACAATTTATCTTGAAGGAGGGTCTGGGGGGGGGGGGGGGTTGGGGGGGGGGGGTGTTCAAGCCTGATGGAAGTCTAGGGAGAAAACTAATACAATAATATATAGATACATAAATGAACAAATAAATACGCCCATCCCCACTTAAGCTTTATAACTCTCAAACGACGACGCCTAGAGTTAATCCAGCTAACATTTCTACCATTTGGGATGAGTCAGCCAGGGAATAGGTGTGGACAATTGCAGCCCATTTGTTCAAGCCCTTTTCGAGTTACAGAGGTTAGGGTTCACGATTTCTGGCCTATACCTATTTGGAACAACATTGAGATAATCTTAAGGGGAGGTATTTAGTTTGTTCCCTAGACCTCCATCAAACTTAGAATTACACTCCCTTGACCTCCTTTCAAAATAAGTTTGTACATTTTGCGGTAGAAAAATTTCCCGGCCGAAGGCCGATTCCTCTTAAATCACAGGCTCGCTATCGCTCGCCAGGAAAAATCGACACCTAAATGGCACGAAAAGTCTTAAAAGTGACATAAATGGGGTGAAAGTTCTTAAAATCCCCAAACTAATGGGGCGAACGTCTTAAACTCTCAAAAGCAATGGGGCTAAACGTGATACAGAAAGGGGTCAAGAAAAAAATCCCTCAAGTGGAAATCTCCCCGTAACTCATTCCGTACCGGTGACGTCCTTTCCATTATATTCTGACAACTATTAGAACAGGTTTATTCAGCTTAGGAAGGACGTCTATTCATTAAAAGGCTACACAGTATCTCAATTAATCCTTTTAGCTATCATATATTCTTCCTAAGCTTCATGCAATCGTCTAAATGTAGCTGATATCAAATGTAGCTGATATCAAATGTAGCTGATGTCAAAATAATATGTAGCTGATGTCAAATGTAGCTGATGTCAAATGTAGCTGATGTCAAATGTAGCTGATGTCAAATGTAGCTGATATCAAATGTAGCTGATATCAAATGTAGCTGATGTCAAATGTAGCTGATGTCAAATGTAGCTGATGTCAAATGTAGCTGATATCAAATGTAGCTGATATCAAATGTAGCTGATATCAAATGTAGCTGATATCAAATGTAGCTGATACCAAATGTAGCTGATATCAAATGTAGCTGATATCAAATGTAGCTGATGTCAAATGTAGCTGATATCAAATGTAGCTGATATCAAATGTAGCTGATATCAAATGTAGCTGATATCAAATGTAGCTGATATCAAATGTAGCTGATATCAAATGTAGCTGATATCAAATGTAGCTGATATCAAATAAGAACGACGTCGCTGGTACATAAGGGGATAACAACTAAATGATACTCAGTAGAGTGCAAACCTAATCCTAGTGCGCGAGAAGGGGGTGATAATTTAAACATGAATAGGCCATGCCAATTTATCATCCACAAATTAACCCCCTGAAGATTATGACGCGCTTTGACACTTTATTCTGGCTATCATTAGACGAGTTTACAGCTTAGGAAGGATCTGTAGGAATACAAAGGGTAAAGACCATCTCATGTAACCCTCTGACTTCCATATACACTTACTAATCTAAATATAATTGTCTAATAATAGCCAGAAAATAGAAAACAAAATGTGTCATCGATTCTTGAAGGGGTTAAAACAACATACCCAAATGATACAACTGTCTTCTTATTTATCTATATATTATAATTTTATTTATTATTATTATTATTATTATTATTATTATTATTATTATTTTTGGGTGAATGTACGCTGCAATTTTCCGGCGTCGGCAGCGGGGCGAGGTGGAGTATGCGACCGAACTCTCCAAAGGCGACGGGGCAGCCAAATGTAAACAAAACTAGTGTCGGTGATCTGCATAGTCAACATTACCGGAGTGTTGGCCCTCGTGTCTAGCTCTCTCTCTCTTTCCTTTCTCTCACTTTCTCTCTCTCTCTCTCTCTCTCTCTCTCTCTCTCTCTCTCTCTCTCTCTTTCACTTTCTCTCATTAACTCTTAGAAGACTTAGAAGATACGATGACGCATTTCTTTTCTGTTTTCTGGCTACTATTAGACGATTTTATTAAGATTAGGTAGGGTATATGGAAGTCAGAGGGTTAATTGATATAGCCTTAACCCTTATAATTCCCACAGATCCTTCCTAAGCTGTATAAAATCGTCTAATGACAGCCAAAATAAACTCAAAATGTGTCATCAATATTCAAAGGGTTAATGTAATGGGTTAGCTAAATATAAGTTCACTATAATGTTCTTTTTGTAAACGTCTCCTCAGTTTTAATCTCGCGTTCTTTTCACATATATCGCATCTCATTATCTCGACTCTATTTGTTTTTCAGTCACCGAACTCTCTCTCTCTTCCACGAACGACCACGGTAACGAGACTGTAAAATACACCATCACAAAAGCTGGGACCACACGGGAGGGTGACTTTTACCTCAACTTTCATTGTCAACACTGGTCTGGCATCTTAGGAGGTCAACTTTATCAACTTAAGGGCCCAGGGGGGATGGGGTTATTTATTTTCTCATGTATTTATCTTTTCGTTATCTTTTTTAGTTTCCTCCCTAGACCTCCATCAAGCTTATAAAAATATCCTCTAGACCCTCTTTCGAGATACATTTGTGCATTTTTCGGTAGCGGTTCCTCCTAGAATTACAGGCCAGCAAAAAATCAACACCTAAATGGCACGAAAGGTCCTGATATTGACAAAGAAATGGAGTGAAAAGTCATACAATCGCCAAACTAATAGGGAAAGCGTCTTAAAATCTCAAAACTAATGGGGATAAACACGAGGGAGAAAGAGGTCCAGAAAAACGACCCATCTCCCCTTAATCTGCCACCTAAATTAATGTACCTTCAGTCTAGTTTCCGATACCAATGCCAAATAAAGATCCCAGAAAAGTTGGCGGATAGAGATGACCATCGAAAATTGCCGATTAAGGGAGCCCACCTCGTTTTTGTCTCTTCCTCTCCCTATTTCTTTGGCTTGCATCCATTCAGCCCCATTCAGCCTACTGTTTTAAGACGCTTACCCCCATCCAGGTGTCAATATTTTCCTAGCGAGCGGTAGCGAGCCAGCATATATATATTTTTGTTTTGACAGCAAGCTAAATTTGTAAATTTTTCGATAGAAAAATGTCTCCGGTGAAGCCGGATTTCTCCATACAATGCTGGCTCGCTGTCGCTCGCCAGGAGAAAATCGACACCTGGATGGGGATAAACGTCTTAGAACAGTTGACTGAATGGGGCCGAATGGATACAAGCTAGAGAAAGAGAGAAAAAGAAAGAAAGAGAAAACAAAAGCAGGTGACCCCCCTTAAATGTCTAGTGTGCTACCCCATGTGCTACTTTTGTATTGGGTGTAAGGTATCAATTCTCAGTCCTATAGTGTCGACAGGGGTTCGATTCTCTCTCTCTCTCTCTAGCCATCTGGTTTACTGTTCTTGTCTTAAATACAATATATATTTTTTTTGTTCGATTGAAGACAGGTTTAGATTGAAGACCGGACTGCCTGGTAGGGACTGCAAAGTTTTTGTAGTCTGTGTATCTACGTAACTCTCTCTCTCTCCGCAAATCATGTCCCCCTTCCCCCTCTTGGAGTCACTCACCCTACGATTTGTTCATCATCTTTTTGTCTCCGTCTTAATTCCTGAGGTAAATGTTTGCACCTGTCACACACACACACACACAGAAGGTAAATCATGAAACGCAGAGTGTTATATACATTTTGTGAATTTATATTATCACCAACCCAACAATTAACTTACAAGTAAGCCTAATTAATGAAATCAATGAAACTAATGCATACATGTGGTACTCCAAGGATTCGAACCTAGGATACTCCCACCCAAAGTCCGCGCACTATGCTTGGACTTCTTTGGTTTTGTCTTTGTTTTTTCCATCCTCCATTCTTTGTCTATTAAAACACACACACACACACACACATGCACACACAAACACACCAGCACACACACACACACAAGCAGGAAGGACTTAATAGCATGATTTCGCTTTCTCTCGCTGCAAGCACTATAAACCGGACCCTCCATATTAGCTAACTCCATAACTAGTGTCTGAAGGAGGGCGATATGCAAAGAAAGAGAGAGAGAGAGAGAGAGATATCACCATAACACAAAGGTTATATTATCTATATATTTAAAGGGAATGTAAAACAATACTTAAGTTAAGAATACGCCAAACTAATATAAGTGCAAATTATAAAACAAATACTACACAATACATAAATATATACAGTACTGTATATACATAAATAAGTAAATACATATCTACATAAACAAACGTATATAATACATAAATATATACACCAATACATTTATAAATACATACACAAACAAATACATATATACATAACAACATAAACAATACATATATACATAACAACATAAACAATACATATATACATAACAACATAAACAATACATATATACAAAACAACATAAACAAATACAAACATTAATTCAAATACATTACCACAAATACAAATAGACAAATTAATACATAAAATAAGTAAAAACGTTCAAAACAAACAAACAAAGCAAATAGCCAGTCAACAACCACCTTTAATAGCCAGTCAACAACCACCTTTAATAGCCAGTCAACAACCACCTTTAATAGCCAGTCAACAACCACCTTTAATAGCCAGTCAACAACCACCTTTAATAGCCAGTCAACAACCACCTTCAATAGCCAGTCAACAACCACCTTTAATAGCCAGTCAACAACCACCTTTAATAGCCAGTCAACAACCACCTTTAATAGCCAGTCAACAACCACCTTTAATAGCCAGTCAACAGCCACCTTTAATAGCCAGTCAACAGCCACCTTTAATAGCCAGTCAACAACCACCTTTAATAGCCAGTCAACAACCACCTTTAATAGCCAGTCAACAACCACCTTTAAATAGCCAGTCAACAACCACCTTTAATAGCCAGTCAACAACCACCTTTAATAGCCAGTCAACAACCACCTTTAAATAGCCAGTCAACAACCACCTTTAAATAGCCAGTCAACAACCACCTTTAATAGCCAGTCAACAACCACCTTTAAATAGCCAGTCAACAACCACCTTTAAAGATTTTGGAAAATTATACAACTTGGAGACGAGAATCAAAAGTATCCCCAAAAGGCCAAATAACAAGGGACCTTAACAATACTTATACGGTGTTGGGAAAGCTAACTGACCCTTAAAAGGGGGTAGTGCTTGCTTTTTGGTATACTTATCTAAATATTGTTTTAATTATCAGAGTCCTCGCTAGACCTCCTCCATCAAGCTTAAAAAAACACCCCCTAGACCCCCTTTCAAGAGAAATTTGTACATTTTTCGTTAGAAAAATGTCCCGGCCGAAGGCCGGTTCATCTTAAATTACAGGCTCGCTATCGCTCGCCAGGATTTTTTTTTGACACCTAAATGATACGAAAAGTCTTAATATTGACAAAGAAATGGGGTGAAAGTTCTTGAAATCGCCAAACTAATGGGGCAAACGTCTTAAAATTTGAAAACTAATGGGGCTAAACATGAGGGAGAAGGGGGTCCAGGAAAAGCGAGTACCTCCCCCTTAAGTAACAGAGATCGGCCAACCTCCGCCATCTTGGTACCAATGGTCATATGTTTTCTATTTACACTCATATACGGGTACATTATTTCATACTATCACCAAATTCACCAATCCACCAATTAACTTACAAATATCCATAATTAATTAAATCAGTGAAGCTAATGAACACATGTGGCACTCCAAGGATTCGAACCTAGGATACTCACACCGAAATTCAGTGCACTAACCATGTATACGCTATCAAGACAGATATATAGTTTGAGCTTTTGGATATAAATTCTACATGATCAACAAGAAAATAAAGTAAAATAAAATAATAGTGGCGTCCAGATAAAAAGGTGGCCTCTCTCTCATACTACAGGAGCTCTAGAGTGTGTGTGAGAGTGTGTGGGGGGGGGGGGGGGGGGAGGCACAGGTAACACTTATGGACATATTGATGACAAGACAGCTGTGACTTAAAAGGTAGGTATCATTACCAATATCATTATTATGTATATGATTGTCAATGCTACTCTTATTATTATAATTATTATTATTATTATTATTATTATTATTATTATAAATAGTATTGTAAATATTCTCCTATACCGGCAACGTGTTTTATACTTTAGCCATATTTAGACGATTTTATGAAGGTTAGGAAGGACATATGGTGGCTAAAGGGATTAATTGAGATAGTTTGTAGCCATTTGATTGGTAGGCGTCTTTCCTAAGCTGAATATAATCGTAGAATAGTTGCCAAAATATAATGAAGAGGATAAGAGGATCTCACCGGTATTTATATATTTATTTAATTTTCAGTTTTCTTGCTAGACTTCCATCAAGCTTAAAAAAGAACACCCCCTAGACCCCCTTTCAAGATAAATTTGTACATTTTTCGGCAGAAAAATTTCCCGGCCGAAGGCCGGTTCCTCTTAAATTATAGGCTCGCTATCGCTCGCCAGGTACTGACCGGGTTAATCTATGGATAATTTGTTACAATGGACACAAATTTAATGTCCCCCCCCCCACACACACACAAACACGACCACTCCAGAAAAATACAAAGGAAACATGGAAGAAAATCGAGATAAGTCTATGACATAATGATAGTCTTCGGTACTGTTAAGTCAGTGTATCTGAACATTATTGATCGTGGTCTTAAAATGAAAAATGAAACACAATTGAAATAGCTGTCTGGATATATTTGCAGCTAGACCAAATCGAAAGAAAACGAAAGCATAATATAAGCAAAAGACAAGAAATGTAAGAATAGCAAACAGATGCAGCTCAACCAACCTAATCAATGTAAACGAGGACAAACTCCTCTACAGCAACAAGGGCAGACCAAATACAACCGAAAATAAATGCCACACAACCAAAATAGAGAACACTACCACAAATAAAACGAAAACGGAGAGAAAAATAAACGCAGCTCATTCAAATTCGGAAATACATAATAAACAAATGCAGAACAGGACGGTTAAGAAACTACACTCGACCAAGGCAGAGCAAACTTTAGAATAATAGATACGAGAATAGAAAAAATCAAACAAATAAATGAAACACAAAGGCACCTCAAGTAAACGAGGAAACATCTGAACAGGATAGAAAACAGATGAGGTTCGACCAAAGTAGAGAAAGTGACAAGGTGGTAATATGTACGAACATAATATAAAAAAACCCCAAGTAGAAACCAATGAATGTAGCTCAACTAAACCGAGAGAGAGAGAGAGAGAGAGAGAGAGAGAGAGAGAGAGAGAGAGAGAGAGAGAGAGAGAGAGAGAGAGAGAGAGAGAGAGAGAGAGAGAGAGAGAGAGAGAGAGAGAGAGAGAGAGACTAAAGTAGAGATAGGGACAGCATAAATATACGACGATAAACAACTCTAGTAAACAGTAAACATAGCTCACCCAGTAGGAAAAATAAAAAAATAAAAAAGAAGAAAAAACTATGATGCTCGATCCAACTAGATACCTTATTTTCCGGGTTAGCTCCTAATATATATATATATATATATATATATATATATATATATATATATATATATATATATATATATATACAGTATATACAGTATGTATAGACTGGGCTGAGTGGTTGAATTGAACATAGCAATTGATTTGAGCAAAACAGACGAATTAACTTCAGTGCTTGAATTGTGGTTGAAATGGGCCCAGAATTGACTACCACTGAATGTGATCCCATAATTCCCATCAACCCATTCAGTACCGGTGGCATCCTTTTAAGTATAATCTGGCAACTAGTAGACGATTTTACTCAGCTTAGGAAAAACGTCTACCTATTAATAGGTTACAGACTCTCTCATTTAATCCTTTGAATTACCATATATCTTACCTAACCTTCATAAAATCGTTTATATGTAGCTGAAATCAATCCAAAAACACGTCACCGATACTGAAGAGGTTAATTTCGTACATACGTAAACAAGTTAAATATAAGGGGTGGTCTTCAAACCCCCATCCAGCCTTCAACAGTATTATGGTGTGAAGTGAAGTCCTTTTGTTAACCAGTATGTATCACAGTGAGTATAGGGATGTAGTTAGTTAGCTAAAATAGGACTTCAGAGGCTATCAACCCATCTGAATGATTTAACCAGCACACTTCAGAGGCTATCAACCCATCTGAATGATTTAGCCAGCACACTTCATAGGCTATCAACCCATCTGAATGATTTAGCCAGCACACTTCAGAGGCTATCAACCCATCTGAATGATTTAGCCAGCACACTTCATAGGCTATCAACCCATCTGAATGATTTAGCCAGCACACTTCATAGGCTATCAACCCATCTGAATGATTTAGCCAGCACACTTCATAGGCTATCAACCCATCTGAATGATTTAGCCAGCACACTTCAGAGGCTATCAACCCATCTGAATGATTTAGCCAGCACACTTCAGAGGCTATCAACCCATCTGAATGATTTAGCCAGCACACTTCAGAGGCTATCAACCCATCTGAATGATTTAGCCAGCACACTTCAGAGGCTATCAACCCATCTGAATGATTTAGCCAGCACACTTCAGAGGCTATCAACCCATCTGAATGATTTAGCCAGCACACTTCAGAGGCTATCAACCCATCTGAATGATTTAGCCAGCACACTTCAGAGGCTATCAACCCATCTGAATGATTTAGCCAGCACACTTCAGAGGCTATCAACCCATCTGAATGATTTAGCCAGCACACTTCAGAGGCTATCAACCCATCTGAATGATTTAGCCAGCACACTTCAGAGGCTATCAACCCATCTGAATGATTTAGCCAGCACACTTCAGAGGCTATCAACCCATCTGAATGATTTAGCCAGCACACTTCAGAGGCTATCAACCCATCTGAATGATTTAGCCAGCACACTTCAGAGGCTATCAACCCATCTGAATGATTTAGCCAGCACACTTCAGAGGCTATCAACCCATCTGAATGATTTAGCCAGCACACTTCAGAGGCTATCAACCCATCTGAATGATTTAGCCAGCACACTGTATAAGTCAAGAATGGCGTAGGACTGGAGCTCCTTTTCGAGAACTCCAGTCCTTTCGATAGGGAGAAACGAGAAAACTTCTTATAGCCATATTTTGAGGAGTCTAGTCAAAGGGAGGGTTAATCTAGGACGGGCCGGGGGGGGGGGGGGGGGGGGATTGGGTGTTGGCTAAAAGTTAATCGTTGTGTTCTGTTACCTAAAAGTCCTTTGAAAACTTTGGTGGAGAAACCATCTTATATTAAACTTGACTGAACTTTCAATCTAGTCCCGACTGTTTATCACTGTACAAAATGAGAAGATATTCGTTTGAAATTAGTGTTGTAATTACGAAAACAAAAATGTATGTTTAGAGAAAAATAATGATTAGTCACTGAAGAGAAATGCCCAGAGAAAGCGACAACTGAATGTATAAGCGAAAAAAGAAGATAAAAATGACCCGGAAAACAAATGCAGCGCGACCCACCTACCCAGAACGCATTCGGGCGGGGCAAATCCAACTCTCTTTGCCCGGGAGTGAAAGTTAACCCTAATGACGGCAGTACGTGAGGAGGACTTAATGTGGAGCACGGTTGAGAGGAGTAAGGTGTTTATTAAGGGGACAGTGGCTGTTTGTTTGGTCTATTAATTCATTTATTAATATATATTTTGTAGTTTCCTCCCTAGACCTACATCAAGCTTAGAAAAACACCCCCTAGACCCCCCCCCCCTTCAAGATAGATTTGTACATTTTTCGGTAGAAAAATGTCCCGGCCATAGGCCGATTCCTCCTAAAATTACAGGCTCGCTATCGCTCGCCAGGAAAACATCGACACCTAAATGGCACGAAGGGTCCTAATATTGACAAAGAAATGGGGTGAAAGGTCATAAAATCTCCAAACTAATGGAACCAACGTCTTAAAATCTGGTGATGGGCTGGTCTATCATGGTGATGGGCTGGTCTATCAGAGTGAGAACTGAGCGATCTCTGCCATACCCATAGCTTACTCTGACTGTTCCTTTAACTTATATATTTTCTAGATCTCAAGTGACGGCGTCTCGTCTCTTCCGTGGATTGACCTCACTACTGCCAACCTAGAGGATAGGAGATTGAGAGTCAAAGCGTCACATTTTTCCTTTGCCCCTCAACTTTCTCTTCATAATTGCTGAGGGGCACAGGGCCCTGGGTGGGGCTTTGGTTTCCCGGGCGTTTCCGCACCCTCCTCAGCTCCCCGCCATGGAGTGGCTTCGGTCACCCAGGCTTTATTGTGGCCGGCAGGGGGGGTTCTGTGGGGGCGCTCAGTTATGGCCTTGGCCTTGCTCGGGTCCTTGGGGCTGTTCGGCCAGGCAGCTTGGGGAACAACAACAACAACAACAACGTCTTAAAATCTCAAAACTAGTGGGGCTAAACATTAGGGAGAAGGGGGTCCAGAAAAACGATCTGTCTCCCCTTAAGCCGATCGAAATGACTGACAGCAGATTCGCATTGGCAATTTCAGCGGTGTAATAATTTGTTGTTGTTGTTGTTAGTATTCTGGAAGGGGGTTCTTCTTCTTCTATTGAGTTTTTCTTGGATTCTTTCTTAATAACGCACATAACAAAGCCACTCCAACAGCTTCCTCTCTCTCCAACACCCCTTCTCCCCTCTCAACACTCTTCAGAAAATAGGAAAAGTAGAATGTAGATACGAGGTGCTGTTGTAAAGGCTTATCCCTCAATAACTTCACCTGATCTGATTCGACAGGACTGACCTTTGCATCGGCGTTAGCTCAGAGTATGTTAGTAAGAGGATACGTTAGAGTAGAAAGACAGTCATAGGAACATCACTTCCCCCTATATAACCTAGACATAATGTTTATAGAAGTATATAATTCAGAATAATGGGGAAATGTGAAACTACTATGTCTCTGCTTCATATTAGCCCCTTGAAGCTCTGACGCGTTTTAACAGTATATTTTGGCTATCATTAGACGATTTTATGCAACTTAGGAAGGATCTGTGGGTATTTAAAGGGTAAAGACTCTCTCAATCAACCCTCTGACTTCCATATACCCTTCCTAATCTGAATAAAATCGTCTAATAATTACCAGAAAACAAAACAGAAATGCGTAATGGAGCTTGAAAGGGTTAGTGACAAGTTTTCATAATTAACAACCGATTTCGCTACAAGACCTGCATAATAGCAGAGTTATCATGATGAAGAGATAGCAATTTACCGCCAGATGAAATGAAACAGACTATAGGTGGTGTGTGAGACTGAGATAGTTAAGCCGCTGCCACACGAACGCTTTTTCCGTCAATTTTACATGAGCAAGTTTTTTCTCGTATTATTTCGGGACATTTTCGCACTTGCATCGGTAACTAGACTGAAGGTAGCTTATGTTAGGCGGCTGAATTATGAGAAAGTGTAATTTTTAAAGCTTCTAGACCATAATTGCCCGTACAAATTGCTCGAAAAATGGCTCGTGTGACTCCGGCTTTAGACACAGTGGTACCGTTTGTTTGGGAAGTGGAACTACAACTAAGAAATAAGTTAAATATAATATAAAGACAAACAAACAACCACGATAAACAAACAAACAATATACTGTACACGCAGAAACCAATACTAATTACATTAAGGCGGGGTCACCTGTTTCTGTTATGGCCTTTTCTATCTTTCTCTGCCTTGTACCCATTTGGCCCCATTCAGCCTACTGTTTTAAGACGTTTATCCCCATCCAGGTGTCAATTGTTTACTGGTGAGCGGTAGCGAGCCAGCATATTTTATTTTTTTTGACAGCAGGCTAAATTTGTACATTTTTCGATAGAAAATGTCTCCGGCGAAGCTGGATTTCTTCATATAATGCTGGCTCGCTATCGCCCGCCAGGAAAAAATCGACACCTAGATGGGGATAAACGTCTTAAAATAGTTGGCTGAATGGGGCCGAATGGATACAAGCCAGAGACAGAGAGAAAAGGAGAGAAATAACAAAACACAGGTGACCCCCCTTAACCCGTTCCGTACCAGTGACGTCCTTTTCATTATATTCTGACCACTATTAAACGATTCCACTCGCCTTAGGAAGGACGTGTACCCATTAAAAGGCTACACACAGACTATCTCCATTAAACCTTTGAGCTACTATAATATTATATCCTTCCTAAGCATCATAAACTCGACTGTATGGGTTAACTAGTAAACAAACACAAAATACAATGCTATGCAAAACTGCTAGCTATAACTATCTAACTAAATAAAACAATGACTTAAAAATACTGCAAACAGCAATATCCACAATTTAGTCTTCTTTAAGGGGAGATGGGTCGGTTTTCTTTGCCCCCCTTCTTTATCATGTTTAGCCCCATTAGTTTGGAGATTGTTAAGACGTTTGCCCCATTAGTTTGTCGATTTTAATACTTTTCGCCACATTTCTGTGTCAATATTAAGACCTTTCGTGCCATTTAGGTATCGCTTTTTTTCCTGGCGAGCAATAGCGAGTCTGTAATTGTGGAGGAACCGGCCTTCGGCCGTGACATTTTTCTACTGAAAAATGTACAAATTAATCTCGTAGGGGGATCTAATGGATGTATTTTAAAGTTTTGATGGAGGTCTAGGGAGGAAACAAAAAACAAATGAATATATAAATAAATAGACCCCCCAAAATACCCACTGTCCCCTTAAAGTAAATAGACAAATAATATTAATAATGATATTACAAAGCACACATAAATACCCGGTAGATATAAATACACACATGGCCTAACTAGCTAACCAACTAACTTAAGGGCAGGTATTTAGTTTCTTCCCTAGAACTCCATCAAGCTTAAAATTACACCCCCTAGACCCCCTTTCAAGATAAATTTGTACATTTTTTGGTAGAAAAATTTCCCGGCCGAAGGCCGGTTCCTCTCAAATTACAGGCTCGCTATCGCTCGCCAGGAAAAAATCGACACCTCATTCCCACGAAAGTTCATAAAATTGACAGAAATGGGGCGAAAGTTCTTAGAATCGTCAAAATAATGGGGCAAACGTCTTAAAATTAGAAAAACAATGGGGCTAAACATGAGGGAGAAAGGAGTCAAGAAAAAAATCCCTCAAGTGGAAATCTCCCCTCAAGCCGGTATCACACGAGAGCTTTTATAGTCAACATTCGACGATCAACATTTTTCTGGCAACATTTCTGGAATGCTTTGCACTGGTATCGGAAACTAGGTTGATGGTGGATGAATTTAGGTAACCAAACTATCTTAAAAGTTGACCTCATAAGCTGCCAGACCAGTGTTGAGTGTAAATGTTGAGGGAAAAAGCGCTCGTGTGATACCGGCTTTACCAACAAACCAACGAAACAACAAAATGGCAGAGAATAATTATGGCTTACCCCCAAAAGTCAAGCCCACAAAGTACCCATTTAAGGGGGGGGGGGTCACTGTTTTTTTTTTTTATCTTTCTCTCCTTTTCTCTCTTTCCCTGGCTTGTATCTATTCGGCCCCATTTAGCCAACTGTTTTAAGACGTTTATCCCCATCCAGGTGTCGATTTCCTCCTGGCGAGCGATAGCGAGCCAGCATTGTATGAAGATATCCGGGTTCACCGGAGACATTTTTCTATCGAAAAATATAGAAATTTAGCTTGCTGTCAAAAACAAAAATATATATATATGCCATAATGCTGGCTCGCTACCGCTTGCCAGGAAAATATTGACACATGGATGGGGGTAAACGTCTTAAAACAGTAGGCTGAATGGGGCCGAATGGATACAAGCCAAAGAGAGAGGGAGAGAAAGATAAAAAAAAAGCGAGGTGGGCTCCCTTAATAAGCCTCTCTCCTGACACATTCCCTAACTTTCTACAAGAGGCCTATACTTACACGTACACACCAACCAACACGTACACATGTACACCCGGACACGTACGCGGCCTCCCTCCACACGTACACCAAGGTCACTCTAGAGACCCTAGAGTAACAGAGACCGGCCAACCTCCGCCATATTGTATTCTGGAGACCCTAGAGTAACAGAGATCGGCCAACCTCCACCATATTGATTCCCCAGAGACCCTATAGTAAGGGATATCGGCCAACCTCCACCATATTGGAGACCTATAGTAACAGAGATCGGCCAACCTCCGCCATATTGATTCCCTAGAGACCCTATAGTAACAGAGATCAGCCAACCTCCGCCATATTGGTGCCACTGGTGTCAATAGCCTCTTGCCACACTCAAATATGTCCATACCCATAATATAATTTAGGCAATACTGGTGCAGGATATATAGTTTGGTTTTGGGGTACACTGTAGATACTTCCTGATCAACAATAAAACACTACCCTATTGTTTGATAACTAACAAGATAGACAATGTGTGTGTGTGTGTGTGTGTGTGTGTTATATCTATTTATTTATTTATTTATTTATTTATTTATTATTATTATTTTTTTTTGAGGGGGGGTATTTAAATTCTACCTGATCAACACTAAAAATAATGAACATAATATATACAGTAATTTAGTCATTGCTTCTAAATTCTACATGGTCAATAATAAAATACTACCCCTTTCTTTGATAATTAACAAGATATACACAGGAAATTAGTCTTTGTTTCTAAATTGTACATGATCAGCAATAAAGTAGAGCCCTCATGGTTTGATAATCAACAAGATATATAATTTAGTCTTTGGACAGATCCTTCCTAAGCTAGAACAAATATTCCAATGATAGCCAGAATGAATTATCACAATGCATCATAATCTTGAAGGGGTTGGGTCTTTGGATATAATAATCACCCGATCAACATTGCACTACTACCCCGTTGTTGATAATTAACAGGATATAGGTTAGTTATACAGTAATTTATTAATTGTGGTAGGGATGTAGTATCTGGGCGTACCATCGTCGCTATGTTTACATGAGTCGTAGGCTTGCAGTTACGTTTGCGTCTAATTTGATTTTTTTTTTACGATGTTATCCCACGGCCAGCTGCTATTTGCCCCCTGCTGGTAACATACTTGATGATAACAATATGTCATGCCCCTCAACCCATTATTGTATCCCACGGCCAGGTGTTGGGGAAATTGTTTGGTTATCAGCTGTGGGATACAATAATAGGTTGAGGGGGGCTTTGCCCCCTCTCACCCCCATGACTTATTGTCATCATCATGTATATTACCAGCAGGGGGCAAATAACAGCTGGCCGAAGGATAATATCATAAAAAAGGCTAAATTATACGCGAACGTAACTGGAAGCCTACGACTTATGTAAACAAAGTGAACAAAGTGACAACGGAACATCCGGATACTACATCATTACCGAAATGTAGCCTTTGTTTCTAAATTCTACATGATCAATAATAAAACCGCACTTCAATCTTTGATAACTAACAAGATATATGCAGTATTTTAGTTGTTTCTATATTGTACATGATGGGGAAAAAACCCACCCCGTTTTTTGGTAATTACTGCAGTAAAATTGCGTTCAAAGAAAATATATGACCGATTTTTCTTGCTACAGTATTTCTAAGGTCACACATTCTTGCACGCACTGTACACTCTAGGACATAAATCGAAATCGTGACCTCAAGTTTTTGAAGCTATCCCGAACTGAATCGAATCTTCTTTTTACTTATTGTATTTGCCTTGAATATGCAGTTCGAGGGTTCATTTAAGGGAGGAGGGTTTATATATTGGTCGATATATTTATTTATTTATTTATTTATTAATTATTATTTTTAGTTTCCTCCCTAAACCTCTACCAAGCTTAAAAAATCATCCCGAACATTCCGCATCTAGATAAATTTGTAAATTTTTCGGTAGAAAAATGTGCCGGCCTAAGGCCGGTTACTCGTAAATTACAGGCTTGCTTTCGCTCGCCAGGAAAAAATCGACAACTAAATTACACGAAAGGTCTTAAAATAGACAAAGAAATGGGACGAAAAGTCTTAAAATCGCCAAATATATAGGCCGAACGTTTTAAAATCTGAAAACTAACGGGGCTAAACATGAGGGAGAAGGGGGTCCAGAAAAAACCCACCACCCCCCTTTAATGTCTTAGCGCGTACGGTTGACCAATCCTGAACCTGGGATGAGTGCTACGAATGTGTAATGTTTTAAGGGGGTAGCGTGCTTGTTCTTTGGTCTATGTATTTATTGATTTAATTTTTAGTTTCCTTGCTAGACCTCCATCAAGAAAAAAAAAAAGAAAAAAATTAAAAAAAAAAAAAAAAAAAGGAATACCAAATAAAATCCCCCCCCCCCCCCTTTCAAGATGAATGTGTACACCGTAAAATGTCACAGCCGAAGGCTTATTCCTTTTTAAATTACAGGCTTGCTATCGCTCGCCAGGAAAAAATCGACACCTAAATGGCACGAATGGTCATACTATTGACAAAGAAATGGGGTGAAAGATCTCAAAATCGCCAAACTAAAGGAACGAACGTCGAAATTTCTCAAAACTAATGTGCTAAATATGAGGGAAAAGGGAATCCAGAAAATGCAACAACCTCTCTCTTAAAGCAAAGCGTCTAATGGTAACCCGGATATAATGAACCTTATGTCACCGGTGCGGAAGGGTCAATTTTGGCTGGTTATTCGGGCATTCCAACATTACAGGCTCACTATCGTTCTACAGGGAAAAAATCGACACCTAAATAGCACGAAAGGTCTAAATATTGACGAAGAAATGGGGCGAAAGGTCTTAAAATCGACTAACTAATGGGGCAAACATCTTAACATCTGAAAACTAATGGGGCTAAATATGAGGGAGAAAGTGGTCCAGAAAAACGGCCCATGTCCCCTTAAATAGGACCTACAGCAATTAAGAGGCCTCGAACCATCTCACTTAACCCTTTTTACCACCGCGGATCCTTCTTAAGGGGAGGTATATGTTTTTTCTGGACCCCCTTCTCCCTCGTGTTTAGCCCCATTAGTTTGGAGATTTTAAGACTTGCAACCTAATAGTTTGACGATTTTAACACCTTTCGCTCCATTTCGTTGTCAATTTTAAGACCTTTTGTGCCATTTAGGTGTCGATGTTTTCCTGGCAAGCGATAGCGAGCCTGTAATTTAGTAGAAACCGGCCTTGGGCCGGAAAATATTTCTACCGTAAAATGTACAAATATATCTTGAAGGGGGTCTAAGGGGTATTTTTATTTCAGCTTGGAGGTTTAGGGAGCAAACTAAAACAAATATAAATAATGAATAAATATAAATAATAATAAATAATAAATAATAAATAATAATACACAATGAATAATAAATAATCATGAATAAATATAAATAATAATGAATAATAAATAATAAATAATAATAAACAATGAATAATAAATAATAATGAATAAATATAAATAATAATGAATAATAAATAATAAATAATAAATAATAATAAACAATGAATAATAAATAATAATGAATAAATATATATAATAATGAATAATAAATAATAAATAATAAATAATAATAAACAATGAATAATAAATAATAAATAATAAATATAAATAATAATGAATAATAAATAATAAATAATGAATAATAAATAATAAATAATAAATATAAATAATAATGAATAATAAATAATGAATAATAAATAATAAATAATAATAAACAATGAATAATAAATAATAATGAATAAATATATATAATAATGAATAATAAATAATAAATAATAAATAATAATAAACAATGAATAATAAATAATAATGAATAAATATAAATAATAATGAATAATAAATAATAAATAATAATAAACAATGAATAATAAATAATAATGAATAAATATATATAATAATGAATAATAAATAATAAATAATAATAAACAATGAATAATAAATAATAATGAATAAATATAAATAATAATGAATAATAAATAATAAATAATAATAAACAATGAATAATAAATAATCATGAATAAATAATAATGAATAAATAATAATGAATAATAAATAATAATAATAAATAAATGATAATGAATAAAGGCCAATACAAACAAGATAACCCGCCTTAAACTGCACACAATCGTCTAATATACTTATACTAACATTCGAAAGATGTCACCGGCACAGATGGGGTTAAGCTTTCTCTGTGTTATAATGGTCATATAAGGAGGGGAAACTTTGATAACGGTCTTAACATTACTAATTAACAGGTATTTAACACGTGTGAAAGTTGGAACACACGCACACACATACAAACGCATAAACACACACACACACGTCATAGTCTCTCTATCTCTCCTCCCCCCCCCCCCTCCCTCTCACATACACTCAAACCTACACTCTCAAGCAACAACTGCCAGCCCCTTCTTTCTCTCTCTCTCTCTTGTTTAGTTCCTCCTTCATCTTCGTCATAATCTTTCTCTCTCTCACTGTCACTCACTCTTTCACTCACACACTCACTCTCTCTCTCATTGTTAATCACTTTATCACTTAAACACTCACTCTATATCTCACGCTCACTCTCTCTATCACACACACTCTCTCTCTCTCTTTCTCTCACCTCCCCATTCTAAAAACTCAGCCCATAAAAGCAGGAGAGAGAGAGAGAGAGAGAGAGAGAGAGAGAGAGAGAGAGAGAGAGAGAGAGAGAGAGAGAGAGAGAGAGAGAGAGAGAGAGAGAGAGAGAGAGAGAATTAAAAATATAAGCTGGATAATAGAATTCCTTGACCCAGCAACAGTTGAAAGCACCATCATCACTTTTACTTCACTGGCCATCAACAGGTTAGAGAGAGAGAGAGAGAGAGAGAGAGAGAGAGAGAGAGAGAGAGAGAGAGAGAGAGAGAGAGAGAGAGAGAGAGAGAGAGAGAGAGAGAGAGAGAGAGAACGAATGCCGGCTCTCCTATGTGATAAATAAGTGATACTATTATTATGATAATTATAAAAGTTACCCTCAATTTCAAGAGTGCAAATACTATATTATTATATATATTATATATATACATATATATATATATAGTATATATTGTTATTTAACTTACTTCAAATTTATTCCAGCATGTAACTTCTTAAAAATATGACTGCTATAATCTCTCTCTCTCTCTCAACGAAAAAGGTTTTAGGTTGTCCTGATTAGCAGTGACCTATATTTCCCAAACAAATCATTGAAGCAGAGAGGAAAACCCATAATTTTGGATTATATTAAGAGTTAAAAGATCTTCGTTATGGGACAAAGGGGATATGTCTTACACTGCATAACCCTCGAACATCACAAATGAGCCTCCGAAAAGTAAATATTAAGGGGGTAGTGCTTGGTTTTTGGTCTTTATATGTATTTATTAACATATATATTTTTAGTTTCCTCCCTAGACCTCCATCAAGCTTAGACAAAAACAAAACAAAAAAACCTAGACCCCCCTCTAAGATAAATTTGTAAATTTTTCGGTATAAAAAAGTCCGGGCCGAAGGCCGGTTCCTCTTAAAATTTCAGGCTCGCTATCGCTCACCAGGAAAAAATCGACACCTGAATGGCACGAAAGGTCTTAAAATTGACAACGAACTGGGGCGAAAGGTGTTAAAATCGCCAAACTAATGGACCGAACACCTTATAATCTCAAAACAAATGGGGCTTAACACGAAGGAGAAAAGGGGCCAGAAAAACGACCCATCTCCCCTTAATGAAAAAATTCGAATCAGTTCGGGATAGTTTCGAACACTTAAGGCCACGGTTTATGTATTAAAGTGTACCCAGGTACTTTCATATTACTTTAATAATACTTTAATATTTTTGGATATGTTGTTCAATTATGGCTTCCAGCTCATAGTGTAGTTAGCCTTAGTAGGTCAGCGTACGAAGAGGATTCATAGTATTTTGAACCCATTGTAGTAGATTTCCGACCTGCAATATATATATATATATATATACTGTATATATACCGGTATATATTTATTTATTTATTTATTTATTTATATATTCCTTGACTGAACTATAACGTAATTGGTATAACGCATGCTCTCTGTTTCTGTTAGTTGCTCACTCTCACACTCACTCTCTCTCTCTCTCTCTCTCTCACATCACTAACCGGAACAGGAGGATAACTTTCTCCTCGTGGAAGGGATGGTCAGTCTTACTCCGTGGGATAGTCAGGGTATAGGCAGTGTTAAATGTCATGTATACGTAAATAGCATGTATGCTTAAATTTCATGTATACTTAAATGTCATGTATTCTTAAATGTCATGTAGTCTATACTTAAATATCATGTATACTTAAATGTCATGTACTATATACTTAAATTTCATGTATATTAAATATCATGTAGGCCTATACTTAAATGTCATGTATACTTAATATTTCAGGAATACTTAAATATCATGTATACTTAAATGTCATGTATACTTAAATATCAGGTATACTTAAATGTCATGTATACTTATATGTCATGTATACTTAAATATCATGTATACTTAAATGTCATGTATACTTAAATGTCATGTATACGGTACTTAAAATTTCAGGAATACTTAAATGTCAGGTATATTTAAATGTCATGTAGGCTATACTTATATGCCATGTATACTTAAATGTCATGTATACTATAATATATCAAGGCTAGGACAAAGGTATATCAGATCATTGGTTATATTTATAGGGATTTCTTTTCTATCCTTGTATTATATGGGTTTATTACAGTCAATATAACCTTAAGAGGAAATGGGTCGTTTTATGGCCCCCTTTCTCCCTTATGTTTACTCCTATTAGTTTTTAGATTTTTGGACGTTCGACCCATTAGTTTGGCGATTTTAAGACCTTTCACCCCATTTTTTTTTTGTGCCATTTAGGTGTCGATTATTTCCTGGCGAGCGATAAGGTTCCTGTAATTGTAGGAGGGACATTACTTTACCGAAAAATGTCCAAATCTGTCGTGAAGGGGGGGGGGGGGGGGGTTTAGGGAATGTTTTTTGAAGCTTGATGGAGGTCTGGGGAGGAATCTAAAAAAATAAGAAAAAATATACATATATTAGCAAATAAATAGCCCATCTCCAGTTAAATGGATAAAATTTCACGACCATTTATTAATATGAGGTATATCAGTATATCTGGGTGTATTGCTAGTGATTTACCTGTCCGTCATTGTATCAGTTGGGTTAATTAACATCAACAGAACTATATTGGTAGATGTTCACGAATCTTTTAAGGGAAAGATGGGCCGTATTATATGTTGTGTCTATTAATTCATGTATTTCTTTATTTCTTAGTTTCCTCGCTAGACCTCCATCATGCTTAGAAAAACACCTAGACCCCACTTCAAGATAATGTGTACATTTTTCGGTAAAACAAATTCTCGGCCGAAGGCCGGTTCCTCTTAAAATTCCAGGCTCGCTATCGCTCGCCAGGAAAACATCGACACCTAAATGGCACGAAAGGTCTTAAAATTGACAATGAAATGGGGCGAAAGGTGTTAAGATCGTCAAACTAATGTGCCAAACGTCTTATAATCTCAAAACAAATGAAGCTTAACACGAGGGAGAGAGGGGAGCACAACAAACGAGCCATCTCCCCTTCATTATAAGGTATATATAGTATCATTGGGTATTATAAGGTATATATATAGTATCATTGGGTATTATAAGGTATATATAGTATCATTGGGTATTATAAGGTATATATAGTATCATTGGGTATTATAAGGTATATATAGTATCATTGGGTATTATAAGGTATATATAGTATCATTGGGTATTATAAGGTATATATAGTATCATTGGGTATTATAAGGTATATATATAGTATCATTGGGTATTATAAGGTATATATAGTATCATTGGGTATTATAAGGTATATATATAGTATCATTGGGTATTATAAGGTATATATATAGTATCATTGGGTATTATAAGGTATATATAGTATCATTGGGTATTATAAGGTATATATATAGTATCATTGGGTATTATAAGGTATATATAGTATCATTGGGTATTATAAGGTATATATATAGTATCATTGGGTATTATAAGGTATATATATAGTATCATTGGGTATTATAAGGTATATATATAGTATCATTGGGTATTATAAGGTATATATAGTATCATTGGGTATTATAAGGTATATATATAGTATCATTGGGTATTATAAGGTATATATAGTATCATTGGGTATTATAAGGTATATATATAGTATCATTGGGTATTATAAGGTATATAGTATCATTGGGTATTATAAGGTATATATATAGTATCATTGGGTATTATAAGGTATATATAGTATCATTGGGTATTATAAGGTATATATAGTATCATTGGGTATATTGATGGCGATTTACTTTTCCATCCTTGTATCATAATATTATGTTCTCATGGCCATCAATATGTAACTTTGAGGGGAGATGGGTCGTTTTATTGGTCCCCCTTTCTCCCTCATGTTTAGCCCCATTAGTTTTGACATTTTAAGACGTTCGGCCCATTAGTTCGACGATTTTAACACCTTTAGCTCCATTACATTGTCAATTTTACGACCTATCGTGCCATTTAGGTGTCGATTCTATCCTGGCGAGCGATAGCGAGCCTGTAATTATAAGAGGAACCGGCCTTTGGCCAGGAAAATTTTCTACCGAAAAATGTATCGGGGGTCTAGGGGTGTTTTTCTAAATTTGAGGGAGTTCTAGCGAGGAAACTAAAAAATATATGAAGATACGAATTAATAGACCAACACAAAACAGCCACTAGCCCCTACAATGGGTAGAATGCCATATGGGCACTATAAATATAAGGTATATCATTATAATCATTGGGTATATCGACAGTGGTTTACCTTGCTATTCTTGTATTAGAAGGGTATATTACCATCAATATACCTTTATATGAGTCGTTTATTATGGACACTTTAATACCCCTTTCATACCCTTCATTATTTACAGTGAACGGTCAGTTAAGAATTATGTGTGTTGATAAGAAGCTTTACCCTTATACAGAGTAATAATATATATTTAATAAAGGTTACATGATTATTGACCCTGAATGAAGCTATCCGAAAGCAATAATGAATAGAATTATCTCATCATCTCTCTCTCTCTCTCTCTTCACCTTTGCTATCCTTTCCTTCCACTTTATCTTAGGGTTGCTATCTCTACTATGATTAAGTCCTGGCCACCTCGCAGGGATCGTAAGATCTGTGTGGCCAGTGTATCTATGTAATTCTATGTACATCTCTCTCTCTCTCTTATATTAAATAGTATTCATTATAAATTCTAAATAGTTGAATAGCTGTGCGGTGTGACCTGTTTTTGTTCTGTCCTTTTCTATCTTTCTCTGGCTTGTATCCATTTGGCCCCATTTAGCCTACTGTTTTAAGACGTTTATCCCCATCCAGGTGTCAATTTTTTACTGGTGAGCGGTAGCGAGCCAGCATATTTTTTATTTGACAGCAGGCTAAATTTGTACATTTTTCGATAGAAAAATGTCTCCGGCCGGATTTCTTCATATAATGCTGGCTCGCTATCGCTCGCCAGGAAGAAATCGACACCTAGATGGGGATAAATGTCTTAAAATAGTTGGCTGAATGGGGCCGAATGGATACAAGCCAGAGAAAGAGAGAAAAGGACAGAAATAACAAAAAGCAGGTCACCCCCTTTATATAGATTATCTCGCCTCATATTTGACTTATTCCTAAAAAACTAGTTACTTCAAACTTCTCCTTACCAAACTATTTGCCAATTATTTATTACCAATATGTAACAATATACCTATTGTAAATGCACCTATCTGACAATAACATTTATCAGTAAATAACTCAACCACTCTCTCTCTCTCTCTCCACACCTGGCCAGCTAGGGTCATGTCAAAGGTCAAGTGGTCAGCAAGAAGAACGGGGGGGAGGGGGACGGGGGGGTTAACTGGTTCCTTAAAATTGTTCATTGTTAACTCGTGCCAGGGAAGAGAGAGAGAGAGAGAGAGAGAGAGAGAGAGAGAGAGAGAGAGAGAGAGAGAGAGAGAGAGAGAGAGAGAGAGAGAGAGAGAGAGAGAGAGAGAGAGAGAGAGAGAAAAATGAAAGAGACGAAGTAAGTAATACTATACTAGTACTATTAATTATAACAATACTACAAATAATAATAATAATAATAATAATAATAATAATAATAAATATTAACAAATTTATAGCATAATAATATAATTACTACTACGACTACTACTACTACTACTACTATGCAATATAAGTGGTAATGAATAGGAATGAATGGAGAATGATTGTGAATAGATGAGTGATAACGCAGTCGTTGGGAGAGGGGGTCAGATGCCAATTAGACTAGAACGTCAGGCGCCTGGCCCGGGGAGCCGGTGTATATATGAAGTGTATGCCTGGATGTGAGGTGGGTGGGCATTATGGTGGTGAGCTTCACTGCGTGTCTGCCTGCCGAGACCGGAACCTCTCCGAGAGGTCTGGAACCTGGAAGTCTTTGCTGGAGACCCCAAATGGGCCTAGGTCTCCGGGTCTTCTACTGGGCAACCTAGATGTATGAATGTTATATATATATATATATATATATTTATATATTTATGTTGTGTTGTGTTGTCCCTGTTCAGGCTCTGTCTCGAGTCGGCCACCCCCAGTTTTTTTTTTTTTTTTTTATGGGGTATGGGCTATGGGCTATGTGCCTGAGCATATACATACATTCATACATACATACATACAGTACATACTACAACAACTACTACTACTACTACAACTACTACTACTAGTTCTAATAATAATAATAATAATGACAATAAATAAATGGAAGATGAAGGAAGAGAACAAATACAACTCGAAAACAAAAATATTCCAAAGAAAGTTATATCAACATAAAATGATCATGGAAAATAACTATAAGCCACAGAAGCTAGAAGACAAATGTGAAAATAAATTGAAATTCTAACTAGCTTATTGTATTCTCTCTCTCTCTCTCTCTCTCTCTCTCTCTCTCTCTCTCTCTCTCTCTCTCTCTGTGTACTTATGTCTGTTAATCCATTGACTGCGGAAGACGTTCCGGAATGCCATGGCAATTTATAGCAATTTACAGGCTTTTAGAGCCTGTGGAGACTAGTCCGAGTGAGAGGGAGCGCGGTAGGCCCCCGTCCGCTCTCCAGCCAGGCGGCCACGGCACTGATGGCTTGAGCCATAAACCCGCTAGACATAGCAGCGCTGCCAAAGGCAAATATAGCGCGACATTAGCGATATTCACTCAGTATTTGTGAATGTCTATGGTAGCGCTGCGGATGAATCCCGCACACTAAGAAGCTCGTTCTGGTGTCATTCTGAAGCTATTTTCTTCTAGTTTTAGGTTGAATGCATTTAATTTCATTCAGACACTTGCTCAATCATTCAAGAGTTCCTGAATGAGCCCTTATATAGCGGAAATATGCCCGCAGCGTAAGTGTTAATGCTTACATGTTGCAAGATTTTCCGTGAAAAAATAAAAATTCAAATAAAATAAAATATAATAAAAATAATCTATATTTTTCCATGATTATACATTGTTGGTATTGATTTAATAAACAATATATTCGGAAGGTATCAAGTCTATGTGGTATATAACAAAGTGTCGGATATATCTTGAATTTGGTATCTCTGCAGTAAATAAGTTGTGGCCACCTCTGTGTGGCCAGTGTATCAATGTAAATTTATAGAGTACCTTACCACCATAAGTGTAGTTGCCAGACACCACCATACTCACCTGAAAATAAACATAAATATACATTAGTGTGAACGATAATATAAAGCCATATAATTAATTAGGTACATTACAAGCAGGGTTCAACGTCATGTAACACCTTTAAGATAATCCTGACTCTTTTTGTTTTGAAATTTAATATACAAATGTATCTTTAAATACTAACATTTATTTATTTTCTTATTTACACTTATTCATAAATACACGCACACAAACACATATTTTGATATATATACTCCCCCCTCCCCAAATACACACATATTATTATGCATTAATTAAGATGAACATTTTTAACACACTTTCACATCAATTTACATGCATGTTAAGATAATCACATGCTACATACGCACACACACACACACACACGCACACACACATACACAGACCAATACGCAGACATGCATACATAAACAGGTTTTTATGTAGACCGTACGTGTGTGTGCATGTGTGAGTGTAAATTCATGCATAATATGTGAGAATATTAAGTGAGTTATATTCTGTCTCTGTATGTATGTGAGTGTTTGTGTGCGTGTATGAGTGTGTGTGTGTGCGTGCGTGTGTGTGTGTGTGTATGTATGTGTGAGGAGTGTGCGTGTGTTGCATGAGTGTGTGTGTGTGTGTGAGAGTTTGTGCGTGCGTATGTAGGC
>CM064503.1:17620050-17644912 GCA_032716605.1 Paralithodes platypus
TGAGATATTCGAGCCATAATGTCTGGACACACGGATCGAGTTTGAAGCAATTTAAATCATAAGATGAGGGAAAGATAACTTCAGGGAGAGAGTTGTTGTTCTTGTTAAATAGAAGAAAGAGTGGGAATATCGTTTCACCCTTGGGTTGGAGAGTTGCACAAAATAGGGGTGGGATTGTGTTGCAAGAGAGATGCAACACTGCATATATATATAGTATATATGGATAATTTAGGAGTGAACTGGACACAACATATATTTGTTATAAGTTGAGGGTAAATTGGCATGTCCTCATCTTGATTATTCAGCTATTACAACAATTTATTGAGAACTATGTTGTTAATTATGAACCCTTGGTATTATAATGACGCATAGACCAAACAGACTCATATTCTTCCAGTTAATATCCATACATCAACTGCTAAGGGATTGTATTAATTTTATCATAGCTGATAAAGAACAAATTATAGACGTTTATTATGTAATCTAAATGTATATAAAAAGCGCAACTTCCCATATTACATTACATTGATAACCAAAATTCGAAAATGGATATTAATCGTGATCGTGTACTCAACCTTTAACTGTGTTGGTGGTGTAATGGTTTAGATGCTTATGTTCTGGGAGTGGTGTCCCGAGTTCAAATCCCGGGAGGACCATATGCTTTCATTAATGTATTAAAGTTCATTGGGGTTTGTAATGGAGGATTAATGTTAAGAACAAGGTTTTCCTCAATTATTATGACGCAGAGACATAGTAGATTCACATTCGTCCAGTTGATATCCAGAAATCAACAATTTATCATTATTTATCGTCAGCTGATAAAGAACACATTATGGATGTAGATTATGTCATCCAAATGTCTATAAAAAGCGTAACTTCCCCTAATATACCATGGACTATTTCAGCAACCGTACACTGGACACCGACAATAGCGGTCCTTAAGGGCCGTATATATTGGCTCATTTATGTATTCTATTTTATTTTTAGTTGCCTCCCTAGACCTCCATCAAGCTTTAAAAAAAAAAAAAAAAAAAAAAAAATATATATATATACCCGGTATACCGGGTATATATAATTATATATATATATATATATATATATTTACAAAATGCCCAAGACCCTCCTTCAAGATATATTTGTAAATGTTTCGATAGAAAAATGTCCCGGCCAAAGGCCGGTTCCTCTTAATTTACGGGCTCGCTATCGCTTGCCAGGACAAAGTCGACACCTAAATGACACGGAAAATCTTAATATTGACAAAGAAATGGGACGAAAGGTATTACAATCGCCAAACTAAGGGACAGAACGTCATAAAATCTGAAGGCTAATGGGGCTAAGCATGAGGGAGAAGGGGGACCAGAAAAGTTACCCATCTCCCCTTAATGTTGTGAGTATCGCCAGTAAGGCGTGTGATAGTAAAAGATCGTTGATAGACGCAGCATCTCATTACATCATCGTGGGTGGCTTGGGTGGAACATTAATCAACCAACTATTATGGCAGATATTGTGAATTTGTGTTTTATCTGTGTTCGTTCGTTGTTTTATGCTGTTTTGGGTTTTCCCTGTTCTTGCTCTGTCTTGAGTCGGCCACCCCAAGGAAAACAAATAAATAAATAAATAATAAAATAGAATAAAATAGAAAATAAAAATAAAAATAGAACAAATGGGGATTGGGCCTGAGCATATAGATAGATAGATAGATAGATAGACATTCTCTTCTGTTGACAACGACCACTTGGGAGTTTGAGGCAATAAGAAAGGGACGTAGAGTCAGCCATATACATGATATTTAGAAATACAAACGTTATGCTAATTCGTGATGGATAGAAAGGTGGCTGAATTTGGTTTTATGTACACTCGGTCAAAAAAGTATCTGTACCCCTACCCTGATAATCTGGTGTGTACAGCTTGCTAGTATAGGTTGTAGGTCGTAGGTAGTAGGTCTTAGGTAGTATAAGTAGATAGTAGTATAGATGGATATAGCTACAGGTAGATATGCAAACCCTACCGAGCTGTACACACCAGATAATCAGGGTAGGGGTGCAGATACTTTTTGGACCGACTGTACATGCATTTATGCAATAGAACCAAATTTTACCCGGTAATTGTGCTACTCGACGAGACAGAGCGAAAGAGAAAACGCGAAAGTGGTCCCGGACCCTGGGAATAGAAACTTTAAATGTTGTTTCTGTTCGGGCTCTGTCTCGTGTCCGCCACCCCCAGCAATGGGGTATGTGCGTGAGTATATACATACATACATAGATACATACATACAATTGTGCTAAATATCAATGTAATAAAACCCAACATCCTTATAGCCTGAAATTCGCGAGTGGTCAATCAATAAAACACAAACACCTGGTAAACAATATGGCCGCAGACAACCCCAAGTAATAATAGCGCTGTTTTTCCCCCCAATGAATGCCACATCAGGTAAACAAGATGGCGGGTATGGTGACCGAGTTGGGGTATAGAGAACTCGGTCAATGGCGCGGTAACAGGAAGCTGGGGAAGATTTCCTCAACCCATCTGCCAACCTCAGCAGTGCCCGACAAAAACTAGTCCTCCCCTTCCTTCCTTCCTATATGGCAGAGCGGTGTGTGGTGGTCCAGCTGCTCCCCGGGCTCAGAACTCTCCTGTTATCCTGCCGACTTCCCCAATATAATGACCGCCCGACATGCGGCATTTCCTTTAGTACTACACTACTCTTTATGAGCGGTCAAACATTGAGCACCAGGTATTATGGAGATATCCGATTCGCCACAGTGGCAACAGATTACCGGTTATGGCGGGAGGCTGTGGCCTGATGAAATCCATCCACCTCTCTACTTTACCTTCGTGTATGTGATTGGCTACGTTTATATATTCTTCATAAAAGTCATTCACTAAAGTCAATCCTAAAGTAAAATTGTCCTAATCTCAACTCTTTTTACATGTGTGTGTGTGTGTGTTTGTATGTGTGTGTGTGTGTGTGCGTGTGCGTGTGCGTGTGCGTGTGCGTGTGCGTGTGCGTGTGCGTGTGTGTGTGTATGTGAGTGTGTGTGTGTGTGTGTGTGTGGTGTGTGTGCGAACGTACTTTTATGTAACTATAATTGTCTATCGATATAATAATCTAATTGAAGGATGATGATGTGCTGGATTCAATATACCAGCTTCATCTCTCTCTCTCTCTCTCTCTCTCTCTCTCTCTCTCTCTCTCTCTCTCTCTCTCTCTCTCTCTCTCTCCGTAATACCTAATTCTAAACAATTTACCAGTACGAATACATAGAACACAAAATTGGGTGACAATCCTCCATAGACTTTTTGGATAGCTTATGTTTAGAGGCATCAATTACATTATTAAATTCGTTAGTATTATTGAAAACGGATATAGATTTTTTTTCTCGATTATTCATGAGATAGCATAAATTTACTTACTTAAAAAAAAAAACAAAAAAAAATGGGGACAGGACGAGTGTGAATGTCATTGCAAGAAAAACTGAGGAGAAAGGAGTCATTAAGTCTTATACAAAAGTTAATACTTTTGTGTGGAGACTAAATGGAGACAGTCCTCAATTTTCGTGGGAGCTAATTGTAACCTTTTGAGGTATCTTACTAACAAACAGGAAAATAAATATGCTGGCAGACAGACAGGCACACATATACCAAGGATACCATAATCTCCGTAGCGACACCGTTGAAAAAAAATATATATATATACCGATATATACAGTATACATAGTGAACAAGATATCCATTATTTGACTTCGTGAGGACAGCCCGCTACACTGTCAAAAATTATAGGTGTAAAAAAGGTATGAAAAGGAAAATTAAAGTGTCCAGAATAATTCACCAGTTGTGTATATGATAATGGACATATTGGTGGTAATAAGCCCATCTTATAGTAAGGTAGAAAGGTAAATCACTAGGGGAGATGGATCGTTTTTCTAGATCCCCTTCTCCCTCATGTTTAGCCCCATTAGTTTGTCGATTTTAAGATGTTTGCCCCATTAGTTTGTCGATTTTAAGACCTTCCTCCCAATTTCCATGTCAATATTAAGACCGTTCGTGTTATTTAGGTGTCAAATTTTTTCCTGGCGAACGATAGTGAGCCTGTAATTTTGGAAGAACCGGCCTTCGGCCGGGAAATATTTCTACTCAAAAATGTACAAAATAATCTAGAAGGGGGATCTAATGGATTTTTTTTTTGTATTTTATAGCTTGATGGAGATCTAGGGAGGAAACTAGAACTATAATTAATACTTGAAAAAAATCGACCAAAAAGTGAACCCTCCCCCTTTAATATACCCTATCTATCTATCTATCTATCTATATGCTCAGGCCCAATCCCCACTTTTCATATTTTCTTTTTGTTGTGTGTGGGGGGGGGGGGGGGATTCAAGACAGAGCAAGAATAGGGACAACACAAAACACAACAGAAAACAATGAACACACAAACACAAAATACAAATTCACACACATACCCAATATATATATATATACCCAATAATTATATATATATATATACCCAATAATTATATATATATATATTTTTTTTTTACATACCCTTTTTATACTCATGATATTTTACAGTGTAGGCTGTAAAAAAATTTAAAATGTAAAAAATTATCTATCTAGGGGGTGTTTTTCTAAGCTTGAAGGGGGTCTAGCGAGGAAACTAAAAAAATAAATGAATCCATGAATTTATAGACCAAAAAACTGGCCACTAACCCCTTCATTCCAAGAAAGGTATAAGATAAACTGAGAGAAATGCAACTCTTAGTTATTAAGTAAGAGGGTTGAGATTTCCGTCAGGACGATGACGCAATTTCCTTCATATTCTGGTTACCATTAGACGATATTCTTTAGCTTAAACTCCACCTCTACGACTCAAAGGGGTAAATACGACCTCAATAAACCCTCTGAATAACATCGGATCTTAAACTGTATAAAATCGTCTAATCTTAGCCAGAATAAAGGGTGAAAAAGGTGTCACCGTGCTGTAGGGGTTAAGGGGAGATGGGCCGTTTTTCTGGTCCCCTTTCTTCCTCATGCTTAGCCCCATTAGTTTTCAGATTGTATGACGTTCGGTCCATTAGTTTGGCGATTATAATATCTTTCGGCCCATTTCGTTGTCAATTTTAAGACCTTTCGTGCCATTTAGATGTCGATTTTTTCCTGGCGAGCGATAGCGAGCCTGTAATTTTAAGAGTAGCCGGCCTTTGGCCGGGATATTTTTCGACGGAAAACTGTACAAAATTATCTTGAAGGGGGGGTCTAGGGGGTGTTTTTCTAAGCTTGAAGGGGGTCTAGCGAGGAAACTAAAAAATAAATGAATCCATGAATTTATAGACCAAAAAACTGGCCACTAACCCCTTCATTCCAAGAAAGTTATAACATAAACTGAGAGAAATGCAACTCTTAGTTATTAAGTAAGAGGGTGGAGATTTCCGCCTTTTGAGAGAGAGAGAGAGAGAGAGAGAGAGAGAGAGAGAGAGAGAGAGAGAGAGAGAGAGAGAGAGAGAGAGAGAGAGAGAGAGAGAGAGAGAGAATATGTGTGCGTCTGTGTGTGTGTGTTTAAGTATAAGTGTTCGAATGATAATAAGAGAAGGAAAGCATGGTGGTTCACTTAACTCAAAAATAAATAAATAAATAAATAAATGAATGAATAAATAAATAAATAAATTCATTAATTAAAAAATAAATATATATATATATATATAAATGAAGCAGTAAAATACCCAAGAACTCATAAACATAAGTACACAAAAATAAATAAATAAATAAATATATATATATATATTATAATACTGCAAATACCCAACACAAAAACTAAAATATTACCCTAAACTAAAAGTGCTAAAAACAACACGAGCCCACACCAGCAATTATGACACAACAAAAATTCCTCAAGGGAGTAGCACTCGATTTTCATGGACCCCCTTCTCCCCCATGTTTAACATATTAGTTTTGAGGTTTTAAGATTTTTGTGCCGTAAGTTTGTTGGTTTTAAGACCTTTCGTCCCATTTCTTCCTCAATGTTAAGACCTTTCGTGCCATTTAGGTGTCGATATTTTCCTGGCGAGCGATAGCGAGCTTGTAATTTTAGAAGAAACCGGCCTTTGGCCGGAACATTTTCTACCGAAAAATGTAAACATTTGAAACGGGGTCTAGGGGGTGCTATTTTAAGCTTGATGGAGGTCTAGCGAGCAAACTAAAAAATAAATAAATTAATAAATACATAGCTTAATAACCAAGCACTACCCCTTTAATAAGTTAGCTTGATGAATAAGGATGATAAATAATGAAGTAAGACTATATTTATATTAGCCCAGGAGGAGGTGGTGATTAATGGCCGGGTGGTGAAATTATTTACAACCACGTCTCTTTCCTCGTGTTAATAATTGTAGACGCGAATATTACTCACTATTTTTCTCTTTCTCTCCTTCTCTGTTTGGCTGGTATCCATTCGGCCCCATTCAGCCTACTGTTTGAAGACGTTTACCTACCGCGAGCCAGCACATATATATTTTTGTTTTGACAGCAAGCTAAATTTAGAAAAATTTCTCCGGCGAAGCCGGATTTCTCCATACAATGCTGGCTCGCTATCGCTCGCCAGGAAAAAATTGACACCTGGATGGGGTAAAAGTCTTAAAATAGTAGGCTGAATGGGGCCGAATGGATACAAGCCAAAGAGAGAGGGAGCGAAAGAGAAAAAAAGCGAAGTGGGCCCCCTTAATAAATTAGCTTGATGAATAAGGATGATAAATAATGAAGTAAGATTATATTTATTACCCCAGGCGGTGATGATTAATGGCACGGTGAAATTATTTACAAGCAGACGTCTCTTTCCTCGTGTTAATAATTGTAGACGCGAATATTACTCACTATTTGTCATAATTTGTTTTAAGGTGGTGTTCTTTCTGGTACCCCTTCTTCCATTTGTTTGTTTTTTATTTTAAGACGGTCACCCCATTATAGTTTGGTAATTAATTTATTTGTTAATTTTAAGATATTTAGTGCCATTTAGATGTCGTTTTTCCTGGTGAGCGATAGCGAGCCTGCAATTTACAACTAAACATATTTTTTCTTCTTGTAAATAATAATTGCAGAAACTTAAATGACTCCTTTCTTTGCCTCCGTCGGGTTCAACGTCTCAAGTTGAGCTGTACATAGCGTACCCGGTACTTGTGTACGCGATTGTACAGTTGGCCACACAAGTCGTGTTGCCCTACGTGATTTTATGAATGCTGATTTGTTGTTGTTTTCATATTAACCCCTACCGTTGCTGTACCGGTGACGTCCTTTTATGTTTACTCTGGCTACAATTTGACGATTATATTCAGTTACAAAAGGGCCTCTAGCAATTAACAGACTTCCAACTATCTCACTAAACCCTTTTTACTACCACAGATCCTTCTTAAACTGCACGATATCCTATAAATATAGCTAGAATAATATGAAAAAGACGTCGCTGGTACAGAAGGGGTTAAACAGTTCATTAATGCGATGAATTAACGACTGAATGCCAAACTACTCTCGTAATCTCGTAATCTCAATCATGCTGTAAATACTTCCATTAGCACAATATCGGCGAGGAACTAAACTTGTGTAGGCAACTGAACCTGCACCTTACCAGACCGACGTGTTAGTTAGTTAAAATAGGACTTCTGGATTATTAAGCCAGCACACTGTAAATCAAGAATAGCATCACGACAGGAGCCTCTTATCGAGAACTCCAGTCCCTTCTTAACCCCTTCTGTACCGGCAACGTCTTTATAATGTTATTCTTGCTATATTTAGAAGATATTGTGCAGTTTAAAAAGGATCTAAAATAGTAAAATAATAAAAAATAAATAAATAATAATAATAATACAAATAATAATAACACAAATAAAACCCACTTGCACACCGCTAATCAGAGGCGGAGTGCAATCGGCCCCAGAAGAGCATTCAGACTTTACCATCTCCCATCTCCACCCCTACCCTCCCCATCCCCCGTTCCCAGCGCTCCCCTCCTCCACAAACCCCACTCGTGACCTCACCAGTAGCAATCGCAAACTTTCTGCCCCCCAAAAGTGATTTTTTTTGGACCCCCATAGTCACCATAGTCATGATGCCGCCTTAACTCCACCATAAGGCACCGTATTCATGAGCCCGCCTTAACTCCACCATAAGGCACCATAGTCGTGACCCAGGTAATATCAATGGACGACTTTCCTGGCCCAAAACCCAAGTCAGACTGATATGAGGGTGGTATCGAGGGGCCATCTCACGCCGCGCCAAGAGCAAGTGCTTTCCCGCGCTATTTTTCCTCTCGTCTGCCTTTCTCCCGCCAAAACCTGCTGGGAGTGAAAAAGGGGGGTTTGTTTGTCTGTCTGTCTGTCGCTTCGTTATCATTCTACTTTCCTCCCCGCCCTATATCTCTCTCTCTGTTTCTATTTCCCCCTCACTCCCTTATTCTAATCCCCCTTTTATATATCTCTCTCTCTCTCTCTCTCTCTCTCTCTCTCTCTCTCTCTCTCTCTCTCTCTCTCTCTCTCTCTCTCTCTCTCTCTCTCTCTCTCTCTCTCTCTCCCCACCAGTAGCTCAGCTGATTCGGATAAAAAACTTGACTTGCAAATGAGATTAGGTGCCTTGTGCCATAAGCCATTTGTAAATGTGATGACCCTATTTCTCTCTCTCTCTCTCTCTCTCTCTCTCTCTCTCTCTCTCTCTCTCTCTCTCTCTCTCTCTCTCTCTCTCCGAATGCAGTACCCTTTAGAGTTTAGACAATGTCATTTTTTTTTGGTCCATCAAATGTATCTACCTTCTGGATTGAACGGCAGGGTTTTTGAGTTGTTAGCTTTCCTTGCAGCTCATCGTAACACTCACTAATACTATCACATTCTCTCTCTCTCTCTGCTGAGATACAAAAATTGCAAATAGCGTACTCTCAAAAGAACAAGTTGACGATATGCAACACAATCTAGATAAATTGTCATGTTGGGCCCAAATTTGGCAAATGAGTTTCAATGCGGATAAATGTAAAGTACTACATATCGGATACCTAAATGAGAAAGCAAACTATTCGATGAATGGCACTCAGCTTAAGAATGTAAACAGAGAAACCGATCTGGGAGTAACAATATCGAGTAACCTAAAACCGAGTCAACAATGTTCAGAAGTTGTTAAGAAGGCAAACAAAATAATTGGCTTTATAGGCAGGTCATTTGAGCATAAATCCAAAGAAGTTATCCTAACCCTTTACAATTCCTTAGTCCGCCCTCTTCTGGAATACTGCGTTCAATCCTGGTGCCCTTATTACCAAAAAGATATAAACAAGCTAGAACGAGTTCAACGTAGAGTTACCAAAATGATACCTAACCTAAAGAACAAACCATACGAAGAGCGTCTTAGAGAATTAAATCTATTTCCTTTAACCCAGCGCAGATTAAGAGGTGACTTAATTCAAGTGTTCAAAATCATCAAAGGCATCGACAATATGAACTGTAGTAAGTACTTCACTATCGACCAATCTAATTACACGCGGGGAAACAGTTGCAAAATTATTGGTAAATCTTTTAACTCACACGAATCTAAGAATTTCTTCTTCAATCGAGTTGTCAACTTGTGGAATGGGCTTCCCCGAAACGTTATAGACTGCATCACCGTTGATTCATTTAAACTCCGCCTAGACAAATATCTCGCTTCAAACCCGCGACTGACTGCGTTTGTAAATGAATAACTTTATTTTATCCCCCCCTCAGTTACTAACCCGTCTGTCCCCTACTAACTTCCTAATCCTGCCACGGACATTAGTTCCAGGGCAGTAATTCCCTTTCCAATGTTCCCTTACCCACTCTAAACCACTGTTTGGACACTTGATCCTCAGTGTTTTGGAGGACAAGCAACCTAGAAGGGTCACTAGATCTGTTGTTGCTTGATTTCCTTTGTACTCCTTTGTACTCTCTCTCTCTCTCTCTCTTCCACTATTCTTTGGTTCTGATATGTCTATAGGAATTATGTCCTGACCACTTCGCTTGGATCGTAAGGTATGTGTGGTCAATGTTTCTCTCTCTTTCTCTCGCTCGCTCGCGCTCTCTCTCTCTCTCAAACAAGACCGCCGCTACCGATATAACCAACCAGAGAAAACACTCTTTACGTATTTTGAAATTTCGCAGGATCGGATATGCAATTTTCGACCCCACAAATCACAGAACTGCACGTATGGTTCACAAGCGGAATATAATGCGATTCTTAACCCTTTCGGAACATTGCGTCTTTTCCATTTCATTTTACAGTTACTCTAGACGATTTCACACAGCTTAGAAAGGACCTACAGCAATCAAATGACTAAATTATATATCAATGACCTCTTTGACTCCTACCGATCTTTCCTAAGCCTAACAAAATCGTATAATGATAGCCAGAATAAAATAAAAGAATGCGTACTATAGTCTATTCGCTGTAAGTAGGCAAGAAATCATGACCTCTATCCTTTGTAACTCAAAAAGGGCTAGAGCAAATTGGCTGTACAATGCCACATCTATTCCTTGACTGACTCTTCCCAAATGGCAGAAATTATAGCTCGATTACTCTAGTCGTTTTTGAGTTACAGAGGTCAGAGGTCATGATGTCTCGCCTACTTACAGCGAATAGACTATAGTATACTGAACGGGAATATTGAATTATGTGTCGAGTTAGATCAGATTAGTCATGTAATAAGGGTCAGTGTTCACAACGTTCCTCATAGTTAACTTTTTGGTAGATTTTTTAATTTATTAATTATTTTTCTAGTTTCCTTCCTAGACCTCCATCAAACTTAAAAACAAAAACAAATCTAGACCCCCTTTCAAGATAAATTTGTACATTTGTCGGTAGAACAATTTCCAGGCCGAAGGCCGGTTACTCTTAAATTACAGGCTGGCTATCGTTTGCCAGGAAAGAAATCGACACCTGAAGAGCACGAAAGGTCTTAGTATTGATATAGAAATGGGACAAGAGGTTTCAAAATCGCCAAACTAATGAGCCGAACGTCATACAATCTGAAAACAAAAGGGGCTAAACAGGAAGAAGAAGGGGGACAGAAAAACGGCCCATCTCCCCTTAATAATAAAAGTGGCGCTTGTATTAGTTCGTGACAGTTTAGCTCCTCTTATGATGGTAAGCTCCTGTAGTTTCTTAAGGGTCTAGTGGCTGTTTTATGGTCTATTATTTAATTTATTCAATTATTTTTAGTTACCTCGCTAGACCTCCCTCAAACTCTAAAAAACACCCCCTAGACCCCCCCCCCCCCTCAAGATACATTTTTACATTTTTCGGTAGAAAAATGTACCGGCCGAAGGCCGGCTCCTCTTATAATTACAGGCTTGCTATCGCTCGCCACAAAAAAATCAACACTTAAATGGCACGATAGGTCTTAGAGTTGACAACGAAATGGAGCTAAAGGTGCTAAAATCGCCAAAATAATGGGTTGAACGTATTAAATCTCAAAACTAATATGCTAAACATGAGGGAGAAGGGGGGCCTGAAAAACCTGCCCCTCTGCCCTGTAGGTAGATGGGTGGGTAGGTAGGTAGGTAGATAGGTAGGTAGGTAGGTAGGTAGGTAGGTAGGTAGGTAGGTAGATAGGTGGGTAGGTAGGTAGGTAGGTAGATAGGTAGGTAGGGTAGGTAGGGTAGGTAGGTAGGTAGGTAGGTAGGTAGGTAGGTAAAGGTAGGGGTAGGTAGGTAGGTAGGTAGGTAGGTAGGTAGGTAGGTAGGTAGGTAGGTAGGTAGGTAGATAGGTAGGTAGGTAGGTAGGTAGGTAGGTAGATAGATAGGTAGGTAGGTAGGTAGGTAGGTAGGTAGGTAGGTAGGTAGGTAGGTAGGTAGGTAGGTAGGTTAGTAGAAGGTAGGTAGGTAGGTAGGTAGGTAGGTAGGTAGATGATAGGTAGGTAGGTAGGTAGGTAGGTAGGTAGGTAGGTAGGTAGGTAGGTAGGTAGGTAAGTATTCTATAGGTAGGCCAAACATCGTGACCACTAACCTCTGTAATTCATAAATGTATACAGGAATCGAGCTAATATTTGTACTATTTACGAAGGGTCACTCAGGGGAAGGGTGTGAATTTAGAGCCCATTTGTTCTAGCCCTTTTTGAGTTACAGAGCTTTGGGTCAGGATTTGTGGCCTACCTATACTGAACGGACTATAGGGGGTCATTATAATTGGTGGTGGAGTCGTGATAACAGACGCCACACTCCACCGACCCTCACACACACCACTGGCCAGGTCACAGGTCACAGGTCACACGGGGTCAGTTGGGGTCATCAAGAGCAAGGTTTGTATGGATCTATGGAACTTAATCAAAAACTGCTTAAGGGGAGATTCTTAGTTTGCTTCCTAGACCCACATCAAGCTTTAAAAATACCCTCAATGACCCCCCTTCGATTTAAATTTGTACATATTTCGGTAGAAAACTGTCCCGGCCAAAGGCCGATTCCTCCTAAATTATAGGCTCGCTATTGCTCGCCAGTCAAAAATCGACACCTAAATGGCACGAAAGATCTTATAATTGACAGACATTCAGTGAAATGTCTTAAAATCGCCAAACTAACGGAGCGAACGTCTTAAAATGTCAAAACTAATGGGGTTAAACATGAGGGAGAAGGAGGTTCGAAAATATATCCGTTAAGTGAAAATCTCCCTAAATTTATATTGGTCAAGAGAAGGATGCTGGCTGGTGTAGTGGTTAGCACCCCGGGAGTCCCACCTGGGTGGCCAGATTCATGAGCAGTTCAAGACGTGATAAGTTGTTCATATTTTATGCTACTTCTTACGCTTGCATTATTAAGCAATTCCTCACATTCGCACCGGTGTTAATGAACGAAATAACTTGAAATGTGACGGTACCTTTTGAAATTAGAATGCTAATCCGCACACTCTCTGTAAACAACACTCGTTCCTACAGTATTCGTTCAGTATCAAGCGCTGGGAACGGAAATAATAGTGTAAGTATACAAGTATTATTATCTCCTTTGAATAGGTGGAAACTTGTGTGTGTTTGTTGGGGGACGGGCGGGGTCAGCATTAGGATCTCTATTACTGATTATTAGTTTTGACTAACCTGGGTGGCCACTTAGTTGGTTAAAATGCAATCTCAAGTTAATTAACTTCAATCATAATAAAATGAAAGAGTGCGCCATGGTATACTGCAATGGTTTAACGCAGAGGGTATTGGGGTCATCAAAAGCATCTTCTTATGAGACTAATCTGCCGTGAGAATTAGTATTACCCGGTAGCTTATATATGAACTTGAAACCCGCGTACAAGCATGAGGGAGAAGAGGGGCCAGAAAAACGGCCCATCTCCCCTTAAAACACTACCCTGCTGTGATAATTAGTTTTAGCTTATATAATATGTCCGTAAAACTGGCGTGGGTCATTATAATAACCGGGATGGTCGTGGGAGGGCACACTATACAGTACACTCCATCGGTTACCAGTTACTTCACTCCTTTACCACTTCGCCCCTTTACCACTTCACCCTTTGACCACTTCACCCCTTGTCCACTTAGTCCACTTCACCCCTTGTCCATTTAGTCCACTTCACCCATTGTCCACTTAGTGCACTTCACCCCTTGTCCACTTAACTACTTCACCCCTTGGCCACTTCCCCTCACAATCACTTCACATTAATCAGTCCCAGGATATAACCTATTGTACAGTCAGCCAAGTTAGTTTGTATCCCCGCCATGGAGGGAAACAGGGTGTGATCGACTGACAAGAATAATTGGCCACAAAACCGTTAATTCTTACATATACTTTCACTACTATATAACAAAATAAACATCTAATTTAATAATACTAATGTCCCTTCCATACATAAATACATGGAGTATATACAAATTAAGGGGGGATGGTTCACTTTTTGGCTGATTTAGTTTTCATATATTCATTATTATCTAACTTTCCTCCCTAGACTTCCATCAAACTTACAAAAAAAAAAACAAAAAAAAAACAACAACATTAGATCCCCCTTGTGTAGATGAATTTGTACATTTTTAGTTCATTATTACAGGCTCACTATCGTTTGCCAGGACAAAAAATCGACACCTAAATAGCACGAAAGGTCTTAATCTTGACAAAGAAATGGGGCGGAAGGTCTTAAAATCGACAAACTAATGGGGCAAACATCTTAAAATCTGAAAACTAATGTGGCTAAACATGATGGAGAAGGGGATCTAGAAAAAAAAACCCCATTTCCCCTTAATTAATGCGGTCAACTGCACTTTATAAACACAATTGCGAAAAAATACCGAATATTGCGGTTGTATAATAAAGCTAAATGATCTTGGGGCGAAGTGACCTGGCCCTCTCCGACAGAACTGGTCAGGTCAGGGGTCAACAGGGGTCACGTGGGGCTGCTATATTAGGTCACATTGGTCAGGGGAAGCTCCACAAAGGGATTTTTTTTTGTGGTTGGGGGAAAGTTTAGGTTAATTGTGTGTGAATTGGGTCGCTGGTTATGAAGAAAATGGGGGTATGGGGGCACTCAATACCTAAAGGGAGATTTTTTTCTTTGACTCCTTTCTCCTTCATGTTTAGCCCCATTATTTTTAAGATTTTAAGATGTTCGGCTCATTAGCTTGGCGATTTTAAGACCTTTCACCCGCTTTCCTTGTCAATATTTAGACCATTTGTGCCATTTAGGTGTTGATTTTTTCCTAGCGAGCGATATCGATCCTGTAATCTAGGAGGAATCGGCTTTCGGCCAGGACATTTTTCTACCGAAAAATGTACACATTTATCACATATCTTGGGGATATGTTTTTAAGTTTGATGGAGGTGTAGGGACGAAACTAAAAATACAATAAATGAATAAATATACCGACCAAGAAATCAACCCTATCCCCTTAATACTGACTATAAATATCCTCGTATTTATCTAACACGAAATATTTGACACACACACACACACACACATATATAAATATATATATATACCGGTATATACATTATATATATATATATATATATATATATATATATATATATATATATCATAAGATGAGGTAAGACATGATAGTTCTGGCTGGTTCTAGATAGGGTTCTAGGTTAGTTATACAATATATATAATAAGGTATATTATTAGCTCTGATTCACGATAGCTGGGGTTCAGATTTTGCTTTGAGAGCTTGATTTCGTTTTGGAAGATCTAGCCCAAAATATATATACAAAACAAAAATAGTATTATGATAGTAATAGCAAAAAAATCACCTGAACTTAAAGCTAACTCGGGATATTTATCTCGACCAAATCATTATTATCATCTTCTATTTCTTGCAATACATTTAATTTGATCTTTCTTGCAACTTTCCTTTTTCCACTTTCTTGTTTTCCCACTGTATTCGTTTACCTATCTAATCTGTCTTTCAATCTACAGCACCTCATATGTCTTGTGCTTTACCGCTTAATATCAGGTCTATAATTCATCTTCTTCTCTGTTATATATTGTGTCAGATATTTTTAGTTTTGTGTTATGTCTTACGTCTTTATTCACCCAGCTATCTAATCCTGCCTCCCATCTACAGCACCTCATATGTCTCGTGCTTTCCCGCTTAATATCAGGGCCCAAATTATCACCTTAATCTTCCGTTCTCTGTTCTATATTGTGTCAGACATTTTTAGTATCTTGCGTTATTATAATGTTGGCATAATGGTCACTCTAGATTACTGTATTTTGTTTCATCATAAGGAACGACCAATTTTAGTTTTATTATTAGTCTTATATTTGCCTTTCAGCTTTCTCTCACCCATTTCGTTTCTCCCTATTCTTCTTTATTCGCCTTATCTCCTTAATTCACCTTTCGCTCTACTGCACCTTATAATTATGTGTCGTGCTTAACACTATCTGGTGCAACGTCTTGGAGGTTATTATGGCATTTTCTTTAATTATAATTGAGGGTTTTAATTGTTTTTGCCATTTTCGAACAATGTGTTTTTAGTTTACCCCGAGACTTGGAAAAACGCCTCTCCAAATCCCCTTCAAACTAAAATAACGTCCCCCAGACCCCCTTCAAGCTAAATATGTAAATTTTTCGGTAGAAAAATGTCCCGGCCAAAGGCCGGTTTCTCCAAAACTGCAGGCTCGCTATCGCTCGCCCAGGAAAAATCGACACCTTATTGAGTTGAAGCATCATATAATCGCCCAACTAATGAGATGAAACGTCTTAAAATCTACAAGCTAATGGAGTCAAACTGGGAGGACCTCTTATCAATAACAGACCCCCCAAAAAAATATACCAGGTTCATCTTCTGTTCTCTGTTCTATATTGTGTCAGGTATTACTCGTTTGGTTTCTGTCTTTTAATACATTTTATTATTGATCTTAAACAGTTTTAACCTCGTTCTAAAATTATCACCATTAACTTCTCTGTCTCGAGTTGGCCACCCCTAGCAAAAAAGGAATAAATAAATAAATAAATAAATAAATAAATAAATAAATAAATATAATAAATAAAACTAAATAAAAACATCAAAATAAATAAAATGGGGTATATGCCAGAGTATATACAGTAGATAGATAGATAGATAGATAGATAGATAGATAGAACTTCTTTCCCCTGACATTATTTGGTCTTTCAGCTTTTTCTTGTCAATTTCCTTTCTCTCAATTATTTTGTATTCATCCTATCTCCCTAATCCACGTTTCGATCTACAGCACCTCATAAGTCTCGTGCTTTACCACTTACTATCAGGGCCCAAAATTATCACGTTCATCTTCCGCTCTCCGTTCTATATTATGCCAGATAGTTTTCGTTTCTTGCTTCTATGATTTCTACGTTATTCTGTCATTAGGGTTACTGTTTAGCTTCTGAACGTTCTATCCCAGTTATAATCCAATATCAAAATGTTCACTATTATCTTATTTCCTAACTAACTTTTCTCTTTTTCTTACTGTTTCATTATATATATATATATATATATATATATATATATATATATATATATATATATATATATATATATACTGTATATACTGTATATATATATTGTTTATATTAATTTATCTTGCTCCTTCTTTGTCCTCAAACTATTATTTTACTTATAACATTTCTCTTGTTGACATACATTTGGGTCGTTTTCACCTCCTCCTTTACCATTTAAAATCAGGCGCCTTTGAATATCGGCATTGTTTTCTTCTTTGTTCTCGGTTTTTAATAATTCTGTTCTTTTCCCAGCTTTCTCTCGCACTGTTCTATGTCTGTGTGTTAGTCTATACTTTAATCAAATGGTCTTCATAATATTTCTTCAGTTATTATATAGTTTCACCTCATATCCTACGTGTTCTACTAAGCTGTGTACAGTACAAAATGTGTAGGCGATGAACATGCTTTGTCCCATCCTGAATACGTAGCTGCTTCAAGATTTAAGTAATGTATTCTGGTAGGCTACTAATGGAAAAAAATAAAACTAAAATAACAATAATAATAATAATTAAAGTTGCAAGCAACGTTGTCCGGGGTTCGAGCGGTTTTGCAAGCAGGGTATTGTGTTGGATACAAAAGCTGTGTCACAGATATCAAAAGATCATTTAACTTATCGGGCATGGAGAAACTACAGAAGGAACAGATTGTGCAAACAAACATGAGCGAGAGAGGGAGAGATTGGCTGTATAAGGGATCTGCCTCTATTTGTTTAGTAACAGAGTTGTAGATATGTGGAATAGGCTACCGAGTGCTATAATGGGATCAAGAACAATAGAGCTTCAACTTGAAATTAGATAGAACAAGATGGGTTGGGTGTGAAAGGGATCTGCCATGTGTAGGTCAATTGGCTCTCTGCAGACTCTCATATCCTTATTTTGTTTATGTTCTCATTTGTGAGGGAGAGAGAGTATGGCAAGAGAGAATAGGATGTCGTAAACGTAAGGAAGATAGCGATAAATATGAGAGAGAGAGAGCGCGGGATGGATTGGGTGTGAAAGGGATCTGACATGTGTGGGCCAATCGGCTCTCTGCAAACTCCGGGTTTCTTATGTTCTCATTTGTGAGAGAGACAGAGACTAGGATCTCATAAATGTAAGGAAGACAGAGATAAATGAGAGAGAGTTTTTATGAGATGGGTTGGCTGTGAAAAGGATCTGTCTTGTGTGGGCCAATTGGCTCTCTACAGACTCCCATTTTCTTATGTTCCTATTTCTTACAATTGTGTTTTGGTTGCAGGTATATAATAACATGGGTGTATAGTAAGTAGTGTAAATAACAGGTAACATTTATGAGATGGGTTGGGTGTAAGAGGGATCTGCCTTATGTGGGCCACTTGGCTCTGCAGACTCCCATTTTTATCTTGGTTGCATGTGTAAGGGATCTGCCTCATTGTACCGGTGTGTAAACAAACAAGAGCGAGAGAGAAAGAGATTGGCTGTGTAAGGGATCTGCCTCTATTCGCTTGGTATAAGAGTTGTAGATATGTGGAATATGCTACCGAGTGCTATAGTAGGATCAATTACAATAGAGCTTCAACACAAAATTTGATAGAACGAGAGGAGTTGGGTGTGAAAGGGATCTGCCGTGTGTGGGCCAATCGGCTCTCTGCAGACTCCCATTTTCATCTTGGTAAGGGATCTGCCTCATTTGTACAAGTGTGCAAATAAGAGAGAGAGAGAGAGAGAGATTGGCTGTGTAAGGGATCTGCCTCTCTCGTAACAGAGTCATAGATATGTGAAATAGGCTACCTAGTGCTATAGTGGGATTAAGAACAATAGAGAATTTCAAGATAAAATTAGATAGTCATATGGACGAAATGGGTTGGATGTGAAAGGGATCTGCCTTTTGTGGGCCAATTGTCTCTCTGCAGATTCCCATGTTCATCTTAGTTGCATGTGTAAGGGATCTGCCTCATTTGTACCGGTGTGCAAGCAAACGAGCGACAGAGAGAGACTGGGTGTGTAAGGTATCTGCCTCTATTCGTTTAGTAACAGAGTTGTAGATATGTGGAATAGGCTACCGAGTCCTATAGTGGGATCAAGAACAATAGAGTTCAACATAAAATTAGATAGGACGAGATGGGGTGGGTGTGAAAGGCTGCCACGGGCGTGTCTGGCCACCATTTTGGATATCATATCAAAAGTTGCCCAATACAAAAATGCACCTTGTGTCAAAGTTTGGTCCCGATCCGACAAGCAGTTCCGGAGTTATTGCGTAAAAACCGGACTATATATATTTTTATGGAAGCATGCAATACTTCTCGAACCCCAGATAACGTTGCTTGCTGTTTGAGGGAGGAGGAAAGGTAACTCACACCACACCAAAAATTTTCAAAACTTTGGTCTAGAACTTTGTTATTAAACAAAGCATTTGGCAAAGGGAGGAATTGTTAAAAACCTTAGCCAATACTCTGTTATTCACTAAAAATAAATTTGAATTATCATTATTATTTGGTAGGGTAGGTATGTATAGGTAGGTTGGCTAAATAATTGGTGGAATTCGTAGGGACTCAAACTGTTTTGAGAGAGTTAAATAAAACAAAAATAATAGATCTGAATAATAAATCGACTATGTTATTAAGCAAAACTGGGGGATGCGTGGAAGCCTATAGACTGTAGACGGTAAACTTTGTGTGGGTAGCGAATACGGTTTTAAAGTCATTTAAGAATAGACAATTTTCAATGCTGCGGCCAAACTAGTCCACCCATTTATATTCTTTTGGTATCAAAACGTTCGGAATCGCGAGCCTCACCCAACTACGCAAACATGGCTTTGATCATCGCGTAGTTTTCAAGATGTGGAATTTTAAGTGGAATTCAAGTTTTTTCAAGATTGCCAGAAAAAACCCACGTGCAAAAGCAAAACCTTCTCTATAACATTTGCGGAGCATTAGTAGTGGAGTCCATATGCCAAAGCCCAATCGTTTCCTATGAGTGGGACAGACGGTATTTAGGCGTCAAATTTTTCGGGAAATCGGCTGCCACGGACCTGTTTGGCCGCCATGCCGGATGTTTAGCATATAAAAAGTTGCCCAATACAAAAACGCACCTCTTGTGAAAGTTTGATCCCGATCCAAAAAGAGGTTCTGGAGTTATTGCGTCAAAACCGGCGCGTAAAGATAATTTGGATGAATAACCGGGTTTAATGATTACAATAGGGGTTCCCCGTAGGGGTCGAACCCCTAATAATAATATATATATATATATATATATATATATATATATATATATATATATATAATAATAATAATAATATAACACACACACACACACAGACACAGACACATACACAAACACACACAGACACACACACACATAACAACATTACACAAGCCACTTACACCAGCACCACCAGACTCACGAACCCCATTAACGTTATAGCGCCTGCATATATTACCACTGTGTATGTGCATGGATGTGTAACCCCGCATGTACAGTCGTGGACAACAATCATGGTACACTCATAGAGGTAAAATATATAGCTCCATGGGTACATTTGGAAGACTAGAAACAAAATATTGTATCCTCCAAAATACAAATATCAGGTAACAAATAATGTAGAGCTTCAGTTCAACCGGAAATAGCTTCGGAAATGAATAAATCAGCATTAACCCCTTGAGGATTATGACGTGTTTTGTCAGTTTATTTTGGCTATTACTACACTATTTGATTCAGCTTAGGAAGGGTATGTGGGAGTCAGAGGCCTAATTGAATTGGCTTTGACCCCTTACATTTCTAGAGATCCTTCCTAAACTTCATACAATCGGCAAATTATAGTCAAAATAAAATGCTTAAGGGGGTCACCGGCTTCTTTTATTTTTATCTCTCCGTTTCTCTTTCCCTGGCTTGTATCCATTCGTCCCCATTCAGCCAACTGTTTTAAGACGTTTATCCCCATCCAGGTGTCGATTTCTTCCTGGCGAGCGAAAGCGAATCAGCATTGTATGGAGAAATCCGGCTTCGAAAATTTTTCTGTCGAAAAATGTACAAATTTAGCTTGCTGTCAATACAAAAATATATATATGCTAGCTCGCTACCGCTCGCCAGGAAAATATTGACATCTGGATGGGGGTAAACATCTTAAAACAGTAGGCTGAATGGGGCTGAATGGATACAAGCCAAAGAGAGAGGGAGAAAAAGAGAAAAAAAGCGAGGTGGGCTCCCTTAAGCACGTCATAATCCTTAAGGGGTTAATATCCGCGGCAGTACAGTAGAGGTAATTAATTCTGGTACACTTTGAGGCCTCGAACTGATATATAGAACTTCCGAAATGCAAATATCAGGCAAAACATTATTAGGAGATTCAATTTTGCCCGAGATAGCTTTACATAATTATGTGAGTACGACAATTAAAGGGAATTATGTAATTTATTTTTACATTTTATTTATCTATTTATTTTTTGCTCCTTATACTTCTTAAGTTTACGCCCTACAGCTCCATGAAGTTTAAAGTATTTACCCTAAGACCCCTCGACGAGATAAATGTTTGCATCTTTCCTCCTAAATTGCAGGCTCGCTGTCACTCGACTGGAAAGATCAACACCTAAATGGCACAACAGATTTTAAAATTGACAAAGAACCCACCGTGCTTTGCCAAAAGGACTTAAAATAGTCAAAATAATGCAGCAAATGCCTTAAAATATCAAAACTAATGGGGCTAAACATGAAGGAGAAGAGGACAGGAATGTGTGGACCATTTGTGGAAGGGCAATTATTATGATACGCTGGTGAACTATTTTGATAGGAACTACTTCAGCCACAATGATCAAATGGCTGAGAATAAATAGTTAATGTTCAACGTTTTGTTTTTTCTTTCGTTAAGAGGTGGTCAAGTATTGCTGATTTATAAAAGTACACACACACACACACACACACACACACACACACACACTGCCCCTGAAACCAGGTCCTATCACAACCCACACTCGACTACCGATGACCTCTCTCTCTCTCTCTCATACACACAAGCAATACGTCAAGGGACTGGAGTTCGCGAAAAAGGGGCTCCAGACCTGACGCTATTCTAGAATTAGTGTGCTGGCTTAATAATCCAGAAGGGTCTGAAGGCCTATTTTAACTAACTAACTAAACCATAAGTCTAAACACGTACACTCTAGGATATAAATCGTGGCCTTAAATTCGGAAACCATCTGGAAGTGAATCGCATCTTGTGATCAAACATTTACCTCACATACTGTATGTATTTAACTAGTTCGTTTCGCTGTTCGAGGCTTCATATAGGGCCACGATCTACTGTATGTCTTAAAGTGTACACTACAGTACATGTTTTGATTTATTGTGTGTGTGAGAGAGAGAGAGAGAGAGAGAGAGAGAGAGAGAGAGAGAGAATCGAGGGAGAGAAGGAGGGCGATGGAGAGGGAGAGATTGGAGAAGAGAATGACCGGAGAGGAGAGGGCGAGAGAGAGAGGGGAGGGAGAGTCTGAGAGCAGAGGAGCGAGGAGAGATGAGCAGAGAGAGGAGGACGGAGAGAGAGAGAGAGAGTACATTCGTGGTCTTAAATACTTGAACACCTCTTAGTGGGAGAAACAAGACGGTGAGCTTTAAGGGAAGATTATTTAATTTTATATTTATTATTGTTATTTTATTATTGTGTGTTCAAAGTTTCGCCTCTTGACTTCCATCAAGCTTAAATGAATATCCCCAAGACCCCCTTTCGAGATAAATTTGTACATTTCTCGGTATTTCCTCCAAAATTGCAGACTCGCTATCGCTCGCTAAGAGACTATTGGAGCAACCGTCTTAAAATCTCAAAATTAATGGGGATAAACATGAGGGAGAAGGGGGTCCGCAATTAACCTCTCCTTAACTAACGAATAGTCATTAGATCTTCGTGGTTTCAGCAGTTTCTCAGAATAGCTCGCCAGTGATTCATAATTACCTCGTAAAAATATATGATATTTCTACCGACGACACACACATACACATAGACCAGGTTTTCTGATCCCCCCCCCCCACACACTCACTAAACTAACCCCCCCCACCCCACACCACTCAATATAAACCCCCCCCCCCAACCACACACTCACTAAACTATCCCCCCCCACACACACACACTCACTTAACACACACACACACTCACTCAACACACACACACATACATACATACACACACACACACACACACAGGTTTAACTGGATCTGGTCTACCAAGCTTTCTTTTAGAGGTCAGTGTGCCTATACCACTCAACCTTGCTCATACCCTTGTTTCCTATCGCGCGTAGGCACATATCAACTTGCTACACACACACACACACACACACACACACACACACACACATATACACACACACACATGCATTTGGGGAGGTGTGGTGGAGTGGTCTTGCCACTGGCCTGGTAATCCAAAGGTCCCGGGTTCAAATCCCGATGTATCAATGGGAAGATATTATTGGGATGGAATTTGTGCTGTACACTTAGTATCAGTGCATTACCACAAGCCCACCGAAACGTCAATAAAATACCCTCATTGTTCCCTGATTAAATAGCACTGTATGAATATTCCCATATTCAAAATATGCTATAGGGGTTGCTGCATGCTGATGAGTTATCTGCTCAACAGGTGGCGGTTGTGTGGTGTAACGTGTGAGAGTCCCGACGTGTAGGGTGGTGAGGACAGTGAAGCACGGGAACGAGGTGGGCTTCAGAGATGGGTCGTTTCGGGACATGAAGTGCGTGAGCCAACCGTGCCTCATGTGAGGCAGAGGATGGGCAGGCAGGTGCTCGTTGTTACTCTACGTGCTTCACATGTCTCACTCCCTAGGACCTGGAACAAGGACCTCACGGGCTTCACCTGTTTCATTGTAAACGCAGGTTGAATGTTAAGGCTCTCAGCCTATGCCCGAGAGGAAGTAAGTTGGAATATAGAAAACAAAAATAAAATAATATACAGTAAATGCTCCCCCAGGTAAGCACATGCACACACATAAATTATACACAAATACGCACATCAATACACTCTTACGCATACAGTATGTGTACTGTATATGTACAGTATATATATACATCTATACAGTATATGTATGTTTTCCATCAATAAGCGATGTAAATGTATACTTATGAGCAGACATGTTTGTATGTTACATAATTATATGCTTGTGTATGTAAACAATAATTATGTGGGCATGAATATTTACATATTTTTAGTATGTGTGTCATTATGTGAGTATTTATATATATAGTATATAATGTTTGTACTGTATGTGCAGCAAGTATGTATGTGTGTACGTATGTCGATTATGCCTGAAAGTATATATATCATTATATATTATTATATAATATCGATTATATCTATATATACTATAATATATATATATATATAATTATAATATATAACATCTATATACAGTATATATACATGTATATATATATATATTTTTTTTTAATATGTGAGTGAGGGAGACAAAAGGCAGAACTGCCTTTGTCTCACCTACACAGAGAGTAATCCAGCTAGCTCTCACAAACACCTCCTCCTCCTATACATTTCACTACAGTAAACAAGCATACTACACTTCTTTCAAATATACAAACAAAAATATATAAAAATAATGAAATAGCGACTACCACTCTTTCAACTTTGGGAGATACACTTGTTGCAGGAAGCTCTGCCCTTTGTTTCCTACATGTATATAGGGGACAACATGAAATAGGAACCACACCATCGTGTGTGTATATATATACAGTATATATACCGTATATATATATATATATATATATATATATATATATATATATATATAGAGAGAGAGAGAGAGAGAGAGAGAGAGAGATTTTAGATAGGGCGAAACAGAAAAGACCCACGAAACACGATAAAGACAGGAACAAGAAAGGCAAATGGGTCCAGATAGTATAATACTAATAATAGGCGAGAGAGAAAGGCACAGAGATGGAGAGCGATAATAAAGATAGGTGATAATGA
>CM064503.1:17645012-17650012 GCA_032716605.1 Paralithodes platypus
GATAGAGAGAGAGAGAGAGGAGATGAGAGAGAACGAGCAGATTGAGAGAGAGAGAGTATCGCAAGTAGGGAGTGAGGGTTACATAGAGTTACAAATATACACACACCACACAGAGCAGTTGGTCTCATTGAGGTCATCCGGCCTTCAAAACTTTAAGGGGGAGGTAGTCGCTTTTTCTGGACACCCTATCGGGCTTAATATATTTGTTGGATTTTAAGACTTTTGGCCCATTAGTTTGGCGATTTTAAGACTTTTCACCCCATTTATTTGTCGATATTAAGATCTTTCGTGCCATTTATGTGTCCCTGGCGAGCGATAGCGAGCCTATAATTTTAGAAGGACCCGGGCCGAAAAAATGTACAAATTTATCTTGCCTGGGTGTCTAAGGGGGTGTTTTTTCAAGCTTGATGGAGGTCTAGCGAGGGAACTCAAAAATGAATTAATAAGTAAAAACATAGACCAAACAACAAGTACTACCGCCTTAAGTACGGTACAACTACGGAGAAGGTAAAATGATATCCCCATATACTACATCAGTGAAAGAAGAGGACAGCAAAGTAAAATGGCTCTCTCCCTGTCCTTCACTCCCTCCGGCTAAACATCATACAGGGATTGAGTTTGAAGAAGACCCGTGAATGTAAACAAAATCAATAAATCAATAAATATAAATACAGTAAATATAAATATATATATATATATATATATATATATATATATATAGAAACAGGGGAAGGTAATAATTATAAAATGTATATAATTTCTAGGAATAGGCCTAAATCCCATCACATGTTTTAAGGGGAGGTTTTTAGTTTGTTCCCTATATTTCCATCAAGCTTACGATTACACCCCCTAAATCCCCTTTCAAGATAAATTTGTACATTTTTCGGTAGAAAAATGTCCCGGCCGAAGGCCGGTGCCTCTTAAATTATAAGCTTGCTATCGCTCACCAGGAAAAAATCGACACCAAAGTGGTACGATATGTCTTAAATTTGACAGAAATGGGGCGAAAGTTCTTAAAATTCCCAACTAATGGGGCGACCGTCCTAAAATATCTAAAGCAATGGGGTTAAACATGAGGGAGAAAGGGATCCAGAAAACAATCCCTCAAGTGGATATCTCCCCTTAACCCCTTGAAGCTCTGACGCGTTTTAGCAGTTTCTTTTGGCTATCATTAGACGGTTTTATGCAGCTTAGGAAGGATCTGTGGGTATTATAAGGGTAAATACTATCTCGATCAACCCTTTGACTTCCATATACCGTTACTAATCTGAATAAAATCGTCTAATAGTAGCCAGAAAACAGAACAGAAACGCGTATTGGAGCTTGACAGGGTTAATTTGTAAGTATTCATTATTATATAAGTTTTGATCAAGTCTGCTTATATACGAATCTATTGTGGCATACTCAACGACAGATTGAGAGTTAGCTATATCAATGTTATTATGTGTAGTATTTTGAGTTAGCTATATCAATGTTATTATGTGTAGTATTTTGAGAGTTAGATATCAATGTTATTATGTTAGTATTTGAATTACATATCAATGTTATTATGTGTAGTATTTTGAGAGTTAGCTATATCAATGTTATTATGTGTAGTATTTTGAGAGTTAGCTATATCAATGTTATTATGTGTAGTATTTTGAGTTAGCTATATCAATGTTATTATGTGTAGTATTTTGAGAGTTAGCTATATCAATGTTATTATGTGTAGTATTTTGAGAGTTAGCTATATCAATGTTATTATGTGTAGTATTTTGAGTTAGCTATATCAATGTTATTATGTGTAGTATTGAGAGTTAGCTATATCAATGTTATTATGTGTAGTATTTTGAGTTAGCTATATCAATGTTATTATGTGTAGTATTGAGAGTTAGCTATATCAATGTTATTATGTGTAGTATTTTGAGTTAGCTATATCAATGTTATTATGTGTAGTATTTTGAGTTAGCTATATCAATGTTATTATGTGTAGTATTTTGAGAGTTAGCTATATCAATGTTATTATGTGTAGTATTTTGAGAGTTAGCTATATCAATGTTATTATGTGTAGTATTTTGAGTTAGCTATATCAATGTTATTATGTGTAGTATTTTGAGAGTTAGCTATATCAATGTTATTATGTGTAGTATTTTGAGAGTTAGCTATATCAATGTTATTATGTGTAGTATTTTGAGTTAGCTATATCAATGTTATTATGTGTAGTATTGTGAGAGTTAGCTATATCAATGTTATTATGTGTAGTATTGTGAGAGTTAGCTATATCAATGTTATTATGTGTAGTATTGTGAGAGTTAGCTATATCAATGTTATTATGTGTAGTATTGTGAGAGTTAGCTATATCAATGTTATTATGTGTAGTATTTTGAGAGTTAGCTATATCAATGTTATTATGTGTAGTATTTTGAAACACTATCAATCTACATAGCATCCACCGTTTCTTTAGTGAATAATACAGTAGCATTAACAAATAACCAGACAGATTGAAAAATATATGGATAGTTGGATAGACAGTTATATATAAAGATAAATTCAAGTATTTAGAAACATTCTATCAATCTATATAACAGTGTCTATAGTGAAAATACCATGGATTAAAAAAAAAAAAAAAAAAAAAAACACACACACAGATAGATTGACAGATAAATGGATGGATAAATATACAGATAATTACATATACAGGTAAATACAATATATAGGTATAATTACAGATATATAGATTAAGGGGGGTTGTGCGTATTTATTTCCTCATTTATGTATAAATTGACATCTTTTTAGCTTCCTTGCTAAACTTCCATCAAACTTAAAATAACATCCCCTTCAATAACATCCCTTCAAGATAAATTTGTAAATTTTTCGGTAGAAAAATGTCCTGGGCAAAGGCCGGTTCCTTCTAAAATTACAGGCTCGCTATCGCTCGCCAGGAAAAAGTCGACACCTACTGTAAATGGCACGAAAGGTGTTAACATTGACAAAGAAGAATAAATGGGGCGTAAGGTCTTAAAATCGACAAACAAATGGGCCGAACGTCTTAAAATCTCAAAAGTAATATGCTAAACATGATGGAGAAGGGGGGCCTGAAAAACCAGGCCATCTCCCCTTAATAGATCAATAGACAGTGAAGTAGATAGACCAAGTGAGCGATGGAGAAAGTCTGACTGGGGCAGGAATAGGAGACAGAAACAAGCAGGTCACACACAGACACACACACACACACAGACACACACACACACACACACACACAGACTCACACACACACACACACACACACACAGCCCGTAGCCTAGTAGGTAGAGCTCTCGTCTCACACACGAGGGGTCGGGGGTTCAATCCCCGGCCGGGCGGAGACAAATTGGGCTCGTCTCCTTTCATGTGTTAGCCTCAGTTCACCTAGCTGTAAATAGGTACCTAGAATAAGTGGACGACGTTGTGACGTCCCATCTGGGGTTGGCAAAAATGGTACAAGGCGAGATGGGTATCATATGGTTCACCTAAGCTGATGGCTACCTAAGCCTTCGGGCGAGACGGTACCGTCTATAGTGAGAATGGTACCATACAGATCCACCCTAAGCCTTCGTTTCCGATGTCGCCAATTGGCTAAAAATACAGACTACACACACATCCCCAGCCATTCCAACGATACATATAACACCTACACATATAGGAGGCGGGAAATAACGAGCATGCTCACTCCCGCAATACAACTAGAGTAAGTACAACTAGAGTAAGTACAGAGAGACAGACAGAGAGAGAGAGAGAAAGAGAGAGAGAGAGAGAGAGAGAGAGAGAGAGAGAGAGAGAGAGAGAGAGTGTGAGCGTGTATAAAACAATAGAGATACACCCTCACTTATTTAATCATAGCTGTACAAATGTAGTAACCACTTATACAATATAATTATATATACAAAAATCTCAAGCACAATAAATACATACAAGCACATGCACACACACGGATTAATGTACACATATGCAGTTATAACACACACACACACAAACAGACATACACCCCACACACACACACAGACAGACAAGCAACCCAAGAGTGAAAAATGCTAATGCTTCGTCCTAACATGGTGATAGTGGAGGTATTAATGTCAGCTAGGGATATCTCTCTCTCTGTCTGTCTGTCTGTCTGTCTGTCTGTCTCTCTCTCTCTCCAATATTTTACGGCCTCTCTTGGAGTATGCTGTTCAATTTTGGTCTCCAGCACTCAGGAAAGATATAGAGCGACTTGAAAGAGTACAAGCAAGGGCTGCAAAACTTATTCCATCGCTTAGAAGAATGAGCTATGAGGACCAGTTGAGAGTTTTTAATGTCTTCCCGCAGACTACGAGGTCAGCTCATTGAAGTTTTTAAAATACTTAATGGGTTTGACATTGAATGTGGATTATAGCAAAATGTTTAGCCTCAATATGAATACAACACGCAACCATGGCTGGAAATTAGAATTGAAAATGTTCAGCACTAGTATCTGTGGAAACTTTTTCAAATATAAGATCTGTTCTACCTGGAACAAACTTCTCTCAGAAGTTGTAAATAGTTCTTCAGTAGAGCAGTTCAAGAAGAGAGTAGATAGTATTTTGCACACTCTGTAAAGAGTGTAGTGCACTAAACAGTCTCTCTCCTTCCACTTCGAGTATCTCCTCGGAATGGACCGCAAGGGCTCTGAGATACTAACTATTCCTTGTAACTCCTTGTAACTCTCTCTCCCCCTTTCTCTCCAACGTAGTTCTGGGTGACCCATAGTTATAGTTATAACCAAATAATCTCGTATAACCGTAAGCTCTTTGTATTTCTAGTATCGACGTTATATCCCCTCTTTCTCTCATAAGAAGGAAACTACTTTCTTTCTTCTTCTTCACCGTTGATGCACAGTGTGCTTAGGGTCACTTTCCCCAGATAACTGTGCGAAACAACTTTGAAATCCTGTAAGTATATTGTAATCCGTTATCCTTTTCTAATCCATTATGCTCTACTGTAGTCCATTCATTATAGGTTGGCCA
>CM064503.1:17655012-17672512 GCA_032716605.1 Paralithodes platypus
TAATAAGGATTTCACACACACGCACACACACACACAAAGATACACGCACACACTCGCACACACTCTCACCGTTGATTCATTTAAATTCCGCCTAGACAAATATCTCGCATCAAACCCGCGACTGACTGCGTTTGTAAATGAATAACTTTATCCTCCCCTCAGTTACTAACCCATATGTCCCCTACTAACTTCCTAGTCCTGCCACGTTAGTGGCAGGGCAGTAGTTCCCTTTCCAATGTTCCCTTACCCACTCTAAACCACTGTTTGGACACTTGATCCTCAGTGTTTTGGAGGACAAGCAGCCTAGAAGGGTCACTAGATCTGTTGTTGCTTGATTTCCTTTGTACTCCTTTGTACTGTCTCTCTCCCCTACATCCTGGACCACAGCGTTAGGAGATGAACGATATGACCTATTAGTTTCTTCTTCCTCTTCTTTCTTCTTCATCTTCTTTGCATAACTTCTCAACGTGTTCTTCCTCCTCCTCCTTCTCATCTATTTCTCTCTCTTCTTGCTCCTCTCTATTTCTCTCTCCTTCACCTTCACCTCTCTCTTCTTCTTCCCCCGTTATCCTCCTTCTAGTATTCCCATATTTATCTCTCTTCTTGCTCCTCCTCCTCCTCCTCCTCTCCCAACTGCTATCATAGTCGACTTGCTAATTTTTTTTTAGGGGGGTGGGGGCACTTGTTACAGGGAACTTTGCCTTTCGTCTCCTTCATAAAACAAATCTACTGAATTACCCACTCAACCAACTACTTATTCACGTACTTATAGTTAAATAGAAGCAGTCTCGTAAGGATCAATAGTTCAGTTGTTGCTTGTTTTCCTTTGTACTAACTCACCTTCTTCCACCTCTACCTAATAACCACATACTAACCACCTGATAAGGCTTAACCATATACAGACCTATCTACTTCCCACCTACTAACCAACCTACTCCCCCACCTACAACCTACTACCTCACCCACCTACAACACATTCCCCCACCTACTAACCCACCACACCTACTTACCCGGCCTACTCCCCCACCTACAACCTACTACCTTACCCACCTACAACACATTCCCCCACCTACTTACCCGACCTACTCCCCCACCTACAACACATTCCCCCACCTACTAACCCACCACACCTACTTACCCGACCTACTCCCCCACCTACAACCTACTACCTCACCCACCTACTTACCCGACCTACTCCCCCACCTACAACCTACTACCTCACCCACCTACAACACGTTCCCTCACCTACTAACCAACCTATTCCCCCACCCCACCTACTTACCCGACCTACTCCCCCACCTACAACCTACTACCTCACCCACCTACAACACGTTCCCTCACCTACTAACCAACCTATTCCCCCACCCCACCTACTTACCCAACCTACTCCCCCACCCCACCTACTAACCAACCTACTCCCCCACCTACTTACCCCCGTACCCCAGGCGGATCCACCTGGGCACGTGTGGTAATTAAGGGGGCGAGAGGGTCTTTGTTATGGATATTGGCACCTTATCTCTGTATTTGGTGGAGGGGGAGGGGGGAGTAGAGGAGGAGGAGGAGGAGAGAGGGTTGAAGGGGAGGGGGAGGAGGAGGAGGAGTGGGAGGTGGAGGAAGAGGAAGAGGAGGAGGAATACAAAAGGAATACAAAGGAGAACAAACTGCAACATACCTATTGGTCCTTACGGGGCAGTTTGGATATCTAAAACTACTAATCTATTTACTACGAGGTAGAGAAAAGGATAGCAAAGAAGAAGGCTCCTCCCAACCCACCACTCCCTCCAGCTAATGCTGGCATGGAAACAGTTGGAAAAATACCATGTAGTATGGAAGAGGAGAACGAGGAGGAGGGGAAGGAGGGGGTAGAAGAGGAGGAGGAGGAGGAGGAAGAGAAGAAAGCGGGAATAACGAAGGGGGAAGAAGAAGAGGAATTCCCCTGGGCACGTGTGGTAATCAAGGGGCCGAGATCACCGTGTCTAGGGAGACATTGTTGTTGTTGTTGTTGTTGTTCCCCAGGCTGTCTGGCCGAACAGCCCCAAGGTCTCGAGCAAGGCCAAGGCCATAAACGAGCGCCCCCACAAAATCCTCCCTGCTTACCACTAACAAAGCCCGGATGACCGAAGCCATTGTTATAGATATTGGCACCTTATTATATATCTCCGGACGTGATGGTACGGGTGGGGCTTAGGAGGAGGAGGGGGGGGGGGAAAGAAAAAGAAAAAGAAAAAGAAAAAGAAAAAGAAAAAGAAAAGGAAAAGGAAAAGGAAAAGAAGAAGGAAAAGAAGAAGGAAAAGAAGAAGGAAAAGAAGAAGGAAAAGAAGAAGGAAAAGAAGAAGGAAAAGAAGAAGAAGAAGACGAAGACGAAGACGAAGACGAAGACGAAGACGAAGAAGAAGACGAAGACGAAGAAGAAGAAGAAGAAGAAGAAGAAGAAGAAGAAGCATATGAAGAAGAAGCAGACGAATAAGAAGAAGAAGAAGAAGAAGAAGAAGAAGAAGCATATGAAGAAGAAGCAGACGAAGAAGAAGAAGAAACAGACGAAGAAGAAGAAGAAGAAGTAAGGAAGATAAAAGGAGAAAAAGTGAAGACGTCAGAAGGTTTAATTGAAATAATTGGTATTCCTTTGATTCGTAGAGACACTTCTTAAGCTAAACACTATAATCTACTGTCAGCCAGACTATAATAAGAATTTTCGTAATGAAGAGGTTAAACGATGGTGATGATAATGATGTTGATTATGTTGACAATGATGATTATGTTGTTGGTGATGATGATAATGATAATGATAATGCTGATAGTAATGATAACGAGTGTGATAATAATGATAATACTGCTAATGCTGATGCTGATTATGCTTTTGATGATACCGACGATTATGATGATGATACTAATGACAATATAATGCTGATGGTAATGATAACGAATGATAATAATAATAATGATAATCCCGATTCTGATTATGCTGCTGATGATGCTGATGGCCATGCTGATGATGGATAGTACAGTGGTGCTACGATGATGACCAGGAAATAGGAGATGGAATTCCAAGGGGAGAGGTAAAAAAAAAAAAAAAAAAAAAAAAATCATCATCATCATCATCTCCGACGCCTTGCTTCCCCCTGGGAAACCCCCACTAGAGGATGGCCATGACAGAAACGTCTCCAAGCTACTTTGTCAAGACATGCCTCCTTTGCCCGTGCCACAATGCCCCTTCCACTACGTGGAAGTTTTTCTTCACTCCCTTATATATGATGCTTCGGTAGCGTCAAGATATGGATGATAACAATGATAGCATACAGTGATGGCAATACGATACTATAACCCCTTCTGTACCGTTGACGTCCTTTGTATTATATTCTGGCCGATACTAAGCGACTCTACTCAGCTTAGGAAGGATCTCTAGCAATTATAAGGCTTCGAACTATCTCAATCAACCCTTTGCAATACTACAGATCTTTCCTAAGCTGCATAAAATCGTCTAAATATAGCTATAATAAAATATAACAGCCGTCGCTGGTACAGAAAGAGATAATAATGATCCTGGCAATACAATACAGCGAGCCAGTGTTTCTATTAACCCCTTGAAGCTCTTATGCGTTTTAGCAGTATATTTTGGCTATCATTAGACGATTTTATACAGCTTAGGAAGGATCTGTGGGTATTATAAGGGTAAAGACTATCTCAATCAACCCTCTGACTTCCATATACCCTTCCTAATCTCAATAAAATCGTCTATTAACTACCAGAAAACAGAAAAGAAACGCGTATTGGAGCTTGAAAGGGTTAAATATCCTCGACTCAGCTTTTACAACACAAGCTCTGGCCCAATAAAGAGTTTTAATTAATTTGTTCCGATACCAAAAATAAGTATATATATATAAATGATATGGTATAAAATAAATAAATATATACATCAATAAATCAGACTATACAAGCCTCCCAGACATATTTTGATTTTTTTTCTGTAATTATTAAAAAATGAGCAAACTCTACATTTAATATTTGATTGCTGACTCCAGAATTGCAAGGAGTGACCCCCTTCGATATAAATGTTTGCATATTTCGGCCAAACATGATCTGGCCAGTTATTCTTAATGTGCAGGCTCGTTATCGCTTGCCAAGATAATATTGACACCCAAATGGCACAAAAGGTCTTATAATCGCTAAACTAATGGGGCGCATGTTTAAAATATCAAAACAATGGGGCTAACATGAGGGAGAAGAGGATCCACAACCCCTTAATCAAAATAAATAAATGGCCAACTTAAGCTGTATATATATATTCCCTCACCTCCCTCTTAAATAAAAGGTATATCCCTAACATGGCGAATAAGGTGAGGCGTTTGATGGGATCTGCTTATTAGTATGCCCTCAATGGCCTCTTCTCTCTCTCTCTCTCTCTCTCTCTCTCTCTCTGTCTCTCTCTCTCTCTCTCTCTGTCTCTCTCTCTCTCTCTCTCTCTCTCTCTCTCCCTGTGAACATATTTATTCATGTGTGATGTGGTGCGAGTCTTTATTTATCAGATTACTGGGAGTCAGAAGAGAGAGAGAGAGAGAGAGAGAGAGAGAGAGAGAGAGAGAGAGAGAGAGAGAGAGAGAGAGAGAGAGAGAGAGAGAGAGAGAAAGAGAGAGAGAGAGAGAGAAAGAGAGAGAGAGAGAGAGAGAGAAGAGGACATTGAGAGATAAACTTAACCCTTAGACCCCACAGCTCCTTCCTAATGTGAACAAAACCGTCTAAAGGGAAGAAAGGCCTCATCGTACAGTCGCGCTAATAAGTCATGTCCCAGCTGTCATAACGTTTGGCTTGTTCTGTGCTGTATTAATGTCTGTCAGATGTTGAATAGGGTGGGTAAGTGTAGGAATATGTTTGTATATCTCATTCAGAAAGAAGAAATCATGTGTTAATATTGCTGATACCAATTATTGATCAAAACATACTTGGTGCCGAGATATCACTTATTAGCGCGACTGTACACTAACAGAAATAAGAGCATGCAAATGGGTGTCAAGGGGTGAGGGTTGGGACGCCCGAGTTCACTGGCAGGAATGCGGAAAGGGGGGAGCTGAGGAAGGAAGTCATGGAGTAAAGAAAGAAAAAATAGGAAAATGGAGAGAGGGGAGGCAGATGAAGAAAGAAAGAAGAAGAAAACCAACTAAAGGAAGAAGAGACAGAAACAAGGGGATTTGAATTATATTAAAGAAGAGGCAGAGAAAGACAGAGTAAAATATTAGTAACATGACCACCACCACCACCTACTCCTGTTACTACTGCGGTACTACTACTATTAGTACTACTGTACTGTGAAGAGCAAAAAGCTGTAAATACTCCTGTTACTACTGCGGGACTACTACTATTAGTACTACTGTACTGTGAAGAGCAAAAAGCTGTAAATACTCCTGTTACTACTGCGGTACTACTACTATTACTAGTACTGTGAAGAGCAAAACGCTGTAATTACTTAAATGCAGACATTATGTCCACATAATCTATACACAGACACATCAGTTTCGAGTCTCTCTGTAAGTAACGCCACACAGAGTCAACATTGTAGTATATTTACAATGGTGACCGGTCAACTCAACCAGTAGACCATTTCAACCAGTAGCTCTCAACCAGTACCAAATCAACCAATACGGTTAGGTTAGGTTAGGTTAGGTTAGGTTAGTACTATATTTTGGCACTGGTTTGGTTGGTCTGGGTTAATTTGGCACTGGTGGAGAGCTACTGGTTGAAATGATCTACTGGTTGAGATGACATGGAACCATTTACAATACTTGCAACTTTTCAGTCGCGTGGATATACAACTGCTATTATTGTTACTATAGACAATGAAGCAACTTGGTTGAGCCCGAGGACTTTCAGTCTTCTACTGTACTTCTCACTTCTCCGCTTGTTCTTCCTCTGTCCAATTACTCTTCTTTCCTACTTTACTCCAGCCATCTGGTCTGGTATCCAAAACTCTCTAATCTCCTACTTATCTATAGCCATCATCATCATATTATTATTGCAGCTTGTTCTTCCTCTGTCCAATTACTCTTCTTTCCTATTTTACTCCAGCAATCTGGTCTCTGGACTGGAGTTCTCGAAAAGGGGCTCCAGTCCTGAAAATGTACTTGACTTACAGTGTGCTGGCTAAATAATCCAGAAGGGTTGATAGCTTGTTAGATAAACTAGGACTTCAGAGGCTAACTATTATTACAAGGGACTGGAGTTCTCGAAAAGGGGCTCCAGTCCTGACGCCATTTTTGAGTTACAGTGTGTTGCCTTAATAATTCAGAAGGGTTGATAGCCTCTGAAGTCCCATTTTAACTAACTAACTATTATTATTAATACTATATCATAACTAGGTAGACAGTCATACAGATGAGAGAGAGAGAGAGAGAGAGAGAGAGAGAGAGAGAGAGAGAGAGAGAGAGAGAGAGAGAGAGAGAGAGAGAGAGAGAGAGAGAGAGAGAGAGAGAGAGGCAGGAAAACCTATTAAGGAAATAGGAACCATTGAGGTGTACACTAAATATAGGTTACGACTGTATAATATGACGTGGTAATAGGAACCATTGAGGTGTACACTAAATATAGGTTACGACTGTATAATATGACGTGGTAATAGGAACCATTGAGGTGTACACTAAATATAGGTTACGACTGTATAATATGACGTGGTAATAGGAACCATTGAGGTGTACACTAAATATAGGTTACGACTGTATAATATGACGTGGTAATAGGAACCATTGAGGTGTACACTAAATATAGGTTACGACTGTATAATATGACGTGGTAATAGGAACCATTGAGGTGTACACTAAATATAGGTTACGACTGTATAATATGACGTGGTAATAGGAACCATTGAGGTGTACACTAAATATAGGTTACGACTGTATAATATGACGTGGTAATAGGAACCATTGAGGTGTACACTAAATATAGGTTACGACTGTATAATATGACGTGGTAATAGGAACCATTGAGGTGTACACTAAATATAGGTTACGACTGTATAATATGACGTGGTAATAGGAACCATTGAGGTGTACACTAAATATAGGTTACGACTGTATAATATGACGTGGTAATAGGAACCATTGAGGTGTACACTAAATATAGGTTACGACTGTATAATATGACGTGGTAATAGGAACCATTGAGGTGTACACTAAATATAGGTTACGACTGTATAATATGACGTGGTAATAGGAACCATTGAGGTGTACACTAAATATAGGTTACGACTGTATAATATGACGTGGTAATAGGGCTAAGTGGTAACAAGGGATTTGGATGGTGATGGTAAGTGAAAAGGTTGTTGTTATTATTAGTAATTTTGTTTTATTTTTGTTTTATTATTATTTTATCATTAATTTATTATTAATATTATTATTTGTATTATTATTATTATTATTATTATTATTATTAATAGGAGAAGAACAGTGCGGTTTTAGGAGGGGAAGAGGGTGCGTGGATCAGATGTTTGCAGTAAGATTGTTATGCGAGAAGTATTTAGAGAAGCATAAGGAGATATTTTGGGCTTTTATGGACTTGGAAAAAGCGTATGATCGTGTGGACCGTGAAGCAATGTGGAAGGTGTTAAGGATTTATGAAATAGGAGGAAATTTGTTAGAAGCAGTTAAGAGTTTTTATGAAGGGAGCAGAGCATGTGTGAGAGTAGGAAATGGTGAGTTGAGTGAATGGTTTGAGGTAAAGGTAGGTTTGCGACAGGGTTGTGTAATGTCACCATGGCTGTTTAATATGTTTATGGATGGTGTGGTGAGGGAGGTGAAAAGGAGAACTATGGGAAGAGGATTGGGTTTAGTAGGAAAGAATGGTAGAGATTGGGAGTTGAATCAGTTGCTGTTCGCTGATGACACAGCATTGGTGGCGGATTCTGATGAGAAACTGCAGCGGGTAGTCAAAGAGTTTGGTGTGGTTTGTGGAAGGAGGAAACTGAAGGTGAACGTCAATAAAAGTAAAGTAATGGTGTGTAATAGGGGAGAGCATAGGGTGAATCTAGATGTGAGGCTGGATGGGGAAATATTGGAACAAGTAGAGTGTTTTAAATATCTAGGAGGAACGATAAGCAGGAGTGGAGGTATGGAAGTGGAGGTAAAACAGAGAGTGTGTGAAGGAAGGAAGGTTTTCGGAGCAATGGGAAGTATGTGGAAGACGAGAAATCTCGGAGTGAAAGTAAAAAGTGCACTGTATCAAGGAATTGTTGTGCCAACAGTGATGTATGGGGCTGAGACATGGGCTCTGAAGAAAAAGGAGAAAGAGGGCTGGATGTGATGGAGATGAGCTGCTTGAGGAGTATGTGTGGAGTTACTCGTAGAGACAGATTGAGAAATGAAGAGATAAGTAGGAGAGTGGGGCAGCAAGAACATTTGTCAGCCAGAGTGGACAGAAGGGTGCTGAGCTGGTATGGTCATGTTGAACGAATGGGAGATGAAAGGCTTACAAAGAGAATATGTGAGTCAGGTACAAGGGGAGATAGAAGGGCAGGAAGACCCCCATTGAGATGGAGAGACTGTGTAAGAAAGGCTTTGGATGATAGAGGAATGACTATAGATCAGGCAGGGGAAGTGGTGGTGGACAGGAGTGAATGGAGAATGCTTGTGAATAGTTGAGTGAACACGTGGTCATTTGGAGTAAGGGGTCGGGCGCAAGTTGGACTAGATAATAGTCCATCAGGCGCCTGGCCCGGGGAGACGATTAATATGAAGGGTGTGCCTGGAAGTGTGGTGGGAGGGCTTGTGGCTTTGGCTCCGCTGCATGTCTGCCTGCCGAGATCGGAACCTCTCCGGGTGGTCAGGGGCCGGGGGAGTGCTGGAGCGACTTTGGTAACCCTGGTCTCTGGGTCTTCTCCTGGGTGACCTGGATGTGTGAGAGTTTGTGTTTTTATCTGTGTTTATTTTTTGTTTTATGTTGTTTTTGTGTTTTCCCTGTTCTTGCTCTGTCTTGAGTCGGCTACCCCCAAAATGGGGATTGGGCCTGAGTATATAGATAGATAGATAGATTATTAATGCTATTATTGTTGCTATTATTACCTTAAACAAGTTTGCCTTAAAATATAATAATTAATATTATCATTGTTGTTGCTGTTAAAATAATATATATTTACCGATACATTAATAATTATTTAGTTATGTATACCGGTACATTACCAGTATAATACTCTTTATACATTATGTTTGTATATGAGTACTTAATGCATCTTATTTATTCATATATTGAACTTCAAATGAATAAGTACCGGTAATTGTAATTAATATATAAATAATTATTTATCTATCTATCTATCGATCTATATATCTATATATAACTATCTTACTATCTCTCTCTCTCTCTCTCTCTCTCTCTATATATATATATATATATAACTCTAAAAAATGTAGCTTATCAAGAAGTATGATAAACCAGATTTCGTACCCCACCTTGAGGCCTGGCACTGACAATACTCTGTGATCCATGGTTTGGTATTCACAAGGCCGCACTGGGTGACTTTATAGGGGGTATAGTGATGGTTAGTTTGTGTGTTGTTTGTGTATTATACTGTATGTCGTATATATTCAATTATTTAAATATATATCCATCCATATTTTTATATATTCCGTATATATATATATATATATATATATATATATATATATATATATATATGAGAGAGAGAGAGAGTAATGTGAAGTGACCTGATGACCTAGCGACCTGTGACGTCACTGGGATTCCCTCAGTCCCCCCACCTTCACTACTGTGCAACGTACAGTAAATACATACATACGGAATATATATATATATATATACCGGTATATATATATATATATATATAATGTATATACACCAGTACCTTATACTTAGTTCAACCACCAACAGGGATAGCTGTTGTAGAGCTAATCTTAATTATGTTATTTTGTTACCGTATATATCTAGATGCCATTGAAAACATAATACATACAAAATAGACCACACGATTATACATATTATCAAAAGTATATACTAAGGCAAATTATAACCTTGCCATTTCAGTTTCCAAAATAATAATACTAGCATACATATATGTAATAATAATACTAGCATACATATATGTAATAATAATACTAGCATACATATATGTAATAATAATACTAGCATACATATATGTAATAATAATACTAGCATACATATATGTAATAATAATACTAGCATACATATATGTAATAATAATACTAGCATACATATATGTAATAATAATACTAGCATACATATATGTAATAACTCTGTAACTGTTGTCTCTGGTGGCAGGCGTACATGCATAATTAAATAGAGATAATATGTATGATATACATACTATACATAGATATACTGTATACATAAATAATTACATTCTTGCATACCTACTTTCTAGCTAATATGCATATTTATTTACACATAATATATACACAAATACATGCACTACATAATACACATAAGCGTACATCTATTGATATATAAATACATACTAATACAAGTAACACACACACACACACGCACACGCACACACACACACACACACACTTTCCCTAACAAAACACATAACAATAATAAATTGTATTATCAGTTTTTCAACTATAGCATCTGTCTTAACGCAATTGGAGAATACATTGGTTAGAATATTGTTCAACTACATTATATAAATTATGCTAATCAACACACACACGCACACAAGCACGTTTGCACACACACTTAAACGCACATGTTTCCCCTTTCTCTTTCAAGCCAAGTACGTGATATAATTGTCCATTGTCTCTAACTGTATGTACACACAATTATAAAATGACACTGTATAAACACAGACATATGTACACACACACACACACACACACACACACACACACACACACACACACACACACACACACACACACACACACACACACACACACACACACGCAATATATTTAATACATAAGAACATAAGAACATAAGAAAATGGGAGTCTGCAGAAAGCCGATTGGCCTAAGCAAGGCAGATCCCTGTCCCACACAACCCCAATTACAAAGCCCAATTATAGGCTCAACACTCTAATACCCTTAGGATCATCTTACCAAACCGGTTAGAGATTAACGCAGGATTACATATCGGTACTATATCCCTACACAGAAATACAGATACATGCAGCCTACACACATACACACACACACAATATATATTTAATACATATCGGTACTATATCCCTACACAGAAATACAGATACATGCAGCCTACACACATACACACACACAATATATATATTTAATACATATCGGTACTATATCCCTACACAGAAATACAGATACATGCGGCCTACACACATACACACACACACAATATATATTTAATACATATCGGTACTATATCCCTACACAGAAATACAGATACATGCAGCCTACACACATACACACACAATATATATATTTAATACATATCGGTACTATATCCCTACACAGAAATACAGATACATGCGGCCTACACACATACACACACACACAATATATATTTAATACATATCGGTACTATATCCCTACACAGAAATACAGATACATGCAGCCTACACACATACACACACACAATATATATATTTAATACATATCGGTACTATATCCCTACACAGAAATACAGATACATGCGGCCTACACACATACACACACACACAATATATATTTAATACATATCGGTACTATATCCCTACACAGAAATACAGATACATGCAGCCTACACACATACACACACACAATATATATATTTAATACATATCGGTACTATATCCCTACACAGAAATACAGATACATGCAGCCTACACATATACACACACACAATATATATATTTAATACATATCGGTACTATATTCCTACACAGAAATACAGATACATGCAGCCTACACACATACACACACACACAATATATATTTAATACATATCGGTACTATATTCCTACACAGAAATACAGATACATGCAGCCTACACACATACATAATACAATAATACAAATATATTCACAAATACACATTGATACATAGAACAGTTGACTGTAGTAGGTTTATATTCGTTGATCATACTGAAGAATTATATTACTCTTTGATGACTACTGAAGAATTATATTACTCTTTGATGACTACTGAAGAATTATATTACTCTTTGATGACTGCTGAAGAATTATATTACTCTTTGATGACTACTGAAGAATTATATTACTCTTTGATGACTACTGAAGAATTATATTACTCTTTGATGACTACTGAAGAATTATATTACTCCTTGATGACTACTGAAGAATTATATTACTCTTTGATGACTACTGAAGAATTATATTACTCTTTGATGACTGCTGAAGAATTATATTACTCTTTGATGACTACTGAAGAATTATATTACTCTTTGATGACTACTGAAGAATTATATTACTCTTTGATGACTACTGAAGAATTATATTACTCTTTGATGACTACTGAAGAATTATATTACTCTTTGATGACTGCTGAAGAATTATATTACTCCTTGATGACTACTTTTACAAAGAAATTATCCCCCCCCCCCAAAAAAAAAATAATAATTACATAAAATAAAATAAAATAAATAAATAAATAAACAATAATAATAAAACAAATAATAGCTTTTAGGTGATTAGTATTTGATGCATTCAAGTCTGGAGAGATAAACGAAGTGAAAGTTTAGGATGCAATACAACATTTTTTACCTGGACTACTGCAAGTATGGGTTAAGACCATTATTTATACCTTCCCTTCCAAATACAGTATATCCAGCCGTTTACACATACTCTGATTCAACACATGCAATAATATGGCGTCGTTTTCATTTTGCTCTGTTTTAAAATGGCTTGAAAGTTTTAAAGTGTCTTAAAAGCTATTTAGGTTAGGTGATAGATCTCATAGTTAGTGGCATAAAAGTATCTTTGCTAACTCATTCAAGTGGGACCTTCATATAATTTATTCCGCCTAACGTCTGACGAAAATAATATAAAATAAAAGTTCTCGTACACAATTGCAATACTTTTAGTGTTACTACTGTTTGATCACTACTATATACGGCGTTGAAATCACCAAGATAAAATATCTTGGAATATTGTGAAAACACCTGCTCTTTCACTAACTCACCACTAATAATCTCTCCCTTCTTCTCCACCTACACACACTCTCTCTCTCTCCAGTCAATCCGATTCCCAAAATGACAAACATACGAAAGAGATAACTATTAAAAAAAAAAAAAAAAAAAAAAAAAAAAAAAATATATATATATATATATTTAGAGAGAGAGAGAGAGTGTCCACAACCAGAAAAAGGAATTGTTTTACGGTTGGTCCAACCAAGTTTCGTCATAATACGAGGGACATCTGTTGTATATCTGGGCTGGCTGCTATCATTACACACACCTGGTTTATAGACACTCTTATGCTTACTATCTCTCACTCTCTCTTTATCTCATTATCTCATTATCTCTCTCTCTCTCTCTCTCTCTCTCTCTCTCTCTCTCTCTCTCTCTCTCTCTGTCTCCTATCATACTAGGCTATAATATTAATAATTTACGACCACCCAGTTTATCTGAGTATGACCAGGCTATGACGTCGCAAGTATATAATCTAAACTCTCTCTCTCACCACGCCGCAACCTACGATCTTGAAGTTACAACACCTTTAAGGGGAGACGGTCGTTTTTCTGGTCCCCTTTCTCCCTAGTGTCCCATTAGTTTTGAGATTTTTAGACGTTTGACCCATTTGTTTGGCGACTTTAAGAACTTTCGTCCCATTTCGTTATACATTTTAAGACCTATCGTGCCATTTAGGTGTTGATTTTTTCCTGGCGAGCGATAGCGAGCCTTTAATTGTAAGAGGAACCGGCCTTCGGCCGGGAAAATTTTCTACCGAAAAATTTACAAATTTATTTAGAGGGGAGGGGGGGGGGGGTCTAGGGGATGTTTATCTAAGTTTGAGGGATGTCTAGCGAGGAAACTAAGAATTTATGAATGGATGAATTTATAGGCCAAAAAAGCAGTCAGTGTCCCCTTAACTGTCCAGTACTAAGAATTAACAAATATAATACAAATGGCAATGATAAAATCTGGCTTTTCAGAAATTGGATTACTGTTGTACGAAGCGTTGAAATCTCTTCGATAAATAGATATTATAATCCATTGACAATGAGTGAATAGTCATCGAGTCTTGCAATGGTTATTATAATTTTGTGTAAGCAAATTAACCGAGAGAGAGAGAGAGAGAGAGAGAGAGAGAGAGAGAGAGAGAAATTTACATATATACACTGACCACACAGACCTTACGATCCCAGCGAGGTGGTCAGGACTCAATTCTAGTAGAGATAGCTAACCCGAGAGTAAGGGACAGTGGAAGGAAAGGATAGCAAAGAAGAAGAAGAAGAAGAAGAAGAAGAGAGAGAGAGAGAGAGAGAGAGAGAGAGAGAGAGAGAGAGAGAGAGAGAGAGAGAGAGAGAGAGAGAGAGAGAGAGAGAGAGAGAGAGAGAGAGAGCGAGAGAGAGAGAGAGAGAGAGAGAGAGAGAGAGAGAGAGAGAGAGAGAGAGAGAGAGAGAGAGAATCTACTTTCTCGGCCCACGCAAACATCAAAAGTGAAAGGAAAAGCAAAGACATGATCCTTCCTCCACACCCCACCTTAACATGATCCTTCCTCCACACCCCACCTTTACATGATCCTTCCTCCACACCCCACCTTTACATGATCCTTCCTCCACACCCCACCTTAACATGATCCTTCCTCCACACCCCACCTTTACATGATCCTTCCTCCACACCCCACCTTTACATTTCAGTCTCCCATTCACCCCAAAGACATGACCCTTCCTCCACACCCCACCTTTACATGATCCTTCCTCCACACCCCACCTTTACATTTCAGTCTCCCATTCACCCCAAAGACATGACCCTTCCTCCACACCCCACCTTTACATGATCCTTCCTCCACACCCCACCTTTACATTTCAGTCTCCCATTCACCCCAAAGACATGACCCTTCCTCCACACCCCACCTTTACATGATCCTTCCTCCACACCCCACCTTTACATTTCAGTCTCCCATTCACCCCAAAGACATGACCCTTCCTCCACACCCCACCTGTACATGATCCTTCCTCCACACCCCACCTTTACATGATCCTTCCTCCACACCCCACCTTAACATGATCCTTCCTCCACACCCCACCTTTACATGATCCTTCCTCCACACCCCACCTTAACATGATCCTTCCTCCACACCCCACCTTTACATGATCCTTCCTCCACACCCCACCTTAACATGATCCTTCCTCCACACCCCACCTTTACATGATCCTTCCTCCACACCCCACCTTAACATGATCCTTCCTCCACACCCCACCTTTACATGATCCTTCCTCCACACCCCACCTTTACATGATCCTTCCTCCACACCCCACCTTTACATTTCAGTCTCCCATTCACCCCAAAGACATGATCCTTCCTGCACACCCCACCTTTACATTTCAGTCTCCCCTTCACCCCAATCCCTCCCTCCCTCTCTCTATCTATCTATCTATCTATCTATCTCTCACTCACGCGAATTTTATGTTCTCATCCCCTTAATTTTATGTTTTCATCCCCTTAATTTTATGTTTTCATCCCCTTAATTTTATGTTCTCATCCCCTTAATTTTATGTTCTCATCCCCTTAATTTTATGTTCTCATCCCCTTAATTTTATGTTCTCATCCCCTTAATTTTATGTTCTCATCCCTTTAATTTTATGTTCTCATCCCCTTAATTTTATGTTCTCATCCCCTTAATTTTATGTTCTCATCCCCTTAATTTTATGTTCTCATCCCTTTAATTTTATGTTCTCATCCCCTTAATTTTATGTTCTCATCCCCTTAATTTTATGTTCTCATCCCCTTAATTTTATGTTTTCATCCCCTTAATTTTATGTTCTCATCCCCTTAATTTTATGTTCTCATCCCCTTAATTTTATGTTCTCATCCCCTTAATTTTATGTTCTCATCCCCTTAATTTTATGTTCTCATCCCCTTAATTTTATGTTCTCATCCCCTTAATTTTATGTTCTCATCCCCTTAATTTTATGTTCTCATCCCCTTAATTTTATGTTCTCATCCCCTTAATTTTATGTTCTCATCCCCTTAATTTTATGTTCTCATCCCCTTAATTTTATGTTCTCATCCCCTTAATTTTCCTATCTCCAAATGGAAGAGGAGTAGTTTATCCAAAAATTCGTAGATGTTATTTTAAGGGGAGACTGGCCGTTTGTTTGGTCTATTAATTAATTTATTCATATATATTTTTTAGTTTCCTCCCTAGACCTCCATCAAGCTTAGAAAAACACCCCTAAGGCCCGCCCCATTCAAGATAAATTTGTACATTTTTCGGTAGAAAAATGTCCTGGCCGAAGGCCAGTTCCTCTTAAAATTGCAGGCTCGCTTTCGCTCGCCAGGAAATAATAGACACCTAAATGGCACGAAAGGTCTTAAAATTGACAACGAAATGGGGCGAAAGGTGTTAAAATCTCCAAACTAATGGGCCGAACGTCTTATAATCTCAAAACTAGTGGGGCTAAACATTAGGGAGAAGGGGTCCAGAAAAACGGTCTGCCTCCCCTTAATTGTCTCACTCCCTATCTCAAAGGTAATTTTCTGGAGGACTTCTTGCCCCAAAGCCATTGCCAGAAATGCGTACTCAAATGGCACTATATATGGCAAATACCTTCAATTAATGGCACTATATATGGCAAATACCTTCAATTAATGGCACTATATATGGCAAATACCTTCAATTAATGGCACTATATATGGCAAATACCTTCAATTAATGGCACTATATATGGCAAATACCTTCAATTAATGGCACTATATATGGCAAATACCTTCAATTAATGGCACTATATATGGCAAATACCTTCAATTAATGGCACTATATATGGCAAATACCTTCAATTAATGGCACTATATATGGCAAATACCTTCAATTAATGGCACTATATATGGCAAATACCTTCAATTAATGGCACTATATATGGCAAATACCTTCAATTAATTGGGAACTTAGAAATTATGAAAGGATACAATACATCTGTTTTAAACTAGAATATCTCCCTGGAATGGACTTTTAGGTTTTCAAGATACCGATAAATATTTAAAACTGATTGTATCTCTCTCTCTCTCTCTCTCTCTCTCCGCCCTTCTCTTTATTTCTCTTTCTCTCCGCCCTTCTCTCTCTCTCTCTCTCTCTCTCCGCCCTTCTCTTTATTTCTCTTTCTCTCCGCCCTTCTCTCTCTCTCTCTCTCTCTCTCTCTCCGCCCTTCTCTTTATTTCTCTTTCTCTCCGCCCTTCTCTCTCTCTCTCTCTCTCTCTCTCTCTCTCTCTCTCTCTCTCTCTCAACTAACCACTTCGTCACGCTACCATGCGCATTGTTTTCTTTTCTTTTCATTATTGTTTTGCTTCATTGAAGATTATTAAACAGCACAACCGCAGTCATGCAATATAAATGTCGTAATCAAATTTAATTTCCCTT
>CM064503.1:17682512-17715012 GCA_032716605.1 Paralithodes platypus
ACAAAATAAACCCTTCCCACTTAATGTATTAGATAGGTTTATTACCAACAACATACCTTTAAATGGGTAGATGATTATAGACACATTAAATATCCTTTCCATACCCATCATCGTTGAGGGTGTACAGTCGCGCTAAGAAGTCATGTCCCAGCTGTCATTACGTTTGGCTTGCTCTGTGTTGTATTAATGTCTGTCAGATGTTGAATAGGGTGTGTAAGTGTAATAACATGTTTTTTTTTTCACTCGATATGAAGAAATGAAGCTTAGATATTGCTGATACCAATTATTGATCAAAACATGCTTGGTGCCGAGACATCACTTATTAGCGCGACTGTACTACCGAGATGGTACGTCAATTAACCACTTGCGAGTTTTGGTCTATAAGGAAGTTGGAGCTGTGACCATCAATATTTAACAGCATTATCAGCTAAAATACGGTCATAATAATAGGGTTCTGGGTAAGATATAAGATCAAGTACCGATTAGGGTTAATAATTTTTTGATATGTACCTTGCTACTGTATTTTATGTTACGCTCTGTAATGATATGTCCTATCTGATCAAGTACCGATTAGGGTTAATAACTTTATGATATGTAACTTGCTACTGTATTTTATGTTACGCTCTGTAATGATATGTCCTATCTGATCAAGTACCGATTAGGGTTAATAACTTTATGATATGTAACTTGCTACTGTATTTTATGTTACGCTCTGTAATGATATGTCCTATCTGATCAAGTACCAATTAGGGTTAATAACTTTATGATATGTAACTTGCTACTGTATTTTATGTTACGCTCTGTAATGATATGTCCTATCTGATCAAGTACCGATTAGGGTTAATAACTTTATGATATGTAACTTGCTACTGTATTTTATGTTACGCTCTGTAATGATATGTCCTATCTGATCAAGTACCAATTAGGGTTAATAACTTTATGATATGTAACTTGCTACTGTATTTTATGTTACGCTCTGTAATGATATGTCCTATCTGATCAAGTACCAATTAGGGTTAATAACTTTATGATATGTAACTTGCTACTGTATTTTATGTTACGCTCTGTAATGATATGTCCTATCTGATCAAGTACCGATTAGGGTTAATAACTTTATGATATGTAACTTGCTCTACTGTATTTTATGTTACGCTCTGTAATGATATGTCCTATCTGATCAAGTACCAATTAGGGTTAATAACTTTATGATATGTAACTTGCTCTACTGTATTTTATGTTACGCTCTGTAATGATATGTCCTATCTGATCAAGTACCAATTAGGGTTAATAACTTTATGATATGTAACTTGCTCTACTGTATTTTATGTTACGCTCTGTAATGATATGTCCTATCTGATCAAGTACCAATTAGGGTTAATAACTTTATGATATGTAACTTGCTACTGTATTTTATGGTACGCTCTGTAATGATATGTCCTATCTGATCAAGTACCGATTAGGGTTAATAACTTTATGATATGTACCTTGCTACTGTATTTTATGTTACGCTCTGTAATGATATGTCCTATCTGATCAAGTACCGATTAGGGTTAATAACTTTATGATATGTAACTTGCTACTGTATTTTATGGTACGCTCTGTAATGATATGTCCTATCTGATCAAGTACCGATTAGGGTTAATAACGTTATGATATGTAACTTGCTACTGTATTTTATGGTACGCTCTGTAATGATATGTCCTATCTCCAATAACTTTATGATATGTAACTTGCTACTGTATTTTATGGTACACTCTGTAATGATATGTCCTATCTCCAATAACTTTATGATATGTAACTTGCTACTATATTTTATGGTACACTCTGTAATGATATGTCCTATCTCCAATAACTTTATGATATGTAACTTGCTACTGTATTTTATGGTACACTCTGTAATGATATGTCCTATCTCCAATAACTTTATGATATGTAACTTGCTACTGTATTTTATGGTACACTCTGTAATGATATGTCCTATCTCCAATAACTTTATGATATGTAACTTGCTACTGTATTTTATGGTACGCTCTGTAATGATATGTCCTATCTCCAATAACTTTATGATATGTAACTTGCTACTGTATTTTATGGTACACTCTGTAATGATATGTCCTATCTCCAATAACTTTATGATATGTAACTTGCTACTATATTTTATGGTACACTCTGTAATGATATGTTCTATCTTCAATAACTTTATGATATGTAACTTACTACTATATTTTATGGTACACTCTGTAATGATATGTCCTATCTCCAATAACTTTATGATATGTAACTTGCTACTGTATTTTATGGTACGCTCTATAATGATATGTCCTATCTCCAATAACTTTATGATATGTAACTTGCTACTGTATTTTATGGTACACTCTGTAATGATATGTCCTATCTCCAATAACTTTATGATATGTAACTTGCTACTGTATTTTATGGTACACTCTGTAATGATATGTCCTATCTCCAATAACTTTATGATATGTAACTTGCTACTGTATTATATGGTACGCTTTGTAATGATATGTCCTATCTGATCAAGTACCGATTAGGGTTAATAACTTTATGATATGTAACTTGCTACTGTATTTTATGGTACGCTCTGTAATGATATGTCCTATCTCCAATAACTTTATGATATGTAACTTGCTACTGTATTTTATGGTACGCTCTGTAATGATATGTCCTATCTCCAATAACTTTATGATATGTAACTTGCTACTGTATTTTATGGTACGCTCTGTAATGATATGTCCTATCTCCAATAACTTTATGATATGTAACTTGCTACTGTATTTTATGGTACGCTCTGTAATGATATGTCCTATCTGATCAAGTACCGATTAGGGTTAATAACTTTATGATATGTAACTTGCTACTGTATTTTATGGTACACTCTGTAATGATATGTCCTATCTCCAATAACTTTATGATATGTAACTTGCTACTGTATTTTATGTTACACTCTGTAATGATATGTCCTATCTCCAATAACTTTATGATATGTAACTTGCTACTGTATTTTATGTTACACTCTGTAATGATATGTCCTATCTCCAATAACTTTATGATATGTAACTTGCTACTGTATTTTATGTTACACTCTGTAATGATATGTCCTATCTCCAATAACTTTATGATATGTAACTTGCTACTGTATTTTATGTTACACTCTGTAATGATATGTCCTATCTACAATAACTTTATGATATGTAACTTGCTACTGTATTTTATGGTACGCTCTCTAATGATATGTCCTATCTCCAATAACTTTATGATATGTAACTTGCTACTGTATTTTATGTTACACTCTGTAATGATATGTCCTATCTCCAATAACTTTATGATATGTAACTTGCTACTGTATTTTATGGTACGCTCTGTAATGATATGTCCTATCTCCAATAACTTTATGATATGTAACTTGCTACTGTATTTTATGGTACGCTCTGTAATGATATGTCCTATCTCCAATAACTCTATGATATGTAACTTGCTACTGTATTTTATGGTACGCTCTGTAATGATATGTCCTATCTCCAATAACTTTATGATATTTAACTTGCTACTGTATTTTATGGTACGCTCTGTAATGATATGTCCTATCTCCAATAACTTTATGATATGTAACTTGCTACTGTATTTTATGGTACGCTCTGTAATGATATGTCCTATCTCCAATAACTTTATGATATGTAACTTGCTACTGTATTTTATGGTATGCTCTGTAATGATATTGTCCTATCTCCAATAACTTTATGATATGTAACTTGCTACTGTATTTTATGGTACGCTCTGTAATGATATGTCCTATCTGATCAAGTACCGATTAGGGTTAATAACTTTATGATATGTAACTTGCTACTGTATTTTATGGTACACTCTGTAATGATATGTCCTATCTCCAATAACTTTATGATATGTAACTTGCTACTGTATTTTATGGTACGCTCTGTAATGATATGTCCTATCTCCAATAACTTTATGATATGTAACTTGCTACTGTATTTTATGGTACGCTCTGTAATGATATGTCCTATCTCCAATAACTTTATGATATGTAACTTGCTACTGTATTTTATGGTACGCTCTGTAATGATATGTCCTATCTCCAATGATCTTCTTATTATTCATTAAGGGGAGATTTCCACTTGAGGGATTTTTTTCTTGACCCCTTTCTCCCTCATGGTTAGCCCCATTGCTTTTTATATTATAAGACGTTCGCCCCATTAGTTTGGCAATTTTAAGAACTTTCGCCCCATTTTTGTAAATTTTAAGACTTTTCGTGCCATTTAGGTGTAGATTTTTCCTGGCGAGCGGTAGCGAGCCTGTAATTTAAGAGGAACCGGCCTTCGGCCGGGAAATTTTTCTACCGAAAAATTTACAAATTTATCTTGAAATGGGGTCTAGGGGCTGTAATGTTAAGCTTGATGGAGGTCTAGGGAACTAACTAAAAACCTCCCCTTAACGGTCTTCTCAACTGCACCTCCAGCCCCATTCACTCATATGCTGACGACTCTACATTATTCTATTCAACTTGCCTTCCACAAAATTATTCACAGCAGGAACTCCAAAACTCACGTAAGGAAGCCGTAAAACACCTATCTTCTGATCTCTACTATCTTTAATTGTTTCTTTCAATGCTTCCAAAACTCAATTTCTCCACCTGTTTACTCGTCGCCCCCTTCCAGAAAACTATGACCTACTCTTCAACAACATACAAATTAACCCTTCATCTTCTCTTAATATTATTGGTGTCTCTTTTTCTTCTGATCTCTCTTGGAAAGATCTGTGCAACTCTCTAACCCAAGAGTGAAATGTTATTCTCAATCTTTCTTCTATTCAACAGCTGAGCTCTGGAAGTCTCTCCCAGAATCAGTATTTCCCTCTTCCTACGACTTAAATTGCTTCAAACTTCGTGTGTCTAGGCATTTTGGCTCGAACGTCCCTTGAATTTGGCCCTGTCACTCTTTCAACTCTGGGGGAGGCACTCGCCACAGGCAATTCTGCCTTTTGTCTCCCTCACTCACATAGATTTTATTTTTTACAAACAAAATAGTAAACATAGAAAGTGACGAATTTCCACCATTACATTGTTTATACATACGAAAAGGAAAAAAAAAAAAAAAAAAAAAAAACATCCACGCAGCCAATGGTATCCTCCACCCACGAGGAATGTTTCCTGCAATGATGATCCCGCTCCCAAATAAAGCCATTCCGGACAAAACACTACACTTTAAGGGGAGGCAGACTGTGTTTCTGGACCCACTTCTCCCTAATGTTTAGCCCCACTAGTTTTGAGATTATAAGACGTTCGGCCCATTAGTTTGGCGATTTTAACACCTTTCGCCCCATTTCGTTGTAAATTTTAAGACCTTTCGTGCCATTTAGGTGTCGATTATTTCCTGGCTAGTGGTAGCGAGCCTGCAATTTTAAGAGGAACCGGCCTTCGGCCAGAATTTTTTCTATCGAAAAATGTACAAATTTATCTAGGGGGTGTTTTTCTAAGCTTGATGGAGGTCTAGGGAGCAAACTAAACACAACAAATAATATGAATACATTAATTAATAGACCAAACAAACGGTCTGCCTCCCCTTAACCTCGCAACTCTCACATTTGGGGGAAACGACGAGGATGAGGTCATGTTCTAAATTGAGATGTGTGATGTGTGGGGTCGGCGTGTGGTTGGTTGGGCGGGAGGGTGGTGTGGGGTGGGTGGGGTGTGGGTGGGGGCGGTGACGAGAGGGGGGGCTGTGGCGAAACCTCTAACTGTACACCCATGGACAAAAAGTAACGTCCCAACTTCGTAACTCCTATTGCCCTCTGTTGGTTAAAAGGAAAAATACTCTTGAACTATTAATTTTGAGATTTTAAGACGTTCTTTCCGTTAGTTAGGCGATTTTGAGACCATTCGTCCTTTTTTTGTGTCAATATTAAGACCTTTCGTGGCATTCATATGTAATTTTTAGAAGGAACCGGCTTCTGGCTGGGACAATTTTCTACTGAAAAATTTACACATTTATCTTGAAAGGGGGTCTAGGGGGTGTTTTTTAAAACTTGATGGAGGTCTAGCGAGGAATCTAAAAAAAATAAGTTAATACATAAATATACTGTATAGGCCAAAAACCAAGCACTACCCCATTAAGCTAGTGATCGACTTATAACTGGAGCAACAGCCAGAGTTGATATTCTGTCAGCAGGGCCGGTACTGTTGATGGTGACTGTACGAGCGTTGGGTAAGCCAGGCAGCCGGAATGACGGGAAGACCGGGTTGTTATCTCCGTTATTTGGCTACTGTGGTGGTGTGGGGGATTATGTCATCATCTGGCTACTGTGGTGGTGTGGGGGATTACGTCATCATCTGGCTACTGTGGTGGTGTGGGGAATTACGTCATCATCTGGCTACTGTGGTGGTGTGGGGGATTATGTCATCATCTGGCTACTGTGGTGGTGTGGGGGATTATGTCATCATCGATAACACACGAACTCGGCATCAGTCTGTGTTTCCTTCATCCTTTGACTTTAACTCATTAATATTTTCAGGAACAATATATATATACTGTATAATTATGTAATTAATGAATTGGGGTGGGCAATTAAACTAGAGATTCGAGATGCCCCCCAAAGTTCCACCTTAGCTTTAATAGTAACTAACACGGCATTCAGATAACTGTACATGATGTTAGTGTCAAGAATTTCCTGTTGTTGACCACACCCTCCAAGTCGCGTTTGTTTTCTATTTTCCATAACATATACTTAGTGTTCAGCATATCAGTTTTGAGATTTTAAGACACTCGCTCCGATACTTTGGCGATTTTGAGACTTTTCGCCCCATTTTTGTGTCACTATCAAGACCTTTCTTGCCATTTAGGCATCATTTTTTTTCCTGGCGAGCGATAGCGAGCCTGTAATTTTAAGAGAAAACGCCCTTCGGCCGAGACATTTTTCTATCGAAAAATGTACAAATATATCTTGAGAGGGGTGTTTTTTTAAGTTTGATGGAGGTCTAGCGAGGAAACTAAAAAACACAGTTAATAAATCAATATATAGGCTAAACAAACAAGCACTACCCCCTTAATCAATATACAACAACAACAACAACAACAACAACAACAACAACACGGTAATAAACAATGTGCCTGCCTATAATGTAAAACACATTAGCTAACACACACTGCTCTACTGTTGATCTGTAGGGCATTATAATAATACTGGGACATTTAGGTTAGTCATCAGAAAAAGAAAAACAAAAAAATCTATAATCTATTTTGTATTAATTTCACCACCACACCAAACATCTCCAATGAAATTAATGAAAGCATATAATTATGTGATCCACCAGGATTCGAACCCGGGTTATCACACACAGATGTTTAGACACCTTAAGGGGAGATTTCCACTTGAGGGAGTTTGTTCTTGACTCCTTTCTCCCTCATGTTTAGCCCCATTGCTTTTCTAATTTTAAGACGTTCGCCCCTTTATTTTGATGATTTTAAGAACTTTCAACCCATTTCTGTCAATTTTAAGACCTTTCGTGCAATTTAGGTGTCGATTTTATCCTGGCGAGCGATAGCGAGCCTGTAATTTAAGAGGAACCGGCTTTCAGCCGGGAAATTTTTCTACCGAAAAATGTACAAATTTATCTTGAAACCCAAGGGGGTGTAATCTTAAGCTTGATGGATATCTAGAGACCAAACTAAAAACCTCCCCTTAACCAATACACCACCAAGACGGTTAATAATTAAAAATACACACTAACAAACGATCATATTTTTGCTCTGAATGGATAGTTTTGTACTTGGTCATTTATGTCTATAGCCTGCTATTACAGTATATCAGGCTACATGACATGCCCATACTGATAAAAATTTCTGGTTAACCCGTTCAGTACTGGTGCCGTCCTTTTAACATTATTCTGGCCACTATTAGACGATTTTATTCAGTTTAAAAAGAGCCTCCAGCAATTTGTAGGCTTCGAACTGTCGCACTTAACCCTTGGCACTACTACCACCGATCCTTTTTCAAATGCACAAAATCGTCTATAATTAAATATATAAAAAACGTCGTCGGTATAGAAGGGGTTATTAGCGTGGCCCCTTCGGAAAATAGTCCCCCCCCCCCCCCCCAGCGATGTGGACTCCATATATAGGGCCCAGGGTGTACCAGAATTTGTGTTCACGAGTGTACAATAACTAACTTGATTGGCATTAACCCTTTCAGATGCATACACTCATTTTATTCTGGTTATCAAGACTTTATTTTATTTAGCTCATGAAAAACCTGTGGGTAGTTAAAGGGGTATTTGAGATCGAGTTAACCTCTTTGATTACTAGTAATCCTCCCTAAGCTGAATAAATTAACCCAGTATCAGCAAAAAAAAAAAAAAAAAAAAAAAAAAAAAAATATATATATATATATATATATATATATATATATATATATATATATATATATATAAAAATAGAAAACAAAAATAACAGACGATGATAACAAAAAATCCCATTAACCCTTTCACACATTTATGACGCAGAGGTTGCCAGATTAGCAATAAGAAATAGTTATCTCACTCTTATAATTACCTTTCCAAAATTAGTTTTCTACCCACTGCTAACTCAAAGACAACTGCAGAGGTTGAAGTAACTAAACTAAAGGTTTCTAAATACCCCTGATGGTAACAAAGGCTTTAAAGTATCTCCAATAGGCTCAAAATCGCGTCATATGTCGGATAGGGTTAATATCGGGGCCCCTTCGTTGAGTAACCCCCCCAACGATGTGTACTCCATATATAGGGCCCGGGGGTGTGTCCCAGGGCCAAGGTTAGTAGGGGAGGAAGGAGGGTGTTGGCGGGGAACCAATACAATACATATATAAAACAAATTGGTGCCTTAAATGTGAGCCCAACAACAACAACAACAACAACAAACGGGCACGATAAATTAACTTTTCGTCGTGGATTTGGGCTTCTTGGCTTTGGTTACATAGAATTTTCTCTAAAAATTATATAACTTACTCATCAATTATATTTCTGCTAAAAAAATAAAACACACACACATATATATATATATATATATATATATATATATATATATATATTAGTAGGGCAATGAGAAGAAATACGTTGTGGAACATCATGATTTATTCTAATTTTCGGCGACGTCACGCAGCCATCCTCAGGAAAGGGTTACCAACAGATCCTAAAAATTGAGTATAACTCTGTATATATTGCTAAAACAGGATCACTAAAATGTAATGCATTGTTGAACACGTGGCAATTTGCCCATCTAAAAAACAATTAAACAACATAATTTTGGCCAACTAGGCAAGGTTTAAATATAAAATAAATCTACGGCTAGACACCATCAAATTCAAAATTGCTAAATCTCAATGCAACAAAAGAAATCAAAACGCATAAGATATCAAATTTATATTATCATTTCTTTTTCAATTCAAATATTATTCTGAACTGTAAAGGCTAAAATCTATTAAACAAAATTTAACGTACCGCTAAACAGCGTCCAAAGTATTATGCTAATATCCAACCATGTGAGGACAAGACTTAGCAAAAGTAATCATAATAAACGAGAATTATAAAATGAAGGACTCTACAAAACATTTCAAATTATCTAGTAAAATTAGAAGCAAATCATAGTAATCCTAATCACATCGAACCACAACATAAAGCAAAAAAGTACATTTGAATAACTTGACTCTAAGAAACAAAAGATAAATGTTGAACATTCACATAAAGGAAAATTGTCACAAACAAATCGGAACACACCATGATACCACCAGTCTCCAATATATATATATATATATATATATATATATATATATATATATATATATATATATATATATATAAAACATACGTCGAATCTGTTATTCGTTACCAATTCCACTTCCTCGATATGCATTTTCTGTTAACTTATTCACTTTTTTATTCATTCTATTTATTGTTAACGCGCCCCATATACAATCCTTCCTTCAACCAACCTTTGATAATTATATAATGTTCTGCAAAAACTAAAATCCAGAAATATATCGAAGCAATTAGCAACATGATTGATCCGAGTGTACAGTCACTTAAGGGAGCCCACCTCGATTTGTTTTATCTTTCTCTCCATCTCGCTTTGGCTTGTATCCATTCGGCCCCATTCAGCCTACTGTTGTAAGACGTTTACGCCCATCCAGGTGTCAATAATTTCCTGTCGAACGGTAGTGGGATGGGGATAAACGTCTTAAAACAGTTGGCTGAATGGCGCCGAATGGATACAATTATAACTATCTGAACTGATTATTGGATGAAACTTGTTTTACAGTAAATGGTACATATAGTTTAGTAGCTGATGTATAGAAAATTATAGTTATATATTCGTTTCTACAGATATACTTTAGTTATTCGAAATAGGTGAGGCACATGAATTGTCATGAGTAACTGTACAATCGCCTGCACACACACACACACACACACACGCACACATACACACACACACACACACACCTACAACTTCAACCTTCGATATGTGTACCTGCATGTGTCTATGTGTGTGCCTGCATGTGCGTGTGTGTGTCTTCTTCGCTAACCATATCATTTCCATAATAATATACACTTAGCTTGTCACCAAGACGCATACACTCACACCCTCACACCCTCACACACACACACACATACACACAGACACACACACACACACACACACACGGATATTCAGGTTCTATTCTTTTACACTTTCGATTTTATTTTAACAATATAAATGTCAAATGTTTGTATTTATGAATGTACAAATACTGTTATCTTCCTGTAGGTTTGTGTATCTCTGTAGGCGTACATGCAAGTAATTACGTAATACATGTGTACCGGTATGTAACTATATATGCATTTTTTTCTATTTACCATTCGCCATTCGAAATCATCATTTGATGTTTATTATTCATGTTCCAATTGTCATAATATGTGTTCGATAATCTCCACACCTCTATACTTACTACGATACATCTATATTGAACAGTTCTTATATTTTGCAGTCACTATCTCCCGGATTACTACAATCTCTCTCTCTCTCTCTGTGGTACCTCAAATGTTGCATCAGCAGTACATCCGGGACCCAGGTCGGGGTAGGAGGGAGGGAGGGAGGGGGTGGGGGGGGAGGGTAGGGAGGGAGGGAGGGTAGGGAGGGAGGGAGGGATTTGATTTGATTTGATTCTTTATTGAGAAAGCATAAATACATGGGAATACATAATTACACGTCTCAAAAGGGCAAAGGTGATAAAACAGTCTTTTACCCTACAGTACTCATATATTATACATGTACAATATAAACACAAACATGAAAACAACATTTAGTAAGTTTTTATCTCTATAGTTGTTAGCACACCAGTTGTCCCTTACTGTTTAAGAAGGACCCTTAGCTAAGTGAGGAGGGAGGGAGGGTAGAGAGGGAGGGAGGGTAGAGAGGGAGGGAGGGGAGGGGAGGGAAGGAGGGAGGGAGGGAGGCAGGGAGGAGGTGGAGGGAGGGAGGGAGGGAGGGAGGGAGGGAGGGAGGGAGGGAGGGGGGGGGGGTGGAAACAAGAGCTGCCGCTGGACTGATCACATGTAGGTAAAGTCACCCAAAACAAATCCTTGACCTCACCTAATTTTAATTATGGAAGTATATATCTGGACACGAATCCATGAATATAATTGTTTTCACATCAACTACAACACTATATATAGTATTCCACATCAACTACAACACTATATATAGTATTCCACATCAACTACAACACTATATATAGTATTCCACATCAACTACAACACTATATAGTATTCCACATCAACTACAACACTATATATAGTATTCCACATCAACTACAACACTATATATAGTATTCCACATCAACTACAACACTATATATAGTATTCCACATCAACTACAACACTATATATAGTATTCCACATCAACTACACAACTATATATAGTATTCCACATCAACTACAACACTATATATAGTATTCCACATCAACTACAACACTATATAGTATTCCACATCAACTACAACACTATATATAGTATTCCACATCAACTACAACACTATATATAGTATTCCACATCAACTACAACACTATATATAGTATTCCACAACTACAACACTATATATAGTATTCCACATCAACTACAACACTATATATAGTATTCCACATCAACTACAACACTATATAGTATTCCACATCAACTACAACACTATATATAGTATTCACATCAACTACAACACTATATATAGTATTCCACATCAACTACAACACTATATATAGTATTCCACATCAACACTATATATATAGTATCCACATCAACTACAACACTATATATAGTATTCCACATCAACTACAACACTATATATAGTTCCACATCACTACAACACTATATATAGTATTCCACATCAACTGAATCACTATAATTAGTATTCCACCTCAACTACAACACTATCTATAGTATTCCACATCAAGTACAACACTATATAGTATTCCACATCAACTACAACACTATATATAGTATTTCACATCAACTACAACACTATATATAGTATTCCACATCAACTACAACACTATATATAGTATTCCACATCAACTACAACACTATATATAGTATTTCACATCAACTACAACACTATATATAGTATTCCACATCAACTACAACACTATATATAGTATTCCACATCAACTACAACACTATATATAGTATTCCACATCAACTACAACACTATATATAGTATTCCACATCAACTACAACACTATATATAGTATTCCACATCAACTACAACACTATATATAGTATTCACATCAACTACAACACTATATATAGTATTCCACATCAACTACAACACTATATATAGTATTCCACATCAACTACAACACTATATATAGTATTTCACATCAACTACAACACTATATATAGTATTCCACATCAACTACAACACTATATATATTCCACATCAACTACAACACTATATAGTATTCCACATCAACTACAACACTATATATAGTATTCCACATCAACTACAACACTATATATAGTATTCCACATCAACTACAACACTATATATAGTATTCCACATCAACTACAACACTATATATAGTATTCCACATCAACTACAACACTATATATAGTATTCCACATCAACTACAACACTATATATATAGTATTCCACATCAACTACAACACTATATATAGTATTCCACATCAACTACAACACTATATATAGTATTCCACATCAACTACAACACTATATATAGTATTCCACATCAACTACAACACTATATATAGTATTCCACATCAACTACAACACTATATATAGTATTCCACATCAACTACAACACTATATATAGTATTCCACATCAACTACAACACTATATATAGTATTTCACATCAACTACAACACTATATATAGTATTCCACATCAACTACAACACTATATATAGTATTCCACATCAACTACAACACTATATATAGTATTCCACATCAACTACAACACTATATATAGTATTTCACATCAACTACAACACTATATATAGTATTTCACATCAACTACAACACTATATATAGTATTCCACATCAACTACAACACTATATATAGTATTTCACATCAACTACAACACTATATATAGTATTCACATCAACTACAACACTATATATAGTATTCCACATCAACTACAACACTATATATAGTATTCCACATCAACTACAACACTATATATAGTATTTCACATCAACTACAACACTATATATAGTATTTCACATCAACTACAACACTATATATAGTATTCCACATCAACTACAACACTATATATAGTATTTCACATCAACTACAACACTATATATAGTATTCACATCAACTACAACACTATATATAGTATTTCACATCAACTACAACACTATATATAGTATTCCACATCAACTACAACACTATATATAGTATTCCACATCAACTACAACACTATATATAGTATTTCCACATCAACTACAACACTATATATAGTATTCCACATCAACTACAACACTATATATAGTATGCACATCAACTACAACACTATATATAGTATTCCACATCAACTACAACACTATATATAGTATTTCACATCAACTACAACACTATATATAGTATTTCACATCAACTACAACACTATATATAGTATTCCACATCAACTACAACACTATATATAGTATTCCACATCAACTACAACACTATATATAGTATTCCACATCAACTACAACACTATATATAGTATTCCACATCAACTACAACACTATATATAGTATTCCACATCAACTACAACACTATATATAGTATTTCACATCAACTACAACACTATATATAGTATTCCACATCAACTACAACACTATATATAGTATTCCACATCAACTACAACACTATATATAGTATTTCACATCAACTACAACACTATATATAGTATTTCACATCAACTACAACACTATATATAGTATTTCACATCAACTACAACACTATATATAGTATTTCACATCAACTACAACACTATATATAGTATTCCACATCAACTACAACACTATATATAGTATTTCACATCAACTACAACACTATATATAGTATTTCACATCAACTACAACACTATATATAGTATTCCACATCAACTACAACACTATATATATAGTATTTCACATCAACTACAACACTATATATAGTATTTCACATCAACTACAACACTATATATAGTATTTCACATCAACTACAACACTATATATAGTATTTCACATCAACTACAACACTATATATATAGTATTCCACATCAACTACAACACTATATATAGTATTTCACATCAACTACAACACTATATAGTATTTCACATCAACTACAACACTATATATAGTATTTCACATCAACTACAACACTATATATAGTATTCCACATCAACTACAACACTATATATAGTATTTCACATCAACTACAACACTATATATAGTATTCCACATCAACTACAACACTATATATAGTATTTCACATCAACTACAACACTATATATATAGTATTTATTGGAAAGCAAGTTCCATCCAAAAATAAATCCAGATAGTTTTAATTGCATAAATAAACACACAAGAGGTCCACGAATTTTTATAAGTGATTTAACATTTTCTAACATATTTATTTGTTTCGCGGATTGATTTATAGTTTGAAGGCGATAACAAGAGTTTGCCCATTTGCAGTAATGTTGTTGTACCCTATTCCGAGTAAGCAGGCTGAAACTCTTGGACATGAAATATATATAACTCACAAACGACTACAGTTATCGAGATAATATTTATATCGTTTGGGAAACGTATACGCCAGGGATAAAGTGTGGACATTTACAGCCCATTTACTCTAGCCCTTTTTGAGTTACAGAGGCTAGGTTTCACGATTTCTGACCTATCTACTTGGAATAGGGTATAGCAGTGAGTGTCAAAATGTATTCACCACATTACTATAACATAACTGTACCTTACTTTAGGAAACAATTATATATATATAATTAATGTATTCACCACATTACTATAACATAACTGTACCTTACTTTAGGAAACAATTATATATATATAATTAATGTAACATTACTATAACATATTATTTGTTTCGCGGATTGATTTACTTTGAAGGCGATAACAAGAGTTATATATATATAATGTTGTTGTACCCATTCCGAGTAAGCAGGCTGTACTCTTGGAAACAATATATATATAAACGACTAATGTATACCTAAAATTACTATAAACATACAGCCTTACTTTACAGCCTTTTTGAGTTACAGAGGCTAGGTTTCACGATTTCTGACCTATCTACTTGGAATAGGGTATAGCAGTGAGTGTCAAAATGTATTCACCACATTACTATAACATAACTGTACCTTACTTTAGGAAACAATTATATATATATAATTAATGTATTCACCACATTACTATAACATAACTGTACCTTACTTTAGGAAACAATTATATATATATAATTAATGTATTCACCACATTACTATAACATAACTGTACCTTACTTTAGGAAACAATTATATATATATAATTAATTAGTTAATTATTTTTATAATATGTTTTTGTTTATATTTATTTCCCTACACCTCCATCCAATATAAACAAATACCCCCAAGACCCACCTTCGGTCTGTGTATTTATGTAACTATGTACCTCCCACTCTCATTCTCACACACACACACATGCACGCACTCTCTCTCTCTCTCTCCCTCTATTAAGGGGCGTCACCGGATTTTTTTATCTGTCTCTCCTTTTCTCTCTTTCTCTGGCTTGTATCCATTCGGCCCCATTCAGCCAACTGTTTTAAGACGTTTATCCCCATCCAGGTGTCGATTTCTTCTTTGCGAGCGATAGCGAGCCATCATAATATGGAGAAATCCGGTTTTGCCGGAGAATTTTTTCTACCGAAAAATGTACAAATTTAGATTGCTGTAAAAAAAAAATATATATATGCTGGCTCGCTACCGCTCGCCAGGAAAATATTGACACCTGGATGGGGGTAAACGTCTTAAAACAGTAGGCTGAATGGGGCCGAATGGATACAAGCCAAAGAGAGAGAGAGGGAGAGAAAGAGAAAACAAAAAAGCGAGGTAGGCTCCCTTAAGCAAAGACCTCCCAAACCACCCCCCCTCCACCACCACTTCTGACACCCCGAATAACTTGACGTATGAGAACCCCCCCTCCCCTCCACCCACCCACCCCCAAACGTATTCCACGGTGTAGTGAGGTAACTGGGGAAGGGGAAGGAGAGGGGGAGGGGGGGGGGGGGGTAAATTGATCCGGTGGTAAGTTGATCCACCATTTCCGGTTATTGATGGGCTGGAAGGGGGCTGATTCCGGACGAGCTGGGGGCTTGGTTGTTAGTTGATTGGAGAGAGAGAGAGAGAGAGAGAGAGAGAGAGAGAGAGAGAGAGAGAGAGAGAGAGAGAGAGAGAGAGAGAGAGAGAGAGAGAGAGAGAGAGAGAGAGAGAGAGAGAGAGAGAGAGAGAGAGAGAGAGAGAGGTGGAGGGAGGCAGGTGGAGGGAGGCTTATTAAAGGTGTATGGTGTGGTTATCTCTCTGTCTCTCACTCTGTCTGTGTGTGTGTGTGTGTGTGTGTGTGTGTGTGTGTGTGTGTGTGTGTGTGTGTGTGTGTGTGTGACTTACACAATCTATCTAACTGGTATATAAAGCTTAGTTAAAGAGAGACCATGCCAACACCCCTCTCCATCAGGCTAGGCTATGTGTTGATACTATGACGACTAACTATCTTTGGTATGCGTCCAGGTAATGGCTCGACCGTCCGCCACTGTGATTAATTAGCCTGACATGATGGTATTCAAATATTGTGGTATCAAGCTAAAGCTCAAACAATTAAGGGGGTAGTGCTTGGTTTTGGGTCTATTTATTTGTATTTATTTATTTATTTATTATTATTATTTGTTTTGTTTGTGTTTATTTTTTTATTTATTTATTTATTTATTTATTTTGTGTAGCCTACTTCTGTTGTTTTAGTGCTCTCGCTAGACCTCCATCAAGCTTAAAAAAACAGTCCCTAGACCTCTTTTCAAGATAATTTTTTATATTTTTCGGTAGAAGAATGTGCCGGCCGAAGGCCGGTTCTTTCTAAAATTACAGGCTCGCTATCGCTCGCCAGGGAAAAATAGACACCTGAACGACACGAAAGGACTTAATATTGACAAAGAAATGGGTTGAAAGGTTTCAAAATCGCCAAACTAATGGAACGAAAGTCTTAAAATCTCAAAACTAATATGCTAAACATAAGGGAGACGGGGGTCCAGAAGCGACTACCTACCCCTTAAATTCAACACTCATCATTGTACGTACAGTCTTTTGTGTCTATTGGAGAGAGAGAGAGAGAGAGAGAGAGAGAGAGAGAGAGAGAGAGAGAGAGAGAGAGAGAGAGAGAGAGAGAGAGAGAGAGAGAGAGAGAGAGAGAGAGAGAGAGAGAGAGAGAGAGAGAGAGAGAGATGATAGATAGATAGATAGATAGATAGATAGATAGATAGATAGATAGAGAGAGAGAGAGAGAGAGAGAGAGAGAGAGAGAGAGAGAGAGAGAGAGAGAGAGGTGAAAGGTGAAGCAGTAAGTGATATCTCCGTGACTCCCCTCATCTTATCTAATGGACAATCTCTCGGACCTTTAGCTTCCTCTCTTGTAATATATTGGGGTCTCCCTTTCCATCGGTCTCTCGTTTTCTTTCGTGTTTTCTCGTCGCCCAGTTTCCCTTGTAATGCTCGTCTGTATTTGTTTCCATTTAATTGTTTAATTCTGCCGATCACTCACACACACTCTCTCTCTCTATATATATATATATATATATACAGTATATATATACGTATATATATATAATATATATATATATATATATATAAAACTATATTTTGCATCTATCAAATTATCATCTTTCTATAATATACCAATACTATTATTTTTAATTTTCTTTTTGCTCAGCTATCTATATGTTTCGTGTTTATATATAAATTAACATTTTGTATCTGCTGAAACAGTTAACATAAATGTATTTTAGTACCCACGAACAAATTTCCGCACACACACACACATACATACATACACATACACACACACACACACACACACACTTTACGGTCACGGTGGCCGAGCGCGCTTAGTACTCTGTATTGGGAGCGCTAGCTCTGGTGTCGGGGGTTCAATCCCAGGCGCCGGCAGGGGAAATTCTCTCAAAAACTTTCCCTGGCCGTGAAGGCAAGATCTGGGCGGATCGTCTTGGGGGACCCACAAAGTCTCCTGCCCACGTCCTACTCCCTTGGGAGTATGTAGGCGCTCTCGTTAGCTGCCAGGATCAGTCTGTTGATCCATTAGGATAAGATCTAGGTTAAGTCTGTGTATTTTCAGCCCCATTGGCTGCCGGCTTGAAATAAACCGATTATTATTATTATTATTATTACACACACACACACACACACACACCCACATCCACCTATAAACGTAAGGCCCCTTGTTGATTTAAGTGTAGGCGCCACAACAATACTTACAAACAAACGTACATAAATATTTGTAAAGTAATTATAGAATTATTTTAATATATATAACAAAACTATGACTATTTATCCACATTAACCATCTTATAATATTTTAATTTACTTATCTGTTTTGGTATGACTATTTATCCATATTAACCATCTTATTATATATTAATTTACTTATCTGTTTTGGTATGACTATTTATCCATATTAACCATCTTATTATATATTAATTTACTTATCTGTTTTGGTAGGACTATTTATCCATATTAACCATCTTATTATATATTAATTTACTTATCTGTTTTGGTAGGACTATTTATCCACATTAACCATCGTATAATATTTTAATTTACTTATCTGTTTTGGTAGGACTATTTATCCATATTAACCATCTTATTATATATTAATTTACTTATCTGTTTTGGTAGGACTATTTATCCACATTAACCATCTTATAATATTTTAATTTACTTATCTGTTTTGGTAGGACTATTTATCCACATTAACCATCTTATTATATATTAATGTACTTATATTTTTTACAATGACTATTTATCCACATAAACCATCATATTATATATTAATTTACTTATCATTTTACCTGCCTGTATATTAATTATGTGTTTGTTATACGTATACAGTTTCTTTTCAAACTCTATGTTCTATAATATGTTTGCAGGATAACTCTGACATTTCCCAGCCTTTTTTCCCCAACCCCCGTACCAAGGAGAGCTCAGTATATTTCTAAATTAGATTTCTGTTTAAAGGAAGATGGGCCCATTTTTTGGTATGTTATTTCAATTATTCCTTTATTTCTTAGTTTTCTCGCTAAACCTCCATCAAGCTTAGAAAAACACCCCCTAGACCCCTCTGCAAGATAAATTTGTACATTTTTCGGTAGAAAAATTTCCCGGCCAAAGGCCGGTTCCTCTTAAAATTTCAGGCTCGCTCTCACTCGCCAGGAAATAATCGACACCTAAATGGCACGATAGGTCTTAAAATGTACAACGACATGGGGCGAAAGGTGTTAAAATCACTAAACTAATGGGCCGCACGTCTTATAATCTCAAAACAAATGGGGCTTAACACGAGGGAGAAAGGGGACCAGACAAACGGCCCATCTCCCCTTAAGGGTGTTGACTGGCCGGCAGGAAAGGTCAACAAGCTTAGTAGACGGTCTTACACACCCACACACATAAATATATACGTAAACACACACAAACAAATAAATATACCTACACATAGGCACACACACACACGTTTATAATACCCAGACGTACACGCATCATATACATACACATAGGCACACACACACACACACACACACACACACACACACACACACACACACACACACACACACACACACACGTTTATAATACCCAGACGTACACGCATCATATCATCCACGTAAATTATACATACACACAAACGTCGGTACAAAGGTAGTCTGTTTATACATAACAACAAACACAAATACATAACGTTCCTAAGTACACACACACACACACACACACACACACACACACACACAAACGTCGGTACAAAGGTAGTCTGTTTATACATAACAACAAACACAAATACATAACGTTCCTAAGCACACACACACACACACACACACACACACACACACACACACACACACACACACACACACACACACACACAAACGTCGGTACAAAGGTAGTCTGTTTATACATAACAACAAACACAAATACATAACGTTCCTAAGCACACACACACACACACACACACACACACACAAACGTCGGTACAAAGGTAGTCTGTTTATACATAACAACAAACACAAATACATAACGTTCCTAAGCACGCACACACACACACACACACACACACACACACACACACACATACACACACACACACAAACGTCGGTACAAAGGTAGTCTGTTTATACATAACAACAAACACAAATACATAACGTTCCTAAGCACACACACACACACACACACACACACACACACACACACACACACACACACACACACCCATTGTAGTAGGCTGTACCTGACCATACGGACCATATACGGACTTGAATTGCTGCACCCTCTTTACCCTTCAACTCTTTACCCTGACCATACCAAAACAGTTTTTGTATGTATGTATGTTTGAGTGCATACATGAGCGTTTGTGTATACGGACATGTGCACACTTACTGCATGTTCTTATGTTCCTATATATGTATGTATATGTATGTGCGCACGTACGTGTATATACGTATGTTCTGTATATGAGTAAGCAAATAAATGTGTATATGTACTGTATATCACTTACTCTCATGGTTATTTTATGATAATTTGTATTCTGCACATGCATCATTATTGTATTTATTTATTTTGTTTGTAAACTGAGCTTACCATCCTCATATCTGTACATCTCATGTTCATCCACTAAATTGTAAAATGTGTATTTTCAGCTCATGAGGCTGCCATTCTTTAATAAACCGTTTATTATTATTATTATTATTATTACACACATAAACAGAAAGCCAGACACATATCCTACAAAATAAGCTACACCGAAGGCCTAACATTTATCAACAATGTACATTACTCCTACGTACTGTATGTAGCCTGAAATAAACCTGCCTACATTATTAGTTGTGGCCCTCAAGGTAGACGTAGGCAACAATCTTATTATACAGTAATTGGGCAGTCACCAGTGACTTTGGAAACGCCTTCCCTTTCAAATGTGTATATATATATATATATATATATATATATATATATACCGGGTATATATATATTTATTAACTTATTCCTTTATTTCTTACTTTCTTTGCAAGACCTCCATCAAGCTTAGAAAAACACCCCCTAGATCCCCTTCAAGATAAATTTGTAAAAAATTTCGGTAGAATAATGTTCCGGCCGGAGGCCGCTTCCTCTTAAAATTTCAGGCTCGCTATCGCTCGCCAGGAAAAAATCTACCCCTAAATGGCACGAAAGGTCTTAAGATTGACATAAATGGTGCGAAAGGTCTCACAATCGTCAAACTAACGGAACGAACGTCATAAAATCTCAAAACAAATATGCTAAACATGAGGGGGAAGGAAGTCTACAAAAAGCGAGTACGTCGCCCTTAACATGAAGAGTCCTATAGTTTAATGGACGCAGGAGATGAACATTTTATATCGGGGCCCAAGTGGGTCCCTCCAAGTGAGGGGGAGAAAGAGTGAGGAGGAACTCATAAGGGGAGACATTTTAGGAATTTCCCAAGGGGTATAGACACCCATTAAGGCAGTAGGGGCTAAAATGAGGGGTCCTAATGTTTGTCTGTAAGGGGAAGTCCCCAGAAGGAGAACTCCGGTGTATCTCGGGGGTTCGGACGGGTCCATTAAGGGCACTGTAGGGGGGCCAAGGGGGGTTGAAAGGGATGGTTTAGGCTGAGTCACACAACCACTTTTCTCTGGCTACATTAACTGGAAACTGGTCCAAAAGCTTCTGAATTCAAGGGGTATAAAAGAGGTGATGGAGGTATTTGTAAGATGGGTCTCTGAGGGTGGGAGCCGAAGGTATTTATGTCATACAACGCTTGCCTTTATTTTGTATACAATGGATAACAATACAAACTAATTGTCACGATGACTACTGTAAATATTTCAACCTCCCCTGGTGTTCTGTGAAGGTTAATTATGTACGTATCAGCATTCTTCGTCTGTGCTGGCATCATTTTTCAATCGCATTGTAAATATATATATATATATATATATATATATATATATATATATATATATATATATATATATATATATAGAGAGAGAGAGAGAGACAGATAGATAGATAGATAGATAGATAGATAGATACATACGTATAAACCATTTGTCAGTTAATTAACATAATTAGTCCGGCGACAATGTTCCTCGTAAACTGTGTAATATTAACTTATTGACATACCTCACCTCTTCTCTCTCTCTAGAAATCACACACACCATCATCATTGTTGTTGGTGAAATAATGGTATCGTGGGGGGGAGGGGGGGAGGAGGGGCTGTACGTAGGCTCCCCCACGGTCGGCCCCAGTTTTTCCCTGGCCCGGTAGTAATATCCTGGTCCATCACCGGGCACATCCCCCCCCCCCCCCCTCCCCCCCTACACACACTACGGACCCTATAGTAACAGGCCAACCTCCGCCATATTGTTACCACTGGTGCCATTAGCTTCTATTGATAGTCAAATGTGTCATACCCATTATATACTGTATTTAGATACTACGGTATATATATATAATATATATATATATATATATATATATATATATAGAGAGAGAGAGATCATCACAAATAAACGTGATCAATAAATTGTTTGTACTAATTGGTAATTGGTCAAGGGTCAGTAGAGGTAAATTGACTCCAACCTTTTTTTCTCTATCTGCCGGAAGATGTCTTGGAATGCAGACAAAAACTTGCAACTCCGTGTTTAATTTGTCTAGAGAGAAAGGAAATGGAAGATATATAAAAAAAAACTGCATGCACCTAATATTACCCTTCAATTATGAAAACAATATAACAACTGAATTTTAAATGCCGTAGATACTAGTACAGGATATAAAGTTAGGTCCTGGTTTTAAATTCCTCATGATTTTTTTTTTAAATCTATCTCTATCTATCTATATGCTCAGGCCCAATCCCCATTTTGGGGGTAGCCGACTCAAGACAGAGCAAGAACAGGGAAAACACAAAAACAACATTAAACAACAAATAAACACAGATAAAAAGCACAAACTCACACACATCCAGGTCACCCAGGAGAAGACCCAGAGACCAGGGTCACCAAGGACACTCCAGCACTCCCCCGGCCCCCGACCACCCGGAGAGGTTCCGATCTCGGCAGGCAGACATGCAGCGGAGCCAAAGCCACAAGCCCTCCCACCACACTTCCAGGCGCACCCTTCATATTAATCGTCTCCCCGGGCCAGGCGCATGATGGACTATTATCTAGTCCAACTTGCGCCCGACCCCTTACTCCAAATGACCACGTGTTCACTCAACTATTCACAAGCATTCTCCATTCACTCCTGTCCACCACCACTTCCCCTGCCTGATCTATAGTCATTCCTCTATCATCCAAAGCCTTTCTTACACAGTCTCTCCATCTCAATGGGGGTCTTCCTGCCCTTCTATCTCCCCTTGTACCTGACTCACATATTCTCTTTGTAAGCCTTTCATCTCCCATTCGTTCAACATGACCATACCAGCTCAGCACCCTTCTGTCCACTCTGGCTGACAAAATTTAATGTTCCTGCTGCCCCACTCTCCTACGTATCTCTTCATTCCTCAATCTGTCTCTACGAGTAACTCCACACATACTCCTCAAGCAGCTCATCTCCATCACATCCAGCCCTCTTTTCTCCTTTTTCTTCAGAGCCCATGTCTCAGCCCCATACATCACTGTTGGCACAACAATTCCTTGATACAGTGCACTTTTTACTTTCACTCCGAAATTTCTCGTCTTCCACATGCTTCCCATTGCTCCGAAAACCTTCCTTCCTTCACACATAAATAAATAATAATAATAATCACCGCATTGCTCGATAATTATAACACCACAATGTCTTCCATATAATTATAACACCACAATGTCTTCCATATAATTATAACACCACAATGTCTTCCATATAATTAATAAGTAACATCCCGTTCTTAACATTAAGGGGAGATCTCCACTTGAGGGATTTTTTTGTTGACCCCTTTCTCCCTCATGTTTAGCCCCATTGCTTTTGAGATTTTAAGACGTTCGCCCCATTAGTTTGGCGATTTTAAGACCCCTTGCCCCATTTCTGTCAATTTTAAGACCATTCGTGCCATTTAGGTGTCGATTTTTTCCTGGCGAGCGATAGCGAGCCTGTAATTTAAGGGGAACCGGCCTTCGGCAGGAAAATGTTTCTACCGAAAAATGTACAAATTTATCTTGAAAGGGGGTCTAGGAGGAGTGATTTTAAGCTTGATTGAAGTCTAGGGAATCAACTAAAAACCCCCCCTTAATCATCAATAACAAACCACAATGTATATGTGTCCCGTCTCCCTTACTGCAGGATCTGTGGTGTCTGCCTCGGGTGTGGTGGTGGTGGTGGTGGTGGTGGACCGATATATTCACCTTTATTTATGTATATACACCACCTCGACGACACATTATCAGGCCTCCACACTTTACGTTATATATATTTATGGGGTAACCACTTTTATAGCGATTTACCTTGCTTCCATTCTGCCTACCTGAATGCATTAGTTTTATCGACACGTCTACCTATTACACTATATATATATATATATATATATATATATATATATACATGTGTGTGTGTGTACGCATGTGCTTACCTAGTGCACAATGTATAGAGTCATTACAGGATCCCACCTTCTATTTCAACACACACACACACACACACACAGTAGATAATATTACTGCATGCACCTGTAAGTATTGCCGAAACACTAAGTGCATGTCCATGGTCACAGCTATGTTAATATAGACACGCAGGGTTGGCTGTGTGAGAGAGAGAGAGAGAGAGAGAGAGAGAGAGAGAGAGAGAGAGAGAGAGAGAGAGAGAGAGAGAGAGAGAGAGAGAGAGAGAGAGAGAGAGAGAGAGGGGAGGGGTGCAATGATGATGATTTTATTTAAAGAGACAACAAATCGACGAAGGAAAAACAAAGACAACACAAAACAAAAAAATCCATGTGCCTAAAGGCATCCTATATTCATAAAATATTTGTAACAATTGGACTTAAACTGATGTGGGTTGTAAATTTGTGGAAGGCAACTCCAAGGAAGTGAATTCCAGAGAGTACAAGTTCTGTGGACACATTAATTTTGATAAGCGGAAGTTCTACATTGTGGAGGAGAGAGTGTGAATTCATAGGTATTTCCAGCTGCCCTAGTTCTGTGGGGAAAGATGTGGAGAGGTGGTACAACTGAAGAAAGTTCCTCAGCACACTTACCGTGAAAATATCATATGTAGAGTAATGTAAGGCATGCAACATTTCTTCGTACAATGATTAAGATTATGATGATGATGATGGTGTGTGTGTGTGTGTGTCTGTGACGTGTGTGTGGTGTTTGTGTGTGTGTGTGTGTGAAGGGTGTGCTGATGGTGTTGGTGTGTGTGTGACGTGTGTATGTGTGTGTGGTGTGTGTGTGAGTGAGTGTGTACGTGTGTATATGTGTGTGTATGTGAGTGAGTGTGTATGTGTGTGTGGAGGGGGTGAAGGGTGTGCTGATGGTGTTGATGAAGTAAGACTGGATTGATGCCGTGTTGGGGTGAGGTAATGAGGGTGTTTAGGGCGGGGCGAGTTGGTCGTAGGGGAGGGAAGGGGATGGAGGGAGGGTGGGGTGGGGTGTGGGAGATGGGGTGAGGTGTGTGGTGGAGTGGTGGGGGATATGGGGTGAGGTGTGGTGAGGAGGAGACGGGGTTAGGTGAGGGGTGGGGGACAATGGTGGATGAGATGGGGTGGAGGTATGGGGTGAGGGTTATTGGTGGGGGAGATGGGGTGAGGTGTGGTGGGGGAGAGGGGGTGGGGGGAAATGATGGATGAGGTGGGGTGGGGGTATTGGGTGAGGGTTAGGGGTGCGGAAGAATGAAGCATGCGGTGGGGTGGGGGAGATGGGGTTAGGGGTGGGATTGTGGGTGAGATATGGTGAGGGGATGGGTAAGGTGTGGTGTGTTGGAGATAGGGTGAGGTGTGGGGTGGGGTAGACGGGGTGAGGTGTGGGAGGGAGGAGAATGAAGGATACAATGGGGTTAGGGAGATGGGGTGAGGTGTGTGGTGTGGGAGAAGGGGTATAATGGGTGGGGTGGGGTTGATGGGGTGAGGTATAGGGTGTGGGGGAGATGGGGTTAAGTGTGGTTTTGGGTTGATGGGGTGAGGGGTGTAGGGAAGGTATATAGGGTGCATGGGAGAAAGTGAGTATGTTGAGCCAACGAAGTAATTGAACGGAGTTTATGTTTCGTCTCCGTTTGTTTGTATGTCTGTGTTTTTGTCTGTAAACAATATATCTCATAAAGCTATGAATAGATTTTCAAGAAATTTGATGGGCAGATAGTATTTGCGCCAGGGGAAGAGTGATACATTTTAGGAGTCAATATATATATATATATATATATATATATATATATATATATATATATAGAGAGAGAGAGAGAGCAAGAGAGAGAGAGAGCATAAGAATGTGTACAGTAATCCTCCCACTCAAGGTACATTCTCTGGCTGTCTCTCTTTGACGAGGACAAGCGGAAGTTCCCAAGTTTGCTCAAGTAACAAAAAAACGACCATTCATACAAGTTCGACGAGTCACCACCAGGGGGCAGAAAAACTAGACCCTTGCAATGACAAAACAAGAGGGAAAGGAAAAATGGGTCACACGGCAAAGAATATGAGTAAGCATGTATAGAACCTTACGGGGGAGGTAGTCGCCTTTTTTGGACCCCCTTCTCCCTTATGTTTAGCATAGTAGTTTTGAGGTTTAAAGACGTTCGTTCCATTAGTTTGTCGATTTTAAGACCTTTCGTCCCATTTCTTAGTCAAAATTAAGACCTTTCGTGCCATTTAGGTGTAGATTTTTCCCTGGCGAGCGATAGCGAACCTGTAATTTTGGAAGGAACCGGCCTTTGGCCGGGAAATTTTTCTACTGAAAAATGTACAAATTTATTTTAGAAGGGGGTCTAGGGGGCGCTATTTTAAGCTTGATGGAGGTCTAGCGAGGAAACTAATAATACAAATAAACTAATAAATACATAGAACAAAAAACAAGTACTACCCCCTTAAATAAAAAAAAAACCAAAAACAGGAAATGGAAGGAGAAATGAGACGCGCCGAATATAATATGAGTCAACCCGGTGTCACACGATCACTTCAACAACGGTGCATGTATCAGAGCCACAGTATCCGAGTCAAAACGTAGCTAGACAAAAAAAAGACGCTAAAAATGTAGCCGAGTCACAAAGTAGCTATAATTAGGGTTGGGTGTGAGAGGGATCTGCTTTGTGTGGGCCAATCCTGTAGACTCCCATTTTCTTATGTTCTTATGTTGAGTCTACTATCTGGCAATTATGTGTTTTGTAGCTTAGAGCTCGTGATTGTGTACAGTCGGCCTAATAAGTGATGTCTCAGCACCGAATATATTTCGATCAATAATTGGTATCAGCATTATGTCTAAAACTTGATTTATTCGTTTCGAGTGAGATATACAAACATGTTCCTACACTTACCCACCCTATTTAACATCTGGCAGCCATTAATACAGCACAGAGCGAGCCAAACGTTATGACAGCTGAGCCGTGACTTATTAGCGCCACTGTACAATCGGGGATATTATGTGTTGTCATAGATTCCAGTGGTTTTCGCTCAACAAGTGTTATCGGTATCTTTATAGTTACTGGGAAAAGTGCTTATCCCTCAGAGTATTAGTCAGTGTTCGAAACTATGTGAAATATCTGACAACACTTATTAACCTCGACTGTACACACCAACGTAATACAGGAATCAACAGCCACTCCATCAAAGTAACATGATAACTTGTAGCGGCATCTAGGCTCCGATACATGTAGCTGATAAACGTGCGCGTGTGACGACGGCTGTAGGGGAGATGGACCGGGTTTCCCCCTTCTCCCTCGTGTTTAGCCCCATTAGTTTTCAGATTTTAAGACGTTTGTTCCATAAGTTTGGCGATTTTTAGACCTTTCGTCCCATTTCTTTGTCAATATTAAGACCTTTCGTGCCTTTTAGGTGTCGATTTGTTCCTGGCGAACGATAGTGCACCTGTAATTGTGGTGGAACCGGCCTTCGGCCATGACATTTTTCTACCGAGAAACTGTACAAATTAATATTGTAGGGGGATCTAATGGATGTTTTTTTGTTTAAAGTTTGATGGAGATCTAGGAAGGAAACTACACAATAAATGAATATATAAATACATAGACCCCCAAAAATAACCACTGTCCCCTTAAGAACCAAGAACCATGGGTGGAAAAATTATAATGAAAGTTAAAATAAGAGTATGGTAAATAATAGTAAGTGTGCATCCCGCTGTTTGCAAGGGGACACGAGCCTAAAACAATTAATACACATAATACATAAATAAATAAATGAATATGAAAACCAATAAGCGCATCGCAAATACTTTAAAGCTCTACACACAGGCATTAAATAAATAAATAAATTAATACATGCGAGAAGCAAAACACGTACAGCAAATACTTTGAAGTTTTACACATAGGCAATAAATTAATATATATATAAATAAATAATTAAGTAATGAATAAAAATAAAAATATATACCGGTACACACATATATATATCTATATATATACAACAATACAAAAATCAACCCTTCATCTTCTCTCAATATTCTTGGTGTCTCTTTTTCTTCTGCTCTCATTTGGAAGGACCATATTACCAGTCTTGCTAAGGCAGCCTCCCAGAAGCTGGGTGTGCTCAACCGTCTTAGGGGGTTCTTTTCCCCTGCACTGCTTCTTGCTCTGTACAGGGGCATAGTGCACCCTTGTATTGAGTATTGTTCACATGTGTGGGGAGGTTCCTCTCACGCCGCTCTCCTAGACAAGGTTGAAAGGAAGGCCTTTCGTATCATTTACTCCCGTCCACTCACCAACTCTCTGTAATCTCTCTCTCTTCGCCGCAATGTTGCATCTCTCTCGCTATTCTATCGCTACTATAATAATCAGTGTTCCTCAGAGCTATCCCAGTGCATACCACCTCCTTTACGTAGGGCACGTGGTACCCGTCTTGCAACTCAATCCCACCCCTACTCTGTGCAACTCTCCAACCCAAGAGTGAAACGTTACTCTCAAACTTTCTTCTACTCAACAGCTGAGCTCTGGAACTCTCTCCCAGAATCAGTTTTTCCCGCTTCCTATGACTTAAATTGCTTCAAACTCCGTGTGTCCAGGCATTTTGGCTCGAACGTCCCTTGATTTTGGCCCTGTCACTCTTTCAACTATGGGGGAGGCACTCGCTATAGGCAGTTATGCCTTTTGCCTCCCTCAATCACATAGAAAAAAAAAAAAAAAAATATATATATATATATATACAGTATACTGTATATATAAGTAAATAAATAAATAAATACATTAAGGAAACAAAAAACCAAACCGGAAATACTCTGAAGTTTTACACTCTGACTCACAAGAAATAAATAAAAACGTACAACGAATAAGATATATTATTCACCCAAAGGTCGGCAATGAGAGAGAGAGAGAGAGAGAGAGAGAGAGAGAGAGAGAGAGAGAGAGAGAGAGAGAGAGAGAGAGAGAGAGAGAGAGAGAGAGAGAGAGAGAGAGGAGAGAGAGAGATAAAACAACAAACGAAGTAATTAATGAAAAATTAGACGGTCCAAAAATAACCCAGGTTTATGTTACCCCATGTCTCTGTCAATTTTAAGACCTTTCATGCCATTTACAGTAGGTGTCTATCTCTTGGCTAGCGATAGCGAGCCTGTAATTGGCTCTTTCTAACGAAAAAATGCATACATTTATCTCGAAGTAGGGGGGGGGGGGGGGGGGGGGATTATTTTAAGCCTGGCGGAGGTCTTGGGGGAAAAAATAGAAAATAATATTAATAATAATCCCCCGTTATCCCCTTCTGTACCAGCGACGTTTTTTTAATAATATTCTAGGTAGGCTATATTTAGACAATGTTGTGCAGTTTTTGAAGGATATGTGGTTTAAAACCGATTGACTGAGATAGTTCGAAGCCTTATATAATTACTAGAGATCCTTCCAAAGCTGAATACGATCAATCAGTAGTAGCCAGAATAAATAATAATGACGTGGTAGTAAAGAAGGAGTTAAAGAAAATGAGACTTTCCCCAAATACCCCAAAGGTTATGTTAGCTCTTTTCACCTGAGGAGCGGTGACAACTGTATGTGACCTTTGGGAGTGATGGGCAGGTTTGTAATTCGGGTATACAGTATTATGGTTTGTAATTCGGGTATACAGTATTATGGTTTGTAATTCGGGTATACAGTATTATGGTTTGTAATTCGGGTATACAGTATTATGGTTTGTAATTCGGGTATACAGTATTATGGTTTGTAATTCGGGTATACAGTATTATGGTTTGTAATTCGGGTATACAGTATTATGGTTTGTAATTCGGGTATACAGTATTATGGTTTGTAATTCGGGTATACAGTATTATGGTTTGTAATTCGGGTATACAGTATTATGGTTTGTAATTCGGGTATACAGTATTATGGTTTTTCTTCCTCGTCTTTTTCAAACATATTCGTGTTCAATTAAGGGGGGTAACCTGTGTTTTTTTTTTATCTTTCTCTCGTTTTCTCTCTTTCTTTGGCTTGTATCCATTTGGCTCCATTCAGCCAACTGTTTTAAGATGTTTATCCCCATCCAGGTGTCGATTTTTTCCTGGCGAGCAATAACGAGCCAGCATTGTATGGAGAAATCCGGCTTCGCCGGAGAAATTTTTCTATCGAAAAATGTAAAAATTTTGCTTGCTGTAAAACAAAAATATATATATGCTGGCTCGGTATCGCTCGCCAGGAAAATATTAACACCTGGATGGGGGTAAACGTCTTAAAACAGTAGGCTAAATGGGGCCGAATGGATACAACCCAAAGAGAGAGGAAGAGCAAGAGAAAAAAAAGCGAGGTGGGCCCCTTTAAATGATCAAAGGAGCTATGATGGTTATAATAATCTCTCTCTCTCTCTCTCTCCACCACCATCATCACCACCACCACCACCACCAACATCATCCGCATTTGGAATATTGTGTCCCGTTTTGTTCGCCATACTATAAAAAGGGACATTGCCAAACTAGAGGCAGTACAACGGAGAGTAAAGCCTCTGTCACACACACAGGACTTTGTTAACACGTCCTTGCGCCGTCCTTGGCAGATATTTAGGGGGTCGCCGTTTTTGTTTGTTTTATCTTTCTCTCCCTCTCTCTTTGGCTTGTATCCATTCGGCCCCATTCAGCCAACTGTTTTAAGACGTTTATCCCCAAAGAATAGCTAGTTAAGTCATAGAAAATTCGTATGATTAATATTATTGCTCCTCAATATAGGAATGTGATTTAAGTTATATTAGTATCTAGTTATGTATTTGTTTTAGTTTGTATTCCTTTGCATCATCATCACCACCACCACCACACCACCACAACCAACACCACCACCACCACAAACAATAACACCATCACCACCACCACCACAAACAACAACACCACCACCACAAACAACAACACCACCACCACCACCACCACAAACAACAACACCACCAACAACACCACCACCACAAAGAACAACACCATCACCACCACCAGCACACCCAACACCACCACTAGCACACCCAACACCACCACACCCACTAAACACCAATGATGACACACACACACGTACAGGCGTAACAAAAACTAGAGTGGCCAGGTATACAATAAACTTCCACTAGTTTTTGTACCGTGAGTTAATTGCACCCT
>CM064503.1:17720012-17757512 GCA_032716605.1 Paralithodes platypus
ACGTAATATATATCGCATAGGCCTATATATTACCTCCTGACGTAATATATATCGCATATATATTACCTCCTGACGTAATATATATCGCATATATATTACCTCCTGACGTAATATATATTACCTCCTGACGTAATATATATTACCTCCTGACGTAATATATACCTGACGTAATATATATTACCTCCTGACGTAATATATATCGCATATATATTACCTCCTGACGTAATATATATTACCTCCTGACGTAATATATATTACCTCCTGACGTAATATATATCGCATATATATTACCTCCTGACGTAATATATCGCATATATATTAACCGGCTGACATAATATATATTACCTCCTGACGTAATATATATTACCTCCTGACGTAATATATATCGCATAATATTTACCTGCTGACGTAATATATATCGCATATATATTACCTCCTGACGTAATATATTACCTCCTGACGTAATATATATCGCATATATATTACCTCCTGACGTAATATATTACCTCCTGACGTAATATATATCGCATATATATTACCTGCTGACGTAATATATATCGCATATATATTACCTCCTGACGAATATATATTACCTCCTGCCGTTATATTTATCGCATATATATTATCTCGTGAAGTAATAAATATCGCATATATATTACCTCCTGACGTAATATATATTACCTCCTGACGTAATATATCGCATATTACCTCCTGACGTAATATATATCGCATATATATTACCTCCTGACGTAATATATATCGCATATATATTACCTCCTGACGTAATATATATCGCATATATATTACCTCCTGACGTAATATATATTACCTCCTGACGTAATATATATCGCATATATATTACCTCCTGACGTAATATATATAGCATATATATTACCTGCTGACATAATATATATTACCTCCTGACGTAATATATATTACCTCCTGACGTAATATATATCGCATATATATTACCTGCTGACGTAATATATATCGCATATATATTACCTCCTGACGTAATATATATTACCTCCTGACGTAATATATATCGCATATATATTACCTCCTGACGTAATATATATTACCTCCTGACGTAATATATATCGCATATATATTACCTGCTGACGTAATATATATCGCATATATATTACCTCCTGACGTAATATATATTACCTCCTGACGTAATATATATCGCATATATATTACCTCCTGACGTAATATATATCGCATATATATTACCTCCTGACGTAATATATATTACCTCCTGACGTAATATATATCGCATATATATTACCTCCTGACGTAATATATATCGCATATATATTACCTCCTGACGTAATATATATCGCATATATATTACCTCCTGACGTAATATATATTACCTCCTGACGTAATATATATCGCATATATATTACCTCCTGACGTAATATATATCGCATAGGCCTATATATTACCTCCTGACGTAATATATATCGCATATATATTACCTCCTGACGTTATATATATCGCATATATATTACTTCCTGACGTAATATTACCCCTGTGCTTACCGGTGACATCCTGCAAAGGGGGGGTAACCGTTTTTTTTTTTATCTTTCTCTCCTTTTCTCTCTTTCCCTGGCTTGTATCCATTAGGCCCCATTCAGCCAACTGTTTTACAACGTTTATCCCCATCCAGGTGTCGATATCTTCCTGGCGAGCGATAGCGAGCCAGCATTGTATGGAGAAATCCGGTTTCGCCGGAGACATTTTTCTATCGAAAAATGTACAAATATAGCTTGCTGTCAATACAAATATATATATATCCTGGCTCGCTACCACTTGCCAGGAAAATATTGACACTTGTATGGGGGTAAACGTCTTAAAACAGTAGGCTGAATGGGGCCGAATGGATACAAGCCAAAGAAAGAGGGAGACAAAGAGAAACAAAGCGAGGTGGGGTCCCTTAACTTGATTCTGGCTGTTGTTAGAGGATTGTATTCAGTGTAATAAAGGCCCTCCAGCATTTAGCAGCCAGTCAACTATCTCGACCATTTTTAATACCAAGGATCCTTCTTAAACTGCACAAAATCGTCTGCATGTAGCTAGAACACCATGGAAAAGACGTCGCCGGTACAGTCGCGCTAATAAGTGATTTTTCGGCACCAAGTATGTTTTCATCAATAATTAGTATCAGCAATATCTAAGCTTCATTTCATCATATCGAGTGAAATATACAAACATATTCCTACACTTACCCACCCTGTTAAACATCTGACAGACATTAATACAGCACAGAGCGAGCCAAACGTAATGACAGCTGGGACATGACTTATTAGCGCGACTGTACATAAAGGGTTGAATTAATATCGTATTTGATCTTCACAGCAAATATAAACAACGAGTTCCTACAACTGTATTCATACTAATAAAACAGTTAACAAAAGAAGAAATCTGTGTTACCGTATGTATCCTTGTAATAGGCTCCTACACCGTATTTCACCATGTAACAGTCGAACCTATTGGCCAACTCTATTTAAGGGAGCCCACCTCGCTTTTTTTTTTATCTTTCTCTCCCTCTATATTTGGCCTGTATCCATTCGGCCCCATTCAGACTACTGTTTTAAGACGCTTACCCTCATCCAGGTGTCAATATTTTCCTGGCGAGTGGTAGCGAGCCAGCATATATATATATATATATTTGTTTTGACAGCAAGCTAGATTTGTACATTTTTCGATAGAAAAATGTCTCCGGCGAAGCCATATTTCTCCATACAATGCTGTCACGCTATCGCTCGCCAGGAAGAAATCGACACCTGGATGTGGATAAAAGTCTTAAAACAGTTGGCTGAATGGGGCCGAATGGATACAAGCCAGGGAAAGAGAGAAAAGGAGAGAAAGATAAAACAAAAAAAAGCCGGTGACCCCCCTTAAAGTGAAGGTATTAAAGGTTTATTGGTCGGTTTTATCCTTGGGTTTAATTAGGCTACGCACTCTATTTCACCACGTAATAGTCGAACCTATTGGCCAATTCTTAATAATCATGTTCCAGCCATAAACTGTCGTATAGGCATCACACACAGACACACACATACACATATACACCCACCCACCCACAGACACACATATACACCCACCCACCCACACACAGACACACATATACACCCACCCACACACATATACACATACACCCACCCACACACACATATACACACACCCACACATATACACACACCCACACATAAACACACATATACACACACCCACCCACAGACACACATATACACCCACCCACAGACACACATACACACCCACCCACCCACAGACACACATATACACCCACCCACACACAGACACACACATACACCCACCCACCCACACACAGACACACATATACACCCACCCACACACAGACATACATATACACCCACCCACCCACAGACACACATATACACCCACCCACCCACAGACACACATATACACCCACCCACCCACATACACCCACCCACACACACATACTCACACATACATACCCCCCCCCCCACATACATATACACCCACCCACCCACATATACACATACACCCACACACACATACTGTAGTCACACATACACACACATACCCCCCCCACACACATATACACCCACCCACACACATATACACCCACACACACATACTGTAGTCACACATACCCCCCTCCCCCCCACACACCCACACATACACCCACCCACACACACATAGTCACACATACATACCCCCCCCCCACACACACACATATACACATACACTTCCCCCCCCCACACACACATATACACATATACTCCCCCCCCCCACACACCAACACACACACACACCCCGCTAGTCGGTGGTAGAGTGAAAGTAGGAATTATTCATGATCAGGAACTTGCATCCACAACTACTGAATAATGTTCGTGAGCTCTGGCGGTTTTCTTTATGCAAATATATCCATTTGTCAATATTAAGAACTTTCGTCCCATTTAGATGTCGATTTCTTCCTAGCGAGCCTGTAATTTAGGAGGAATCGGCCTTTGACCTGGACATTTTCCTACTGGAAGTGGACAATTTTATCTAGAAGGTGGATCTTGGGGAAGTTTTTGAAAGCTTGATAGAGGTCTAGGTAAGACAATTAAAAACAAAATATATATACCGTATATATATATATATATACTGTATATATATATATATACTGTATATATACAGTATATACAGTATATACAGTACGTAATTCGACCAATAAATATACCCTTCCCCTCTTCATGGACTTAATGGAGCGCACCTCGCTTTTTTTCTCTCTCCCTCTCTCTTTGGCTTGTATCCATTCGGCCCCATTCAGCCTACTGTTTTAAGACGTTTACCCCCATCCAGGTGTCAATATTTTCCTGGCGAGCGGTAGCGAGCCAGCATATTTATATTTTGTTTTGACAGCGAGACAAATTTGTACATTTTTCGATAGAAAAATGTCTCCGGCAAAGCCGGATTTCTCCATACAATGATGGCTCGCTATCGCTCGCCAGGAAGAAATCGACACCTGGATGGGGATAAACGTCTTAAAACAGTTGGCTGAATGGGGCCGAATGGATACAAGCCAGAGAAAGAGAAAAAGCGAGACATTTAAAAAAAGCAGGTCACCCCCCCTTAATGGGCATACAAAAAATCAAAGACATAAAAAGCGCATGAAAACGGTATGTAACATTATAGGGTATGTTGACAGTCATTAACCCTTCTACCCTTGTATTAGATGGGTATGTAACATTATAGGGTATGTTGACAGTCATTAACCCTTCTACCCTTGTATTAGATGGATATGTAACATTATAGGGTATGTTGACAGTCATTAACCCTTCTACCCTTGTATTAGATGGGTATGTAACATTATAGGGTATGTTGACAGTCATTAACCCCCTTCTACCCTTGTATTAGATGGATATGTAACATTATAGGGTATGTTGACAGTCATTAACCCTTCTACCCTTGTATTAGATGGGTATGTAACATTATAGGGTATGTTGACAGTCATTAACCCTTCTACCCTTGTATTAGATGGGTATGTAACATTATAGGGTATGTTGACAGTCATTAACCCTTCTACCCTTGTATTAGATGGATATGTAACATTAGGGTATGTTGACAGTCATTAACCCTTCTACCCTTGTATTAGATGGGTATGTAACATTATAGGGTATGTTGACAGTCATTAACCCTTCTACCCTTGTATTAGATGGGTATGTAACATTATAGGGTATGTTGACAGTCATTAACCCTTCTACCCTTGTATTAGATGGATATGTAACATTATAGGGTATGTTGACAGTCATTAACCCTTCTACCCTTGTATTAGATGGGTATGTAACATTATAGGGTATGTTGACAGTCATTAACCCTTCTACCCTTGTATTAGATGGATATGTAACATTATAGGGTATGTTGACAGTCATTAACCCTTCTACCCTTGTATTAGATGGGTATGTAACATTATAGGGTATGTTGACAGTCATTAACCCTTCTACCCTTGTATTAGATGGGTATGTAACATTATAGGGTATGTTGACAGTCATTAACCCTTCTACCCTTGTATTAGATGGGTATGGTAACCCTTTATAGATTATGAACCATGTTGACAATATATTCTGGCTATCATTGGAAGATGTTATACAATTTAGGAAGGATCTGTGGGAATTATATGGGTAAAGACAATATTAGTTAACCCTCTGACTTCCACATACACTTCCTAATCTGAATAAAATCGTCTATTATTAGTCAGAAATTAAATGCCATATATTGTTATCAATATTAATAGTAGTAGTAGTAGTAGTAGTAGTAGTAGTAGTAGTATCAGTAGCATCATTATCATTTCGGTTTCGCATATAAACTCTTCACACATCCACTTCGCTCCGGTTGGTGGAATGGTGAAAGTTAGGAATTATAATAATGAGTTGCGGAAAAGTGCTAAAAAGTGGCCCTCGTATAATGATGGGAACTTTTGGTAAGATGGGAGAGTGTGAACGTCTTGAAGGAGGGGAAGGGAAGGTGTGCCATTACTTTTGGTAAGATGGGAGGGTGTGAACGTCTTGAAGGAGGGGAAGGGAAGGTGTGCCATTACTTTTGATAAGATAGGAGGGTGTGAACGTCTTGAAGGAGGGGAAGGGAAGGTGTGCCATTATTTCGGCTATTATTTCAGTAGTTGAGGGGATTATTATTATTATCATTATTATTATAATTATTTTATTTTTTATTTATTTTGTTGCTTCTATATTCATTAATACTTTACTATATTTTCCTGCCAAGATATCCATCAAGCTTAACAAATACCCCCAAGTCTCCCTTTCAAGATAAAATGGTGCATTTTTCGGTAGAAAAATGCCCCCTCCTTTTTAATAGAGCAGGGTCGCTATCGCTCGCCAGGAATAAATCGACGTATAAATGCCACGAAAGGTCTGAAAATCGCTAAACTAATGTGGCGAATGTCTAAGAAATCTCAAAACTAATGGGGCCAAGAATGAGAGAGAGAGGGGTCCAACGGGGGGCCCCCCCCCCCTAATTTTCTGGTTGATCATACACATAATTATAATATTGGACTATTACTATCATGTTGTATACTGTATTATAATATTGGACTATTACTATCATGTTGTATACTGTATTATAATATTGGACTATTACTATCATGTTGTATACTGTATTATAATATTGGACTATTACTATCATGTTGTATACTGTATTATAATATTGGACTATTACTATCATGTTGTATACTGTATTATAATATTGGACTATTACTATCATGTTGTATACTGTATATTGGGTTTTATGAAACTACGAATTTATTTACTTGTTCATTCTGTATATGTACTCAAATAATATGCAGACAAATATATGCTAATTTGAGATAAATAATAGCTAAAATCTTGGTGAGAGTTGAGTTAATGGGCGTACTAGTGCTTTGTTAAGGGAGCCCACCTCACTTTTTTCTTTTTCTCTCCCTCTCTCTTTGGCTTGTATCCATTCGGCCCCATTCAGCCTACTGTTTTAATACGTTTACCCCCATCCAGGTGTCAATATTTTCCTGGCGAGTGGTAGCGAGCCAGCATATATATTTTTTGTTTTGACAGCAAGCTAAATTTGTACATTTTTCGATAGAAAAATGTGTCCGGCGAAGCCGGATTTCTCCATACAATGCTGGCTCGCTATCGCTCGCCAGGAAGAAATCGACACCTGTATGGGGATAAACGTTTTAAAACAGTTGGCTGAATGGGGCCGAATGGATACAAGCCAGGGAAAGAGAGATAAGGAGAGAAAGATAAAAACAAAAACGGTTATGGTAGAGGTTACGTTAGCGTCTATTTTGACCTTAACCTAACCTAGTATTATTAATGAGGACGGCAGCCGCCACTAATAATACTAGGCTAAGTTAGATAAGGTTATTTAGATTATTTATGCCTTAATTTCTGAAATAATATCGGTCAAATTAGACGCGAACGTAACGTAAACAAAGCAACGATACGCTCGCTAACACAACTTTTACCAAGATTTTTAAAGCATTCATAAAAGTAAAATATAATTTGTATAACCTTTCCCACATAAAAATACTCCCCACCCTCTTATGATAAGCTTCTATCGATAATAATGGTTGGGTATTTAGAAAACGATCCATTAAGCTGAACACTGGTGGGGGTAACCTATGTAAATGACACCAAAGGTTTAACATTATGCTCAACATAGTAGCTCAAACAACTGGTTTAAGATTACACAGTATAGACCACAAACATTGCAATAATATGGATTTGGATTTTTTAAAGTACATGTCTTTCTTTGCATACACTCACACAAAATGTGTGTGTGTGTGTGTGTGTGTGTGTGTGTGTGTGTGTGTGTGTGTGTGTGTGTGTGTGTGTGTGTGAGAGAGAGAGAGAGAGAGAGAGAGAGAGAGAGAGAGAGAGTCAACCTAAACATATTATATATTTTACTTAATAACAAACTGCAATTCTCCCTATTGCTTCCTACTCCCTCCACCTCGCTCTACCCTTCCCTTTTTTCCAGGACACGTTTGGCGTAATAATCGTTCGACAAGCACTTAACCGCAATGAAGGCGGGCGTGGAATGGAACGGTGGGATCGGTAACAACTTCCGGTATCAGGGCGCGACGGAGAATTACAAGCGTTTAATCTATAATGGCGATCAAGGCTTCGGTGGGGTTCCTTCATGGCTCAGATGGAGAGACTCATTACGTGGACATTTTTAACATTCATAGTCAGTCAGTCATATTACTATTTCATAAAATATGATTTTTCATATAGCGTTTCATAACTACACACACACACACACACACACACACACACACTCACACACTGTATATATATATATATATATATATATATATATATATATATATGTTTCTAGTCTCTCAGTGGGGATCGAACCATCGACCATCAGAACGATAGCCGACGCTTTAATCAATTACACCACGGCAGTCTTAAAGCGTCGGCTATCGTTCTGATGGTCGATGGTTCGATCCCCACTGAGAGACTAGAAACATTTAGTGGCTCACGCGTATTTGTGATATATTCTCAATATATATATATATAAGTAGATTGACTGATAAGTAGATAAATATGGAAATAGATAGATAGTCTACTGAGCTCAGAAAAATAAAAAATCAATTATAACTATTACAAAAAAATTTGGTCCAACAAAGTATTCTAAAACACGTTTTATTCAACGAAAATACCGAACACATTATTATGTATAAAGCCAATACAAGCAACCACAACAAATATATACAACTCTTGTAAGGAAACATATTAATTGCTATGCAGATATAATAATTATTATGTTCCCTCCACCAACCGACTTTACTCCTAAACTCAATTAATGAAATCAACAAATACATGTGGCAGTCCAGGGATTCGAACCTAGGATGCTTACACCGAAATTCAGTGCATTTATCCATTGCGCTACGATATATATATATATATATATATATATATATATATATATATATATATATATATATATATATATATATAATACTGTAGAGATAATAGAGTTGAACAATTGATATATTATGACAATTGCTTCTGGGCCTTATCGACATCATCAAAAAAACAATATAATTTACTTTACCCGAATGTTTATATACCGTAACGCATACAATGTATAATAATGTATAAAACTCAACATAGTTTCCATTTGTTGAAGAGTTAAACAGCAAACGAATTGAAACGATTATTTAGTTAAAAAAAAGGCATGGGCCTATATTCTGAAATTATGAAAACTGCATCCTCCCATTTCCCCTTAACCCTTCCTACCCGGGCTGCCTTAGGTAAGGATAGCGCGGCAGAAGGGCCGCTACCCGGTATGCCTTACCTAAGGCATTTGCTTTAAAGCGTGCTTTAAATTTTGCGCGGCAAATTTTACTTTGCGTGGGCGATCGTAGCGCCACCAAGCCTCAACTACCACGCTTATCAGTTCCTACGTTGCCGCCATTGAGAGCTACAGCAAAAAAATGAATTCTGACGCGTCCGATACTGTGCAATCTCCCGCGCATCCCAGTGCTAACCCGCTTGCAACATCTACGCCTCTGCCAACCGAGAAGAAAAAGAAACTAAGGAAAGTGAAACGTTTGCTAAGTGATAGTGCAATACAACGTGAACTTTTCAACCAGGATTTGAGCAGTGGTGAAAGCTCTGTGGACAAAAACCTCTATATTCAGAGTAGAAGTGGGAGCGAAATTGACGATTTTGTGGGATTTGGTGCTGATGACAATGTTGATTTATTTGAGGGGGGTGATAGTAGTGATGATCCTGATGTGGAAGTGGTGGAGGAAAGTGCTATTGAAGTACCAAGTGTGCTAGAGCCAACCCCTTCGCCTAGTTTCGTAGGTCAGGGTAGGCCTAGGCCTAGCCCTAGCCCTACGCCAGGACCTTCCCCTTTGCCTGCCCGTACGCCCTTGAAAGTGGGTAAATACTTCTATAAACAGTCTTTAGTGAAAAGTGCAGCCAAGAAATCACGCAGGGAAGCAGAAAAAGTGAGGGAAGGCGTAGATAGTGAGAGTGACGCCGACCCAGGCCTAGCAACCACCCGCATTCCTTTGTCCCGACGCCTTGACCCGGGATGCCGGGAGGGCCACCCACAGCCCTCGGCTTCATCTGTCCCTCAGGATGACCAAAGGGCCTCTACAAGTGCGTCATTGGCCTCCCACAGTGTGCCACCACAGGCCCCGCATCGTAGGTCATTATTTCCGGCGGAAAAGTCCACGGCTAGCCGCAAAAGGAGCCCAACTCCCGAGGCCGAGGCTCCCATTGCTCAACCTCCCGCAGCCCCACGCCGCCGACACCCGGTCTATTCTTCACCAGAGTTGTCTCCTGAAGAGGCTGCTGACGACCCCAACATTGCCCCAGATGATCTGACGTCGCCTGAGGAAGAGGAAAACGAAGAGGAAGAGGAAGAGGAAGAGGAAGTCCCGACAAGAAGAGTCAAAGGGCGAGGCCTGCCGACGCCGCTGCCCCTGGGCCTGGGCCTGGGCGTGGGCGTGCAGGGCATCCGCCTGGGCATCTGCGTGGCCAAGGGCGTGTGCCAGGGCGTCCAGGGTGTGTGCCTGCTGCAGCTGCACGTCCTCGTCCTCGAGCAGCTGACATGTTTGTGTGGTCAGATGGGGCGGATTTTGTGCCAGATTGTCCTGCCATTGACGAGGTACAACAGGGTTCCGGGGTGTCACCAGCATATCCCTGTGGCCCAAATGCCACCCCCAGTGAACTTTTCTGTGGCTTCTACGACAATGAAGTCATGGAATACCTTGTCAAAGAGACAAATAACCACCAGGCTATCTGTTCAAACTTTCTTGGGAGGAAGACCAGTGCCAAGATGGTGGCATGGAGAGCTCTCACTGTGGCAGAATTATATGTGTTCTTGGCACTCACAATGCTGATGACACACATAAAGAAGCACGTTCTGGCCGACTACTGGATAACTGGCGAGCTCACAACGACTCCAGCATTTGGCAAATTCATGTCAAGGGATAGGTACTTCGACATCCTCTCATATTTCCACCTGACAAATAACATGCATGTCCACGAGCCCGACACACTCTGGAAGATCAGGCAACTGTATGACATGATACGTCATCGGTTTTCCACCTACCTGATTCCATTTCAGAAGCTGTGCATCGACGAGTCTCTGGTCCTGTTCCGTGGTAGGCTGCACTTCCGACAGTATATCCCGTCAAAGAGACACCGCTTCGGCATCAATCTCTACGTCCTCTGCGACTGCAAGACGGGATATGTGCTCGACTTTATAGTCTACAGCGGCAAGGGTGGTGAGGTGCAGATTGACCCCCTCATTGGTTTTGGCAGTGCTGTGGTAAAGAGGATGATGGAGAGGTACTTCCATGACAACCACGTCCTCTATACCGACAATTATTACACGTCGCCTATCCTCGCCAAGTACCTCCATGACCGCAAGACCGGAACTGTCGGCACAGTGAAGGGGAAGAGGAAGGGCATGCCAGCCTACCCAACCAAAACTAAGAAGACGGACATCTTCCATAAGAAGAGTGGCCCCATCCTCTCCATCCACTGGCATGACCAGCGCAAGGTCAACCTCCTCACCACATGCCACAAAGCAGAGATGGTCCCCACAGGGAAGGTCGACCGAAAAACGAAGAACCCTATCACGAAACCAGCTGCTGTTCTGGACTATAACCTGAACATGCGCCTCGTCGACAAGTTCGACATGCAGATGGGCTTCATAGACTGCCTGCGAACATCTTGCAGGTGGTACAAGAAGTTTGTCCTGCATACAGTAGATATGTCTGTCCTCAACGCGTACAACATCTACCGTTTGAGGAGTCCAGTCATCAAGTACAAGAGCCTGCGGACCTTCCAAAAGCAGCTGATACATGAGCTCCTGGTAAAACATGCGGGTACACCAGGGAGACCACTACAAGGACCAGGCATGATGGACAGAACAGGGTGTGCCGAGTTCTTCAGAAAGCACCAGCTCGTCGCCCTTCCTTTCCAGGGTCCTAACAGCAGAATAAGAATGCAGAAGAGGTGCTATGTGTGCACCCGCACAACTCGACGACCAAGCAAACCCACAAAAACCACTTGGCAATGCCTCGAGTGTCAGGTGGGACTGTGTGCTGGCACCTGCTTCAATGATTTCCACACTATGACAAACTATTGAAGTGTAAGTGACAGTGATAGTGACACTCAATAATAATAATATAACTAAGTATAAGTGAAAGAGACACATAAGTAATAATAAGTGCCTTCAAAACAATATGAACAAGTGAAAGTGACACTAACAAATATATTCCTAACAATAAATAAGTGAAAATGACACTATCAATTACCATAGTCCAGTATAAATAATCATAACTACTATAATAATGACTATAACACTAAGTCTAAGTGAAAGAGACACACATAAGTAATAATAAGTGCCTTCAGAACAATATGAACAAGTGAAAGTGACACTAAAATATATATTCCTAACAATAAATAAGTGAAAATGACACTATCAATTACCATAGTCCAGTATAAATAATCATAACTACTATAATAATAACAATAAAACTAAGTATAAGTGACAGAGACACAAATTACTTCAGAAAAATAAATTTATTGAGTGAAAATAACATAACAATAATATATGGCATAATAAACAATAAAACACTAAAAAATCGCTTCCCGCCATAATTCAAGGTAGAGCGACGAGTCAAAACGTTCGTCGTAGCCTGGGCCGCGGTTGAGCGTTCGGACGCGGCGAGGTAAATACGCGGCAAAAGTTACCTCCACTTCCATCACCATCACTCCGGAACTAGTTGAGCTAGAAAGCTCTACTCAATGACATTCTACGCGGCAAGGTAAGGCGCACATTTTGACATATGTTTGATTAATGTAGGTAGTATATTAAGCGAGATTAGCACTAGTTTACTTTTGTTGTGTTTTCAGCCAAATCGCCCGGATACAGCCTCCGTCCTTAAGAAAGGCTGCCCGGGTAGGAAGGGCTAAGGGTTTCACACTATGCATGGGTCTCTCCTTTAGTGGCCCCATGTTTCCCTCGAGAGTTCCTGATTTGAGGTCTTTTCATTGGGGTCCCACAGTATGGAGCCCTCTTTTTGGGCCTCAACACCAGAAGGCCCTTCCTTTGGGAGGCCATACTAAAGATCTCTTCGTGATGTACCGCACACGATGTACCAAAGAAGGAAGCTAGGACTTCCTTCCTTGGGCCCTCACGCTAGATGGTCATCATCTAGATTCTAGATGGTCAATTGGTCATCCTGCTAAAGGTTCCTCCCTTACGGTTCCAATACCGGTACCTATTTAATGGCCCCTCCCTTGCACCGAAAGAGTCCTTGCATCCCGTTGTGATACCCATCACCTTCTTGTGACAACCTCACCCACGACTTCCAACAGTGATTAATTTTACCAATCCTCCAGACGAAGAAGAACAACGACAAACATAACACTGTGACCAATATAACACATTCTCTAGATGGGAGTGAACAGGAGGAAAGCGACGAGATAATATGGGTTACAATTGGGGTTGGTGAGACAATCGAAAGTGTACCCTCCATTTTCGACACAATTATGACTGATGTTACCTCTTTAAGTGGGTGGTGCTGGGAAGTTGTCAGTGTGTGTGTGTGTTTGTGTGTGTTGCTGGGAAGTTAGCAGTGTGTGTGTGTATGTATGTATGTATGTATGTGTTCTGGGAAGTTGTTAGTGTGTATGTACAGTATGTGTGTGTGTAAAATAATGAACACCCAACCTCCGCCATTTCGGTGCCACTGATGCCATTAGCATCTATATAGGCCTACTGTACACTTAAGAACATACTGTACATTGTTTTCGAAGCTATCTCGAACTGAATCGAATCTTCTACTTCATTCTTTAAATAACATTTACATTTTGGAGGTTTGTTCATATTTGGCGAGCAAGGGACTGGAGTTCTCGAAAGGGGGCTTTAGTCCTAGTCGCGAATAAGGAAGAAGTCTGGGGTTCCCGAGCAAGACAACCTCTGGGTATATATTCCCAGTATACCTGGGGGTATAAACTTGGGGGTCTCGGGGACTCCGGTCACGTTTTTCCCGACTTTAAGGTGGGCTTAATAATCCTCATGGGTTGATAGCCTCTAAAGTCCTATTTTAACTAATTAAATATTTGGCCAGGATTTATGTCTTATAGTGCACATTGTGGTCAGGAATACTTGAACATCTAGTAATGGTAAAAAACAAGCACGCAATCATGGCTGGTAGTTGGAATTAAAAAGGATCAGCACTATTAATTGTGAGCATATTTTCTCATATAAGATCTGTGCTACCTGGAACAAATTTCCCTCAGGTGTAAACAGTTTTCCAGCAGAGTAAGCAGTTCAAGAGAGTAGATAGTATTTTGCACACTCTCTCTTTCCACTTGAATGAATCGCAGGGTCTTTAGGATACTGTCTATACCTTGCAACTCCGTGTAACTCTCTCTGAACACACCAAATTGGCCAGGGAAAACTACCTTGGCAAATTAGCCTTAACGACTCGTACGTGTGAGACCATACGAGCGATTATTGGGCCGGGATTACGAGAGGTTAATAGAGAAGTTGATGAGTAGTGGAGGGCAAGTGATAAAGACAGTTAGTTACCTTGTTCATAGCAGTACAATCCAATTTATTGTTGCTCATTCAAGATATTCTTAAGGTAGGTTAGGTACCGTACAGCTGATGAGTAGTGGAGGGGAAGTGATAGAGACAGTTAGTTACCTTGTTCATAGCAGTACAATCCAATTTATTGTTGCTCATTCAAGATATTCTTAAGGTAGGTTAGGTACCGTACAGTTGATGAGTAGTGGAGGGGAAGTGATAGAGACAGTTAGTTACCTTGTTCATAGCAGTATAATCCAGTTTATTGTTGCTCATTCAAGATATTCTTAAGGTAGGTTAGGTACCGTACAGTTGATGAGTAGTGGAGGGGAAGTGATAGAGACAGTTAGTTACCTTGTTCATAGCAGTACAATCCAGTTTATTGTTGCTCATTCAAGATATTCTTAAGGTAGGTTAGGTACAGTACAGCTGATGAGTAGTGGAGGGGAAGTGATAGAGAGAGTTAGTTACCTTGTTCATAGCAGTACAATCCAGTTTATTGTTGCTCATTCAAGATATTCTTAAGGTAGGTTAGGTACCGTACAGTTGGATGCCATAGTCTCTAGCCCACTCACAAATATTCGTGAACTTCACCGATTTCTAATTATGGGAATATATCCATGGAAACGAATTTATGAATAGCATTTTCTGCACATCAACTACGAAACTATATATAATATTTATTGAAAAGCTAGTTCTGTCAAAAAGTCAATGCAAATAGTTTAATTAAACAAGAGAAGCATAGGGGGTCGACAAATGATGATGAGTGGGCTAGAGACTATGGTATGCGAGTGTACCGTTGAATAATAATGGAACGCTTAATTGTAGCAAACATGATACACATATTTAGTATTTCCATTGGTTATGTGTTCAGTTTTTTTTTTAAGGGGAGATGGCTTGTTGTTTTTTGGACCCCTTTCTCCTTCGTGTTTAGCCCAATTAGTTTTGACATTTTAAGACGGTCGGCCCATTAGTTTGGCGATTTTAACACGCTTAGCTCCATTTCGTTGTCAATTTTAATACATCCTGCCTTTCAGGTGTCGATTTTTTCCTGGCGAGCGATTAGCGAGCCTGTAATTATAAGTGGAACCGGCCTTCGTCCAGGAAATTTTTCTACCGACAAATGTACACATTTATCTTGAGGGATGAGGGATGTCTGGGGGATGTTTTTTAAGTTTGAGGGAGGTCTAACGAGAAAACTAAACAATTAAAATGTAAAACTTGCAAACTAAACAAACCAAAATTGGGACAAGGACAATATAAAGTCAAATTAAATTATCAAAATCGCTATGTGGAAACAACGCTTACTAAAATGAAATATCTCAAATATATGAATAATTGTTTTGATAAAAAAACAAAACAGGAGGAAGGAAAAGCAAAGCACAATAGAAAAGGTCCATGTTCCTAATAAATTCCATTCATAAATTTTTTGTAACAACTGGATTTAAAACGTTTGTAGAATACATGTTCGTGGGAAGCAACTCCAAGGAAGTTTGACAGTGTAACGTTTAGAAAAATAAAAAATAAATAAATATATATATATATAGGCTATATATACTGTATATATATACCGTATATATATATATAATATAAATAATAATAATACAAATAATAATAATAACAATTATATTCCTCACAATACTTTACCTTCCGTCTACGCCTAGTTGCCGATAGCAGTGTAAAATAGTCTCAAGATATTCTGAATATACAGATCAGAAATTGCCGCTTAAATTCCTGTGTATATCCACCTTTACCCTCTCCGCCAAGTGGCACCTTCGTCATGATAAAAATTTAATTGTCTATATTTTGTTTATTTTTTCTCCTTGGTTGATCAATACTAGCTGTTCAGGGTCTCTCTCTCTCTCTCTTTCACTCTCTCTCTCGCTCTCTCTCTCTCTCTCTCTCTCTCTCTCTCTCTCTCTCTCTCTCAGTATGTGTGCGAATCAAAATCAAATAATTACCGATCTGTCTAGCTATCTGTACCTGTTTGTCCCCTCTCTCTCTCTCTCTCTCTCTCTCTCTCTCTCTCTTTCTCTTATTTCTGTGTTATGTTACTAACCCAAATTATCTCCTACTATATCCTGTTCCAAATAAGATCTCCAAAACTCTTGAACACTATCCTGTATAACTCACAAACGAGTAGAGTAATCAAGCAAAAATGTACACGATTTGGGAAGAGTCAGCCAGGGAATAGGTGTGGAAACTTACAGCCCATTTGCTCTAGCCCTTTTTGAGTTAGGGTTCACGATTTCTGGACTACCTATAACATCTCCCAACCCTGCCATGGACATCAGTATATTTCCCCTTCAAATTGTCTCAGTCTTTCTTTTACTCAACAGGTGAACTCTGGAACTCTCTCCCTCAATCAATCTTTCCTTCATCCTATGACTTAGACTGCTTTAAATTACGTTTATCCAGGCAAAACACACAGTAAACTACTGTTGAACACTCTGAGCAGCAGTGATTTACAGGGCAAGCAACCTGGAGGGGTCGCTAGATCTGTTATTGCTGGATTTATGTTGTACTCCTTTGTAGTCCTTTGTGTACACACACACACACACTCTCTCATGTTCAGTCTCTCTCTCTCTCTCACTCACTCTGTCACTCACTCTCTCTGTCACTCTCTCTTTCTCTCACTCACACTCTCTCTCTCTCCTGTACCAGCCATCAAACAAGGCCGCGGGCGCCGGGTGACACACACAGAGGGCCACCCACCCGCCCACCCACCCATTGTTCACACACTCGACATTTGAGGGTTTTCGCTGTAAAATAGAATGGATTGATTGTTTGGGAAGGTCGCTGTTGGTTCGAGGTGACTTCCTTTTAGCTTTTTTATAATATATATATTTGTATTTATTTATTTTTGTTTTTATATAGGCTATAATTATAACAGTTGTTTATTTAAGCTCATATATTTTGGATGTAACTTTTCAAAAATTGTATTTAGCTTCCATATAAATCTCTGGTCACTAGGTTATGACTTTAAAAAACCTACATACATACATACCTCCCTACCAACATACATACATACATACACACCTACCTACCTACCTACCATGCATACATACATACATACCTACATACATACATACATACCTACATACATAGAAATATACCTACATACATACATAAATTGATGATGTCCTAATGTTGTTTTTCCAGGTAGCTGTATAGGGGTCACCGGCTTTTTGTTTGATCTTTATCTCCTTTTCTGTCTTTCCCTGGCTTGTATCCATTTGGCCCCAATCAGCCAACTGTTTTAAGAAGTTTATCTCCATCTAGGTGTCGATATCTTCCTGGCGAGCGAGAGCGAGCCAGCATTGTATGGAAAAATCCGGCTTCGCCGGAGAAAATTTTCTATCGAAAAATGTACAAATTTAGCTTGCTGTCAAAAAAAAAAAATATATATACAGTATATATGCTGGCTCGCTACCACTCGCCAGGAAAATATTGACACTTGGATGGGGGTAAACGTCTTAAAACAGTAGGCTGAATGAGGCCGAATGACTAAAAGCCAAAGAGAGAGGGAGAGAAAGATAAAAAAAAAGCGAAGTGGGTTCCCTTAACTCAGAGCTTCATAGGTAACCGACGAGAGACTTTTTATCGATCGTCTCTTATTGTTGTTGTTGTTCTTTTTATTCCTGCTTGTTGGACTGGATTAGCCGACAAAGTTGTCAGGAGAGAGAGAGAGAGAGAGAGAGAGAGAGAGAGAGAGAGAGAGAGAGAGAGAGAGAGAGAGAGAGAGAGAGTAGGAAAAAGAAGGGTTTGGAGCGGTTAATTGGGTGAGTCAATGGAGGCCTTCGGTGCATTGCAACGCTTGTTGAATATCAGATCAGAACGAATGGTCTCGACGCACATTTATTTGGACTTTGGCTACTCAAACATTTAAAATATGGTCGATATTGGTCTGAAGTGATTTAAAATATGGTCGATATTGGTCTGAAGTGATTTAAAATATGGTCGATATTGGTCTGAAGTGTTTAAAATATGGTCGATATTGGTCTGAAGTGATTTAAAATATGGTCGATATTGGTCTGAAGTGATTTAAAATATGGTCGATGTTGGTCTGAAGTGATTTAAAATATGGTCGATATTGGTCTGAAGTGATTTAAAATATGGTCGATATTGGTCTGAAGTGATTTAAATTATGGTCGATGTTGGTCTGAAGTGATTTAAAATATGGTCGATATTGGTCTGAAGTGTTTAAAATATGGTCGATATTGGTCTGAAGTGATTTAAAATATGGTCGATATTGGTCTGAAGTGATTTAAAATATGGTCGATGTTGGTCTGAAGTGATTTAAAATATGGTCGATATTGGTCTGAAGTGTTTAAAATATGGTCGATATTGGTCTGAAGTGATTTCCTTTTAGTTTTTAACAGCAATGGTTTGTTTTTGCTACGTTAAGGGGAGATGGGTCGTTTTTCTGGTCCCCCTTCTTCCTCGTGTTTAATCACATTGGTTTTTAGATTTTAAGACGTTCGTTCCATTAGTTTCGCGATTTTATGACTTTACACCCCATTTCTTTGTCAATATTTAGACCTTTCGTGCCATTTAGGTGACGATTTGTTCCTGGCGAGCGATAGCGAGCCCGTAATTTTAAGAGTAATCGGCCTTCGGCCGGGACATTTTTCTACCGAAAAATGTACAAATTTATCTTGAAGGGGGTTCTAGGGGGTGTTTTTTACAGTTTGATGGAAGTCTAGGGAGGAAACTACAAAAATTATAAAAATATACATAAATGAGCAAATAAATGCGGTCATCCCCCCTTAAAGGAAATTAAGAATGGGAAGAGGTGGAACCTTCTATTTTTTACGAGAAGGTTAATAGGGACATATTATTTTGGGTTATATCTGCATGCGACACTGCTCCCAAGGATTATACGTGGTGGCAGAGATATGCGCTCTGCTCAACTTTCTGTTATATTTTGCTTGTCTTATCATCATGTATATTTTCGCTGATATATTTGTTCATTGGGTTTTATGTACAGATTTTTTTTTTTTTGACATTTTAAGACGTTCGGCCCATTAGTTTGGCGATTTTAACACGCTTAGCTCCATTTCGATGTCAATTTTAAAGCATCGTGCCATTTAAGTGTCGATTTTTTCCTGGCGAGCAATAGCGAGCCTGTAATTTCTTGCATCGCCCTCCTTTTACGAAACACCATATTAATCCACTAATCTATTAACCCACAAACTCTGCCTTCTCGATAAAAAAAATAAAAAATAACAACCAACCAAATCGCATCTCGGCGTCATACTGGCCCGTGATTGGCTGGCTTAATGAGTGGTTCCGATTGGCTGGGCAGATTGCTTCAGCTGGCCTTAAGGGCCGTTTTTTTTTTTCTTTCTCTCCTTTCTCTCTTTCCCTGGCTTGTATCTATTCGGCCCCATTCAGCCAACTGTTTTAAGACGTTTATCCCCATCCAGGTGTCGATTTCTTCCTGGCGAGCGATAGCAAGCCAGCATTGTATGGAGAAATCCGGCTTTGCCGGAGAAATTTTTCTATCGAAAACTTTACAAATTTAGCTTGCTGTCAAAACAAAAAATATATATGCTGGCTCGCTACCACTCGCTAGGAAAATATTGACACCTGGATGGGGGTAAAAGTCTTAAAACAGTAGGCTGAATGGGGCCGAATGGATACAAGCCAAAGAGAGAAGGAGAAAAAGAGAAAAAAGCGAGGTGAGGATCCTGGTGTTTTTATCGATCGTCTCTTGTTAATTTCGGGGGTCCTGCTGAGTTATTAGGGTCTGGCTACGCTTGGTGAGAGAGAGAGAGAGAGAGAGAGAGAGAGAGAGAGAGAGAGAGAGAGAGAGAGAGAATAAGAACTAAGGCAACATACGTTCTTTTAGACTGCAAAATCTCCATTTAACATGTAACAATGTTAATGATGCAACCAATTTATAAAACGTAGTATACAACACAAGAAAAACAAAACAAAAAACAAAGAGAGAGAGAGAGAAAGAGAGAGAGAGAGAGAGAGAGAGAGAGAGAGAGAGAGAGAGAGAGAGAGAGAGAGAGAGAGAGAGAGAGAGAGAGAGAGAGAGAGAGAGAGAGAGAGAGAGAGAGAGAGAGAGAGATGCATAGGTGGAAAGAAAGTTTGTACCCTTGGATAGGGCAAGGAGTGGTGTCTATCCCTTATTCTGTGTACAGTATGTGTGTGTGTGTGTGTGTGTGTGTGTGTGTGTGTGTGTGTGTGTGTGTGTGTGTGTGTTAGTCCACTCTATAATAGGTTGACACTGGTTGGTAATGATGAGGCCTATAAAGTGTAGATTGTAGCCTAGTGTTGCCAGAGCGTTACAACACTAGAGAGGCTTGAGGAACGTAAATTATTACTATGTGAGGAAAGGACGACCCACCCCCCACCCCTCTGAAACACACTCTCACTTTCTCTATATATTTTCTGTCTCACTCTCTATCTATCTATCTATCTATATAACTTTACGTCTCAATTTACGTCTTTAGACATCTGCCTGTTTGTATACCTTTCCTCCACAAGTCACACACACACACACACCAGGCTGCCACAAAATGCAATTAGCCCCCTAGCGGCAGACTACAGAAACTAAACCTGTTCCACACACACACACACACACACACACACACACACACACACACACACACACACACACACACAGCAAAAGTAGTGTTCTGGTGTTTTATGTTAGCAGGAAATAGGACAGTAAACCCATTTATATTACATTTAATATATCGTAATTGTGTACTTGTGATATATAGAAAACGTTAACTCAGTCTAAGTTACATTTCTCGTTTGCGTCCGTTAGGGAAGTGTCACATGAGCGATATTTCCGTCAATGTTTACAGGCAATTGTACAATAGTCTGGCAGCTTCAAAATTTAAGTTCCACATGCATTAAGGGGAGGTTTACTTTGTTCCCTAGACCTCCATCAAGCTTAAAATTATACCCACTTTAGTCCCTTTCAAGATAAATTTGTACATTATTCGGTAGAAAAATGTCCCTGCCGAAGACCGGTTCCTCTTAAATTACAGGCTCGCTATCGCTCGCCAGGATAAAATCGACACCTGAATGGCACGAAAGATCTTAATATGGGGTGAAAGTTCTTAAAATCGCTAAACTAATGGGGCGAACGTTTTATCATTTCAAAAGCAATGGGGCTAAACATGAGGGAGAGGGGGTCAAGAAAAACATCACGTAAGTGGAAACCTCCCCTTAAGCTAGCTAACACAAGCTAGTCGATCTAGTTTCCGATTTCAATGCAAAAGAACCTCAAAATAGTACGAGAAAAAAACTTGATCATCGAAAATTGCCGGAATAAACGCTCGTGTGACACCGGTTTCAGGAACAGATGAAGGTATTGAATAAGTCATCAGCAAATACTCTTCCAGAGAGAGAGAGAGAGAGAGAGAGAGAGAGAGAGAGAGAGAGAGAGAGAGAGAGAGAGAGAGAGAGAGAGAGAGAGAGAGAAAGATAGAGAGAGAGAGAGAGATATAGAGATAGAGAGATAGAGAGAGAGAGGGAGCGAGGAGGGGGGAGGGGTGCATGATCCGTTTACAAATAGAAGGGAGTCAGCCATTGCAGTAAGACTTATAATGTATGTCTACAACCAACAGAGCTAGGTGGCATAATAGTTGATGAGGCCATTTAGGTGTTTACTTGATGAGGCCATTTAGGTGTTTACTTGATGAGGCCATTTAGGTGTTTACTTGATGAGGCCATTTAGGTGTTTACTTGATGAGGCCATTTAGGTGTTTACTTGATCGGGCCATTTAGGTGTTTACTTGATGAGGCCATTTAGGTGTTTACTTGATGAGGCCATTTAGGTGTTTACTTGATGAGGCCATTTAGGTGTTTACTTGAGGCCATTTAGGTGTTTACATGAGGCCATTTAGGTGTTTACTTGAGGCCATTTAGGTGTTTACATGAGGCCATTTAGGTGTTTACTTGAGGCCATTTAGGTGTTTACATGAGGCCATTTAGGTGTTTACATGAGGCCATTTAGGTGTTTACTTGAGGCCATTTAGGTGTTTACATGAGGCCATTTAGGTGTTTACTTGAGGCCATTTAGGTGTTTACTTGAGGCCATTTAGGTGTTTACATGTCTGGAACTGGAGCACTGAACACCCACATCTAAAACAATGAGGTACGTAGGGTTTAAGGGGAGGCAGACCGTTTTTCTGGACCCCCTTCTCCCTAATGTTCAGCCCCATTTTGTTTTGAGATTAAAAGACGTTCAGCCCATTAGTTTGGCGATTTTAACACTTTTCGCCACATTTCTTTGTCAATTTTATAACCTTTCGTGCCATTTAGGTGTCGATTTTTTCCAGGCGAGCGATAGCGAGCCTGATATTTGAAGAGGAAGCGGCCTTCGGTCGGAACATTTTTCTATCGAAAAATTTACAAATTTATCTTGAAGGAGGGTCTAGTTTTTTTTTGTTAAGCTTGATGGAGAGAGAAAAAAAAGAGAAAGAAAGAGAGATAGAGATAGAGAGAGAGAGAGAGAGAGAGAGAAAGATAAATAATTATATAGCCCAAAAACCAAGCACTACCCCCTTAATGTGTGTGACCAGCCAACAGAGAGAGGTGGCATACTAGTTGATGATGGTGGTGAGGCCATTTACATGTTTACATATCTTGAACTGGAGCACTGGACCCCCCCCCCCCAACCTCTGAAACAATGTGGGTACGTAGGGTTTATTAAGGGGGATCACCATTTTTTTTTTTTTTTTTTTATCTTTCTCTCCTTTTCTCTCTTTCTCTGGCTTGTATCCATTTGGCCCCATTCAGCCAACTGTGTTAAAACGTTTATCCCCATCCAGGTGTCGATTTTTTCCTGGCGAGCGATAGCGAGCCAGCATTGTATGAAGAAATCCGACTTCGCCGGAGACATTTTTCTATCGAAAAATGTACAAATTTAGCTTGCTGTAAAACAAAGAAAAATATATATATGCTGGCTCGCTACCGCTCGCCAGGAAAATATTGACACCTGGATGGGGATAAACGTCTTAAAACAATAGGCTGAATGGGGCCGGATGGATACAAGCCAAATAGAGAGGAGAGAAAGGGAAAACAAGCGAGGTGGGCTCCCTTAAAGGGAGATAACGCAATGGAAAGGGGTCCAGTATATTTCCGTCAGATCATAATACAAATGTCTAGTTACCATACTATATATACCGGTTTATATATATATATATATATCCTGAAAGGAGGAGTATTTTTAAGCTTGATGGAGGTCAACCAAGGGAACTCACAAATATATAAATAAATATACATAGACCCCAAAAACAAGCATTGCCCCCTAGTCCAATGTATCCCTTCGCATCATAACTAGACCTACAGCAGCTGGAAGAAGGAGAGGGACGTCAGCGCAGCTCACTTGTTTAATTGACGGTATGTTTTTAAAGATATAACTCGTCAATATATATTCCTTTAGGTTTAAAGATATAACTCATCAATATATATTCCTTTAGTTTTAAAGATATAACTCGTCAATATATATTCCTTTAGTTTTAAAGATATAACTCGTCAATATATATTCCTTTAGTTTTAAAGATATAACTCGTCAATATATATTCCTTTAGTTTTAAAGATATAACTCGTCAATATATATTCCTTTAGTTTTAAAGATATAACTCGTCAATATATATTCCTTTAGTTTTTAGTTCCTCGCTAGACCTCCATCATACTTAAACAACACCCGCTAGACCCTCCTTCTATACAGGTATATATTTGTAAATGTTTCGGTAGAAAAATGTCACGGCCGAAGGCCGGTTCCTCCTAAATGTACAAATGTATATTGAAGGAGGATCTATACTCTAGGGGGTGTTTTTTAAGCTTGATGGAGGTCTAGCAAGGAAACTAAAAACATAAATGAATACATATTGTCGAGTTATATCTTAGAAAACAAACAAACTGTAAATTGTGTTGAGCGGTACTTGAAAAGTAGACAGAATGGATAAAAACACCATCTGAGGAAGAACACTTTATTGACAACGTTTCGCAGACAGCTTCATCAGGTCACTGATGAAGCTGTCTGCGAAACGTCAATAAAGTGCTCTTCCTCAGATGGTGTTTTTTATCCAAACCGTAAATTAAATAAGCGCATATCGCCGAAGTCTCTCTCCTTTTTCTTTCCGTTTATATCCAGCTTATATAATTGAGAAAAAGGTATCTAGTGTCGAGGAAAACAAAATTGGATATAAACGTGAAGGAGAGGGAGGGCCGCGCTGCAACCTTGTTCCATCTGTTGACCTACAAAGCCACTCCGTTCCGCGTGACTCCCGAATTGAGGTTCCGCTGATGGCGTACAAGGCAACAAACAGTTCCGCCGCGGTGTGTTGATGTGTCACGGGCGGGCAATGGGCGGAAGGGCGGCGGCATCGGTAGAGCGCATTCCTTGGTTACAATGGAACAGTCACAATTGGGAGAAGTTCAAGGTCTTTAGTTCCAGGACGTAAAGGGGGTTTGTTAAAGGGACAATAGTTATTTGTTGAAGTCTATTCATTTAAATATTAATTGATTTTCTAGTTGCCTCCCTAGACCTCCATCAAACTTAAAACAACATCCATTAAATCCCCCTTCGAGTTCAAGTTGTACATTTTTCAGTAGAAAAATGTCACGGCCAAGGCCGGTTCCTCCACAATTACAGGCTCGCTATCGATAGCCAGGAAAAAAATCAACACCTAAAGGGCACGAAAGATCTTAAAATTGACAAAGAAATGGGGTGATAGGTCTTAAAATCAATAAACTAATGGGGCAAACGTCTTAAGAGTCTGAAAACTAATGGGGCTAGACATGAGGGGAAAAGGGATCTAGAAAAACGACCCATCTCCACTAAATTTACAACTGCGAGGGTCATTCACTTCTTCAGATATATAATTATATATATATAAAAAAATAAAAACGTTTTCTATGTGAGTGAGGGAGACAAATGACAGAACTCCCCGCAGCAAGCGCCTCCCCCATAATTGAAAGAGTGACAGGGCCAACATCAAGGGACGTTCGAGCCGAAATGCCTGGACACACGGATTTGAAGCAATTTAAGTCATAGGAGGAGGGAAAGACTGATTCTGGGAGAGAGTTCCAGAGATCAGCTGTTGAATAGAAGAAAGTCTGAGAGTAATGTTTCACTCTTGGGTTGGAGAGTTGCACAAAGTAGGGTGGGATTGTGTTGTTTCCATACGATATGGAAGGGACACTCCCAATATAGTTTTAGGGGGGATGGGCCTATTAATTTCGTCATTTATGTATCTTTATATATATATATATATATATATATATATTTTTTTTTTCACCTTACTCCCTAGACCTCCATCGAGCTTTAACCCCCCCCCCCCCCCCTCCCAGACCCTCGTTCAAGATAGTGTGTGCTTTAGAGGCTTAACAAAACAAGGAATATATCAGCTGTTTTCCTTGTCCACTACGACGCCCTTAGTCTCTCATACTCAGCCACACTTATAATATACTGTACTGTACTGGGATTATATAATATACCCAGTTATAGTCTCTCATACTCAGCCACACTTATAATATACTGTACTGTACTAGGATTATATAATATACCCAGTTATAGTCTCTCATACTCAGCCACACTTATAATATACTGTACTGTACTAGGATAATATAATATACCCAGTTATAGTCTCTCATACTCAGCCACACTTATAATATACTGTACTGTACTAGGATAATATAATATACCCAGTTATAGTCTCTCATACTCAGCCACACTTATAATATACTGTACTGTACTAGGATTATATAATATACCCAGTTATAGTCTCTCATACTCAACCACACTTATAATATACTGTACTGTACTAGGATTATATAATATACCCAGTTATAGTCTCTCATACTCAACCACACTTATAATATACTGTACTGGGATTATATAATATACCCAGTTATAGTCTCTCATACTCAACCACACTTATAATATACTGTACTGTACTAGGATTATATAATATACCCAGTTATAGTCTCTCATACTCAGCCACACTTATAATATACTGTACTGTACTAGGATTATATAATATACCCAGTTATAGTCTCTCATACTCAGCCACACTTATAATATACTGTACTGTACTAGGATTATATAATATACCCAGTTATAGTCTCTCATACTCAGCCACACTTATAATATACTGTACTGTACTAGGATTATATAATATACCCAGTTATAGTCTCTCATACTCAGCCACACTTATAATATACTGTACTGTACTAGGAATATAATATACCCAGTTATAGTCTCTCATACTCAGCCACACTTATAATATACTGTACTGTACTAGGATTATATAATATACCCAGTTATAGTCTCTCATACTCAGCCACACTTATAATATACTGTACTGTACTAGGATTATATAATATACCCAGTTATAGTCTCTCATACTCAGCCACACTTATAATATACTGTACTGTACTAGGATTATATAATATACCCAGTTATAGTCTCTCATACTCAGCCACACTTATAATATACTGTACTGTACTAGGATTATATAATATACCCAGTTATAGTCTCTCATACTCAGCCACACTTATATATACTGTACTGTACTAGGATTATAATATACCCAGTTATAGTCTCTCATACTCAGCCACACTTATAATATACTGTACTGTACTAGGATTATATAATATACCCAGTTATAGTCTCTCATACTCAGCCACACTTATAATATACTGTACTGTACTAGGATTATATAATATACCCAGTTATAGTCTCTCATACTCAGCCACACTTATAATATACTGTACTGTACTGGGATTATATAATATACCCAGTTATAGTCTCTCATACTCAGCCACACTTATAATATACTGTACTGTACTAGGATTATATAATATACCCAGTTATAGTCTCTCATACTCAACCACACTTATAATATACTGTACTGTACTAGGATTATATAATATACCCAGTTATAGTCTCTCATACTCAACCACACTTATAATATACTGTACTGTACTAGGATTATATAATACCCAGTTATAGTCTCTCATACTCAACCACACTTATAATATACTGTACTGTACTGGGATTATATAATATACCCAGTTATAGTCTCTCATACTCAGCCACACTTATAATATACTGTACTGTACTAGGATTATATAATATACCCAGTTATAGTCTCTCATACTCAGCCACACTTAATATACTGTACTGTACTAGGATTATAATATACCCAGTTATAGTCTCTCATACTCAACCACACTTATAATATACTGTACTGTACTAGGATTATATAATATACCCAGTTATAGTCTCTCATACTCAACCACACTTATAATATACTGTACTGTACTAGGATTATATAATATACCCAGTTATAGTCTCTCATACTCAGCCACACTTATAATATACTGTACTGTACTAGGATTATATAATATACCCAGTTATAGTCTCTCATACTCAACCACACTTATAATATACTGTACTGTACTAGGATTATATAATATACCCAGTTATAGTCTCTCATACTCAGCCACACTTATAATATACTGTACTGTACTAGGATTATATAATATACCCAGTTATAGTCTCTCATACTCAGCCACACTTATAATATACTGTACTGTACTAGGATTATATAATATACCCAGTTATAGTCTCTCATACTCAGCCACACTTATAATATACTGTACTGTACTAGGATTATATAATATACCCAGTTATAGTCTCTCATACTCAGCCACACTTATAATATACTGTACTGTACTAGGATTATATAATATACCCAGTTATAGTCTCTCATACTCAACCACACTTATAATATACTGTACTGTACTAGGATTATATATACCCAGTTATAGTCTCTCATACTCAGCCACACTTATAATATACTGTACTGTACTAGGATTATATAATATACCCAGTTATAGTCTCTCATACTCAGCCACACTTATAATATACTGTACTGTACTAGGATTATATAATATACCCAGTTATAGTCTCTCATACTCAGCCACACTTATAATATACTGTACTGTACTAGGATTATATAATATACCCAGTTATAGTCTCTCATACTCAACCACACTTATAATATACTGTACTAGGATTATATAATATACCCAGTTATAGTCTCTCATACTCAACCACACTTATAATATACTGTACTGTACTAGGATTATATAATATACCCAGTTATAGTCTCTCATACTCAGCCACACTTATAATATACTGTACTGTACTAGGATTATATAATATACCCAGTTATAGTCTCTCATACTCAACCACACTTATAATATACTGTACTGTACTAGGATTATATAATATACCCAGTTATAGTCTCTCATACTCAGCCACACTTATAATATACTGTACTGTACTAGGATTATATAATATACCCAGTTATAGTCTCTCATACTCAGCCACACTTATAAATACTGTACTGTACTAGGATTATATAATATACCCAGTTATAGTCTCTCATACTCACCGACACTTATAATATACTGTACTGTACTAGGATTATATAATATACCCAGTTATAGTCTCTCATACTCAGCCACACTTATAATATACTGTACTGTACTAGGATTATATAATATACCCAGTTATAGTCTCTCATACTCAACCACACTTATAATATACTGTACTGTACTAGGATTATATAATATACCCAGTTATAGTCTCTCATACTCAGCCACACTTATAATATACTGTACTGTACTAGGATAATATAATATACCCAGTTATAGTCTCTCATACTCAGCCACACTTATAATATACTGTACTGTACTATTATATAATATACCCAGTTATAGTCTCTCATACTCAACCACACTTATAATATACTGTACTGTACTAGGATTATATTATATACCCAGTTATAGTCTCTCATACTCAGCCACACTTATAATATACTGTACTGTACTAGGATTATATAATATACCCAGTTATAGTCTCTCATACTCAACCACACTTATAATATACTGTACTGTACTAGGATTATATAATATACCCAGTTATAGTCTCTCATACTCAGCCACACTTATAATATACTGTACTGTACTAGGATTATATAATATACCCAGTTATAGTCTCTCATACTCAGCCACACTTATAATATACTGTACTGTACTAGGATTATATTATATACCCAGTTATAGTCTCTCATACTCAGCCACACTTATAATATACTGTACTGTACTAGGATTATATAATACCCAGTTATAGTCTCTCATACTCAACCACACTTATAATATACTGTACTGTACTAGGATTATATAATATACCCAGTTATAGTCTCTCATACTCAACCACACTTATAATATACTGTACTGTACTAGGATTATATAATATACCCAGTTATAGTCTCTCATACTCAACCACACTTATAATATACTGTACTGTACTAGGATTATATAATATACCCAGTTATAGTCTCTCATACTCAGCCACACTTATAATATACTGTACTGTACTAGGATTATATAATATACCCAGTTATAGTCTCTCATACTCAGCCACACTTATAATATACTGTACTGTACTAGGATTATATAATATACCCAGTTATAGTCTCTCATACTCAACCACACTTATAATATACTGTACTGTACTGGGATTATATAATATACCCAGTTATCAATTGATTGTTTAGGGGGGATGGGTCGCTTTTCTGGTCCCCCTTCTCCCTCATGTTTAGCTCCATTTGTTTTGAGATTATATGACGTTCGGCCCATTAGTTTGGCGATTGTAACACCTTTCGCCCCATTTCGTTGTCAATTTTTGTTGGGACATTTTTCTACCGAAAAATGTACAAATTAATATTGAAGGAGGGTGTTTTAGGGGACGTATTATTAAGTCCAACAACAGATATAAGATAAACACAACCATTACATTCCCATTAAACCAGTTAATTACAGGCTACAGGTTTATAACTTTGTCACATGTTGAAATCTTAATGGAGTCCACCTCGCTGTTTTATCTTCATCTCCCTCTCTCTTTGGCTTGTATCTATTCGGCCCCATTCAGCCTACTGTTTTAAGACGTTTACCCCCATCCAGGTGTCAAAATTTTCCTGGCGAGCGGTAGCGAGTCAGCATATATATTTTGTTTTGTTTTGACAGCAAGCTAAATTTGTACATTTTCGATAGAAAAATTTCTCCGGCGAAGCCGGATTTCTGCATAAAATGCTGGCTCGCTACCGCTCGCCAGGAAGAAATCAACACCTGGATGAGGATAAACGTCTTAAAACAGTTGGTGAATGGGGGTGAATGGGGCCGAATGGATACAAGCCAGGGAAAGAGAGAAAAGGAGAGAAAGATTAAAAAAAGCCTGTGACCCCCCTTAAGAAATATTCAGGAAATAGTAAAGGCAACATACACAGACACACACACACACACAGAAAGAAGAGACCTTGATACCAGGAACTAATTAATATTCCTGTATCTCGGAGCTTCAAAGATTCGAACCCATGAATCAGTGTGGGTTCAGATGGCGGGATATAGCTATGGTTGGCTGGGTTCAGATCCAAGGTGGATAAGTCGGTGTGGGACAGAGACATAAAGAGATTTACATAGATACACCGACTACACAGATATTATCCTACAATGTATATATATATATATTATGGCATCCGAGTGTACCAAGCTTGATGCCTCACCCGTGCTACCAACCACACCATTTAAAGGACAATGATACGGATATGTTCCCCGCGGCCAAGCGCAGCCTACCGTAAACCCCTCATATATATTTTACGCTAGTGAATCTTGAAGGAGAGAAATTGCGTATAACCCCTTGAAGATTATGATGCGCTTTTGACAGCTTATTGTGGCTATCATTAGACGATGGTATTAAGTTTAAGAAGACATTTTGGGAGTCTAATTATAGCCAGAAAAAGCTGTAAAAATGCGTCATAATCATCAAGGGGTTAAGACCTTGTATGCCATTTAGGTGTAGATTTTTCCCCTGATGATCAATAGCGAGTTTCCAAAATAACAGGAACCGGCCTTTGGCCCGAATATTTTTCTACCAACAAATGTAAACATTAATCTCGCAGGGGGCTCTAGGTTATTTTTGTATAAACTTGATGGAGGTCTGGGAAGCAAACTTGAATGACAAAAAAAAAAAAAAAAAAAAAAAAATATATATATATATATATACATAAACAAACAAAAAACTACCCTTATTTGCACACAAATTATAAACTTAAAACACACACACACACACACACACACACGGATATTCTGATAGGATGGCAGGTGATTGTTAATATTGGGATCTAGATAGAGAAAGGTCATGTCCAGAACAGGATGAAGATATGGAAGAGATATATTAGGCCTCCCCCCCCCCTCTCTCTCTCTCTCTCTTCTCTCTCTCTCTCTGTATGTCATCGCTCAGCCCAGGCATCAAATAGTGACCATTGCCTTTCACTCGGTCCACAAGTCCCTCCCCTGTTGTTGTTGTTATTGTTGTTGTTGTTGTTGTTTGCCAGCCAACTATAACTATAATTAACTTTTAATTTTTTTGTTCTGTTTCTGAAGGAGACAAAAGGCAAAGCTGTCCGTAACGAGTGTCTCCCCGAAAGTTGAAAGAGTGACAGAGCCAAAATCAAGGTTCGTGACAGTGAAAATGTCTGGATACACAGAGTTTGCAGCCAAAATCAAGGTTCGCGACAGTGAAAATGTCTGGACACACAGAGTTTGCAGCAGTTTAAGTCATAGGATGAGGGCAAGACAGCTTGAAGGAGAGGGTTTCAAAGGCTGAGACAAACACACCCCAACCCTCTGCCTCACTTCCAGTACAGTCACGCTCAAAAGTACTTTCATTCCATCTTCACTACTTTAAGAGGGAATGGTTTACTTTTTGGTCGATTTGGTCCCCTTTCATGGCCATTACACAATTTGTACGCCCGTTTTTGTGGTCAGTTTAAGCAAAGTATATAAAATATAGTGTCTATACACTTTGAGTTTAAGGGGGGAAGGGCTTTTGATATGCTCGTTTATGTATCTTCTTTATTATTTTTCTAGTTTTCTCCCTAGACCTCCATCAAACTTAAACAAAAAGTAATTAGATCCCCCTTCTATATTAATTTGTACATTTTTCGGTAGAAATTTGTTCTGGCCGAAGCCCAGTTCTTCCAATATTACAGGGTCACTATCGTTCGCCAGGAATAAAATCGACACCTAAATAGCACGTCGAAAGGTCTTAATATTGACTAGGGAATGGGGCGGAAGGTCTTAAAATCGACAAACTAATGGGGCAAACATCTTAAAATCTGAAAACTAATGGGGCTAAACATGAGGGAGAAGGGGGATCAATAAAAACGACCCATCTCCCCTTAATCGTCTTCTCCTCTCTTGATAATACAATATAACACTATAGACGTAATTAACGGTTTGTTGCGCGAATTAAGGGGAGGCTGATGATGGACTGTTGACTGTTTTTCTGGACCCACTTCTCCCTCGTGTTAAGTCCCAATTGTTTTGAGTTTATAAGACGTTCGGCCCATTAGTTTGGCGATTTTAACACCTTCCACCCCATTTTGTTGTCAATTTTAAAACCTTTCGTGCCATTCAGGTATCGATTATTACCTGGCGAGCGATAGCGAGACTGAAATTTTAAGAGGAATCGGCCTTCGGCCGGGACATTTTTCTAACGAAAAATGTACAAATTTATCTTGAAGTGGGGTCTAGGGGGTGTTTTTCTAAGCTTGATGGAGGTCTAGAGAGAACACTAAGAAATAAAAAAATAAATTAATTAATAGAAAAAACCCCCGTCTATCTCCCCTAAACAGCCTTGTATTCACCGAAAGACGTGTTTCTTATCCATTCACAACATATCTAGACTCCCTTTTAACCCGGACATTTTAAGAGGAATCGGCCTTCGGCCGGGAAATTTTTCTACCGAAAACTGTACAAATGTATCTGGAAGGGGGGGGGGGGGGGTCTAGGGGGTGTTTTTCTCAGTTTTTGATGGAGGTCTAGCGAGAAAACTAAGAAATATAGGATTAAATTAATTAATAGAAAAAGAAGAAAAAGAAAAAAATACCCATCTCCCTTTAAGGCAGCTTATGTCGAAATCCTGAAGCTGGTCCCCCAACAGATGCCACTAACTTTACCCCGCCAAGCAACACATCCTCCCAACCCAAGCCCACATCACCCTCGTAACAACTGTATATAAGCACGAAACTCCCGCCTCCCATCCCTTGAACTCCGACCTTATTGCTGACAGGGGCAATATTAAGTGGGAGCTAGTGGCTTTTTCGCCCTAAGATTTTGAGACGTTCGTTCCATTAATATGGCGATTTGGAGACCTTTCGCCCCAGTTCTTTGTCAATAATAAGACCTTTCGTGCCCTTTAGGTGCCGTTTTTTTCCTGGCAAGCGGTAGCGAGCCTGTAATTCTAGGACGAACCTGCCTTCGGCCGGGACATTTTTCTACCGAAAAAATGTACACATTTATCTTGAAGGGTAGGCTATCTAGTGAGAGAGAGTGTGTGTGTGTGTGTGTGTGTGTGTGTGTGTGTGTGTGTGTGTGTGTGTGTGTGTGTGTGTGTGTGTGTGTGTGTGTGGTTTTTGTTTAGGCTTAATAGAGGTCTAACGAGGAAACAATATGACAAATTAATATATATATATACTATATATATATATATATATATATATATATATATATATATATATATATATATATATATATATATATATATATATACAGTATATATATATACCAACAAATAACCACAACCCCCTTAAGGCTGGCAGACACGCTTATTTTAATTAACCCTCTGAGGATCATGGAGAGTTTTAGCAGTTTATTCTGGCTATCATTAGACGAGTGTATACAGCTTAGGAAGGATCTGTGTGAATTATCAGGACAAAGACTATATCAATCAACCGTCTGACCTCCATACACCCTTCATAATTCCTATGTTAGCAGTTTCTTCTGGCTATCATTAGACGATTACATACATTTTAGGAAGGATCTGTGTGAATTATTAGGATAAATACTATATCAATCAACCCTCTGACTTCCATACACCCTTCTTAATGTGAATAACATTAGTGGTGGTGGTAATGGTGGTGTAAGAAAAGCGGTGTTCAAGGCAAGTTGCTGTTATTGTTGTTGAGCCAAGTTGTAGCCTGGGTGAGGTGCCGTCTATCGTTATCATTGGTCAGATCAGCACTACTATGCCTGCGGGGAACAATTAGACTGTCTGCACCAAAACCAGCGACGGTGGCAGACGTGGACTACGAGGCAGCGGTGGCAGAGGGTCACATTGGAAGGCGACTGGATTGAAGTTGCATGGTGTAGAGTAGTAGTTTAGTATAATAGTAGGAATAGAGTAATGTCTGATGTTTGTAAAATATAATGAATGTACTTCATTAAAAGTGGTGGTGGTAGTAGAAGTAGTAGTAGTAGTAGTAGTAGTAGTAGTAGTAGTAGTAGTAGCAGTTGTTGTTGATAAAGAAGATACGTGGTGGTGGTGGTGGTAATGGTGGTGTAAGAGATGGGTTGTTGTTGTAGTAGTAGTAGTAGTAGTAGTAGTAGTAGTAGTAGTAGAAGCAGTAGTAGTAGTAGTAGTAAGTAGTAGTAGTAGTTGTTGTTGTTGTTGTTGTTAATAAAGCAGATACGTTGTGGTGGTGGTGGTGGTGGTGCTTGAGGCGGAGAAAGTGGGAGAGAGAGAATTTAATGACTGCAGAAGGCACACACAACAAAAAAAGGTACAAGGTCGGCAATGGATACCGTGCTGGGGTAGGGGGAGGGAGGGTTGTAGGGGGGGTGGGGTATCGTGCATGGTGTGGTGGGTTATGAGGGAGAGTTATTATGTGGTTATGTTGGGTTTATTGTGTATGGTTATTATGTGGTATGAAGGGTGTAGTGGGTACTATGTGGTGTGTTATGAGGGATAGTTATTATGTGCTATGTTGGGTTTATTGGGTACTATGTGGTGGGTTATGAGGGAGAGTTATTATGTGGTATGAAGGGTGTAGTGGGTACTATGTGGTGTGTTATGAGGGATAGTTATTATGTGCTATGTTGGGTTTATTGGGTACTATGTGGTGTGTTATGAGGGATAGTTATTATGTGCTATGTTGGGTTTATTGGGTACTATGTGGTGGGTTATGAGGGAGAGTTATTATGTGCTATGTTGGGTTTATTGGGTACTATGTGGTGGGTTATGAGGGAGAGTTATTATGTGCTATGTTGGGTTTATTGGCTACTATGTGGTGGGTTATGAGGGAGAGTTATTATGTGGTATGAAGGGTGTAGTGGGTACTATGTGGTGGGTTATGAGGGAGAGTTATTATGTAGGGTTTATTGTGTATGGTTATTATGTGGTATGAAGGGTGTAGTGGCTACTATGTGGTGGGTTATGAGGGAGAGTTATTATGTGGTTATGTAGGGTTTATTGTGTATGGTTATTATGTGGTATGAAGGGTGTAGTGGGTACTATGTGGTGGGTTATGAGGGAGAGTTATTATGTGCTATGTTGGGTTTATTGGCTACTATGTGGTGGGTTATGAGGGAGAGTTATTATGTGGTATGAAGGGTGTAGTGGGTACTATGTGGTGGGTTATGAGGGAGAGTTGTTATGTAGGGTTTATTGTGTATGGTTATTATGTGGTATGAAGGGTGTAGTGCTACTATGTGGTGGGTTATGAGGGAGAGTTATTATGTGGTTATGTAGGGTTTATTGTGTATGGTTATTATGTGGTATGAAGGGTGTAGTGGGTACTATGTGGTGGGTTATGAGGGAGAGTTATTATGTGGTTATGTAGGGTTTATTGTGTATGGTTATTATGTGGTTATGTAGGGTTTATTGTGTATGGATATTATGTGCTATGTTGGGTTTATTGGGTACTATGTGGTGGGTTATGAGGGAGAGTTATTATGTGGTTATGTAGGGTTTATTGTGTATGATTATTATGTGGTATGAAGGGTTTATTGGGTACTATGTGGTGGGTTATGAGGGAGAGTTATTATGTGCTATGTTGGGTTTATTGGGTACTATGTGGTGGGTTATGAGGGAGAGTTATTATGTGCTATGTTGGGTTTATTGGGTACTATGTGGTGGGTTATGAGGGAGAGTTATTATGTGCTATGTTGGGTTTATTGGGTACTATGTGGTGGGTTATGAGGGAGAGTTATTATGTGCTATGTTGGGTTTATTGGGTACTATGTGGTGGTTTATGAGGGAGAGTTATTATGTGCTATGTTGGGTTTATTGGGTACTATGTGGTGGGTTATGAGGGAGAGTTATTATGTGCTATGTTGGGTTTATTGGGTACTATGTGGTGGGTTATGAGGGAGAGTTATTATGTGCTATGTTGGGTTTATTGGCTACTATGTGGTGGGTTATGAGGGAGAGTTATTATGTGGTATGAAGGGTGTAGTGGGTACTATGTGGTGGGTTATGAGGGAGAGTTATTATGTGCTATGTTGGGTTTATTGGGTACTATGTGGTGGGTTATGAGGGAGAGTTATTATGTGCTATGTTGGGTTTATTGGGTACTATGTGGTGGGTTATGAGGGAGAGTTATTATGTGCTATGTTGGGTTTATTGGCTACTATGTGGTGGGTTATGAGGGAGAGTTATTATGTGGTATGAAGGGTGTAGTGGGTACTATGTGGTGGGTTATGAGGGAGAGTTGTTATGTAGGGTTTATTGTGTATGGTTATTATGTGGTATGAAGGGTGTAGTGGATACTATGTGGTGGGTTATGAGGGAGGAGTTATTATGTGCTATGTTGGGTTTATTGGGTACTATGTGGTGGGTTATGAGGGAGTTAATTGCAAAATAGGTGGCGTTCTGCGAGTGAGGGTCCTAGTCTAGGGGATGAAACAGTGAAGCACGAAGGCGAGGCAGCTCGAGAGAGATAGGGCTGTTTTGAGCCATGAGTGGACAACCAAGCGCCGTGC
>CM064503.1:17760012-18060012 GCA_032716605.1 Paralithodes platypus
GGGTTAGAATTAAATGAAATCAATTTCTACCCGAGTTGCGTCGGGACACTCAAAAATCCGTGTATGGTATTCTGGAAATATGGATCCTACAACTAGGTTTGAATTGAAATATATTCGCCTAGTGGGTTTCCCTTCTCCCTAACATAAATAGGATAGAAGGCCGAGTGTCTTTTAGACTGCCGTGGTGTAATTGATTAAAGCGTCGGCTATCATCCTGATGGTCGATGGTTCGATCCCCACTGAGAGACTAGAAACATATATATATATATATATATATATATATATATATATATATACAATATATATATATATATATAAATATATATATATATATATATATATATATCATGTGCATTTCTTGGTAGTGGTTCGTGTGAGTGAGGAGCGAGACGTATAAACCTGTTCCAGTTCATGCTTCCAAATATATAAGAGCAGCAGTTTTAACGCCTTCTGTACTGGCGACGTCTTTTAAGGGGAGATGGGTCGTTTTTCTAGACCCCCTTCTCCCTCATGTTTAGACCCATTAGTTTTCAGATTTTAAAATGCTTGCCCCATTAGTTTGTCGATTTTAAAACCTTTCGCCCCATTTCTTTGTCAATATTAAGACCTTTCGGGATATTTAGGTGTCGATTTTATTCCTGGCGAACGATAGTGAGCCTGTAATTTTAGAGGAACCGGCCTACGGTGTTGAAAATGTTTTACCGAAAAATGTACAAAATAATCTAGAAGGGGGATTTAATGGATGTTTTTTAAAGGTTTGATGGAGGTTTAGGGATGAGGCTAAAAACATATATATATATATACATACAGTATATGAAATAATCGATCAAAAAATAAACCCTTCCCCTTAACTTTATTTTGGGTACTATTAAACGATATTATTCAGCTTCAAAAGAGCCTCCAGCAATTAACAGGCTTTGAACTATCTCACTTACGTAACCCTTTTTACTATCACAGATCCTTTTTTAACTGCACACCTCGTTTAAATATAGCTAGAATCAAAGTATAAACACGTCGCCGGTACTAAAGGTTTAAAGCCTTACTCATAGACTTTCTATGAATTAACAGCAGTGCACACGTAGATTACAAAGGGAGATGGTCGGTTTTTCTGGCACCTATTCTCCCTCATGTTTAGCCCCACTAGCTTTCAGATTTTAAGACGTTCGTCCCATTAGTTTGGTTATTTTAAGACTTTTCACCCCATTTATTTGTCAATATTAAGACCCTTCGTGCCATTTATGCGTACATTTTTTCTTGTGAGCGATAACAAGCCTGTAGTATAGAAAAAGCGGCCGTCGGCCGGCAATGTTTTCTACTGATAAATGTACAAATTCATTTTGGGGATTTTTTAAGCTTGATAGATGTTTAGGGAGGGAAAATGTGTGTGTGTGTGTATACATATATATATATATATATATATATATATATATATATATATATATATATATATATATATATATCGACCAATACATAAACCCTCCCCCTTTAACACAGTTTGGTCCGATGTCTTGGGGGATATTATCATATTTTGTTTAAATATTATTCAGGATTTTGCTTGCTTTTGCCATTTTCCAGCAAAATATTTTAGCTTGTCCTCTTGGCTAACAAAACTGCTTTCCCAGACTTCCTTCAAGCTAAAGACCACCCACCCAGACCCCCTTCCAGCATCATTATCTGTGGTTTCCCATGCAGATCTCCCTCTGGAAGTTTTTAGTTAGCCCCCTAAACCCCTTTGAAGCTTATACAAAATACCCCCAAAGACCCCCCCCCCCCCTCGAGATAATACCGGCCGAATGCCAGTTCCTCCTAAATTACAGGCTTCCTATCACTCGCTAGGAAATATTCGACACATAGCCAACATGGCACGCAAAGGCCTTACATTAATCATGACATAAATTGGGCGAAACGTCTTCATATCGCCGAACTAATGAGGCGAACGTCTTAAAATATCAAAGCTAATGGGGATAAACATGAGGGAGAATGGGGTCCAGAAAAAAAAACATAAGTGAAAATCTCCCCTTGAATATACCACCCAGAGAAAAAAATATGTATATTCTTATCCCCTTTGAGGATCATGACACGTTTGACAGTTATTCCGGCTATCATTAGACGATTTTATAGAGCTTAGGAAGGATCTGTGGGTATTAAAAGGGTAAGGACTGTCTCAATGAACCCTCTGACTTCCACATACCCTTCCTAATATAATGAAATCGTCTAATAATAGCCAGAATAAACTGTCAACACGCGTCCTAATCCTGAATCCACGTTCTTCCTGCACTGTGACAAACTGGTACAGGGGGAGACGTTAATAGGGGCTTTCCCAGGAGTTTACTGTGGTGGCTTTCCAGTGAATCGTGGTGTGTGTGTGTGTGTGTGTGAGAGAGAGAGAGAGGGAGAGGGAGAGAGAGAGAGAGACTTAATTATTGCAGTTGCCTAATCCTTTATAATAATTTGTGATTGTATTTTGTCCTCATCTAGAATGAAAAATAAAACTAAGATGCGGTAGCTATGCCATGTAGGTACCAACTCCATGTGAAACAAGTCCGACTATTTCATTTCAAAGACTTACACGTATTCACTATATGTTTTATAAATATTTGCCATACGGTAACATTAACTGTAATACAGAAACTCATTCATAGACGATGTTATTCAATTAACTGAGGGTCTCTAGTAGTTGAGTTTTAATACATATCCTATCAGTTGCAATTTTATTCAGTCTAAATATATGCCTGTAATGACTTGTTCTTTATATACCAGAATACCGTTAAGGGGAGGTTTTTAGTTTGTTCCTTAAACTTCCATCAAGCTTAAAATGTCACCCCCTAGACCCCCTTTCATGATAAATGTGTAATTTTTTTGGTAGAAGAATGTCCCGGCCGAAGGCTGGTTCGTCTTAAATTACAGGCTCGCTATCGCTCGCCAGGAAAATATCGACACCTAAATGGCACGAAAGGTCTTAAAATTGACAGAAATGGGGCGAAAGTTCTTAAAATCACCAAACTAATGGGGCGAACGTCTTAAAATATCATAAGCAATGGGGCTAAACATGAGGGAGAAATGCGTCAAGAAAAAATCCTTCAAGTAGAAACCTCCCCTTAAACATTGTTATTCAGCTTCTGATGAGCCTTAACCCTGTCAACACACGAATGGCGTCTTTTAATCTTATTCTAGCTAACGATAAATGATGTGGGTTAGATTAACAACGACATCTCTTAGTCAAAAGGAATTAAATAACCTCGAATCTCCTTCAATACCAATATGCCTTCTATCTATCTTTCTATCTATTGCCGGACGCCGTGATCCCCCAAAGGAGTGGCCACGAACGAAACGACCCCATGCACCTGTAACCAGTCAGTCGACGTCCCCCCTCCCATCCAGGACCACTTTCATGCATATACTTCTGAACTCCATCCTTCTACCTCTCCCTCGCTTTCCTTCTACCTCACTCTCTTACACTCTCTTAGTCATTCTTTCGCTTCCCTTGATTTCCTATATTCTGGCTAACACTAGACGATTATAATCCACTCAAAAAGGCCTCCCACATTGAAATAGTTAAACCCAAAGCGTTAAGTACCGGTAAACACACTATCGTTGTAGCCGGTGAAATTTTAACTGGTTCACTCCGACGACTTAATTCAATTGTGGGAAAACCTGTGCTGGGAGTCAAAGGGTTAGCATTATATTAATAATGCTGAAAGAAAGAAGTGAGTGAAAAGCGAGAGTCATGACATATAAAATTCCCGACCCACAGTATTGCACCAGAAAGTCACTCAGGATTTTCCAAGAGGGTAAAAAAATAAAAATAAAAAAATAATAAAAAAAATAATAATAGCCCTATATATATATATATATATATATATATATATATATATATATATATATAAAATGTGTGTGTGTGTGTCTCTCTCTTACCAATAGTCAAGTCTAACTCCCCCACCCCTCTATTTCTCTCTCTCTCTCTCTCTCTCTCTCTCTCTCTCTCTCTCTCTCTCTCTCTCTCTCTCTCTCTCTGTACCAGATATCGTCACTCAGGAATTTCCAAGAGTAAAATAAAAGAGTAAAATAAATGTATATATTATAATGTGTGTTTCTTTCCAGTATTGTCAAATCTCTCTCTCTTTCCCTCTCTCTCTCTCTCTCTCTCTCTCTCTCTCTCTCTCTCTCTCTCTCTCTCTCTCTCTCTCTCTCTCTCTCTCTCTCTCAATATTACCCTACTAGCAGAGGTATTGGGTAGATTATTGGCTATGACAGGTTTTCTTTATTTTAGGTTCAATTATACAATCTAAATTTAACTGGTAAAAAAAATTGGCTGTGTGCAGTACCGGTAAGCTTAATTTGTATTAAATATGGTAATCCATTTGTTTACGCAAATGTATTCCTCAACTTAAAATAATGTCTACCGTTAGCCAGACCAATTGCAAGAATAACGTTAACGTACTGAATTGATGGGCGCATTTATTGGTTAAGGGGGGATGGGCGCATTTATTGGTTAAGGGGGGATGGGCGCATTTATTGGTTAAGGGGGATGGGCGCATTTATTGGTTAAGGGGGGATGGGCGCATTTATTGGTTAAGGGGGATGGGCGCATTTATTGGTTAGGGGGGGATGGGCACATTTGGTGGTTAAGGGGGGAAGGGCGCATTTATTGGTTAAGGGGGGATGGGCGCATTTATTGGGGATGGAGGGTTGGGCGCATTTATTGGTTAAGGGGGGATGGGCGCATTTATTGGTTAAGGGGGGATGGGCGCATTTATTGGTTAAGGGGGGATGGGCGCATTTATTGGTTAAGGGGGGATGGGCGCATTTATTGGTTAAGGGGGGATGGGCGCATTTATTGGTTAAGGGGGATGGGCGCATTTATTGGTTAAGGGGGGATGGGCGCATTTATTGGTTAAGGGGGGATGGGCGCATTTATTGGTTAAGGGGGGATGGGCGCATTTATTGGTTAAGGAGGGATGGGAGCATTTATTTGCTTGTTTATTTATCTCTCTATAGTATTTTTTAGTTTCCTCCCTAGACCTCCATCAAGCTTAAAAAAAAGACAAGCCCTAGACCCCCCTTCAAGATAAATTTGTACATTTCTCAATAGAAAAATTTCCCGGCCGAAGGCCAGTTCCTTTTATATTAACAGGCTCGCTATCGCACCCCAGGAAAATAATCGATACCTAAATGGCACGAAAGGTCTTGATATCAATAAATAAATGGGACGAAAGGTCTTAAATCAACAAACTAATGGGGCAAACGTCTTACAATCTCAAAACTAATGGGGCTAAACATGAGGAAGAAAGGGGACCAGATAAACGGCCCATCTCCCCTTAAACAACACTACAGAAAATGAGGAGCTAGGATCCAGATCTAACTAAAGCACGACAGAAAACGTCACAAGGGGGTTTCCAGGACCTTCTAGTATTGCCAATTTAGCTACTTTGCCGCTAGATCTATAGGTATTTACTTCAATCTAGCGGCAATATTTTACAGCTAGCGACATAATTCCTAGCAATATTTTAGAGATTTCAGACATTTTAGAGCTATATTCTAGAAATTTCAGACATTTTAGAGCTATATTCTAGAGATTTAGCCATTATTCGAGCGATTGTTTACATTTATTGACTATCTAGCGACATTTTAGCGCTCTTTTATAACAGGTCTAGCGGTAATTTATGGTATCACTTGGTAACCCTGCAGTTCCAGACCAGTCAGCCTTTCCAGTCAATGGGCATGGTTCCCCCCAGACTGACCACACCCCAGGCACAGTGCACTCCTCTCTAGTATACCCTGTTCCAAGTAGCTAGGCCAGATATCGTAAACCCTAATATCTGTTATTTAAAAAGGGCTAGAGCAAATGGGCTGCAAATTTCCACACCTATTCCCTAGCTGACTCTTCCCAAATGGTATAAATATTAGTTCGATTACTCCAATCGTTTGTAAGTTAGAGAGGTTAGTGTTTAAGAGTTTTGGCCTACTGATTTGGAATAGGGTATAGGAGTGTGGTGAGACTGTGGGGGTGAGGTGGGCACTAGGAGTGGGGTGAGACTGTGGGGGGTGGTGGGCACGAGGGGTGGGGTGAGGTGGGCACTAGGGTTGGGGTGAGACTGTGGGAGTGGGGTGGGGGTGAGGTGGACACTAGTAGGGGGTTGAGATAGTGTGGTGGGGGTGAGGTGGGCACTAGGGGTGGGGTGGGCACGAGGGGTGGGGTGAGACTGGGTGGGTGGCCTTCGAGGGTAGGTAAGGAGAGGGGACCTAAGTTCATGGTAAGTTCTCTCTCTCTCTCTCTCTCTCTCTCTCTCTCTCTCTCTCTCTCTCTCTCTCTCTCTCTCTCTCTCAGGCTAGAAGATGGAGCTGGGAAGATTTAGCATCTGTGCTATCACCAACAAATTTATCTCAGAAGTTGCAATTAAATCTTCAGTAGAATAGTTGAAGACAAAACTAGTATTCTTGTAATTTTAAAATGGGAGTATTGCAGTATATAATTGTTGTTTTTTCACGGAAAGTTGGCTTATCTCCCTGGAAATGGGCGCAAGATGCTATACACACGCACATTCACTCTCTCTCTTCACTCACTATAACTTTCTCTTTCTCCTGTAATCCACCTACCTCGAGAACTCCTGCTTTTATCATCAGTATCTTACACACACACACATACACAACACACACACACACTCTCTCTCTTTATACACAACTCACACACAAGCACACACCTTCTTCCTGTTCATCCCATAGCCTCTGCCTCACGCTCCCTGTCAGCTGATCTCTCTCTCTCTCTCTCTCTCTCTCTCTCTCTCTCTCTCTCTCTCTCTCTCTCTCTCTCTCTCTCTCTCTCTCATATTCCGAATAAGATACAATATAATCAGATGGTCTCTGAACCAGTGAATTGGCCACTTGCGAGTTTCTGTCTACAGCATAAGGAAGTTAGAGCTGTAGTCATCAATATTTAGCAGAAACACCAGCTAAAATAGTTGTAGTGCATAATATAAATACATAAAATAAAATTTCAGCAAACTTTTCATCCATCAACAACTTACATAAATTCTGAATTATGCTAAATATTAATGTTTACGGCTCCAAGTTCCTAATAAGTAAAATAATGCAAGTGGACAATTCAGACAAGGGACTAAAATTCTTCACCCCCATATTTACCCCTTTAGCATTATGTCGCGCTTTGACAGGTTATTCTGGCTACCATTAGACGATTTTACTCAGCTTAAGAAGGACCTGTGGGAGTCAGAGGCATAATTGAGTTAGTTTTGACCCCTTAGATTCCTAGAGGTCCTTCCTAAGCTGCATAAAATCATCTAATGATAGCCAAAATATACGATCAAAATGCGTCATAATCCTCAAAGGGTTAAGGGTAATTAATCTTGCTTCTGTCTATCTATCTATTTGTCTATCTATTTGTCTATCTATATTACTGTCTATCTATCTATTTATCTATCATTGAATCTGTCTATCTGCCACATCCTATCTCTTCACATCGCCCCCTCAATGTGGGCGCGTAGACTATTAACTCTGTGTGAATATATGAATGTATAAGTATGCATGTAGGAGAGAGAGAGAGAGAGAGAGAGAGAGAGAGAGAGAGAGAGAGAGAGAGAGAGAGAGAGAGAGAGATAGATAGATAGAGAGATAGAGAGAGAGAGAGAGAGAGAGAGAGAGAGAGAGATAGATGGATAGATAGAGACATAGAGATAGATAGATAGAGAGAGAGAGAGACATAGATAGAGAGAGATAGATAGATAGACAGATATATATATATATATATATATATATATATATATATATATATATATATATATATATATATATATATATATATATATATATATAGAGAGAGAGAGAGAGAGAGAGAGAGAGAGAGAGAGAGAGAGAGAGAGAGAGAGAGAGAGAGAGAGAGAAAGAGATAGAGAGCAGATAGATAGATAGATAGAGACATAGATAGAGAGAGAGAGAGAGAGAGAGAGATATCACTGACTTACCCAGGTGTATTATCGTGGGTGAGAGACAGGAACTGGGGGGGGGGGGGTAACAAAGAATATAATGTTATCTTTCCACTACTGTCATTCCCAGTGGGCTACCCTCCTATTACCTCATATTATACTACGACAGGCTCTGCAATCACTAATACTCAGACAGACAGACATACATACACATGTGCATATCACACAGACACACGCACACACCACACATACCTTGAATGAGGTGAACACACACACTATATATATATTTTTTTCTTTCTATGTGAGTGAGGGAGACAAAAGGCAGAACTGCCTGTAGCGAGTGCGTCCCCTTTAGTTGAAAGAGTGACAGGGCCAAAATCAAGGGACGTTCGAGCCAAAATGCCTGGACACACGGAGTTTGAAGCAATTTAAGTCATAGGAAGAGGGAAAGACTGATTGTGGGAGATAGTTCCAGAGCTCAGCTGTTGAATAGAAGAAAGACTGGGAGTAACGTTTCACTCCTGGGTTGGAGAGTTGCACAGAGTAGGGGTGGGATTGTGTTGCAAGACGGGTAACTTGTACCCTACGTAGAGGAGGTGGTATACACTGGGAGAGCTCTGAGAAACACTGATTATTGTAGCAGCAATAGAATAGCGAGAGAGATGCAACATTGCGGCAAAGAGAGAGCGATTGCAGAGAGTTGGTGAGTGGTCGGGAGTTAATGATATGAAAGGCCTTCCTTTCAAATATGTCTAGGAGTGCGGTGTGAGAGGATCCTCCCCACACATGTGAACATTACTCAATGCAAAGACGCACTGTGCCTCTGTACAGAGCAAGAAGCTGTGCAGGGGTAATGAGGCAGTTGAGCACACCCAGCTTCTTGGAGGCTGCCTTAGCAAGACTGGTAATATGGTCCTTCCAAGTGAGAGCAGAAGAAAAAGAGACACCAAGAATATTGAGAGAAAATAAAGGATTGATTTTTGTATTGTTAAAGTAGAAGGGATAGTCCTCTGGGAGTTCCGGATAGATGGAACAATTGGGGTTTGGAAGGATTAAAGGCAACAAGGATTTATCGGCCCCATATATATATATACAGTATATCTACAGTATGTGCCACGCATGTATATACTAGGCTAGGGTATACACATATACACATACTACGAAAATATACAATGACTGGCACACACACACACACAACACACACACACCACCCAAATTCCACTTCCTTTACCTTTTACCGGGGTGACCTTTCTAAAACCCTAGCAAGAGAAATCTTAACTCTCTTTAATTACATTCCTCAAACCCTCCCACCCTTATCCTTTTACGTGTTATATCATGCCCGACTCGAGAGGAATCTTAACTATCATTAATTAGATCCCTTATACACCTTACACCCCCACCCACCCACCCGTTCTCTCTCTCTCTCTCCATTTACATTTGTTATTGCATGAACACCTATCAAAAACTTTCCACTTGGCAAAATTTAACTGTCCTATTATGACCCCTCCCCCCCTCTCTCTCTCTCTCTCTCTCGGTAACCTAGATGCCTACCTCCCTCCCACCCACCTGTCCATAGCCCCCCTCCTATCCCACACACCCACATAACTTCCCATCCTACCCACATACCTACTTCCTCTCCCTTCCACCTAAGCTTCCTCTCCCCCCCCCCCCCCCCCCACCCACTCCCCCATAACCTCGACCCTGCTCACCTCCCCCCCTCCCCCCCTTGTTGCGTCCTCATAATTCCTCCCCCACCCCCCTACCCCATCCTCCCCTCCTCCTTCCCTTACCCATGCTATAGTCTGTTTATTTCCAGCTGGCGGTAAATTGCCATGTCCCTCTCCTTATTATTCTGCCATTGCCACGATTTTGTTGCAATGAATGTTGTTAATTATGAATACTAGGCATTAATATGATAGCAGTAGTTTCATATTGTATCAGTAAATATTGAGAACTAAGCTGGTATGGTAGTGACTTGCCCATCAGCTGAAATCACATAGCCTATGACTAGCCTATATCCCTCCCACATACCCTCACCCCTACAGCCTATATCCCTCCCACATACCCTCACCCTCACAACCTATATCCCTTCCACATACCCTCACCCTCACAAACTTACCTTTTGATACCTTTTGATGTGTTCGCCGCTCTTCTAGCGGCACCAAGGAGCGCGACGCCCCTCGTTATGGGTGGTGATTTGGTGCAGTAGACTGTTTGAAGCGACAGCTCGCTCCCTTGCGAGGATGGGCTCAACCTATATCCCTTCCACATACCCTCACCCTCACAACCTATATCTCTTCCACATACCCTCACCCTCACAACCTATATCCCTCCCACATAGCTTCCTTCCCTCCCACATACCCTCACCCCCACAACCTATATCTCTCCCACATAGCTTCCTCCCCTCCCACATACCCTCACCCCCACAACCTACAGTATGTCCCTCCCACATAGCTTCCTCCCCTCCCACATTCCCTCACCCCCACAACCTATATCCCTCCCACATAGCTTCCTCCCCTCCCACAACCTATATCCCTCCCACATAGTTTCCTCCCCTCCCTCAACCTATATCCCTCCCACATAGCTTCCTCCCCTCCCACATAGCTTCCTCCCCTCCCACATAGCTTCTTCCCATCCCACAACCTATATCCCTCCCACATAGCTTCCTCCCCTCCTACATAGCTTCCTCCCCTCCCACAACCTATATCCCTCCCACATAGCTTCCTCCCCTCCCACAACCTATATCCCTCCCACAACCTATATCCCTCCCACATAGCTTCCTCCCCTCCCACAACCTATATCCCTCCCACATAGCTTCCTCCTCCCCTCCCACAACCTATATATCCCTCCCACATAGCTTCCTCCCCCTCCACAACTATATCCCTCCCACAACCTATATCCCCCCACATAGCTTCCCCTCCCACAACCTATATCCCTCCCACAACCTATATCCCTCCCACATAGCTTCCTCCCATCCTCCCATCCCACAACCTACATCCCTCCCACATAGCTTCCTCCCCTCCCACAACCTATATCCCTCCCACATAGCTTCCTCCCCTCCCACAACCTATATCCCTCCCACATAGCTTCCTCCCCTCCCACAACCTATATCCCTCCCACAAAACTTCTTCCCTCCCCACAACCTATATCCCTCCCACATAGCTTCCTCCCCTCCCACAACCTATATCCCTCCCACATAGCTTCCTCCCATCCCACAACCTACATCCCTCCCACATAGCTTCCTCCCCTCCCACAACCTATATCCCTCCCACATAGCTTCCTCCCCTCCCACAACCTATATCCCTCCCACATAGCTTCCTCCCCTCCCACAACCTATATCCCTCCCACAACCTATATCCCTCCCACATAGCTTCCTCCCATCCCACAACCTACATCCCTCCCACATAGCTTCCTCCCCTCCCACAAACCTATATCCCTCCCACATAGCTTCCTCCCCTCCCACAACCTATATCCCTCCCACATAGCTTCCTCCCCTCCCACAACCTATATCCCTCCCACATAGCTTCCTCCCCTCCCACAACCTATATCCCTCCCACATAGCTTCCTCCCCTCCCACAACCTATATCCCTCCCACATAGCTTCCTCCCATCCCACAACCTACATCCCTCCCACATAGCTTCCTCCCCTCCCACAACCTATATCCCTCCCACATAGCTTCCTCCCCTCCCACAACCTATATCCCTCCCACATAGCTTCCTCGCCTCCCACAACCTATATCCCTCCCACATAGCTTCCTCCCCTCCCACAACCTATATCCCTCCCACAACCTATATCCCTCCCACATAGCTTCCTCCCATCCCACAACCTACATCCCTCCCACATAGCTTCCTCCCCTCCCACAACCTATATCCCTCCCACATAGCTTCCTCCCCTCCCACAACCTATATCCCTCCCACATAGCTTCCTCCCCTCCCACAACCTATATCCCTCCCCACATAGCTTCCTCCCCTCCCACAACCTATATCCCTCCCACATAGCTTCCTCCCCTCCCACAACCTATATCCCTCCCACATAGCTTCCTCCCCTCCCACAACCTATATCCCTCCCACATAGCTTCCTCCCCCTCCTCAACCTATATCCCTCCCACATAGCTTCATCCCCTCCCACAACCTATATCCCTCCCACATAGCTTCCTCCCATCCCACAACCTACATCCCTCCCACATAGCTTCCTCCCCTCCCACAACCTATATCCCTCCCACATAGCTTCCTCCCCTCCCACAACCTATATCCCTCCCACATAGCTTCCTCCCCTCCCACAACCTATATCCCTCCCACATAGCTTCCTCCCCTCCCACAACCTATATCCCTCCCACATAGCTTCCTCCCCTCCCACAACCTATATCCCTCCCACATAGCTCCTCCCCTCCCACAACCTAATCCCTCCCACATAGCTTCCTCCCCTCCCACAACCTATATCCCTCCACATAGCTTCCTCCCATCCCACAACCTATATCCCTCCCACATAGCTTCCTCCCCTCCCACAACCTATATCCCTCCCACATAGCTTTCCCTCCCCTCCCACAACCTATATCCCTCCCACATAGCTTCCTCCCCTCCCACAACCTATATCCCTCCCACATAGCTTCCTCCCCTCCCACAACCTATATCCCTCCCACATAGCTTCCTCCCATCCCACAACCTACATCCCTCCCACATAGCTTCCTCCCCTCCCACAACCTATATCCCTCCCACATAGCTTCCTCCCCTCCCACAACCTATATCCCTCCCACCATAGCTTCCTCCCATCCCACAACCTACATCCCTCCCACATAGCTTCCTCCCCTCCCACAACCTATATCCCTCCCACATAGCTTCCTCCCCTCCCACAACCTATATCCCTCCCACATAGCTTCCTCCCATCCCACAACCTACATCCCTCCCACAACCTATATCCCTCCCACATAGCTTCCTCCCCTCCCACAACCTACATCCCTCCCACATAGCTTCATCCCCTCCCACAACCTATATCCCTCCCACATAGCTTCCTCCCATCCCACAACCTACATCCCTCCCACATAGCTTCCTCCCCTCCCACAACCTATATCCCTCCCACATAGCTTCCTCCCCTCCCACAACCTATATCCCTCCCACATAGCTTCCTCCCATCCCACAACCTACATCCCTCCCACATAGCTTCCTCCCCTCCCACAACCTATATCCCTCCCACATAGCTTCCCCCCTCCCCCCATAACCTCGACCCTGCTCACCTCCCCCTGTTGTGTCCTCATATCCCCCTCCCTAACTCCCCCCCCCCACACTTTCCATTACCAATACCCCCTACCCCATAGCCTACTGTATATCCCTCTCTCACATACACATACCCAATCCCTCCCACACATCCCTATACCCCCTCTACTGTATATCCCTCCCTCACATACACATACCCAATCCCTCCCACACATCCCTATACTCCCTCTACTGTATATCCCTCTCACACACTCTCCCTTCCTCCCTCCCTCATCCCCACCTCCCACTACCATGTCTCCAACACACCTTCCCTCTCTCATCCCCACCTCCCACTGTCCCTCACTCCCACCATCAATCTCTCCCACACACTCTCCCTCCCTCATCCCCACCTCCCACTGTCCCTCCCTCCCACACACCTCCCACCCACTCCCATCCTCCTTCACACCACCCCCTCTACTGAATAATCCCTCCTTCTACCACACCATCTCTCCCATCCACAGAACATCCTCCCTCCCTCCTTCCCTCACCCACACCCTAAATTGTACCGTACTGTATACCCCTCCTTCTCTAGCCCCCCACCCCCACATAACCTCCTCCCGTCCGACATACCCCCCCCCACCCCCACCGTAACCCCAACACACACACCGTACCCCAACATTGCCTCACCTCCCACTGCTTCGTCCTCATAAACTCCCCCCCCCCCCCCTTCCTCCCTCGCTTTCAAAACTTCCTCCCCTCCTTCTCAACCCTTTCTTCCTCTTCCATTCATGCACCCAGCCACCTCCCTCTCAACCCTTCCCCTCATCCTCTCTCTCAACCCTTCCTCACCCCTCTCTCTCTCCCCACTTGTTCTTCCTCCTCCATTCATACAGCCAACCACCTCCCTCTAAACCCTTCCCCCTAATAACCTCATTCTCTAACTCTGATAATCCTTCTACCGTCTACCCCCTCCCCCCTCCCTCTTGATCTTCCTCCTTCATTCATACAGCCAACCACCTCCCTTGCTTCCTCCGCTCCTCATTTGACTGTTAAAGGGGGTGACTTGCTTTTTTACCTTTCTTGGTTGTATCCATTCGGTCCCATTCAGCCTACTGTTTTAGGAAATTTATCCCCATCCAGGTGTCGATTTTTTCAAGATTAACATGTACATTTTTCGGCAGAAAAATTTCACGGCCGAAGGCCGGTTCCTCCACAATTACAGGGTCGCTATAGCTCGCCAGGAAAACAATCGACACGTAAAAGTTACGAAAGGTCTTAAAATTGACAAAGAAATGGAGCAAAAGGTCTTAAAATCGACAAACTAATGGGGAAAACATCTTCAAATCTCAAAACTAATGGGGATAAGCATGAGGAAGAAAGGGGACCAGAAAAACGCCCCATCTCCCCTTAAATAGTTCTAATCTACCAATGAAGGAGGAGGAGAGAATCAATACATGGTGAGGAAATAATGTTGATAATAGGGAGAAATACGGGATTGTACCGTATATACTGTATATACTGTAGGTTTATGCTACCGTACCGTATATAAATAACATACACTATATTGTATATTTATCAATGCAATAATAATAATAATAATAATAATAATAATGATTCATAATCAACCCCGACCCTCCTACTGTGTCGTCCTCTTAGCTTCCTCCCCTACCCTCCTCCTCCCTCCCTCCCTCTCAACCCTCCTCCCCCTTCTTCCCTCCCTCTCAACCATTCCTCCCCTGCCCTCCCCCTCCCCCATACGGTACCGTATGTATGTATGTATGTATGCATAAGTAAATGTATGGATGTATGCGTGTCTGTTGTATCGGCCTGATCACCATGACAACATCAAAGGAAAGTGGTGTAATTCCGTGGGCCTATTAGTCCGTCATGTGTGAAGGCTAGGGGAGGCACGAGGGAAATAAGGGGGGTGACCTGTTTTTCTCTCTCCTTTTCTCTCTTTTTCTGGCTTGTATCCATTTGGCCCCAAATATTTATATGGCCAGCATATTTTTAAAATATTTTTGACAGCAAGCTAAATTTGTACATTTTTCGATAGAAAAATGTCTCCGGCGAAGCCGGATTTCTTCATATAATGCTGGCTCGCTATCGCTCGCCAGGAAGAAATTGACACCTAGATGGGGATAAACGTCTTAAAATAGTTGGCTGAATGGGGCTGAATGGATACAAGCCAGAGAAAGAGAGAAAAGGAGAGAAATTTAAAAAAAGCAGGTACACCCCCCTTAAGGGTTGTTCTTTCCGACACCTTCCATGTTACACTCTCTTCTCTTAGTTTACTACAGTATAGCCTACAATCCACGGGGGGTTTACTACAGTATAGCCTACAATCCACGCAGGGTTTACTACAGTATAGCCTACAATCCACACAGGGTTTACTACAGTATAGCCTACAATCCACGCAGGGTTTACTACAGTATAGCCTACAATCCACGCAGGATTTACTACAGTATAGCCTACAATCCACGCAGGGTTTACTACAGTATAGCCTACAATCCACGCAGGGTTTACTACAGTATAGCCTACAATCCACACAGGGTTTACTACAGTATAGCCTACAATCCACACAGGGTTTACTACAGTATAGCCTACAATCCACACAGGGTTTACTACAGTATAGCCTACAATCCACACAGGGTTTACTACAGTATAGCCTACAATCCACACAGGGTTTACTACAGTATAGCCTACAATCCACACAGGGTTTACTACAGTATAGCCTACAATCCACGCAGGGTTTACTACAGTATAGCCTACAATCCACGCAGGGTTTACTACAGTATAGCCTACAATCCACGCAGGGTTTACTACAGTATAGCCTACAATCCACACAGGGTTTACTACAGTATAGCCTACAATCCACGCAGGGTTTACTACAGTATAGCCTACAATCCACGCAGGGTTTACTACAGTATAGCCTACAATCCACACAGGGTTTACTACAGTATAGCCTACAATCCACGCAGGGTTTACTACAGTATAGCCTACAATCCACGCAGGGTTTACTACAGTATAGCCTACAATCCACACAGGGTTTACTACAGTATAGCCTACATCTACGCAGGGTTTACTACAGTATAGCCTACAATCCACGCAGGGTTTACTACAGTATAGCCTACAATCCACGCAGGGTTTACTACAGTATAGCCTACAATCCACACAGGGTTTACTACAGTATAGCCTACAATCCACACAGGGTTTACTACAGTATAGCCTACAATCCACGCAGGGTTTACTACAGTATAGCCTACAATCCACGCAGGGTTTACTACAGTATAGCCTACAATCCACACAGGGTTTACTACAGTATAGCCTACAATCCACGCAGGGTTTACTACAGTATAGCCTACAATCCACGCAGGGTTTACTACAGTATAGCCTACAATCCACACAGGGTTTACTACAGTATAGCCTACAATCCACGCAGGGTTTACTACAGTATAGCCTACAATCCACGCAGGGTTTACTACAGTATAGCCTACAATCCACGCAGGGTTTACTACAGTATAGCCTACAATCCACGCAGGGTTTACTACAGTATAGCCTACAATCCACGCAGGGTTTACTACAGTATAGCCTACAATCCACGCAGGGTTTACTACAGTATAGCCTACAATCCACGCAGGGTTTACTACAGTATAGCCTACAATCCACACAGGGTTTACTACAGTATAGCCTACAATCCACGCAGGGTTTACTACAGTATAGCCTACAATCCACACAGGGTTTACTACAGTATAGCCTACAATCCACGCAGGGTTTACTACAGTATAGCCTACAATCCACGCAGGGTTTACTACAGTATAGCCTACAATCCACACAGGGTTTACTACAGTATAGCCTACAATCCACACAGGGTTTACTACAGTATAGCCTACAATCCACGCAGGGTTTACTACAGTATAGCCTACAATCCACGCAGGGTTTACTACAGTATAGCCTACAATCCACGCAGGGTTTACTACAGTATAGCCTACAATCCACGCAGGGTTTACTACAGTATAGCCTACAATCCACGCAGGGTTTACTACAGTATAGCCTACAATCCACACAGGGTTTACTACAGTATAGCCTACAATCCACGCAGGGTTTACTACAGTATAGCCTACAATCCACACAGGGTTTACTACAGTATAGCCTACAATCCACGCAGGATTTACTACAGTATAGCCTACAATCCACGCAGGGTTTACTACAGTATAGCCTACAATCCACACAGGGTTTACTACAGTATAGCCTACAATCCACGCAGGGTTTACTACAGTATAGCCTACAATCCACGCAGGGTTTACTACAGTATAGCCTACAATCCACACAGGGTTTACTACAGTATAGCCTACAATCCACGCAGGGTTTACTACAGTATAGCCTACAATCCACGCAGGGTTTACTACAGTATAGCCTACAATCCACACAGGGTTTACTACAGTATAGCCTACAATCCACGCAGGGTAGTATAGCCTACAATCCACGCAGGGTTTACTACAGTATAGCCTACAATCCACGCAGGGTTTACTACAGTATAGCCTACAATCCACGCAGGGTTTACTACAGTATAGCCTACAATCCACGCAGGGTTTACTACAGTATAGCCTACAATCCACACAGGGTTTACTACAGTATAGCCTACAATCCACACAGGGTTTACTACAGTATAGCCTACAATCCACACAGGGTTTACTACAGTATAGCCTACAATCCACGCAGGGTTTACTACAGTATAGCCTACAATCCACGCAGGGTTTACTACAGTATAGCCTACAATCCACGCAGGGTTTACTACAGTATAGCCTACAATCCACGCAGGGTTTACTACAGTATAGCCTACAATCCACACAGGGTTTACTACAGTATAGCCTACAATCCACACAGGGTTTACTACAGTATAGCCTACAATCCACACAGGGTTTACTACAGTATAGCCTACAATCTACGCAGGGTTTACTACAGTATAGCCTACAATCCACGCAGGGTTTACTACAGTATAGCCTACAATCCACGCAGGGTTTACTACAGTATAGCCTACAATCCACGCAGGGTTTACTACAGTATAGCCTACAATCCACGCAGGGTTTACTACAGTATAGCCTACAATCCACACAGGGTTTACTACAGTATAGCCTACAATCCACACAGGGTTTACTACAGTATAGCCTACAATCCACGCAGGGTTTACTACAGTATAGCCTACAATCCACGCAGGGTTTACTACAGTATAGCCTACAATCCACGCAGGGTTTACTACAGTATAGCCTACAATCCACGCAGGGTTTACTACAGTATAGCCTACAATCCACACAGGGTTTACTACAGTATAGCCTACAATCCCTGCAGGGTTTACTACAGTATAGCCTACAATCCACGCAGGGTTTACTACAGTATAGCCTACAATCCACACAGGGTTTACTACAGTATAGCCTACAATCCACGCAGGGTTTACTACAGTATAGCCTACAATCCACGCAGGGTTTACTACAGTATAGCCTACAATCCACGCAGGGTTTACTACAGTATAGCCTACAATCCACGCAGGGTTTACTACAGTATAGCCTACAATCCACGCAGGGTTTACTACAGTATAGCCTACAATCCACGCAGGGTTTACTACAGTATAGCCTACAATCCACGCAGGGTTTACTACAGTATAGCCTACAATCCACGCAGGGTTTACTACAGTATAGCCTACAATCCACGCAGGGTTTACTACAGTATAGCCTACAATCCACGCAGGGTTTACTACAGTATAGCCTACAATCCACGCAGGGTTTACTACAGTATAGCCTACAATCCACGCAGGGTTTACTACAGTATAGCCTACAATCCACGCAGGGTTTACTACAGTATAGCCTACAATCCACGCAGGGTTTACTACAGTATAGCCTACAATCCACGCAGGGTTTACTACAGTATAGCCTACAATCCACACAGGGTTTACTACAGTATAGCCTACAATCCATGCAGGGTTTACTACAGTATAGCCTACAATCCACACAGGGTTTACTACAGTATAGCCTACAATCCACGCAGGATTTACTACAGTATAGCCTACAATCCACGCAGGGTTTACTACAGTATAGCCTACAATCCAGGGTTAACTACAGTATAGCCTACAATCCACGCAGGGTTTACTACAGTATAGCCTACAATCCACGCAGGGTTTACTACAGTATAGCCTACAATCCACACAGGGTTTACTACAGTATAGCCTACAATCCACGCAGGGTTTACTACAGTATAGCCTACAATCCACGCAGGGTTTACTACAGTATAGCCTACAATCCACACAGGGTTTACTACAGTATAGCCTACAATCCACGCAGGGTTTACTACAGTATAGCCTACAATCCACGCAGGGTTTACTACAGTATAGCCTACAATCCACGCAGGGTTTACTACAGTATAGCCTACAATCCACGCAGGGTTTACTACAGTATAGCCTACAATCCACGCAGGGTTTACTACAGTATAGCCTACAATCCACACAGGGTTTACTACAGTATAGCCTACAATCCACACAGGGTTTACTACAGTATAGCCTACAATCCACACAGGGTTTACTACAGTATAGCCTACAATCCACGCAGGGTTTACTACAGTATAGCCTACAATCCACGCAGGGTTTACTACAGTATAGCCTACAATCCACGCAGGGTTTACTACAGTATAGCCTACAATCCACGCAGGGTTTACTACAGTATAGCCTACAATCCACACAGGGTTTACTACAGTATAGCCTACAATCCACACAGGGTTTACTACAGTATAGCCTACAATCCACACAGGGTTTACTACAGTATAGCCTACAATCTACGCAGGGTTTACTACAGTATAGCCTACAATCCACGCAGGGTTTACTACAGTATAGCCTACAATCCACGCAGGGTTTACTACAGTATAGCCTACAATCCACGCAGGGTTTACTACAGTATAGCCTACAATCCACGCAGGGTTTACTACAGTATAGCCTACAATCCACACAGGGTTTACTACAGTATAGCCTACAATCCACACAGGGTTTACTACAGTATAGCCTACAATCCACGCAGGGTTTACTACAGTATAGCCTACAATCCACGCAGGGTTTACTACAGTATAGCCTACAATCCACGCAGGGTTTACTACAGTATAGCCTACAATCCACGCAGGGTTTACTACAGTATAGCCTACAATCCACGCAGGGTTTACTACAGTATAGCCTACAATCCACGCAGGGTTTACTACAGTATAGCCTACAATCCACGCAGGGTTTACTACAGTATAGCCTACAATCCACGCAGGGTTTACTACAGTATAGCCTACAATCCACGCAGGGTTTACTACAGTATAGCCTACAATCCACGCAGGGTTTACTACAGTATAGCCTACAATCCACGCAGGGTTTACTACAGTATAGCCTACAATCCACGCAGGGTTTACTACAGTATAGCCTACAATCCACGCAGGGTTTACTACAGTATAGCCTACAATCCACGCAGGGTTTACTACAGTATAGCCTACAATCCACGCAGGGTTTACTACAGTATAGCCTACAATCCACGCAGGGTTTACTACAGTATAGCCTACAATCCACGCAGGGTTTACTACAGTATAGCCTACAATCCACGCAGGGTTTACTACAGTATAGCCTACAATCCACGCAGGGTTTACTACAGTATAGCCTACAATCCACGCAGGGTTTACTACAGTATAGCCTACAATCCACGCAGGGTTTACTACAGTATAGCCTACAATCCACGCAGGGTTTACTACAGTATAGCCTACAATCCACGCAGGGTTTACTACAGTATAGCCTACAATCCACGCAGGGTTTACTACAGTATAGCCTACAATCCACGCAGGGTTTACTACAGTATAGCCTACAATCCACGCAGGGTTTACTACAGTATAGCCTACAATCCACGCAGGGTTTACTACAGTATAGCCTACAATCCACGCAGGGTTTACTACAGTATAGCCTACAATCCACGCAGGGTTTACTACAGTATAGCCTACAATCCACGCAGGGTTTACTACAGTATAGCCTACAATCCACGCAGGGTTTACTACAGTATAGCCTACAATCCACGCAGGGTTTACTACAGTATAGCCTACAATCCACGCAGGGTTTACTACAGTATAGCCTACAATCCACGCAGGGTTTACTACAGTATAGCCTACAATCCACGCAGGGTTTACTACAGTATAGCCTACAATCCACGCAGGGTTTACTACAGTATAGCCTACAATCCACGCAGGGTTTACTACAGTATAGCCTACAATCCACGCAGGGTTTACTACAGTATAGCCTACAATCCACGCAGGGTTTACTACAGTATAGCCTACAATCCACGCAGGGTTTACTACAGTATAGCCTACAATCCACGCAGGGTTTACTACAGTATAGCCTACAATCCACGCAGGGTTTACTACAGTATAGCCTACAATCCACGCAGGGTTTACTACAGTATAGCCTACAATCCACGCAGGGTTTACTACAGTATAGCCTACAATCCACGCAGGGTTTACTACAGTATAGCCTACAATCCACGCAGGGTTTACTACAGTATAGCCTACAATCCACGCAGGGTTTACTACAGTATAGCCTACAATCCACGCAGGGTTTACTACAGTATAGCCTACAATCCACGCAGGGTTTACTACAGTATAGCCTACAATCCACGCAGGGTTTACTACAGTATAGCCTACAATCCACGCAGGGTTTACTACAGTATAGCCTACAATCCACGCAGGGTTTACTACAGTATAGCCTACAATCCACGCAGGGTTTACTACAGTATAGCCTACAATCCACGCAGGGTTTACTACAGTATAGCCTACAATCCACGCAGGGTTTACTACAGTATAGCCTACAATCCACGCAGGGTTTACTACAGTATAGCCTACAATCCACGCAGGGTTTACTACAGTATAGCCTACAATCCACGCAGGGTTTACTACAGTATAGCCTACAATCCACGCAGGGTTTACTACAGTATAGCCTACAATCCACGCAGGGTTTACTACAGTATAGCCTACAATCCACGCAGGGTTTACTACAGTATAGCCTACAATCCACGCAGGGTTTACTACAGTATAGCCTACAATCCACGCAGGGTTTACTACAGTATAGCCTACAATCCACGCAGGGTTTACTACAGTATAGCCTACAATCCACGCAGGGTTTTTGTGGACCCCCCCCTTCTCCCTCATGTTTAGCCCCATTGGTTTTGAGATTTTATAACGTTCGCCCCATTAGTTTGGCGATTTTAAGACCATTCACCCCTTTCTTTGTCAATTTTAAGACCTTTCGTGCCTTTAAGTGTTGATTTTATCCTGGCGAGCGATACTAAGCCATCAATTTAGGAGGAAATCGGCCGGAATATTTTTCTACCGAATAATGAACAAATCTATCTCGAAGGGGGTCTTATGGAAGGGGGTCTTGTGGATATTTTTGTTTTTAATATTGATGGAGGTCTAGGGAGTATAATATCTATCATAGACTACAGTAGATCTGGACTGGACACGATAATGGAACTTTGCAAGGGACCCAATATCAGAGAACGAAACCCCAAGTTCGAGCCTCGAAACCGCGAAAATATCACATTTTCGCGGCTTCGAGGTTCGAAATTGAGGGTTCGTTTTCCGATGATGGGTCCCTTACTGCAAAGTTCCTTTTTCGTGTCCAGTCCAGCCCTACTGTAGTCTATCTATCTATCTATCTATATATATATATATATATATATATATATATATAATAATAATAACAATAATAATATAATGCCTTGATAAGCACCGATGGCTTCTATGTTATGGTAGGTTAGTTTTCCACAGAATGATCAGAATCCCCAATTAATTCACCAATAGACTTAAAGTTATACCGGTACCGTTAAAAAAGCATTAGATCATCATTTTGAATTCCTAGAAGATTATGACGCATTGTTAGAGTATTCTGGCTATCATTAAAAGCTTATATGAAGCTTATTAAGGCTTTCTATCAATAATAGAGGTACACTCGATGTATATTAGCCATTTTATTCCCACAGATCCTTACTAAACTTAATACAATCGTAAAATTATAGCCATAATTATAATAGTGAGTCAAGGGATGGAGAAAGGGTTGTTAATATATCTTCATAAACGAGACAATAGGAAGGCGATTAGAAAAGATTACAAGGAATAAAATATAATACATAATTTTACTTCATGGATACTAGCCTATAGGCCTATCAACCAATCCTTGGCCTCTGTGTCTTCTCCTGGGCGACCTAAATGTGTGTGATTTTTTTTGTCTCATTTTGTTGTTTATCTTTGGGCTCTGTCTCGAGCCGGCCACCCCTAGCTATGGCGAATGTGATTATGTGCCTAAGTATATACTGTACATACATACATACATCGATAAATCTACAGTTATACTACCCCTATTTTGTCGCTATTCTGTTGGTACTAATGGGTTATTATTATTAGTAGTCGACTTAGTATGGTTTGATGATGCGCGGAAATGTATATTTGACTTGAAATAGATACATTGAAGTATTACAAACCTTCGCGAACCCATAAACAGGGAACGTCAGCAGGGTTTAGACCGGTCGCGAGACAGGTTAGTTTTCGGTTAGGTTAGGCTAGGCTAATGTTAAAAATACTAAAATGCGACGGTCCTCGGTATTAAACAACACTGTATATCAAATAAAAAACAACAACAAATTACCTGAAAAACTCGTATCTGGTTGGTGATAAATTATTATCAAAATAAGTTTTTTCCAGTTTCCGCGTCTGCTGAACCATCCAAAAACACGCTAAAAGGCGTGTTTTGAAGGGGGGAGGTGGTGGGGGAGGGGAAGTATAACTGTAGATTTACCCATACATCAACCAATCAATTGATCAAAATCTTAGTTTACTTACTGTCATCATTGTGTCATTGAGATCGGGTGTGGCAGGGAGGAGGAAGGAGGCGTTGGTGTAGCTGCTAGGGAAGGTGGTGGTGGTGGAGGAGGTATTGGTGGTGGTGGTGGGGAGAGCTTGGCTGCCTCCCCCTCCGAAGCCTACCCCGTGCCCCGCGATCTTTGTGGTTTGGTCGGGAGCTTCGGGTGGTAGCTTGAGGTTCTAATGTTCAGGATTCGGTTCTTTGATTACCACTTCTAGCTACTCCACTTCAGGATAATTATCGGGTTGTACTTTTGTATTCGTTATGTTATTCACTACTTCACTTTAGCCCAATTATTGTGTTACTTTAAATTCGGTTCTTAAAATATCCCTTTTACCTTACTGTTTTATGCTATGCTTATTTTGTTCTGTTTATTTATATATTTAAGTTATACGGTATACATATTTGTCTTACACAACCACTGATTTCTGTATTAGCCAGTGCGGCCTTATTATTTTATTTCGGTTCTATAAACGATTTATGAAAGCTAGTTTCACCTGATATTACTCTGTCCCTGTCTCATAGACTTCTGTTTGACACAAGGACCGGAACATTTGTTTCTAGTTATATCTCAAAACGAATGTGCACCACTCACACAACGCACGCTAGTATAGCACGCTAGTATACACACACGTTCAAATTCACTGATATAACACAAACTTATCACAAACTCCCAAGTATATTTTAAGCAACTGGGCAGAAATATAAACAAGGTGACTGCGGACTTCAACCTGTTCTGCGCGCACAGTGGAGGACCTTGCCCTACTGAGACGGTCTGTCAGGGGCGCCAGAGCTCACGTCTTTCGATTGTTTGGGTTAGGTTGCTGCTCTTTTCTCGCTGTTATTTTAAGGTATATTCATGTTTAACTATATTATTTTGGGAGGATTTTTTTACCATAATGTGTTTGCTTGGTGGATTTTTTGTACTCTTGACAGTCACTGCAGAACGAAAATGATTACTAGCCTCACGATTGATGTTTGCAACTGAAACTATCCTTTTTGGTAGTTTGACTTGCTTATTACAGTTCATATGGGTTTCCCGAGGACAAAGTCACTTCTTATCTTTTCAATCTGCATGGAAACGGATTTAGGGATTAACAAACAGACCTTTTCCGCCGCTACGAATGTTGGTCAAGCTGCTAAATAACGGTACTACGAGTGTGCTATGACCTGTACACTCCTAAGACACACACTTCGACCCAATATGAACCCTCGAACACCAAAACGAACCTCCCAAGTGTAAACAATAGGTAGAAACAGAGAAGATTTGATTCAGTTCGGTATAGCTTCGAAAACACTAGACCACGATTACTGTCCCAGAGTGTACAGCATCGACTATAGCACCACTCCTCCCTAACCCCCACAGAACTAGAGGCTGAGGCTTGGTATTGCGAGGGAAGGAACCGGTATATTAATGACCAGAGGGCCTCCTGGGTCCAGGTTAGGGGTAAATTTCTCCTTGGGGTTCTGGAATTTGTGATGGAAACCCGCTTAAATCACGGATACACTCAATTTATAGCCCTTTCGTGTCTATTTCACCGTAGGGATCTGGAACTTGTTATAGAAACGCCCTTGTATCACCGTACAGACAAAATATATAACCCTTTCGATTTGATAAATTGTAGGGTCTCTTATATTATAGATTCCACCGGAGACTCTTCAGCTCAGGTAGGCTCTGTCGTAGTGCAACAGGTAATATATTCTCGATAATTAACCACTGCAAAACAGTCAATATATGTTCATGCTAGTTCAGCTATATTATTCAGTTTAGGAAGGGACTTTCATTCACCTTCATTGAATTGGTTTCTGCTTTGCAATTTTTCTGCCACAGCTGCGAGAAATGTAAAATGTTAGTGACTGTATTTAGTGATCGTATTTTCTTTTGCGGTCGCCGATGACGCAACTGAAACTCGATGCTGTGCCCACAAGCCAATCCCGCGAGTCATACAACGAGTCCTAAAAGCCGAGTCATACAGCGACAGTCCTAAGAGCGAGACGGCCACTCAATGCGTCACTAAAGTGCAGTTATGTTTACGGAGCGCCGTTCACTGTTAGGTCTCAGATACGGAGGCGGAACAGATTGGCGTAATTTTTTATCATTCACTTTCTCGTTCGCGGTTTTTAAGTATTCGTGGATTCACTCTTGGAACAGTTCGCGTGTCTCTTTATTTCACTTTAAGAACACTGTTATTGGGGATGGAATTTTACCCAACACTTTCGCTTTCTCTGTTCACACTCTTTATGTTGTTTTATGATCTTTATCGAGGCACATGGGGTATATTATTATTATTATTATTATTATTATTATTATTATTATTATTATTATTCTGTATCCGCTGTTACACTTGCATTTATTATTCTAAAACTTACGATTCATCCCTCTCCCTATATATTCCGAAATCTCACTCGTTTTCCTTTTTTGTCTTTTTGTGTTTTACGTGCGGGGTTTTCCTCTCTTTAACGTTTCCTCGCTCGTGGGCTTTATTTCCTGTATTTTTTTCTCTCCAGAGGCAGTCACGACGAGATTTAATGACGGGTTAAGGGGAGACTGGCCGTTTGTTTGGTCTATTAATTCATTTATTCATATATACATATTTTTAGTTTCCTCCCTAGACCTCCATCAAGCTTAGAAAAACACTCCCTAGACCCCCCTTCAAGATAAATTTGTAAATTTTTCGGTAGAAAAATTTCCCGGCCAAAAGGCCGGTTCCTCTTAAAATTGCAAGCTCGCTATCGCTCGCCAGGAAAAAATCGACACCTAAATAGCACGAAAGGTCTTGAAATTGACAACGAAATGGGGCGAAAGGTGTTAAAATCGCCAAAACTATTGGGCCGAACGTCTTACAATCTCAAAACTAGTGGGGCTAAACATTAAAGGAGAAGGGGGTCCAGAAAAACGGTCTTTCTCCCCTTAACTCTCTCGCACACTTCCCGGGCCTTGTTGTTTTCCCTTCCCGGGTTTTGTTTGTATATTACTCGGTGGGCTGCTGCTGCTTCTGTCACCCATTCACTTTCCCTTTGGTTCTACTCCACCGGCCTGATTCAGCGGTTTTCAGGGTTAGTACCAAGTGGGGGGGGGGGGGGGGGTCAAACGAAAGCCCAGTTCATTATATTTTTAGTCTTTGTTATTGTATACGTCAGAATAAAATTATGGTTTGTAGTGCAATTGATGTCTTTGAAAGTGACAAATGGCCCAAACAATGCTATTATATGTGTATTATCTCGTATTCCTTCTCATATTCATTCTAGTCTTCAAATAATATCGCTCCGGTTTGACACCTTGCCCGGGGGGAGGGGGGGGGGGGGGGGGGTCAAGCTGGGGTCTTCCAAAGCTCCGGAGAATGGGGTTATTTACACCAAGTCAATGAAGGCCGAGATTCCGAGAGTTGCTCGTTTGTTTGGCCAGCGATTCTTAAACGCCTTCGTGTCAAAACATTCTCCTTTGCCCTTCGTTGGTAAATAAAGACTATCTGTTTGTTCTGGCTATGTAGCTATCTTTAACTCTTAGCTAACTTTAACTTTAAGAGTATCCGTTAGTTTAGGTTATGTAACTATCTTTGTTTCTTGACTATCTTGAACTTCTTCCTAATCAATGTTTTTTTAAGCAGTCGTTTAATAAATCTGAAATATCGGTTTGGTTACGTGGATGGTCAGAGCACAACGATAATAAACCGTAGTAGATTTTTGGCTATATGCGTGTATGTAAAGATGTATGGTGGTTGGCGAATTATTTCGGAGGTACTGGGGGGTAAGGAAGGAGCTGTGTAAATGTCGTGTCCTTAATTTCACTTGCCAACTTTCTATGGGTCAGCGTGGGCGTTGCTGCAGCCGTGGGTTCCTCTTCGTGGGTTTTTGTGGGCTGACCTCCTCTCGTGGGACACACGATATCGCTCCTCACTCACCTGGGTTACCTCAGACACTATATGAATTCACCACAGGTACTTTTTATTTTACTTGTGATTTTTTCTTATATTACCTGTACTATGTCAATCACTCCATCGTATACAAACTGTAGTTATTTTTTCATTCATTCATAAGTTATTGCCTCGTATGCGGAGTGCGTTGAATTCCTACACCGGCACCTCCGCGAGTCATTCAGTGATAGTATCTGCCACACAGGAACTTCATTCACAAGTTGCACACGAGTGGGAGCCACTTGGGATCAGGTCCGGCTCGGTGGGAACTGTCAAGAGAGGCACGATGTTGTATTCTCTGAACTCTAAGGAAGAGGCTGTTTACTCTCCTTACCGAACGAAGGTCAACAAATCGAATGCTGTCTTATGGGACGATGTATTCCAGGACACGTTTCTGCGGCTGGTAGCTTTATTCTTCACACTATTTTGCCACGACTTATGCTATTGGGTACTAGATTTACAAACACAGGCGAGACCGAGAGAGACACCGCTCCTGCGAGACAGCCCGAGGAGACAAGTCCACGTGAGAGGAAGTGAAGAGAGGGAAGAGGGAACGTGCAGCCTGTGTGACGTTCCACACCCAACTAACCCACTTCTCGCCGAGTGGCCCACAGTGTTGCCTCTCCTGCCTTACCCCTTCCTACTACCCAGGCCCACCCTCTTCTCTTCCTACAGTGAGAGTGCCTGGAGTTGCTATACTGTACAGTCACTCATAACAATTCGTGAACCTCACCTATTTCTAATAATGGAAGTATATCTCTGGAAACGAATTTATTGATATCGTTTTCTATACACCAACTACACAAATATTAGTACTATTTATTGAAAAGCGAGTTCCTTCCAAAAATAAATCCAGATAGTTATAATTGCATAACAATAAACGTAGGGGGGGGGGTCCACAAATTGTTATAAGTGACTGTACTTCATACATTTTAACTTGGCGGAAAATTGAGCCCTTTGGCAGCTCATGTCTCGATAAGACGATAATTAATGAAAACATATGAATATACAGTACTATATCTCCGCATCATAATATTGATAACATTCCATAATAAACAACATCTTTGGCTATAAGAACGCCGTACAAGCTAAGTAGTTAAGATGGGGAATAAGCTACTTTCTCGCCAGCTAAAAAAAACATGGACTATAGTTGTATGATGTGCTGAAAGTATATTAAGGGGGTAGTGCTTGTTTGTTGGTATATTTATATCTTTATTAACTTATTCCTTTAGTTAAGGTCTCTTGCAAAGTTCCCATCAAACATTTTCAGATATTATGAAGAGTTTGTAGTGAAATATGTAGTTAATTGTGAACACTTGGTACTAATATGAAGCAGAGACACAGTAGCTTCTTATTCTTCCTTTAGTTACCTAGAAATCAGTTGTTAAGGGATTCAATTTACCGCCAGATGAAATTAAACCGAGTATAGTTAGGTATAAGCTTAGGTAAGGCAAAATTGACCCCTTGCGAGTTTCAGGCTATAAGGAAGTTGGAACTGTAGACATTGATATTTAGCAGAGTTACCAGCTAAAATAATAGCCTACAGTTGTAGTATATTTATAAACACATCAAATCTAACTCAACATTCTTTATATCCATCAGAAACCTACGTCAATATTGCAATACTGTTTAATAGCAATGTTTACGACTCCAACTTCCTTATTGTCTGAAATCGCCAGTAGTCAATTGGTTTGAGGTATGATCGCTAGGGTGGATAATTTGTTACGAGAATAGTAAACATCGTAAATTAACTATAACACATGATGCAATTTGAATATGAAAGTATATTTAACCCCATCTGTACCGGCGACGTCTTTTGTCTTTAATCCTAGCTACTATTAGACGATATTATTCGGTTTCCAAAGGGCCTCCAGCAACTAACAGGCTTCCAACTATCTCACCTAACCCATTTTGCTACCACAGATCCTTCTTAAACTGCACACAATCGTCTAAATATAGTTGAAATATAAACACAAACATACTCGGTACAGAAAGGGTTAAGGGGGAAGGGTGTAGTTATATCTTGGTAGATTATTTCATATATTTAAAATTTGTCTAGTTTCCTCCCTAGACCTCCATCAAACTTAAAAAAACATTCATTAGATCCCCCTTCTAGATTAATTTGTATATTTTTCGGTAGAAAATGTCCCGGCCGAAGGCCGGTTCTTCGAACATTAAAGGCTCACTATCGTTCGCCAGGGAAAAAATCGACACCTAAATAGCACGAAAGGTCTTAATATTGACAAAGAAATAGGGCGAAAGTTCTTAAAAGCGGCAAACTAATGGGGCAAACATCGTAAATTCTGAAAACTAATGGGGCTAAACATGAGGAAGAACGGGAGCAAGAAAAACGGCCCATCTCCCCTTAAAATGTATATACAGTATATGCACATAAATAAGTACCGGTATCAATAATTAAAATATACTTTATAAAACTAAATTCCTCCTCGCCTTCACTTGTTTTTGTTTTTTTTGTTTTTTTTTACATTGTATATAATTATAATTACGGATATACCACAATATATTATAATCTACGGATATACCACAATATATTATAATCTACGGATATACCACAATATATTATAATCTACGGATATACCCCAATATATTATAATCTACGGATATACCACAATATATTATAATCTACGGATATACCACAATATATTATAATCTACGGATATACCACAATATATTATAATCTACGGATATACCACAATATATTATAATCTACGGATATACCACAATATATTATAATCTACGGATATACCACAATATATTATAATCTACGGATATACCACAATATATTATAATCTACGGATATACCACAATATATTTCCCCGCAAGTGCCGAAAAATGTCCTAATATCAAGGTCTTTTTTCTTATACTTATAGCTTATAGCTTATGAGGAGTCATTTGTTTATCTAGGCCCCCTTTTCACTCATGTTTAGCCCCAATAGTCATTGCAATTTTAAGACGATTGCTCCATTAGTTTGTCAATTTTAAGACCTTTTGCTCCATTTCTTTACCTATATTAAGACCTTTCGTCCCATTTAGGTGTCGATTTTTTCCTGGCGAGTGACAGCGAGGCTGTAATTTTGGGGGAACCGGCCTTCGGCTGAAATATTTTTCTACAAACAAATATACAAATTTATCTCGAAGGGGGATCTTGAGGAAACTTTTTCAAATTTACGAAAGGTCTAAGGAGGAAACTAAAATAACAAATGAATAAACAAATAAACAAATAAATCAATCCTACTCCCTTAACCCTTTCAGTACCAGCGCCGTGTGTTATATTCTATTCTAGCTGTATTTAGACGATATTGTGCAGCTTAAGAAGGATCTGTGGTAGTTAAAAGGGTTGGTTGAGATAGTTTGAAGCCTCGTTGTAGTTAGAGGTCCTTCCTAAGCTGAATAAAATCGTCTAATAATTGCCGGAATATGATTAAAAGGACGTCACCGGTACTGTACGGGTTAACATACGACATAATTATATAATTACTGATAATATACCTAGACCAGTGTGCTATACCAAGGCCATAGTATACACAATATACCTAGACCAGTGTGCTATACCAAGGCCATAGTATACACAATATACCTAGACCAGTGTGCTATACCAAGGCCATAGTATACACAATATACCTAGACCAGTGTGCTATACCAAGGCCATAGTATACACAATATACCTAGACCAGTGTGCTATACCAAGGCCATAGTATACACAATATACCTAGACCAGTGTGCTATACCAAGGCCATAGTATACACAATATACCTAGACCAGTGTGCTATACCAAGGCCATAGTATACACAATATCTACAACATACTTTACCTCATCTTATAGCTAACCCAGAAACCTATATATTATGAAAATCAACGTCATTGCTCCTCACCTGCTTCAATCAACGTCATTGCTCCTCACCTTCTTCAATCAATGTCATTGCTCCTCACCTTCTTCAATCAACGTCATTGCTCCTCACCTTCTTCAATCAACGCCATTGCTCCTCACCTGCTTCAATCAACGTCATTGCACCTCACCTTCTTCAATCAACGTCATTGCTCCTCACCTGCTTCAATCAACGTCATTGCTCCTCACCTTCTTCAATCAACGTCATTGCTCCTCACCTTCTTCAATCAACGTCATTGCTCCTCACCTTCTTCATTCAACGTCATTGCTCCTCACCTTCTTCAGTCAACGTCATTGCTCCTCACCTTCTTCAATCAACGTCATTGCTCCTCACCTTCTTCAATCAACGTCATTGCTCCTCACCTTCTTCAATCAACGTCATTGCTCCTCACCTTCTTCAATCAACGTCATTGCTCCTCACCTTCTTCAATCAACGTCATTGCTCCTCACCTTCTTCAATCGAGTTGTGGAATGGGCTTCCTGGAGATGCTATGAATGCAGCACCGTTGATTCCTTAACCCCTTCCTTACCGAGGATGTATTTTGTGTTATTTCAGCTATATTTAGACGATTTTATGCAGCTTAGGAGGAAACCGTGGTATTTAACATTCATAATCGAGATAGTTTGAAGCCTTTTAATTGCTACACGTCCTCCCTAAGCTGGATAAAATCGTCTAATAATATCCAGATTACAATGAAAAATACAACTCGGTACTAAAGGGGTTAAGGGGTTAGTGGCTGTTTTTTTTTTTTGGTCTATTAATTCATGTATTCATATCTTTTTTAGTTTCCTCGCTACACCTTCATCAAGCTTAGAAAAACACCCCTAGACCCCCCTTCAAGATAAATTTGTAAATTTTTCTGTAGAAAAATGTCCCGCCCGAAAGCCGGTTCCTCTTAAAATTGCAGGCTCGCTAGCGCTCGCCCGGATATAAGCGACACCTAATTGTTTTGTTTTTTCTATGTGAGTGAAGGAGACAAAAGGCAGAACTGCCTGTAGCGAGTGCCTCCCCCAGAGTTGAAAGAGTAACAGGGCCAAAATCAAGGGACGTTCGAGCCAAATGCCTGGACACACGGAGTTTGAAGAAATTTAAGTCATAGGAAGAGGGAAAGACTGATTCTGGGAGAGAGTTCCAGAGCTCAGCAGTTGAATAGAAGAAAGTCTGAGAATAATGTTTCATTCTTGGGTTGGAGAGTTGCACAGAGTAGGGGTGGGATTGTGTTGCAAGACGGGTACTACGTACCCTACGTAGAGGAGGTGGTATACACTGGGAAAGCTTTGAGAAACATTGATTATTATAGTAGCGATAGAATAGTGAGAGAGATGCAACATTGCGGCGAAGAGAGAGATAGCAGAGAGTTGGTGAGTGGGCGGGAGTTAATGATACGAAAGGCTTTCCTTTCTACTTTGTCTAGGAGTGCGGTATGAGAGGACCCTCCCCACACATGTGAACAATACTCAATACAAGGATGCACTGTGCCCCTGTACAGAGCAAGAAGCTGTGCAGGGTTTAAGAACCCCTTGAGGCGGTTGAGCACACCCAGCTTCTGGAAGGCTACCAGCAAGACTGGTAATATGGTCCTTCCAAGTGAGAGCAGAAGAAAAAGAGACACCGAGAATATTGAGAGAAGATGAAGGATTGATTTTTGTATTGTTGAAGTGTAAGGGATAGTCCTCTGGGAGTTCTGAATGGGTAGTAAGATGAAGAAATCGGGTTTTGGAAGAATTAAAGGTAACAAAGTTTTCTCTGCCCCAATTGGAAATAGTAGTTAGATCAGAAGATAAGTGTTGCATGGTTTCATTATGTTTGTCTTTGAGGCTGGGGTGTTCAGGAAAACTAATTGAGTAGTGTAAGGTAGAGTCGTCTGCGTATGAATGGATGGGACTGGAGGTACATTTGAGAAGATCATTTATGAAAATTAGAAAGAGAATGGGAGATAGGGCAGAGCCCTGAGGAACACCGGAGTTGATAGGATGAGGAAGTGAGCGATGGCCGTCCACAACTGCAGCTATGGAATGGCCGGAAAGGAGATTAGAGACAAAGGCACAGATGGAGGGATAGAAACCGAAGGAGGGTAGCTTAGAAATTAAAGATTTGTACTAGACTCTATCGATGGCCTTCAATATGTCTAGTGAAATAGGAAAGGTCTCACCGAAATCCTGAAAGGAGGATGACCAAGAGTTAGTAAGAATGAAAGAAGATCACCAGTATAGCGACCTTTAACTCCCTAAGAGCGGGCATGCTTGTTGGCATGACCATGCTGCTGGGCGGGTATATTTACCAAAAACGAGCTTCATTCCATGCTCTTTTTTATGCATAAAGAAGAGTCAGAGCGTAATACAATTATATATCCGTGAAAGGGCGATAATAGAGCTTTCCATTGACACCTGAATCATTCTTGTACGACCACGGATTATCTTGTAGCGATCGCGTTACCGGAGGTGAAAATACCCCAAAATAAGGTAATTTTCAAGGTTTTTCCTTGTTGCGAGGACGGGTGGTGGTGTCGAGGCATACTACATGCTAGTGATGGCCCAGCGCTGGTGCCGACCGGTCGAAGCCCAGCTGTCGTCCTCCCAATGCGCGGACTCTCTCTCAGAGCTCATAACGTCCTCAAAATGGCACCCGTCATATGATGGGCACCGCAGGGGTGGCCAATATTCTCTCCCCCATCATATGACAGACACCACGGTTTGAGGGTTAAGGAAACCATATTGGCGATCTGAGAGTAAATTATGAGAAGAGAAATGCTTAAGAAATTTGGAAGCAAGAATAGTTTCAAAAACTTTAGAGATACAAGAGATGAGAGCAATTGGACGATAGTTGGAGGGTTAAGAGAGGTCACCCTTCTTTGGGACAGGTTGATTTTTTTTTTTTTTTTTTTTTTTTTTTTTTTTTTTCTATATTCCAACTTACTTCCTCTCGGGCATAGGCTGAGAGCCTTAACATTCACCGCTTTACAATGAACAGTGAAGCCCGTGAGGTCTTGTTCCAGTCTAGGGAGTGAGACATGTGAAGCACGTAGAGTACAACGAGCACCTGCCATCTTGCCTTCACATGAGGCACGGTGCTCACTCATGGCCCGAAACGACCCCATCTCTGAAGCCATCTCGTTCCCGTGCTTCACTGTCTCATCCCCTACACTCGGACTCTCACACTTACACACACACAACGCCACCTGTTGAGCAGATAACTCACCAGCATTGCACCCCTATAGCATATTTTGAATATGGGAATATTCATACACTGCTATTTAATCAGGGAACAATGAGGGTATTTTATTGACGTTTCGGTGGGCTTGTGGTAATGCACTGATACTAGGTACAACACAAATTCCATCCCAATAATATCTTCCTCTATCTTGAGAGCAAACCTCTAGCAAGAAGGGAAGGCGTTAGAGGAGAGACAGAGACGAAAGAGTTTGCATAGGCAGGGAGTCAGCACGGAAGCACAGTTTTTGAGTACAACAGGAGGAACACCGTCCGTCCGGACCGTATGCCTTCTGAATATAAAGCCCAGAGTGGGTAGAAAATACATTTTTAGAAGAGATTAGGATATTAGGCATAAGTAGGAGAGAGGGGGGTGGAGAGGGAGAAATAGCACCGGAATCATCCAAGGTGGAGCTTCTAGCATTAGTTTGAGCGAAGAGTTCAGCTTTGTAAGAGGAAGAAGTGATGGTTGTGCCATCAGAGTGGAAAAGGGGAGGGAAAGACGAGGAAGAAAAGTTGTTGGAGAGGTTTTTGACTAGATGCCAGAAAGCTTGGGAAGAGCTAGAGTTGGATAGTTCAGTGCATTTATTATTGATGAAAGAGTGTTTGGCAAGTTGAAGAACAGATTTGGCTTGATTCCGGGCAGAAACATATGAAGAATGAGATTCTTGAGTCTTAAGGCGTTGGTACCGTTTGAAGGCTTCCTCCTTGATGCAGACAGCAGTAGAACAAGCGTGAGTAAACCAAGATTTGTTTTGAATTAGACTGAGAGAAAAAAAATGGAATGTATGCTTCCATGCCCGAGAGGATTACCTCGGTAATGCGTTCAGCACTCTCCGAGGGTCCCCGGCCACGGAAGCAAAAGTCATTCCATGGGAAATCAAAGAAGTACTGCCGAAGAGCCTCCCAGTCGGCAGCACCAAAGTGCCACAAACGCCGCCGGTTGGGAGGATTGGGTGGCCTACTGGAGAGATAGGACAGGTGACAGATATTAGTTTATGGTCGGCGGAGCCCAAAGGAGAGAAAAGATTTACAGTATAAGCAGAAGGGTTAGAGATTAGAAATAAGTCAAGAATGTTGGGCCGATCTCCGAAGCTCTAGGTCATTTAAGATAGACAAGATGTAGGCTTATTCATCAGGTTGGTCAGTGGAAAACAAAAGAGGACTGATAATAAACAAAAGAGGTCTAACAAGTTAAGGGTATATTATCACTCAAGGGTGTGTGTTTCTGGACACTCTTCTCCCCCATCTTTAGCCCCATTAGTTTTCAAAATTTAAAACGGTCGCCTCATTAGTTTGCCGATTTTAAGATCTTTCGTCGCATTTTTATTGTTATCAATATCAAGACCTTTCGTCTTATTTCTTTTTCAATATCAAAACCTTTCGTGCCATTTAGGTGTCGATTCTTTCCTAGCAAGCGATAGCGAGCCTGTAATTTTGGAGGACGCGATCTTTGGCTGTGACATTTTTCTACAGAAAAATGTACAAAATTATACCAAAGGAGGATCTTGAGGATGTTTTATTAACCTTGATGCAGGTTTAGGGAAGAAACTGAAATAATAATAGATAAGTAAGTAAATAAACGAATATATAAACCCTACCCCCCTTAACCCTATCACTACTGAGGATGTCTGTTTTATTTCAGCTAGATTTAAAAGATTTTATGCAGCTTAGGAAGAATTTGTGGTAGTTAAATAGGTTAATTGAGATCATCTGTAGCCTCTTAATTGCTAAACGTCCGTCCTAAGCTGAATACAATTGCCTAATAATTGCCGGAATGCAATGAAAAGGACGTCACCGCTACTGAAGGGGTTAAGGCGATGTCACACAAACGCTTTTTATGGCAATTTTCTATGAGCCGTTTTTTGTTCTTAAAATTTCGCGGCTTTTAGAAATTGTTTTATCGGGACCAAGACTGAAAGTAGAGTATGTTAGGTGACTTAAAACTAATACAAGTTTAATTATGTGGTAACCAGACAATAGTTGCTCCAAAATAATGCCGGACATATTGCTAGTGTGACACCAGGTATTCTACAGTACAGTGGAAAAGCTCACACTTAATAACATACAAAAGAAAAGTATTGTATATTATTTCTATTGCATGATACTACATATTTTCCTAGAAGTTACATCGGATATATTATATGTATAATAATAGCATAACATTTAATACAACCGAATGATAAAATAATAATACTTATAACAAACCCCCTTCCGTACAAACCATGCAGGTGTTTATCGTGATGGAGAGATAAGGCTACTGATAATGGCCCCTTCCACAAGATAACGAAGATAGTGAGAGGCATTGTTGTTGCAGCTACAGGTTCACTTCAGGTGCGATGCACAGCAACAGTGATATAGTGACCTTAAGTACATGATAAACAATGGAGAATCAAGCACAGAACAATATACTCGTAGACGTGGATTTTTAGCAGTATTGATTTCCATTAACTGTGTAGGTCTGATTCAAGTGGAGAGCACAAGTGAAGTATAGAGTTATGTGCAAGGGACAATGGCGGGTCAGGCACAGAACAATACGGTGGTGGATGTGAACTTTCAGCGTTACTGTAACTGCATGTATGTAGTGTGTCAGCGAGAGGTGTGCCGAGTGTTCTTGTATCTGTACCACCACCACCAACAAGACCCAAACCTATATGTCGGGGAAATTTTAGCTGGGAAACCACCAGGGGCAAGCCAGCGACAAACTCTAGCACGGCGTAAAAGCCCAGTCCGTATGGACATCACATTGCTATATATTCTACTGCAACAAACTTGTGGCCTGCAACCAGATGCAGATCGGGATTCAGTGTGGAACAACCCAACCACGCAGGCACAAATACAGAGTCTCGAGCATAAACTGTACCAGATCAAGAAGTTGCGCAATGATCTAAGCCACGAACCTGGGACATACAGGAGATTAACTAATCAACAGCTGAAGGAGAAGGTGAAACATCTGGAGCATTTGTGTTGTGATGTTGTCAGAGAGGCAGCAAATCGCACGGGTCGCTTACCTTACTCCATTAACACAGTCACTACAGGTATCAGTGCTGACCTACAACTCATCCTCACAAGTACACGCTCCCATGACTTCCATCCACAAGAATGGGCAACCCTGGCCAGAGAGGAACAACGAACCAACATCACACATCACCAATTGCCTTCAGCCGAGTTGCGGTTCAAGACACCACAAAAGGATTGGGTTACTGGAAGTTCAGAGAATGTACTAAGCTTCTTAGACAAGTTATTGCCTCAGCTCATCTTGCTAACAGGTCAAGCAGGAGCTGGTAAAACAACACTTTGTCAGTAAGTTATCATAGTTATCTTATCATCAAATATGTTAACATTTTGTAAATTAATTGGCAACAGTTATTCAAAATCATCAGACATTGTGTCTTCGAAAATAAAAAATGTATATTTATGGACACCGTCAATGATCGTGACTGATAATGGGCAATTGAGCAGTATGGATGACATTAAACACCAGTACATAAATTGATAACGACTATTCAAGCTTTGCCACGGGCATTGTATCTTTGCAAGTAAAAAATATATACTTTGTCAGTAGATAAATATATAGATTGCACAATGCACTGGTGTAACATCAAAATCACAAATGATAATTTATCTCCATAACATGACTAAATAAAAATATGTGATAACTACAATTATATTAAGGATTTTGCATATCTTTATTGATACCCCCAAGGGACTGGAGTACTCGAAAAGGGGCTCCAGTTCTGATGCTGTTCTTGACTTACAGTGTGCTGGTTTAATAATCCAGTAGGATTGATAGCCTCTGAAGTCCTATTTTCATTAATTACTGATGCTCATTACTTTGGCATTTTTAATAAAACTTGCGTATCCGGCAAGTTTTCCACAAGATATTTTTCCAAAGCATAACGACCCTCAGCTGTTTCACAAACCCCTTAACACTATCTGGTCAGATGCCTCGTGAGTTATTATGAAATTTTATTTAATTATTATTCAGAATTTTGCTTACGTTTGGCATTTTCGAGAAATGTATTATCGTTTGTCCCCTAGGCTAACAAAAACACCTTTCTATACTTCCTTCAACCTAAAAAAAAAAAAATGCCCATCCAGACCCACTTTAACACCTTACGAGCGGCCTAGGCGGTAACTTCTACGTACCGCCCAGCGGGTGGTTTTACCCTAAATGGCCTTGTTTCCGTGCTCTTTCTCATGCATAAACAAGAGCCAGAGCGTAATACAATTATATATCCCTGAAAGGGCGTTAATTCAGCTTTCCAATGACACCAGAACCATCCTCCTACGACCACGCGTTCTCTTGCAACGATCGTGCAACACGAAGGAAAAATCCCTAAAATACGGTAATTTCTTGACATAATACCCTGTGTAGTGAGGGAGGGAGGGTGGATGTGTGTGGAGTAAACGTTAGTAGGCCCGCGTGGACCGTGGCGAACGGTCAGACCCCGACCTACGCTCCTCCCACCGCTCGGCTCTCTCTCAGAGCACATTACGTGCTCAAAATTGCATGCGACTATAGCCGGGCCCCGCCACTTAGTCCTTGGTTCACTTGTCCGACTATAGCCAGGTGCCGCCAAAGAGGGGTTAAGTTTCCTTATCTTCCAAACCTTTAAGGCAATTCACTCAATCCTCATCTATTCTCTCCACATGACGTAACCACTGCAGTCTATCAGTATTAATCACCTTACCAATACACTTTATAACTAGATGGGTGCTCAGTAGAGCGCATACCTCCGCCTATGCTGGCTTTGGATATGATCCAGATCGCCTCCTAAATTGAATCGCTTCTTCCTTGGTACATATCCGTTTTGCCTACCAAATTTCGTGATAATTGGTTCAGAATCATAACTTCGTGAGATATCTTGTTCTCAAACAAACAGACCAACAGACTGACAAACAAACGGAGGCAAAAACATAACCTCCGTCCAACACCATTGGAGGATGTAATAACTCATTCTATTAACTCTGTACTCGCTGGCCCCTATCTCACTGTAGCATTACACCTCCACATTATCACACTCATGTCAATATGCTCAAGTCTACAATTGTCTTTCTTTTGGACTGCCAACGTCTCACTACCATACTGTAATACAACACAAATCTCATACATGTAGCATACAGCTTCTGCTCATTGCCGAGGGAGAGACCCCATGTTGTCAATGGTGGTAACAACTCTCAGAACTTCGTTCACTCCTGCATTTTTCAACGGAGCTCATCTGTGCACCACCCCAAGCATTGATAGTTTTCCACAGGTAGAAGAATATATTGACATTTTCCAAAGAAACTATCTAGATCAAACTTAACCTAACCTAACCTACCTAACCTAACCTAACTTACCTAACCTAACCGAAAACACTCCATTTCAACGTATCTTAAAGAGGTGTGTACACTTAAACTGTCGCCCCAAACCTCATGTACCTGTGAACCTACATATTTCGTCAATTTTGTACCTTTAAGCACACCACCGCTTGTCCACACACACACACACACACACACACACACACACAAACACACATTGACGTCTTAATTGACGTCTACTTAAACCTCAGATTCTAGGCGCCCAGTACCACTTGCCTCCATCATATACAGTCGGTGTAAGAAATATTATGTTAACTAATATGAGTAGTTGTATTAAGGTTATAATAGTGAGATATACTTTAAATATGTATTCTAGTGTTTAAGTAATTCATGGAGTAATAGTTGGATATATTGGAGTACCTAACACACACACACCACAGGATAGAGTTACTACCTATGCCCTTCTTTCTTCTTTCATTTGGGTGGACCTCACTCTGCACTGCAGTGTCACCATCTTTCCCACTCACCATCCCGTTTGTCTTACCAATATACATTCTTGTGACCGCCATCCTATCACTTCACTTCTTAAATTTCTCCCCAGCACCATCCATCCTCTCTGCAATCAATACCAACTCGCCAGCATATGACAACCCTCGAGGCAGCCCCAGCCTAAAATCTTGTGGCAATAATGAGGAATAGAGGAATTAGTACAGACTACAGATTCATGTTGGACCAATACCTTTGTCTATGAACTCTCAATGAGTGCTACTTGTATAAACAAAAGCAACTATGTGCACAACCTGCGACAGACAGCGTGGGTTTCATATATGTAATTTTTGGCTCACATGGCAGTGGACTTTTGGTGGGTAATATCAATCACCACATAAAATTTCAGTTCAATATCGAAAAAAATTACAGCGAAAAAAAAGTCTCTTATCCACCCGCCACCTCTGATCCCCAACAATAACAACAAAGTAAAATCATTCATAAATCTCCAGCTTTTCCTGCATGTAAAAGGTATTACATAAACACAATTTAATTATCAGGATGAATTAGTGCAATAACCCTTTCCAGTGATTTTTGACAAATTTTGTTGGACTGTATTGTAAACATTACTGTAAAGCATAACAGTTATTAATTTAAATTTGTGTCCAGAAATTCATAATTATCTGTACTAAGACGCAAAAAATGTGCCTCTGACGAGTTTTCTTTTATTGTTTCAGAAGATCTTGTTATTTGTCAGCGAAGCACTCATGTCTCACATAAATGTGTGTTACAGGCAGGCGTGGGAGTCCTGGGTGGATGGTGGGAGTGGAGACAGTGAGTGTGACCTGGTGTTACGGGTACCATGTGACCTGGTGACTATCTGTGATGTGGCTCTCATTGTGAAGGAGAAGCTGCTGCCTAACACCTGTCAGGCGTGTGAGTACAGCCAGGTGTTGAAGCTGCTGGGGTCGCTGCGAGTGATGTGGTTACTTGATGGTATGGAGGACGCAGGACCCGAGGCATTGCGTCTGCTACGTGAAATTATCTCTAGTTTCAGTGACATGCATGTAATCCTCGTTACATGCCAGCCCAAGTATGCTCAGGAATTTATCAATGTGACTGAGGATGGGGCTGCAAGTGAAATACAGCTGGATGGACTTAGCATTGAAGGAGCACAAACCTTGGCCAAACATATGCTAAAAGATGAAGAGTACCCAAAATTTACAAATGATGTAGCAAATCTAGGAAATGAAGTGATTAACGAACTCCGCAATCCACTGAAGTTAAAGTTGGCTGTTAAACTATGGCAGGAAGGAATTCTGAGTATTGAGCCAGGAGTATCATTACCACATCTTTATGCAGTAGTGGAAGCAGTTCTGATAGGAAAAGTAGCAGAGAGACTGTCCAAAAAATGGCCTATTTCCATTAATGAAGCAAAACCCAGGGTTCATACTTGGCTTAAGGAACTCTATAAAGTGGCTTTTGAGATGACAACCCAAAATAGATTTATTGTACTTGACAAATCTGCAACAGAATCACTGGATGAAAAGTTGCAATTGCTATTACCTTCATATACAGATTGCTTTTCAACTTTTCTAACTTGCTTGCCAAACATGTCCTCGTCGGAAGGCTGTTACAGATTCATCCACTTGACCCAACAGCGATACCTTGCAGCTCAACATCTCTGTCAGCTGCTGTTGTCAGATCCAAATCCAGCCGAAGCTTTCACACAAGCATTGCAACTTGATCACGCTGGTGCAAATAAACTCTGTCAACTTTATGATATTGCCCTGCAGGTTCTCTCTAGTTTGACGGTTCAGAATAAGTTGAATGAAAATACTGAGGAAATCTTGATAAACACTCTTGCACAACATGAGAAAACTGACTGGTTAGAGGTGGTGCAATGTTCCGGTCATTCAGAGAATGTGGCCAAGCGAGCCAGCCAACACATACCTGACATTTGGACTGTCACTGACAACTACCTACATGCTGCTACTCTCATACTCAAACACACAAGACTCTCAAACCTAAATAATCTCATCATATCTATCCGTGGCATCCCAAGTACTCTGTGCTATTTGATGCCATTCCTTGAACAAGTTGCCATTTCTAAGGTACAAGTTACCTTACATTTTTTATGGTGTAGGAATGTAAACGGACACAAGAATTACTGTGATGAGTACTTGAAGGTATTATGTAATCCGGTAGCTACCTGTGTGGTAATTGAGTTTTTCGGTTCTCTCACAGCTGATGGTTGCCTCATCTTGTCAAAGGAAGGAAGCATTCAGAGACTGGAGATCAATATACCGAATATGAAGACGTTACAAGCAGCACTGTTTGTCACTAGAAGTGTTCCGAATCTACAGGTTTTACATATGAATCTAATCACAGTTGATATAAACACTTCTCTGAGACTTCATGCAAGGAAAGGTGTTATCATAGATTTAAATCTGCCTTATGCTACTGATGCTCGCATGTCACGTTTGACAAGATTTATTCGGAATATGAGTCAAGAGTATAGAACTATAACATTGTATCATGTCTCGGCAAAAGGTGCATTACAGTTAGTAAAGAAACTAACATACAATGGAAATACTGTAAGTAATCTATCAAGAGTGGTAGACCTAACATTACAAAAGTTTGGTCAAATTAGAAATTTTTGTATTCCTTATGGAAGTATACCAACAAATTTATCTGATTCAGCATTTAAAAGTTTATGGAAGTGTTATCCTCTGAGTGTGACAATTGAAATGGCAACACCTGCACAAAATACTGCCAATGAACGTACTTAAGCCTCTCAGTAATCAGGGACGTATTTATACTTTTTATTATGGTTATTATTGACAATTCTATTAAGTTTAGCAAGGAATTTTGGGCGTCAAAGGTTTAGTTGAGTTAATGTATTACCCCTCTGATACCTAGAATGCCTTCCAAAGCAAAGTCAGATCGTCTAGTGATAGCCAAAATAAAAATTTAATACGCGTCGTCGTAAACTTCAAGGGGTTAAGGGGGGTCACCGGCTTGTTTCATCTTTCTCTCCTTTTCTCTCTTTCCCTGGCTTGTATCCATTCGGCCCCATTCAGCCAACTGTTTTAAGACGTTTATCCCCATCTAGGTGTCGATTTCTTCCTGGCGAGCGATAGCGAGCCAGCATTGTATGGAGAAATCCGGCTTCGCCGGAGAAATATTTCTATCGAAAAATTTACAAATTTAGCTTGCTGTAAAAAAATAAATATATATATATATATATATATATATATATATATATATATATATATATATATATATATATATATATATATACAATATATGCTGGTTCGCTACTGATCGCCAGGAAAATATTGACACCGGGATGGGGGTAAACGTCTTAAAACAGAAGGCTGAATGGGGCCGAATATATACAAGCCAAAGTGAGAGGGAGAGAAAGAGAAAGAAAAGCGAAGCGGGGCCCCCTTAACGAAAGTTCCTCAACTGATGACTCTCCCTGATAATCTCTCTATATGCTAGCCAAAGTTCAATATCCCCCGCATCGATCTAAAAGTCGACTTACCATAACATAACGTAGGCTAAACAACATGACATTAAGGGAGCCCACGTCGCTTTTTTTCTCTTTATCTCCCTCTCTCTTTGGCTTGTATCCATTTGGCCCCATTCATCCTACTGTTTTAAGACGTTTACCCCCATCCAAGTGTCAATATTTTCCTGGCGAGCGGTAGCGAGCCAGCACATATACTGTATATATCTTTGTTTAGACAGCAAGCTAAATTTGTACATTTTTCGATAACAAAATTTCTCCGGCGAAGCCGGATTTCTCCATACAATGCTGGCTCGCTATCGCTCGCCAGGAAAAAATCGACACCTGGATGGAGATAAACGTCTTAAAACAGTTGGCTGAATGGGGCCGAATGGATATAAGCCAGGCAAAGAGAGAAAAGCAGAGAAAGAGAAGAAAAAGCCGGTGACCCCCCTTAATATAGGAAAAGTGAGACAAGCCATCATGTTTACCCTGGGATACTGCTGAGCCACAGATATAATACACCACAGGTCCTCATTAACGTCCGAGTGACATGGAACACCAAGGAAGAGAGCTTGTTCAGTACACCCCATGGGCTTTGTCACTGAAGGCTAGTTAAGGGGAGACTGGCTGTTTGTTTGGTCTATTAATTAATTTATTCATATATTTTTTTAGTTTCCTCCCTAGACATCCATCAAGCTTAGAAAAACACCCCCTAGACCCCCTTTTAAGATAAATTTGTACATTTTTCGGTAGAGAAATATACCGGTCGAAGGCCGATTCCTCTTAAAGTTGCAGGCTCACTTTCGCTCGGCAGGAAATAATCGACACCTAAATGGCACAAAAGGTCTTAAAATTGACAACGAAATAGGGTGAAAGGTGCTAAAATCGCCAAACTAATGGGCCGAACGTCTTATAATATCAAAAATGTGGGGCTAAACATTAGGGAGAAGGGGGTCCAGAAAAACGGTCTGCCTCCCCTTAAGACTTCACGCCACCCCCATGTTTACAATGGCGACATCTGGATTCGAAGGCTTAGGTGACCTGGACGGTACCTTTCCCTAAAGCTCGGTTCACACATGCACGAATTAACGTCCCGTCCGGCCACGACCAAAAAAATAGGCAGGACGGCATCAATCTGGAGGACCCATGGCCCGTCCGTCCCTGTCCCCACTTGCTCGGTTCACACATGCACGAATTAACGTCCCGTCCGTCCCTGACCCCTTAATTCGCCTGCAAACGAGCAAGGACGCCGGCAAAATCGCCTATGGTCGGTACACGGACATGCGGTCCTTCCAACGGTTTTTGCCGTCATTCTCATCCTGTTCGTCGGCGTCTAGACGCCGCCAGTTGACGTCTAGACGCCGCCAGTCGACGTCTAGACGCAGTCTGTCGGCGTCTAGACGTCGACTGCTCCTGTGGGTGTCCCGGCCTGATACGTTTTGTGGCAGTTGCCCCGGCCCACGCTGACCATTTTATGCATGCACAAAATGGTCGCCGCCTCCCGCCCCCCCTCCCGTGTACTGGCGACACCACACGTCCCTGTACCGACCATAGGCGATTTTGCCGGCGTCCTTGCCCATTTGCAGGCGAATTAAGAGGTCGGGGCCGGACGGGATGTTAATTCGTGTATGTGTGAACCGAGCTTTACCAAACCCACTGGATTCCAAGTATGGAGCGCAACTTAGGGATTTTCTTTCCTGGAGTTTGAGGCATATAGTTTTGCAGTCCAGTGATACCTATATCTCTTGTATTCTGGCTAACAGTGCACGATTTTATTAAACTCATGAGGATATGTGATGCTAGTTCTCAATATATTCGGGGTATCCTTAGGTGCTTTTATGCAGTTTAGGAAGGACCTCTAGGAATCAAAGGGATTAAGACTACCTCAATTGACCACTTGCGAGTTTCAGGTTGTAAACATCGATATAAAAAATGCAATAATAATGATGTAGGGTTTTTATGAATAGAAAGTATTAATTAACTTGGTTTTATGAACTCATATACGTACTAGGACCATATTTTAGTTGTTAATTCTGCTAAATATCGTTGTCTATTCCTCTAATATCCTTGTAGCCTGAAACTCTTAAGTGGTCAATTAACCTTCCAACTCCCCCAATTCCATCCTAAGATAAATAAAATAACTTAATGATAGAAAATTAGCATTAATAATAGCGTCCTCGAATACTGAAAGGGTTAAGCTCCAGAAATACCACTAGTAGTCAAAGGATTAAAGAGGGAATTTGTATATTATTATTATTATTATTATTATTATTATTATTATTATTATTGTTAATATTTTTTGCCTCCCAAGACCTCCATCAAACTTATAAAAGTACCCCCAAGACCCCCCATTTCAGAGAAATGTAGTGCATTTGTCGGAAGAAAAAATATCTTGTAAACTGTAGGCTTGATGTCGCTCGCCAGGAATATATCGCCACGTAAATGGCACGAAAGGTCATAAAATTTACAAAGTAATGAGGTGAAAGCTCTTACAAAATCCAAACTAATGGGCCGAATGTCTGAAATTTGGCAAACCTAATGGGGCTAAACATGAGGGAGAAAGTGGTCCATCAAAAAAAAATAACCCTTTCACGATACCAGGACGTTTTATCAATTTATTCAGGCTACCATTTGACGATTTTACTCAGCTTTAGAAGGCTCTCTGGCAATCCAAGTGGTTATGTCCACCTCAATATTAACCCTCTGACTTCCACAATTTCTGCTTAAGAGAGCTCAGACGGTATTGTGCAGCATAATTTACTGGTTCGGCTCAATGGTTTAAGGAAGGGGTTTAGTTTGCTCTCTAAACCTCTATCAAACTTGAAAAAAACACCCACGATATAAATTTGTACATTTTTCGATAGAAAAGTGTCCTGGCCGAAGGCCGATTCCTCTTCAAATACAGGCTCGCTATCCCTCGCCAGGAAAAAATCGACACCTAAATGGCACGAAAGGTCTTAATATTGGCAAAGGAATGGGGCAAAAGGTCTGAAAAACGCCAACTGATGAGGCGAATGTCTTTACATCTCATAACTAATAGGGCTAAACATGAGGGAGGAGGAGGAGGATTCGAAAAACCAACTGCCTCCCCTTAATCTGAATAAAATCGCCTAATGAGAGCCAGAATAGAAAGGAAAGAAACGCGTCCTTGTCTACTGAAAGGGTTAACCACTTTTGTACCGGCGACGTCTTTTTCATTTTATTCTTGTTATATTTAGTCTATTTTGTGCAGTTTAAGAAGGATCTGTGGTTGTAAAATGGGTTAAGAGAGTTAGTTCGAAGCCTGTTAATTGCTGGAGGACTATTTTAAATTGAATACAATCGTCTAATAGTAGCCAAAATAAAGGTGAAAGTACGGCACCGGTAATAAAGGGGTTAAAAAGGGCCTCTAGCAATTAACAGGCTTCGAACTATCGCATTAATTACCCCTTTTTAACTACCACATATATCCTTCTTTAACGGCATAACAAATCGTCTAAATATAGCTAGAATAAACTTAAATAGACGCCGCCAGTACAGAAGGGGTTAAACATTACAAAAGACCCCCCACATGAGTCAGAGCAACAATCTTATCTTATCTCATAGGTAAAACAAACACACACCCACATGTTATTTTCCCTTATTGCTATCATAGAACCTTGCTTATCACGATTCAAAGCAAATATATCTTAAGGGGAGATGTTTTTGTTTTTGATTTTGTTTTTCCTTTCTCCCTCGTGCTAAGTCCTATTTGTTTTGAGATTATATGACGTACGGTCCATTAGTTTGGCGATTTTAACACCTTTCGCCCTATTTCATTGTCAATTTTAAAACTTTTCGTGCCATTTAGGTGTCGATTTTTTCTTGGGGAGCGATAGCGAGCAAGGCATTTTAATAGGAAGGCCAGGAAATTTTTCTACCAAAAAACCGTACAAATTTATCTTGAAGGGGGGTCTAGTGGGTGTTTTCTAAGCTTGATGAAGGTCTAGCGAGGAAACTAAGAAGTAAAGGAATAACTGAATTAATAGACCAAAAAAACGGCCCATCTCGCCTAATACAATCTTATACCTGTAGGTACCCTAATATCCAACCTACAACTGTATTTTACTGTATATTATAGAAAATATACCTGTAGGTACCCTAATATCCAACCTACAACTGTATTTTACTGTATATTATAGAAAATATACCTGTAGGTACCCTAATATCCAACCTACAACTGTATTTTACTGTATATTATAGAAAATATACCTGTAGGTACCCTAATATCCAACCTACAACTGTATTTTACTGTATATTATAGAAAATATACCTGTAGGTACCCTAATATCCAACCTACAACTGTATTTTACTGTATATTATAGAAAATATTAAATTGCCTCATATCTAACCCAGAACCTTACCACTAACGGGTCAAAGTTATTATACCTTGCTTGACCTTGCCTATGAGTCAAAGTTATTATATTTTGCTTGACCTTACCTATAACGGGTCAAAGTTATTATACCTTGCTTGACCTTATAACGGGTCAAAGTTATTATACCTTGCTTGACCATATAATGGGTCAAAGTTATCATATCTTGCTTGACCTTACCTATAACGGGTCAAAGTTATTATATCTTGCTTGACCTTACCTATAACGGGTCAAAGTTATTATACCTTGCTTGACCTTATAACGGGTCAAAGTTATTATACCTTGCTTGACCATATAATGGGTCAAAGTTATCATATCTTGCTTGACCTTACCTATAACGGGTCAAAGTTATTATACCTTGCTTGACCTTATAACAGGTCAAAGATATCATATCTTGCTTGACCTTACCTATAATGGGTCAAAGTTATACCTTGCTTGACCTTATAACGGGTCAAAGTAATCATATCTTGCTTGACCTTACCTATAACGGGTCAAAGTTGTTATACCTTGCTTGACCTTATAACGAGTCAAAGTTATCATATCTTGCTTGACCTTACCTATAACGGTTCAAAGTTATTATACCTTGCTTGACCTTATAATGGGTCAAAGTTATCATATCTTGCTTGACCTTATAATGGGTCAAAGTTATCATATCTTGCTTGACCTTACCTATAACGGGTCAAAGTTATTATACCTTGCTTGACCTTATAACGGGTCAAATTTATCATATCTTGCTTGACCTTACCTATAATGGGTCAAAGTTATTATACCTTGCTTGACCTTGCCTATCAGTCAAAGTTATTTTATCTTGCTTGACCTTACCTATAATGGGTCAAAGTTATTATACCTTGCTTGACCTTATAACGGGTCAAAGTTATCATATCTTGCTTGACCTTACCTATAATGGGTCAAAGTTATTATACCTTGCTTGACCTTATAACGGGTCAAAGTTATCATATCTTGCTTGACCTTACCTATAACGGTTCAAAGTTATTATACCTTGCTTGACCTTATAACGGGTCAAAGTTATCATATCTTGCTTGACCTTACGTATAACGGGTCAAAGTTATTATACCTTGCTTGACCTTGCCTATAACGGGTCAAAGTTATTATATCTTGCTTGACCTTACCTATAACGAGTCAAAGTTATTATACCTTGCTTGACCTTATAACGGGTCAAAGTTATCATATCTTGCTTGACCTTACCTATAACAGGTCAAAGTTGTTATACCTTGCTTGACCTTATAACGAGTCAAAGTTATTATATCTTGCTTGACCTTACCTATAACGGGTCAAAGTTATCATATCTTGCTTGACCTTACCTATAACGGGTCAAAGTTATTATACCTTGCTTGACCTTACCTATAACGGGTCAAAGTTATTATATCTTGCTTGACCTTATAACGGGTCAAAGTTATCATATCTTGCTTGACCTTACCTATAACGGGTCAAAGTTATTATACCTTGCTTGACCTTATAACGGGTCAAAGTTATCATATCTTGCTTGACCTTACCTATAACGGGTCAAAGTTGTTATACCTTGCTTGACCTTATAACGAGTCAAAGTTTTATCTTGCTTGACCTTACCTACTGTATAATGGGTCAAAGTTACCATATCTTGCTTGACCTTATAACGGGTCAAAGTTATTATATCTTGCTTGACTTTGCCTATAACAGGTCAAAGTTATTATATCTTGCTTGACCTTATAATGGGTCAAAGTTATATCTTGTTTGACCTTACCTATAGCGCATCACAGTTATTATATATGGCTTGGCCTTGCCTATAATGGGTCAAAGTTATTATGCCTTGCTTGACCTTATAACGGGTCAAAGTTATTACATTTTGTTTGACCTTACCTTAATGGGTCAAAGTTATTATATATTGCTTGATTTACCTATAACGGGTCAAAGTTATTAAACCTTGCTTAACTTTATAACAGATCAAAGTTATTATCTTGCTTGACCTTATAAAGGGTCAAAGGTATTATACCTTGCTTGACCTTATAACAGGTCAAAATTATTATATCTTGCTTGACCTTACCTATAATTCGCCAGTGTAGCAGATTTATTCCTCCAACAAGTGTCGATAAATTCCTGACCACAACTGCACAGAACATTGGTTGAGGACGAATTCCTGACCACAACTGCACAGAACATTGGTTGAGGACGAATTCCTGACCACAACTGCACAGAACATTGGTTGAGGACGAATTTAGGTAGACATAAGAAGTGATACAAGGTCTAGGAATGGTTCATAGGCTAGGGATGAGTTTCATTAAGGGGAGATGGGTTATTTTTTGTTTTGGTCTATTAATTTACATATTCATTTATTTTTTTGATTTTCCTCGCTAGACCTCCATCAAGCTTAAAAAAAAAAAACAAAAAAAAACACACACCCTAGACTCCCCCTTAACATTAATGTGTACATTTTTCGGTAGAACAATTTCCCGGCCGCAGGCCGGTTCCTCTTAAAATTACAGGCTCGCTATCGCTCGCCAGGATAAAATCGATACCTAATAGGTAAGAAAGGTCATATAACTGACAACGAAATGGGGTGAAAGGTGTTATAATATTAAACAAATGGCGCTAAACATGAGGGAGAAGGGCGTGCCAGAAAAACTACCTATCTCCCTTTAACATAATGTTTATATGCGATAGTTTTCTGACAGATTCTAATGGTGATCTGCAACATCATTAGTACTGGTGAAGTGTTCTTTACTTTTGCAAGTAATAGCTTAGTATGCCTATGTTTTAAAAATTAAATTATTAAATATTATGATTATATTCAAACATGCAGAGCTCGATCGATACACACTTACGATTTTTGTTTCGAATACACTATGACTCATATTTATACAGTATATTTTTTCATACACTCGACAAACATGTTTTTCACCATGCTAATTCAATGTATGTTATTGTAAATTAAACAGGTTTCATTCTAATACAACATATTCAAGCAGGTCCAATTTGCCAAATTCATCCAAAATGTATTCCCTGAAGTCCCAAAGAGTAAAACCATATTTGTGTTTGCATTCATGTATTCAAATATACTGAATTACCGCTGGTGGAGCTCTTTAACCAGTTGAGCCCCATCTGAAAAATAACTTAATGTAACACCCAGTACCACGCATTATTCATATTTGTTCTTGTCTTTTTAATATTAACCAAAATATGGTGACCCAAAATGGTCTCTGTGGGCTGCCAACTTTGGTCCACATCCTAAGCTACCATGTTTACACATTCGAGACCCTTAACAGCCCTTTTGGAGGCCTAAAATTATTATAATAGGGTGAAAGAAAATAGCCGACATCCAATGGATATCGCTTGGACTGTACGTTGCATAAGTAGGTATCGGCCAATGGGCGTCGCCGGGGCTGGATAGGTTAATTGTATATGAATATGTTCATATCATAAACTGACTTCTTATCCTGATATTCTCTTTGAGGTAAAGGGTCCAATTCAGACGTTAGTTTTTCCTTATTTGTATAATCTCCATTGGGATCATTCGTCCTTTATGGTGATGGTATCACAAACAATGTGTTATCTGCTGATAAACTAATATGAGTGTTGAGCTTGTCTGTGTTTACTGATCTATATTTACTTTATGTGGACCAACAGAATCAGTCTATATTACTTATTAACCCTTTAGCATGAAGGGAAGTGTGTGTACAGTAGGCTACATGTATGTGTGACACCGGCAAAAATAGCAAATACCCTGCACATCACTGGAGATGTGAGGTGCAAGGCATTGTAGCAGCTCCTGTCCAGACCCATGTGTGTGTGTGTGTGTTCTTTTGTTCGTTTACTTTTCTTTCGCTAAATATCTCAAGAATGGATTTCAACGAGATTTGGTCAGCACTTTCAATTGGTACCGGGATATATACCATAAACTTTTAATAAATATTAGAAGACGCTCCCCCCCCCTGCCATACCATCCTAATAATTTCATATAATCGTGCCACGTTTCATTAGCTTGGTGCAGGTGTAACTGCTAATTACAAAGGCTTCTTGTTATCCTATTTGACAAACCCATACAGTAGCAATTTAGAATGATTCCAGTTTTCAAAGGTATTATGGCATACCAAGATAATATTAAGTAAAATTCCTCCGAGTGGCACCAGCACACTGATCGTACCCTCTCCTCCCCTCCCCACCTCGCTCACTAACCCTCAAATTTAAATGACCGAATACCAAACACTGACTTGGAAAAATACATATGGTTATAGAACATTTCCTACTTAGAATTACATAATCTTTCATTACTGGAAGTATTTGACAAAACTTGCAGGACACCCTATATACCGTATATATTTATTTATATATATATATATATATATATATATATATATATATATATATATATATATATATATATATATATATATATAATATATATATATATATATACTGTATATATATATATACTGTATATATATATATATATATATATATATATATATATATATATATATATATATATAATATATTTCTTAAATACATACGAGGTTGAAAGAAATGGCAATTTCTGCGTTGGAAATTTTATTATTCAAAGTTTCCAGGTCTCTGATGAGTTTTCGCTGGGTGGCAGGAAGTAGATGAAGGAGATGAGCAAAATTCATGGTGGTACAGGGTTACATTAAGTACATGATGATACAGGATATACGACGCGTTTCACTGGACAACCAGCATTATCAAGTAAGGAAGGAATGATATAAAAGGTAAACAGGAAGGGTATATAGAGGGTGGAGGATCAGAGGAGGCGGAAAACAGGGGGCAAAAGTCTGCTATTGGTGGAAGGGAAAACTAGGAGAGAAAAAGGGGGTAACCGCTTCACGCATGCGCACTGGATGCGGGATGGTGGTCGATAGGTGGGGTCGAAGCTGATTGGCTGCGTGTCGAGGGGCGTGGCCTAAGTTGTGTGGCGCCTGCAGAAGACGAAGCTGAAGGAGGTAGCGCGGGGGGCTGCGTCAAGGGCACCGGGGGGCGAGGAGGGGTGTTAGGTCCTGTAGGGTAGTGGCTTTTGGCAGAAGGAAGGATCTGAAGGTCCAGAGTTTGGTTGTTGATGTTGGGATGTAAGGCTTGGATATATAAAGCTTCGAGAATAGGTAATCTCCTAGGGTCACTTTCTTTATCGAGTATGGTGGTGTGTTTCTCTAACTCGTTGCGTGTGAGGTGAGGGTGGTTAGGGGTGAGATAGTGGTCTTTGATGGCTCCAGCCTGAAGGTGAAGAGTTAACCGACGTGAAAGACGAGTCTGCGTCATACCAATATAGGAATGAGGTCCACAGTCCTCATAATTACAGGTATGTTGGTAAATGACGTGATCGTCGGTCATCGGGCTCTTTATCTTGGTGGAGGCTGGTTTGTTGCGGAGAACGAGGTTGGAGGTCTTGGGGGATTTGTAATAAATTATTAATTTGATTTTGTTTTCCGGGTTGGTTGGGTGGACATGCTTGGAGATTATTTCTTTTAAGACGGCCTCGTCATTTTTGTGTTCAGAGGACATGTAATTGCGGTAGAAGATCTTAATTTCATTGGGGGGGTCAATGTTGGGAGGGCTTTGGGTGTACCATTTTTCAAGATGGTGGTTGATGGTGCTGGAGATGTCGGAGTTGGAGTATCCGTTATTTACTAAAACTTGGGATAGTCTTTCTAGTTCCTGGTGGGTGTCGGCCCAGGTAGAGCAGTGCGTGAGGGCTCTCCTAACATAGGCGGAGATGGAGGATAGAAGATAACGGCGGGGGCATTCACTATCACCGTTGAGGCATTGTCCTGTGTTAGTTGGTTTAATGTAGACGGTGGTTTTGAACCCAAGGTCGTTCAGAGCTACGAGGATGTCGAGGAAGGGGAGTTGTCCATTGTTAGATTTTTCAAAGGTGAAGTTAAGTCCGGAGGAGGTCATGAAGCGACGCTGGAGTTCCTGTAGTTCGTGGAGGTCCTTGATTTGCACGAAGATGTCATCCACGTATCTACAGTAGACGGCGGGTCGTTGGGCAGCCAGGAGCTCTTCCTCGATGGTACCCATGAAAAAGTTCGCAAAAAGAACTCCTAGGGGGTTGCCCATCGCCACACCGTCTATCTGCTTGTACATGTTGCCCCGGGGGCAAAGGAAGGGGGCCTCCTTGGTACATAGCTCCAGTAGTGTTTTCAGGGCCTTCTCCGGGATGTCCAGTGTAGGAGTATCAGGGCAATGATAAATTCGACGTAGAATCATGTCAATGGTCCTATCCACTGGCACGTTGGTGAACAGGCTTTCTACGTCGAGAGAGGCGATTGTGTGAGGTTGTTGTTACGGGGGGCGTCTCGTAAAATTTCCAAGAAATCGTGGGCTGAGTTAAGGTTGAATTGGCTGGGCACGTAGGGGGTGAGGAGGTTGTTCAGGGCCTTGGCGATCTGGTAGGTGGCAGTGGGGATCTGGGAGATGATGGGGCGGAGGGGGTTCCCAGGTTTGTGTGTTTTGATGGTTCCGTACGCATAACCAGGGGTGTATTCTCCGACGAGTTTTTTAAGGTGGATCCCTCCTTGTTTGGCGTTGATGGCGGTGATGGTGGTGTTGGCAATACGTTTGATTTCGTCGGTTGGGTTGCGGGTGATCTTTTTAAATTTAGTGTTGTCACTTAAGATGACGTCCATTTTTCTAAGATATTCCTCCTTGTCATGGATCACGAGGCAGGAGGCTTTATCCGCACGACGGATGATGATGTTGGGGTTGTCTCTTAATAGTTTGGCAGCTTGGAAGTGTTGTTTGTTGAGTATTTTGCTATGGTGAGTTCCTCTGGTTTTTGCGGCTTCAGCGAGGAGAGTAGGTTGTAGGGCGGGAGTAGTGGTGACCTTGCCATCCTTCTTGAGTCGTAGGATGTCGTCCAGGAGGATTTCCGTTTCTAGGCGTTTCCGGTGGGGGCCAGGTTTGGAGCTGTAGTGGCAGTTGAGGCCTTTGTTGAGGAGGTCTTCTTGGTCCAGGGTCAGAATGGTGTTAGTAAGGTTTATATATCCTTTTGTTGGTTTGGGTAGTTTTAAGTTTCCGCCATAAAGACGGGCAAGCTTTTTTATGGTTGTGTTTTCGGCTTGTCTTCTGTGTTGTTCAAGGAGTTGTTCGAGGGCTGTGTTGATTTCGGCTTTGAGGTGGTCTGGAGGGGTTTCGTCTTCCCAAATCCGTAGAAGAGCATCTCGTTCTTTACGAAGGTTGTTGGCGAGCTCACGTTTTTCAATTATTTGGTCCTTCACCAGTTCTTCACGAAACTGGAGGGTGCTGGTGCGATGTCTGGCATTCTCGTGAAGTTTTATGTTGGTAAAGCCAGGTAATAAATTTTCTTTAATACATACGAGGTTGAAAGAAATGGCAATTTCTGCAATTTCTGCAATTTCTGCAATTTCTGCAATTTCTGCAACAAACAACACTTCCAAGCTGCCAAACTATTAAGAGACAACCCCAACATCATCATCCGTCGTGCGGATAAAGCCTCCTGCCTCGTGATCCATGACAAGGAGGAATATCTTAGAAAAATGGACGTCATCTTAAGTGACAACACTAAATTTAAAAAGATCACCCGCAACCCAACCGACGAAATCAAACGTATTGCCAACACCACCATCACCGCCATCAACGCCAAACAAGGAGGGATCCACCTTAAAAAACTCGTCGGAGAATACACCCCTGGTTATGCGTACGGAACCATCAAAACACACAAACCTGGGAACCCCCTCCGCCCCATCATCTCCCAGATCCCCACTGCCACCTACCAGATCGCCAAGGCCCTGAACAACCTCCTCACCCCCTACGTGCCCAGCCAATTCAACCTTAACTCAGCCCACGATTTCTTGGAAATTTTACGAGACGCCCCCCGTAACAACAACCACACAATCGCCTCTCTCGACGTAGAAAGCCTGTTCACCAACGTGCCAGTGGATAGGACCATTGACATGATTCTACGTCGAATTTATCATTGCCCTGATACTCCTACACTGGACATCCCGGAGAAGGCCCTGAAAACACTACTGGAGCTATGTACCAAGGAGGCCCCCTTCCTTTGCCCCCGGGGCAACATGTACAAGCAGATAGACGGTGTGGCGATGGGCAGCCCCCTAGGAGTTCTTTTGCGAACTTTTTCATGGGTACCATCGAGGAAGAGCTCCTGGCTGCCCAACGACCCGCCGTCTACTGTAGATACGTGGATGACATCTTCGTGCAAATCAAGGACCTCCACGAACTACAGGAACTCCAGCGTCGCTTCATGACCTCCTCCGGACTTAACTTCACCTTTGAAAAATCTAACAATGGACAACTCCCCTTCCTCGACATCCTCGTAGCTCTGAACGACCTTGGGTTCAAAACCACCGTCTACATTAAACCAACTAACACAGGACAATGCCTCAACGGTGATAGTGAATGCCCCCGCCGTTATCTTCTATCCTCCATCTCCGCCTATGTTAGGAGAGCCCTCACGCACTGCTCTACCTGGGCCGACACCCACCAGGAACTAGAAAGACTATCCCAAGTTTTAGTAAATAACGGATACTCCAACTCCGACATCTCCAGCACCATCAACCACCATCTTGAAAAATGGTACACCCAAAGCCCTCCCAACATTGACCCCCCCAATGAAATTAAGATCTTCTACCGCAATTACATGTCCTCTGAACACAAAAATGACGAGGCCGTCTTAAAAGAAATAATCTCCAAGCATGTCCACCCAACCAACCCGGAAAACAAAATCAAATTAATAATTTATTACAAATCCCCCAAGACCTCCAACCTCGTTCTCCGCAACAAACCAGCCTCCACCAAGATAAAGAGCCCGATGACCGACGATCACGTCATTTACCAACATACCTGTAATTATGAGGACTGTGGACCTCATTCCTATATTGGTATGACGCAGACTCGTCTTTCACGTCGGTTAACTCTTCACCTTCAGGCTGGAGCCATCAAAGACCACTATCTCACCCCTAACCACCCTCACCTCACACGCAACGAGTTAGAGAAACACACCACCATACTCGATAAAGAAAGTGACCCTAGGAGATTACCTATTCTCGAAGCTTTATATATCCAAGCCTTACATCCCAACATCAACAACCAAACTCTGGACCTTCAGATCCTTCCTTCTGCCAAAAGGCACTACCCTACAGGACCTAACACCCCTCCTCGCCCCCCGGTGCCCTTGACGCAGCCCCCCGCGCTACCTCCTTCAGCTTCGTCTTCTGCAGGCGCCACACAACTTAGGCCACGCCCCTCGACACGCAGCCAATCAGCTTCGACCCCACCTATCGACCACCATCCCGCATCCAGTGCGCATGCGTGAAGCGGTTACCCCCTTTTTCTCTCCTAGTTTTCCCTTCCACCAATAGCAGACTTTTGCCCCCTGTTTTCCGCCTCCTCTGATCCTCCACCCTCTATATATACCCTTCCTGTTTACCTTTTATATCATTCCTTCCTTACTTGATAATGCTGGTTGTCCAGTGAAACGCGTCGTATATCCTGTATCATCATGTACTTTAATGTAACCCTGTACCACCATGAATTTTGCTCATCTCCTTCATCTACTTCCTGCCACCCAGCGAAAACTCATCAGAGACCTGGAAACTTTGAATAATAAAATTTCCAACGCAGAAATTGCCATTTCTTTCAACCTCGTATGTATTAAAGAAAATTTATTACCTGGCTTTACCAACATATATATATATATATATATATATATATATATATATATATATATATATATATATAAAAGATCTGATGGAGAGATATGTATTCTCATTTTTGAAGATGGTATCTGTGATCCTGTATCGTATATTACAATAAGAAATACATTTATAGACAAATAACTGGTGTTTTATTCATTACTTCTAGCTTGTGTGTACAATTAGTTATTAACGAATATTTCAAGATTCTTAATTTAAATGAAAATAATACAAATATCGATTGCATTCACAAATTTGTATGTGGTTTGAGTTAACTTGTATTTATTAACCTACGCGCCGGTGGAATATATGAATGGAATTTTTATGAAACTTGGCCAGTACCTTAACCCCTAAGTGTCGGGGCGCAACATAAGTCGAGTTAAATAAATCTGGACTATGTGGCGGCGCGCGACATAGGTCGTGTGGCAATTTCAGCACGTAATGTTGCTGAGAGAGAGAGACAAGTGGTGGCAGGAGAGTAGCGAGCGTATGACTGCTCCAGACCACCGCGGCGAACCTACTGACACGAATCCCACCTCCTCCCTCCCTCTCTCACTCGCTATATACGGAATTGTATGGGTAAGTGCCGAATTACATGCTTTTTGCACTCGCGTTGCGCGGTTGTTGCAAGAAAACTAGCCATCATAAAAGGATCGTTATGGTGTCATTCGAAAGCTCTGTTTATGCCCTTTCAGGGATAGATACTTGTTTTACGTTCTGGGACTTATTTAGGCATGAAAATGATCACGTAAACAGCCCTATTTTGGCTAAAAACACCCCGCTGGGCGGTACATATAAATAAACCGCCTAGCCCGCTAAATAAGGGTTAAGCTAATACCTGAACGGACCCCATTACCTTTTGGTGCACTCTCGGCTCGCTCTCTCTCTCTCTCTCTCCATCCCCCCCCCCCCCCCGCCCACCTTGCCCATCAAAAGTTTCTACTCTTCAAGGGATTATTTTATTTATCCCTTCCCCCTCATCTATCTATCTATCTATTGCCGGACGCCTTACTACCCTTACGAGGGTGGCCATACACAGAATGCCCCCAAACGGACCTATTCCCTGTGAGAGGGACAACCCGAGCCAGTTTAGTGAAGGACTTACAGGATTGACCACTCAATTTAGGATCGGTCCGACTCCGAGGCCCTCTGTGTATCTTGTTAGCACTATTTTTCTACAGTGGTGTTCGGCTAATCCATCCACTAACCTACCTTACCCTTAGGTAAGCAGTACGGATTTGTATCAGGCTTACTCCCCTAGACAGGTTGCCAACCAAGGCTGACGAGTCCCATCCACCCGGATTTGTATAAGGTTGTCTCCCCTAGATGAGTTGCCGACCAAGGCTAACGAGTCCCATCCACCCAGTACTCATACTTAGCCCCAATATTTTTTAGATTTTAAGACATTCACCCCCATTAGTTTAGCGATTTTAAGATCTGTCATGCCTTTAAGGTGTCGATATTTTCCTGGCGATCAATACTGAGCCTGGAATTTAGGAGGAATCGGCTAAAAGACACATATTTTTCACAGAGCCCCCGGGGGGTCTAGGGGGGAAACTAAAAGAAAAATTATAAATATATAATAAACAAAAAGTCCCCTTAAATATCTTGTAGTGTAATACAATAAATGACGGCTCATGCTGGAATGTATGTTCATCTGATGTTACTCAAATTTGCCTTATAATTAAAATATCCAATTGCATACTTAAACATTTTATCTTGTCCAAATCCTTCAAAATCTTTTTGAGGTAATAAATATGTTGTGTTTATTCATTAATATTGTATATATATATATATATATATATATATATATATATATATATATATATACAGTATATACTGTATATATATGTATATATATATATATATATATATATATATATATATATTTTTTGTTTTCTTCTATATTCCAACTTACTTCCTCTCGGGCATAGGCTGAGAGCCTTAACATTCACCGCTTTACAATGAACAGTGAAGCCCGTGAGGTCTTGTTCCAGTCTAGGGAGTGAGACATGTGAAGCACGTAGAGTACAACGAGCACCTGCCATCTTGCCTTCACATGAGGCACGGTGCTCACTCATGGCCCGAAACGACCCCCTCTCTGAAGCCACCTCGTTCCCATGCTTCACTGTCTCACCCCCTACACTCGGACTCTCACACTTACACACACACAACGCCACCTGTTGAGCAGATAACTCACCAGGCATTGCACCCCTATAGCATATTTTGAATATGGGAATATTCATACAGTGCTATTTAATCAGGGAACAATGAGTACAGTATATACAGTATATACAGTATATACTGTATATATATGTATACATGTATACTGTATGTATATATGATGGCTCGCTATCGCTCGCCAGGAAGAAATCGACACCTGGATGGGGATAAACGTCTTAAAACAGTAGGCTGAATGAGTCCGAATGGATACAAGCCAGAGAACGAGAGAAAAGGAGAGAAATAAAGCAGGTGACCCCCCTACACAGTAATTACCAGGTGATCCCAGGTGGACACAGCGGAAGTATATAATTATATAGGACATCACGGAAGGGCTCTATAATAGCTCCATACACACATTACGACATAATGGGAGGTAGTCTTAAGGGGAGATGGTTCGTTTTTCTGGTTCCCCTTCCTCATGTTTGACCCCATTATTGATCATATTTTATGATGTTCGGCCCATTAGCTTGGCGATTTAAAGATCTTTCACCCCCTTTCATTGTGAATATTAAGACTTTTCGTGTCATTTAGGTGTCAAATTTTTCATGGCGAGCGATACCGAACCTGTAATTTGAGAGGAACCGGCCATCGGCCGGGAAATTTTCTATCGAAAAATGTACAAATTTATCTTGAAGGAAGGTCTTGAGGAAGTGTTTTTATAAAACTTGATGAAGGTCTAGGGATGACACTAAAAATATAATATATATATATATATATATATATATATATATATATATATATACACTATATGAGCAAATAATTACGCCCATCCTCCCTTAAACAATTATTTCCCTCCGCAGCGTGACACCGAACGAATATTGAGGGAATGAGTGTTGTTTACAGACATTAGATGGATTAACACTCCCATTTCTAAAGACACGCATTTTTCCAAGTTCTTTCGTCCATTAACGGTGCTGCGAAGGGAAAGAATTGTTTAAGAAGACCATCCATAGACTCTACACACCAGTTTTATACTTTTTTCCTTTTATTCGTCGTTCTGGAATTCATTGTTCTTATAATTATCAAGAGAGTGTTCTTATTCCTGAATAAAGAAGTGGCTGGTTTCCTGATCTTTATTATTTTTCATTAGTATTTATTTCTCATTAGTAGTGCAGCAGATAGGTGGAAGAATTGTGTGTTTCATGATACAAGTGTCAAAATTGGCACACACCATAATAAACACAGTCTAATCAAAATTAGCTATAGGACCATCACAGATTTAGCCTATGTTGGCTTTGGCAGACCCTTTTCAATTAATCTCCATTAGAGTACTGAAACACAGATATTTACCCCAAACTGTACACTGTGGTAGAGACGTCAAACTAGTCTCAAATGACTCATCCGGGCAAGGGAAACAACTTATATTCAGAGAATGTTTGGCTAATGTTGACCGTTTGACTTGTACTGGTCCCTGAAGTTTATTATCATGCCACAAATTGGTAAGAATTGTTGCCAATTGCCACTAATTTGTTGAACTACAGGGACCAGTACAAGTCAAATGAACAACTTTTTGATAAACATTGTCTGAACATTTATTGTTTCCCTTGTTCAGACGAGTCATTTGAGACTAGTTTGACATCTCTACCACAGTATACAGTTTGGGGTAAATATCTGTGTTTCAGTACTCTTATGGAGATTAATTGAAAAGGGGCTGCCAAAGCCAACATAGGCTAAACCTTTGATGGCCCTATAGCTAATTTTGATTATACTGAGTTTATTATTGTGTATGCCAATTTTGACACTTGTATCAAGAAATGCACAATTCCCACATATGTTTCACATATCTGCCCAACTATAGTAGGTTTTGAGGTAGTGGGTGGTGGCGGCATAGTTAAATTAGTTAGTTATAATAGGACTTCAGAGGCTATCAACCCTTCTGGATTATTAAGCCAGCACACTGTAAGTCAAGAACAGCGTCCGGACTGGAGCCCCTTTTCGAGAACTCCAGTTCCTTGGTGGCGTCGATAAGTCTACTGCAACTCTACAAGCAACTAATAATACAACCCTAGAAAATAACCTACAACATCTATCCAAGACATTAAGGGGGGGGGGGGTGACCTGTTTTTGTTCTGTCCTTTTCTATCTTTCTCTGGCTTGTATCCATTTGGCCCCATTCAGCCTACTGTTTTAAGACGTTTATCCCCATCCAGGCGTCAATTTTTTACTGGTGCGCGGTAGCGAGCCAGCATATTTTTAATTTTTTTTTGACAGCAGGCTAAATTTGTACATTTTTCGATAGAAAAATTTCTCCGGCAAAGCCGGATTTCTTCATATAATGCTGGCTCGCTATCGCTCGCCAGGAAGAAATCGACACCTAGATGGGGATAAACGTCTTAAAATAGTTGGCTGAATGGGGCCGAATGGATACAAGCCAGAGAAAGAGAGAAAAGGACAGAAATAACAAAAAGCAGGTCACCCCCCTTAACCCCTTGAAGCTCTGACGCGTTTTACCAGATTATTTTGGCTGTCATTAGACGATTTTATGCAGCTTAGGAAGGATTTGTGGGTATTACAAGGGTCAAGGCTATCTCCATCAACCCTCTAACTTCCATATACTCTTCCTAATCTGAATAAAATCGTCTAATAATTACCAGAAAACAGAAAAGAAATGCGTCTTGTATCTTGCAAGGGTTAACTAAGATGGTAATTAAGATAGTATATAAGAGTGTTATCTAAATGTATGTAGCTTTTCGTTCTACTGTACATATAAGAACATAACAACGCAAGAGGTCCTGATGTGGCGGCGTCTACGCCGTGGGGCCACCTCCCGAGGCTGCCAACCGCGGATGGCTGCCGACCCTCCACGGCCGAAGACAAAATCAACGACCAGTGGAGGAAAACCGGATGCCGGCCGCGGGGAGCAGTTTCGGGAGCCAAACCGTCACAACCATCCCCTGCCCCCTCCCTGGGGGCACGGGTCCTTGGAGCGGCTTCGGTCGCGCCGGGAATTTCCACACCTCTCACACCACACACACACATCACACAGTTTTTTCTACACCGAGAAATGACTCTCCGGCTGTCATTTCTCGAAGACTTCTTCTAGCCGGAGACATTGAGAGCAACCCAGGACCCACGTACACATACATATGTCCAACTTGCTCAAAACCCATCACTTCGAGTCGCCATACTAAGGGTTCAGTTCTCTGCAATTCATGCGGGAACAGGACCCACTTCACCTGCACAACACTTGCCTCCAAGAAACACTACACAAACACCTGGACCTGTTCCTCATGCCCCTCCCTCTCCCAGTCAAATCTCTCACCTAAAACCCGTCCACCTCTCCTCCCCAACCCACCTAACCTTCCCATATCATCCACTCCCCCCCCTAAAACCCGTCCACCTCTCCTCGCTAACCAACCTAACCTTCCCATACCATCCACATCCTCAACACACCACACCCAATCCTAATCCATTCCAACCCCCATCTCCTGCTGCCCAATCCCCACCCCCACCTCACCCATCCCAACCCCCAGCCCCTCCCTCACCCCCACCCCCACCCCATCCTCGTGCAGCAGCATCCAACATACATCGTGCACATAACATTAACATTCTTCAACTGAACATAGATGGCATCAACACAAAGAAACACGAACTCTCACACTTCATCAAACAACACAACATACACATTGCCATCTTACAAGAAATAAAACTCCGCCCAACACAAAAACACCCACATTTCATAATTTCACCACCATCAGACAAGACCGGGCTGTCGGCGGGGGCGGTGGACTCATCACCCTGGTACACAAAGAAATATCATACATAGTAACCAGTGTACAAACCAAATCCCTCCTCCCCAAATGATAACACAACAGAAATACAGTCAATTAAAATACGCACTGGCAACAACTCCAACATAACCATCATAAACACATACATCCCTCCCCAAACATCCCCTACAGTACCAAATGAATACAGACCACACTTACAACACATCACAAACACCCACACACCCCACACATCATCCTGGGTGGTGACTTCAACGCCAAGACGTCGGCCTGGTTTGTCGACAACCCCGACACAGACAGAGGGCTGGTACTACAAAACCAAACCGATAACCTCATCATCCTTAACGACATCCATCAACATACCCATATTCCTCACCAAGCCCTCTATAACCCATCATCTCCAGACATCACCTTTTGCTCCCCAGAACTCTCCCCCACAACATCCTGGAGGGTGGTCAGAACCTTAGGCTCTGACCACCTCCCGATCATTATCACCACCAAAACCAGACTCACCCCAGCTAGCCACAAACACACATACATCAATTATAAAAGAGCTAACTGGGAAGCATTCACAAATGAGACAGAACAACACTTCACAACTCTAAACATCATCCATCACTAACATCACTAACATCAACAATGTTGTACACATACTCAATAAAACTATCCAAAACGCTGACAAGAAACACATTCCAAGAGGTAACAGGAAAAGACACAACCCCAACTTCTCACCAGAAATTCAAAACCTCATCAGACAACGCGACATACTGAAACACTTCCCAGCACCCCACACACAAGACATCACACAACAAATTCAAGCACTCAACACCCAAACTAACAACAAAATACAAGAACAACAAAAACTAAATTGGAATAACTTCCTACAAACACTTGATCACAAAACAAACCCCAAAAAAACTCTACAAAACACTAAACAGCATCACACTTTCCAACAGCAACACAACACAATCACATGCTGCAATCACAACAACAGACTCTACTCCTTCATGTAAACAACAAGCAAACACTCTCATCAATCACTTTTCACATGTCAGCCACCTAAAACCTCACAAAGACGACCGACGTGTCATCCGACGTAAGAGACAATTCCCCACAGACCCTGACTATACACCCTTCACCAATCACCAGACAAATCATATCATCAACAATCTCAAGCACTCACCCGCCTGTGGCCTAGACAACATAAGCAACATACACCTCAGACACCTGGGACCACAAGGCATACAAGCACTCACTAACATATCAAACTACAGCTATTCACACAACACAATACCAGACATTTGGAAGCATGGTATCATCATCAAATTCCCCAAACCCAACAAAGACCCCACGCTACTCTCCTCGCACCGCCCCATCACACTTCTTTGCTCCCCCTCCAAAGTCATGGAACGCCTAGTATTACAACTAATTACACCTGACCTACCCCTAGCTCCAACACAACATGGCTTTAGGCCACTGCACTCCACAAACACTCTTCTCACAGACCTTACACAAAGAGCTTTCGACGGCATCAACTCAGCTAGACCACCACACAGATCACTATTAGCCACACTCGACATTAGTAAAGCCTTCGATGCCATCCCCCGGCACAACCTAACAAACAAAATCTACAACACAAACATGCACAACAACACAAAAAGGTGGCTGGCCAACTTCCTAGCAGGCAGATGTGCACACGTATCTTTTGCCGGTCAGTCATCTAAAATCAGAAACTTTCCAAACGGAGTCCCACAAGGATCCGTCCTATTGCCCGCACTCTTCAATCTGTACATGCACGATATAACTACACCCAATACGCCCTAAATAAACTTAGCCTCCTATGCAGATGACATAACACTCACATGCACACACCATGACCCAAAAAGAGCAACAGATCTCCTTCAATCCTATCTCAACACGCTACATGGCTGGTGCAGTACAAACAGACTTAATCTAGCCCCAGCCAAATCCACCGCAACCCTGCTCACAAGTTGGACAGGAGAACACGAATACATCCCTCAACTCACCATAAACAACACACCCCTAACACATACACACACACCCAAAATCCTAGGAGTAACATATGATACTCATATGACATTCAAACAGCACACCACAAACATTAAAAAGAAACTGACACCCAGACTTAACGCCCTCAGGTCACTTGCTCACACAAAATTTGGACACAACAAAGAAACTACCACCACAGTATATAAACAATACATAAGATCAGTGATGGAATACGCAAGCCCAGCCTGGGCTTCTAACCTAGCTGAAACACATCATAAGACCTTACAGACTATTCAAAACAAAGCCCTGAAGATCATTACAGGCTGCACAGCTACTTCACCCACAGATCACCTACATCAAGAAACCAAAATCCTCAAAGTCAAAGACCATCTGGACATGAGAGGCACTCAATTCCTGGCAGCAGCCTCCACGAACCAAGACCACCCACTAAACTACATGGCAACACACCCACAGACACCAAGAAATATCAAAACAACACCCAGCACACGGTATCACACACAATTATTGTCCTCTCTCCCTCCCTGCCCACCCCGAACCAACTTCCAGAAGCACATCCATACTCATATCTCTCACCGATCCATCCACTCACTCACAGACAACATGCACGACCTCCCGAAATCCATCCTTCCGAATCCTCCCTTCCTCGCGAGGACAGAGTCCACCTGGCCAGGCTGAGATGCGGACACCATCCAGCTCTCTTGAGCTATCAGAAGAGACTGGATGACTCCGTTGTCGACGCCTGCCCGGGATGTAACACAGCACCCCATACCATTAAACACATCATAGAAGACTGCATTTCACACAACCACTTACGCCAACAACACAATCTACACTCAATGAGAGCTCTGTGGGAAAGCCCGATCGTGGCCATGGCCTTTCTTAGGGACTCGGGGCTGTTCGGCCAGGCAGCTTAGGGAACAACAACAACAACAACGCAAGAAACATGGAAATCTGCAAAGGCCTATTGGTCCATTTTATGTCTGATATAGTAAATCTAAAATGGCTTACTTAAGAATGGGAAAGGGGTGGGACCTTCTATTATTTATTTTTATTTTTTATATATATTAAAAAAAAAAAAAATATATATATACTGTAGTCTATTCATTATAAGTAGGCCAAAATTCTTGACCTCTAACCTCAATACCTCAAAAACCACCAGCGTAATCACCTTATAAATTATGTCTGCTAATTGGGGAGAGTCGGCAAGGGTGTTGGTGTGGTCAATTACAGCCCATTTGCTCTGGCCATTTTTAGTAACAGAGGTTAGGGGTCACGATTTCTGGCCTGAAAATAATGAATGGATGGACTATTGTTTAAGGGGAGATTTCCACATGAGGGATTTTTTTTCTGGAACCCTTTCTCCCTCATGTTTAGCACTATTGTGTTGTTTAGATTTTAAGATGTTCGCCCCAATTAGTTTTAAAAACTTTCGCCCCATTTCTGTCAATTTTAAGATCTTTCGTGCCATTTAGGTGTCAATTTTTTCCTTGCGAGCGATAGCGATCCTGTAATTTAAGAGGGACTGGCAGTCGGCTGGGAAATTTTTCTACCGAAACTGTACAACTTTATCTTGAAAGGGGGTCAAGGGGGAGTAATTTTAAGCTTGATGGAGGTCTAGGGAACAAACTAAGAACCTCCCCTTAATATTCCTTGATTAGATTCTGTCTATTCTACTCTTTTGTAAATGATAACACAATACAATGAAGGTAATCAGCTTCACATTAGAAATCACACACTAGTTTTATCATGGTGGCGAGATAACCCCGCTTACTGACCGCTTCCATATGATAATGAAGATAGTGAGAGGCATTGTAGCAGGTTCACTTCAGGTGCAATGAACAGCAACAGTGATATAGTGACCTTAAGTACATGATAACAATGGAGAATCAAGCACATAACAATACTGTGTACTCGTAGACGTGGATATTCAGCGGTATTGATTTCCATTGACTGTGTAGGTCTGATACAAGTGGAGAGCACAAGTGAAGTGCAGAGTTGTGCAAGGGACAATGGCGGGTCAGGCACAGAACAATACGGTGGTGGATGTGAACTTTCAGCGTTATTGTAACTGCATGTATGTAGTGTGTCAGCGAGCAATGTGCAGAGTGTTCTTGTATCTGTACCACCACCACCAACAAGACCCCAGCCTGTGTGTCAGAGAAGTTTTAGCTGGGATACCTAGTGCGTTAAATAGACTAGGGGCAAGTCAGCGAGCAACTCTGGCAAGGCGTGAGATCCCTGCCCACATGGACATCACGTTGCTATATATTCTATTGCAACAAACTTGTGGCCTACAGCCAGACGCTGATCGGTATTCAGTGTGGAACAACCCAACCACGCAGGCACAAACACAGAGTCTCGAGCATAAGCTGTACCAGATCAAGAAGTTGCGCAACGATCTGAGCCACGAACCTGGAACATACATGAGATTAACTAATCAGCAGCTGAAGGAGAAGGTGGAACATCTGGAGCATTTGTGTTGTGATGTTGTCAGAGAGGCAGCAGATCGCACGGGTCACTCACCTGAACTCCATTAACACTGTCACTACAGGTATCAGCGCTGGCCTACAACTCATCCTCACAAGTACACACTCCAATGACTTCCATCCACAAGAATGGGCAACCCTGGCCAGAGAGGAACAACGAACCAACCTCACTCATCACCAATTGCCTTCAGCCGAGTTGCTGTACAAGACACCACAAAAGGATTGGGATACTGGAAGTCCAGAGAATGTACTAAGTTTATTAGACAAGTTATTGCCTCGACTCATCTTGCTAACAGGTCAAGCAGGAACTGGGAAAACAACACTTTGTCAGTAAGTTATCATAGTTACCTTAACCAAAAACGCATTAACCCTTTGAGGACTATGACGCTTTTTGACAGTTTATTGTGGCTATTATTAGACGATTCAATTGAGATTAGGAAGGGTAAATGGTAGGGTTAATGGAGTTAGTCTTTACCCTTGTGATGCCCACAGATCCTTCCTAAGCTGTATACAATCGTCTACAGATAACCAAAATAAACTTCTATAACGCGTCATGATCTTCAGAGGGTTAAAGACCTGTAAATATATTATCATCAGTTATTCACCGTTATTATTAGCATTGTGTCTTCCTATATTAAAAATTAAATGCAAAATGCACTGATGTTGGACAATAGAAAGAAAGAATATGACAAATAATAATAATAATAATAATAATAATAATAATAATAATAATAATATAATAATAATAATAATAATAATAATAATAATAATAATAACAATAATAATAATAATTATGGTAATTATAATAATAATAACAAAATATATATTTCCAGTAATGTAATAGTTATATGGAGATAAAATTGATCAATTTCTAAAGTATTAGGTTCATCCATATTTTAATTGACGCTCATTAGGTTTGTTTTTCTGATCATAATTGAGTATCGAAAGTAGTAGGGATAGATAGACCCGTCCAGAGGAGTACTACCACCTCGATTGTCGTGAAACTTTCAGATCCTTGGTTACTGGTTACATTGTCATACACATACAGTAGGGCAACAGTTTAGCCCTAATCACACAATTCACCCATCCTAATAAATATTTCTTATACCTCATATACTTTGTTGCGCATAGCTTTTTGCCGAGTCTTTTGGAGCACACATATTATGTTATGCTCTCTTGCATAATGTAATGTAGATAATAATGTAAATGGCTGCATTTATTTAATCATCATCCAATATTTTATATTTATATTTTTTATCTAGCTACAGAATTTGTTTGAGCTCAGATGTGGTGACAGACATATGTGTTACAGGCAGGCGTGGGAGTCCTGGGTGGATGGTGGAAGTGCAGACAGTGAGTGTGACCTGGTGTTACGAGTACCATGTGACCTGGTGACTACCTGTGATGTGGCCCGCATTGTGAAGGAGAAGCTGCTGCCCAACATCTGTCAGACGTGTGACTACAGCCAGGTGTTAAAGCTGCTGGGGTCGCTGCGAGTGATGTGGTTACTTGATGGTATGGAGGACGCAGGACCCGAGGCATTGCATCTGCTACGCGACATTATCTCTAGTTTCAGTGACAAGCATGTAATCCTCGTTACATGCCAGCCCAAGTATGCTCAGGAATTCATCAACTTGGCAGGTAGTGTAGATGTATATGAAATACAATTGGATGGCCTTAGTAATGAAGGTGCACAAACCTTGGCCAAACATATGCTAACAGATGAAGATTACCCAAGATTCAAAAGTGATGTGAAATGTCTAGGGAATGAAGTTGATAAAGAACTTAATAATCCATTGAGGTTAACGTTGGCTGCTAAACTATGGCAGGAAGGAACTCTGAGTATTGAACCAGGTGTCTCACTCTCTCACCTATATGCTGCAGTGGAAGCTGCTCTGATGGAAAAGGTATCAGTCACATTGGCCAACAAAAGAGCTATTGAGACTAATGAAGCAAAAAGCAGGGTTCATGATTGGCTTAAGGAACTCTATAAAGTTGCTTTTGAAATGACAATCCAAAATAGATTAATTGTACTTGACGAATCTGCAACAGAATCACTGGAGAAAAAGTTACAACGTCTTTTACCTTCATATACGGAATGCTTCTCAACATTCCTGACTTGTATGCCTGATACGTCCTCATCGGGAGGCTGCTACAGCTTCATTCACATGACCCAACAGCGCTACCTTGCAGCCCAGCACCTCTGTCAGATTCTACTGTCTGATGCCAATCCAGGTGAAGTCTTCAAACAGACATTGCAACTTAATCATGCTGATCCAAATAAACTCAGTCAGTTATATGAGGTAATTCTGCAGGTTCTCTCTATCTTGGCAGCTCAGAATAAGTTGGAGGGAAATCTTGAGGAAATCTTGATAAACACTCTTGGTCACTTTGATAAATTTGACTGGTTAGAGGTGGTGCAATGTTCCGGTCATTCAGAGAGTGTGACTAAGCGAGCCAGCCAACACATGCCTGACTCTTGGACTGTCACTGACAACTACCTACATGCTGCTACTATCATCCTCAAACATACAAATCCCACTATAAAATATAAACTTTTAATAAGCATACAAGGAAATCCAAAAGAGGTATCATTTATCAAACCATTCCTGATGCAAGTCGCCAATTCTAGTTCAATAGTTTTCATAACATTTTGGTCGTGTTCTATTGTAGCTAAGAACAATTCAAATGCATATTGTGATGAGTATTGGAAATTACTGTGCAACAAGAAAGCCACATGTACAGTGAAAGTGTTTAATGGTCCTCGCAAAGAGTTGGAAGTCAAAGAACGTATTATCTTTTCAGTTAAACATGCCTTGGGAATATCCTCTTACGTTAAGCCACCAACTATGAGGTTAGGCCAAAGTCACATGAGCAGTTTAGCAGCGGTTGTATTGAACCCACTGTATCAAATTCTAAATGTAGCTAAATGTAAGTCGGCTCTGCGCTGACAATATTCTCTTTCATTATGACTGTATTTTGTATCTTGGAGCTCCTAATCGTGTAAAATCCATTTTAATATAAGAATAAACAACAAAATCAATCAAAATAATATGATAACTTGTAGCGTATTAAACGCTCCGATACATGCAGCCGATAAAGTTGCTCGTGTGATGCCAGCTTTGATTAAATAATATAATATCCACGCGGACCACAAACATGGAAAATGAAGACTTTTTGGGGTTATGACCTATTGACCATTTGTGGTTTTCAAGCTATAAGGAAGTTGGAGCCGTAAACAAGGAAACTAATCATATAAATTATACGATAATAAAGTACGTTATTGATGCACAGATTGTATGAAGAATTTCTTGTATGTGTTTATATATGTACTACAACCATATTCTAGCTGGCAACTCTGTTAAATAGCAAAGTCTACAAATCCAACTTCCTCATAACCTGAAATTTGCAAATGGTCAATGGGGGAGCTCACACGGGCGAATCTTGTGTTTGAGTCATGCGATAAGCGAAAAATGTAGAACAGATACCTCTTGACCTCATTCTAAAGATTACATTTGCTCAATGATATCATCCAATACAAACAAGATGAAACAGTAAAGATATTAATGACATCGATTTGTCCCGTCAAAATGTTATGGAACGTCTGCGGACTTGACTCAAACTTGACTCAAAATATGCAGCCATGTGAGCTCACCCATTTCACGATTATCACACTGTCGTGTTTGTGTAAAATAGGAAACATAGACTGCAACAAAGGTGATGCACATAATAATCAACACCACAACTTCAACAACACAACACTATCACCACAATATCAACACCACCACACCAACATCATCACCTCAATATAAACACCACAGCATCAACATTTAAATGCGTTTGTAATACTCAGCACCACAAACAAAGCACCAACATTATCACCACAACAACATAATCACCAAAATATCAACACCACAACACCAACATTATAATTATTAAGTGTGTTGCAATCAATACCACACAATTAACACCCCACCATCAACATTATCATCACAACACCAACAACACAACACAACACCAACACCCCAACACCAACACCACAACATCAACACCACAAAACAACACCAAAAATACAACACAACACAACATCAGCACCACAACACCCCAACATTAACACCACATCAACACCACAGCACCAAAATAATAAACACATCAATACCACAAACACACATCAACACCACAACACATCATCAACACAACATCAACACTACAACATCAACACCACAACACCAACGACACAACATCAACACCACAACATCAACACTACAACATCAACACTAAAACATCAACACTACAACATCAACACTACATCAATATCAACACCACATCACCACCACAACATCAACACTACATCACCAACACCACAACATCAACACTACAACACCAACACCACAATATCAACACCACAACATCAACACCACATCAACACTGCAATATCAACACCACATCACCAACACCACAACCACATCAACACAAACATCAACACCACAACATCAATACCACAACATCAACACCACAACCACAACACTACAACATCAACACCACAACATCGTCAACACCACAACATCAACACCACAACACAACATCAACACCAGCACCACAACATCAACACCAACACCACATCAACACCAACATCGAACACCACATCAACACCAACACCACAACACAACACAAACACCTCAACATCAACACCAACACCAACATTATCACCACAACATCAACACCACATCACCAACATTACGCTATATGTTTTATAATTAGCACAAACACCACAACATCAACATCACATCACCAACATTATATGTGTTATAATCGTTGGTGTAATAAATTCGAAAACAATTGTTTCAGGGGAACACATCTATGATTCTGATAATAAAGTAGACGTGCCGTTTTGCCCAAAATCAAAACGACATACCCAACTCTGCGATGGGTTACCATCATCACTACTAGTTCCCAGAGCTGGGCACCACAAACAAAAAGTCAAGTAAGCAAACACAAATCAGCAAACCCAGAACATAACTTCAGCAAACACAAATGTGCAAACCTTGTGAAATTTCTAGTCCTCAAATGCAAATATGCAAACGCAAACCGTTTTTTATTAATTTTAAATTTAAACTACAGAATCAAGGGTAAATCAATAAATTAAATCTCTAATGTCAATAAATATATATATTTACTTAAATATAATGTTGCCCAACTTCCATGGACCTCAAGGATATACATACAGTCTTTTAAAGCTTGGAAATTGCTGTAAATTGCCAAAACATTCCAGAACATCACCCGCAGTGAAAGGGTTAATATATATAGCATAGCCACTTAGTTTGTCCACATGGGCAGTAAAACGTTGGGGCAACTTGTTTATGGGGAGAGTGCTTCAGTAATAATCAGTATTCGCAATTCCGCACCATTCAGGAGGAGGTACGTCAGATCACAGAGGTGCAAGGAGGCGATTTATTCGTGGTCCCCCCTTTGGGAATGGCAATAGGCTATATATGCCTAGATAGGTCTACTTTAGATAGATTAAGTAATTTAATAGAAAGTAGCCTAGGCCGATTAATTTTAATGCTCAGAATAAAAGCCTAGCTTCAGATCAAAATTTAATAAAATTTTATTGTAGGCTAAATTTAGTCTAGGCCTATATGATACTTTCAAAATTAACACTTTCTACTTGACACAAATAAAATGAGTGTGATTATAGGCCTAGGCCTATACATAGAAGTTAGAACATGCAATACTTAGCCTAGGCCTACATGCTTTGAGGCATTTTGATGGAATTAGTGACTGATTATAGCCTAGACTTAGGCCTAGGCTATATATTAAAGTTAGAACATGCAATATTTAGCCTAAATGCTTTGAGGTATTTTGATGGAATTAGTGATTATAGCCTAGACCTAGGCTATAATATATAGAAGTTAGAACATGCAATATTTAGCCTACATGCTTTGAGGCATTTTGATGGAATTAGTGATATGACTGATTATAGCCTAGACCTAGGCCTAGGCTAGCCTATATATATAGAAGTTAGAAAATGCAATATTATTTAGCCTACATGCTTTGAGGCATTTTGATAGGATTAGGGTAGCCTAGGCCTAGCCTAATAAAATTACTTATATTAGTAATTAGCCTATAGGCCTAGGCTATATTTAGAAGTTAGAACATGCAATATTTAGCCTACATGCTTTGAGGCATTTTGATGGGATTAGTGATTATAGACCTAGGCCTAGGCTATATAGCCTAGCCTATATAGAAGTTAGACTTAGCCTAGGCCTACATGCTTTGAGGCATTTTGATGGGATTAGGGTAGCCTAATAACATTAGTTTAGGTTAAAAATTAACAGGCTATCAATCAAATTAACGATAGCCTAACTTTATAATCTAAATTCGGCTAGATTATAAAGATATAAAGCCCTTCTCCAGAGACATCTTCTTGGTAATTACAGGCCCATAGAAGGTTTCTAGGTGGGGCCAGGGGTGGCTTAGGTCCTCGATTTCTTCATGCTCTGCAGCATCACTGTCGGATGATGGTGGTGAACTGATCCCCGTGCTGTTGGCAGCTGCGGTAGGCATGATGGTAGACTCCATGTTCACTTCAATAGACCGAAAATATAAACAAAGTTGAAGTGCTAGCAGGTTGGAACTCTTGAACTGCTGTGTGTTGTAGGTGTTAGTTAGCTCGACGCTTGCTACTAAGTAAGTGAACAAACGTGAAGACTGAAGAGCCGATGTATAGGCCTAGATTCCAGAACACAGGTAGTTGGCTTGGTCACATGACTTTTTATGGCTGGAGCTGCAGGAGCGGCCCAGGGCTGGCTGGCGGCTGGAATTTTTATTTTGCGGACTCGAGGTTTGCAACATGCAGGTACTTTCCAGAGCTTCAAACCCGCAAATAGGCAGCCATTTTGGCGCCAACGCTAATTCGCCAACAAAATGACACTTCCGCCATGGCGGAATTGGCTATTTGCGGAAGTGTTGGCTAAAGTGCCCAGCTCTGCAGTAGTTCCTTCATCACTACAACCGCCACAATCATCACTACTACTGTCATCATCACCATTACTATGATCATCATCACTACTACAATTACAATCATCACTATTACTCTCACCATCATCACTACTACTGTCACCATTGTCACAACCATCTTAATCACTACTATCATTGATACTACAACTATCAACCAGCATTACTACTATCATCACCACCATCTTACACTTATCATTAATACTGTCAACATCATCACTACTACTATAACCATCATCATTACTACTGTCACAAGTATTACCATCATGTATCCTACTGTCACCATCATCACTACTACTTCCATCATCACCATTACTATGATCTTCATCATCACAACTATTGTCATCACTACAACTTTCACCATCATCACTACTACTCACCATCATCACTAATACTCACACCATCGTCACTTCCATCATCACTACTGTCATTATTATCACTACAACTATCATTACTTGTCATTATCATCACTACTATTATGACCATCATCACTACTACTAGTAGTCACCATCATATCTACTACTGTCACCATCATATCTACTACTGTCATCATCATCACTACTGTCAACATCATCAATACAACTACAACCATCATCACTATTATTATCACCATCATCACTATTATTATCACCATCATCACTATCACCATCAATCCCACTATTACTACCATCACTTCTAATGCCAACTAAACTAACTTAACCTAGCCGTTTTGCCCAAAATCAAAACGGCATACCCAACTCTGCGATGGGTTACCATCATCACTACTAATACCATCAAACACCATCATCACTACTACTTCCTTCATCACTACAACCGCCACAATCATCACCATTACTATGATCATCATCACTACTACAATTACAATCATCACTACTACTCTCGCCATCATCACTACTACTGTCACCAGTCACAACCATCTTAATCACTACGATCATTGATACTACAATTATCAACCATCATTACTACTATCATCACAGTAGACGTGCCGTTTTGCCCAAAATCAAAACGGCATACCCAACTCTGCGATGGGTTACCATCATCACTACTAATACCATCATCAATCACAATCATCATCATCACTATTACTGCCGTCATCACTACAACTGCCACAATCATCACAACTACTGTCATAATCACCATTACTATGATCATCATCACTACTACTCTCACAATCATCACTACTACCGTCACCATTGTCACTACCATCTTAATCACTACTATCATCTTTGATACTACAACTATCAACCATCATTACTTCGATCATCACCACCATCTTACAATCATCATTACTACTGTTAACATCATCACTACTACTATAACCATCATCATTACTACTGTCACATGTATTACCATCATGTATCCTACTGTCACCATCATCACTATTACTGCCATTATCACCATTACTATGATCTTCATCATCACAACTATTGTCATCATCATTACATTTTCACCATCATCACTACTACTCACTATCATCACTAATACTCACACCATCGTCACTACCATTATCACTACTGTCATTATTGTCACTACAACTATCATCATTACTTGTCACAGTGGTGATGGGCTGGTCTATCAGAGTGAGAACTGAGCGATCTCTGCCATACCCATAGCTTACTCTGACTGTTCCTTTAACTTATATATTTTCTAGATCTCAAGTGACGGCGTCTTTTCCGTGGATTGACCTCCCAATCTACCAAGATTGGAAGCCAAAGTGTCACATTTTTCTCTTGCCCCTCAACTTTCTCTTCATAATTGCTGAGGGGCACAGGGCCCTGGGTGGGGCTTTGGTTTCCCGGGCATTTCCGCACCCTCCTCAGCTCCCCGCCATGGAGTGGCTTCGGTCACCCAGGCTTTATTGTGGTCGGCAGGGAGGGTTCTGTGGGGGCGCTCGGTTATGGCCTTGGAATTGCTCGGGGCCTTGGGGCTGTTCGGCCAGGCAGCTTGGGGAACAACAACAACAACAACAACAACTTGTCACAGTAGACGTGCCGTTTTGCCCAAAATCAAAACGGCATACCCAACTCTGCGATGGGTTACCATCATCACTACTAATACCATCATCAATCACAATCACCATCATCCCTACATTTGACACAATCATCACGACTACTGTCATCATCACTACTACAATTGTAATCATCACTACTACTGTTACCATTGTCACTGCCATCTTAATCACTACTATCATCATTGATACTTCACCTATTAACCATCATAACTACTATCATCACCACCATCTTACAATCATCATTACTACAGGTAACATCATCACTACTACTATAACCATCAGCATTACTACTGTCACAAGTATTACCATCATGTATCCTAGTATCACCATCATCACTACTACTGCCATCATCACCATTACTATGATCTTCATCATCACAACTATTGTCATCATCAATACAACTTTCACCATCATCACTACTACTCACCATCATCACTAATACTCACACCATAGTCACTACCATCATCACTACTGTCATTATTATCACTACAACTATTATCATTACTTATCACCATCATCACTACTATTATGACCATCATCACTACTAAAAGTATTGTCACCATTATATCTATTACTGTCATCATCACTACTGTAATCATCATCAATACAAATACAACCATCATCACTACTATTATCACCATCATCACTACTATCACTATCAATCCCACTATTACTACCATCTCTTCTAATGCCAATTAAAATAACTTAACCTAGCAAATGCGGAGCGAGATGTTTTCGCCCCCAGAACGCATTCATTGAAGGGAGGGGGGGGGGGGGGTAAAACCATATTTTGGACCTAAAATCATAACTACTGCATAAATTAAAAAAATCTTTTTTGACTGACGTTCGCATTCACGCAACAAATGTTTGTGTGAAATTTGGTGAAAATCCGTCCAATGGTCTAGGAGGAGTTTCGAGACAGACGGACAACGACGACGACGACAGACATTTTTTTCCAGTAGTACCCACTATACGGGGGGCGATACCAAACTCTGCTTACGCAGAGTTGATAAATATTATGTGTAATGATTGCCAAACTAGTGAAGCTTTATATAAATGTTATGTAACAGTTAATTAAGTTTATTATTTTACTTATTATACATGTAGAACTATATAATGTTATCTATAAAATATTACTTTTCTGTATAAATGAACTTCAATGTATACATATGATTCTTGGACTTTTATTAGCCCTCTTGTAGTGTAATATCGTGAATGATAGCTATAGGTTCGTGGTAAAATAATAAATATTTTCATATTATTTGAATAAATATTTGCATTAGCCTTTAATTAACATAATTATCCAATTACATACTTAAATATTTCATCTTGGCTAAATTCTTCAAATTTTGTTTCAATTATACACATTGTTGTGTTTATTCATGAAAGTATATATATATATATATATATATATATTGAGTATATATCACAAATACACGTGAGCCACTAAATGTTTCTAATCTCTCAGTGGGGTTCGAACCGCCGACCGTCAGGACGATAGCCGGCGCTTTAATCAACTACACCACGGCAGTCTAAAAGACACTCAACCCTCTATCCTATTTATGTTAGGGAGAAGGGAAACCCACTAGGCGAATATATTTTCAATTCATTCCTAGTCGTAGGATCCATATTCCAGAATACCATACAAGGATTTCTGAGTGTCCCGACGCAACTCGGGCCGAAATTGATTTAATTTAATTCTAACCCACCAAGCATGAGAGTTACAAATATTGAGTATATATCACAAATACACGTGATATGAGCCACTAAATGTTTCTAATCTCTCAGTGGGGTTCGAACCGCCGACCGTCAGGACGATAGCCGACGCTTTAATCAACTACACCACGGCACTCTAATGCTTGGTGGGTTAGAATTAAATTAAATCAATTTCGGCCCGAGTTGCGTCGGGACACTCAGAAATCCTTGTATGGTATTCTGGAATATGGATCCTACGACTAGGTATGAATTGAAAATATATTCGCCTAGTGGGTTTCCCTTCTCCCTAACATAAATAGGATAGAGGGTTGAGTGTATTTTAGACTGCCGTGGTGTAGTTGATTAAAGCGTCGGCTATCGTCCTGACGGTCGGCGGTTCGAACCCCACTGAGAGATTAGAAACATATATATATATATATATATATATATATATATATATATATATATATATATATTATAGGTTTGATTCCCGGAGGGAAGTAATGAAAACCTAATATTTAGTAGGGCCCCGTAATCATTGACGATAGTGCCTATTAATATAATAGTCTCCCTTCAACACCCGCGACAGCAGTTTTGAATCTACCGCGCGGAAAGATCAGGGAGTACTCTTTCATAAGTGCACGCTTAATTCTCTTATGGAATCGTCTTATGATTGGGTACCCTACAGAAAAACTTTGTAGAATATAAAAAAGAAAAATTCAACTTAATATCTGTTATATTATGGCTTTCCATGTGTGGATTTCATGTGCGTGGCTTTACACGCAGGCCCCATAGCGGCCATAATTTCCTTCAATGATATACCAAGATACAACTGTAGAAATCAACGAATGGGAAGGGGATGGATGGGAGGGCCATGCATCGTCAATGATTACGGGGCCCTACTAAATATTAGGTTTTCATTACTTCCCTCCGGGAATCAAACCTATAATTTAATAGTGGCCCCTCCATCATTGACGATAGTGCCTGAGTACCAAGACTGGAGGGGAACATTCGTGACAATACCCTAACCTCAGGACAAAAATAAGCCGTATAAATTTTTTAAAGTTTTTTTATTGCATACAAACAATAAATAATATAAAAATATGAAAGAGTGCAATCAGTGCGTGACTTAAAGGAAAGTCTGCTTGCTCATGACCAGATCTTGTACCTTAAAGGTGGGGGCTCATGGGTTGAGATAAACATGGAATGATAATCGCCAAGCTGTACATAATTATCTTGCAAAATGCAATGGCACTGAAATAATTATTAACAATGGTATAAAGGATTTTGTGGATCGTCTATATCGGGCCTGTGACGTCACAAGAGTGTGAGTCCACCATCCAGTCTAGGATAAGGATACTGGTGTGACGTCACTATGACGTCACAGGCCCGGTATAGACGATCCACAAAATCCTTTATACCATTGTTAATAATTATTTCAGTGCCATTGCATTTTGCAAGATAATTATGTACAGCTTGGCGATTATCATTCCATGTTTATCTCAACCCATGAGCCCCCACCTTTAAGATCTATACATGATAAACTGGGAACACCTTCGTGTCCCTAACTAGAACTATAAACTCTTTGGAATGTTGTTCTAAGCTTAACAATATTTTTACAGTTTATAAATGTTTGTACATTCTGGTAGTCCTATATAGTTGCAACTATGATAGATTTCTTAAAATAAAAAAGGTTTGAACTGTAAAACCAGATCGATCACAACTCGTGATTTATCACAATCTCCGGCGGAAGGGGTCCTAGTGGGGCTTTGGACTATTCAGCACCCCCTCCCCCCCTTTTTCTCGCCTTTAACCTTAAACAATAATAGCACAGAGCCTACGAGACCTTCTGTCGTAAAGCTACACAGGTACGCTTCGGCTTATCCAGAGCGACCGACAGGTGTCGTGTTAGAAAAGTGTGGTTGGAAGCCCACAATTGAGTGTTGGCAATGTCTTCTATAGAGAAACTTCGTAAAAATCTAAGAGAGACGGCCCACTTCCTGATGTCGTGGGCCCTGCCCACCACGCCGGGATTACTTTGTTTAATGACATCTACTAACAGAGAAGCCAATTTTCTCCTAGAAACACGATGACCTGCCTGGTTCACCCACAGAAAGCCTGGCTGTCGAGGGTGAGCTGCCCTCATAAACTTAGCTAAGGCATCCACTGGGCATAAAATATGATGTGTGTGTCCACGTTTTAACGCCGGAACAGAAAATTCTGAGAAAACATGATCAGAGTGCTCATTCTTTGCGATAAATGTGGGAGACGGCGCGATTTGGACATTGTCGTGCAGTCTCCCAAACCTAAGGCAATTAGGTTCGCTGCTCATCGCCGCCAGCTCAGAGACCCTATTTCCTGTAGCTAAAGCCATCAGGAACACAGTCTTCTTAAAAAGTGAATCAAAATCCGGCGCATTATTATATTTGCGCGATTGAAGCAAGGATAAGGCCTTATCTAGCGACCAGGTGGGCATGAGCTGACGTGGTGGTGGGCGTAGCTTGAAACACGCCCTCATAAACCCTTTCTCCTCCGCCTGCGGTATCGACAGACCAGTGAGATCAAAGAAGGGAATTCTGATGGCAGATAAGTGATTTTTTTAAAGTGACAACGGAAAAGTGCCTCTGCTCGAATAAATAATCTATGTATTTGAAAATCAGGGCCGCCGAGGCATCGGTTTGCCCTGATTCTACCAGGTTGTAAACGTTTTCCAATATGATTAATATTGTTTCCTGGTAGATATAGTATATTGATTCATAAATTTACTAGTGACACTTTCCCCATATTGAGCTAGCCATTTTGCATTGCAAATGTCCAGAAGGCAAAATTGAGCGAGGTCTGAAGGTTGCCAATTGTCTCTAAGTGAAATACGGAGACCGGGAGTGACACCGGGTTCCTGCACCATTCTTTCAACTGGTGGTACCACGTCTGGGCCGGCCATAACGGCGCGATCATCGAGACTACGCCCCGGTAACCCCTTAGTTTGTGAACTATCCTGCACATTAGAGCAGAATCTGGTGGAGGAAATAGCTAGATTGAATTCCACCTGTTCCAATCCTTCAGTAACACATCTGGTCCCCCCCGTCGGAGTTACCCTCTGGCGGGTAAGGAAGAGAGGGAGCCTGTGATTCTCATCGGATGCGAATAGATCCCCTTGTGGACGGTAGGGCTTGGCAATCATCTTGTCGAAGACGGTTTGTTTGAGAGCCCATTCTACTAGAGTGCTCTGTCTCCGGGACAGAGCATCTGCCCAAATGTTCGACATGCCTGGGAGATATGAAGCATGCAGGTCAATGCTCAGCGATTCGGCTAGAGCAAAAATCTGTTCTGACACTACTAGCAACGCTTGAGACCTCACTAAACCTTGTTTCTGAATGCTATGGACTGCAATTAAGTTGTCCATCCGGAACGCGATTGACTTTCTTTGCAAAGACGCACCGTGAGCCTGGAGAAAAAAAAAAAAAAAAAAGAGGAACTAGAAGCTCTTGCTTGTTGATGTGAAATACTTCGTTCTGGGCCCAAGTGCCCTGTCCATGATGGCCTAGATTGGACTGATACCCCCCCCCCCCCCCCTAGTGTTCCTGAAGCATCTGTGTCTACCCACACTGAAGGGGGAGGAGAAACCCATGTTGTTACAGAGTACAGTGTTTCGGTCTTCGCCCAGACCGACAGTAAGTCGTGAATTAATGGAGGAATTGGCAATAATTTCCTCCCCGGCGAGAGGGGAAAAACTTTGTTGCCTTCCAGAATTAATCTCTTTACTTTCAACCGGCCCAACTTCATAGTTAATTGGATCCAGTTGAGTGAGCCGATCAGGGACTCCCACGTCTTCCTTGTCGTAGTCAAACTGTGGAGTAAACTAAACAGTTTCCTGCGAAATCTGTTGCGATTGTCCACACTCTGAGTAAGAGTCAGATTGGAGGTATCCCAGACCAGTCCTAGCCACTGAATTTTCCTTGTGGGAACAAGGAGAGACTTTGCCAAGTTCACCTTGAACCCTAGGGTTTGTACATGATTGATTACTTGGTTGACATGATTGTGACATAACTCTTCTGACTCTGCCACCACCAGCCAGTCCTCTAGATACCACAAAACCATTATGCCCTGGGCCAACAATGGTAGAAGGGCTTGCCAGACTAATTTTGTGAAAATTCTTGGTGCCAGGTTCAAACCGAAAGGCATTCTTTGGAAGACATAAGTCTCTTGCCTGATCCTCAAGACGAGGAACTTTTGGAACCTTTTGTTGATAGGGACATGCCAATAGGCGTCTTTGAGGTCTAATGAGCACATCCAACCCTGCGGCGGGAGTGTAAGCCTGATTTGGTGTACTGTAAGCATCTTTAAGGATGAATTTATGATGTAAGTGTTCAGACGCGAGAGATCCACTACTGGTCGCATCTGCACACTGTTCCTCTTTGGCACCAAGAAAAGTTTGGAGGTGAATACTAGGCAAGTTGGGTCTACCAGGACAATGACCTTCTTTGAGATAATTTCCTCGACCAGGGCCTCCACCTCCTGTGAAACATTGTTGTGTTCTAGCGCCCGACGCAGTCGAGGTCGCCGGATCCACCACCAGGTGATGCCGTTGCTTACTACAGTTCTGGCCCAAGTTCGTTTGGGCCAGGCCCAGCGGCATACCTGGAACGACCCAGTGTGCAAACTGGGTCTGTCTGGTATAGCAACTCTCGAATCCAACACACCTAAGCACGGCCTTGGGAGACAGAGAGTTTGGTTGGCTAGTTTTTTGGAGGGGGTGGTGGGTTGGTATCAGACGGTTGGCTAGTCTTGGCTGATGTCTGACCTTGACTTGGTTTGGGGTGTGACTTACCTCTATAACCTGAATATTTACCTTGTTTGGGTTTGGGCTGATTACCTCCCTGCTGTGGAGGAGGCCCGAAAGGACTGTTTAGCATGCGGGGGTTGTGACTTGCCGCCACTTTTGGGCTTAATGTAAGGTCTCTTAAACGGTTCTCTCTTAGCCTGGGAGGTACTCTGCTTCCACCCGTCTACCAAATTGAAAACTACACTCCACGTCTCTGAAGTGAGGAGGGAGGCAGTTAAGACTGGGGAAAGAGTTACCCGGCGACCAATATCGTCCGGCAACTTCTTTACCAAATACACCCTTAGGTCCTGGTGGGCCCTAACCGCCTCCATGATTGCTATTCTAATGTCACCTAGGGATTGTATTGAATTTTGTAATATAATCCTACGTGAAAGTTCTGTGGCCTTCCTAACATTTTGGTCCGCAATGGCCGAAATCGTTCTAGCGAGGGATACAGTAACCTGGCGACAGACCAGGTATTGTGAAAACAATCTGAAAGCTTTGTTTCTTAACTTAAAGTCTCTATCCAGATGGGCTGGGGGAGGGGTACAAAAGGGGTCATCTAATTGGTGAAGTGCCAGTTTGGGTGCCGCCAAGAAAGCGAACAGTGCCGGCGACACCCCCTCTGCCTTATTTACAGGTAACGAGAACCAAGCATGTGTTTCTTGAGGGACCTGATGGGAGGTTTTAGATGTAATGGTAGAAGCAAATACCTGCGCCTCTGATTCCCAGTCTATCCGAGGGCCTAAACCTACCCGCCCCATCTGCAGAACTGGCGTATGCGACTGATCTAGTACCGGAACTGTAGCCAGTTCCGGCGTGAGTGCATTCAAAGCTTTGATGTCATTAACACCATCAGCTTTGGATCAGTCAGCAAAGAGTCGTGCAGATGAGGCCGGCGGTACTGCCGGGGCAGCTGAAAACACAAAGAAATCAGCATTATATGTACTAGGTATGGCCTTAATAGAAACATCCAGTAATCTCCCTACCTTGTCCTTGGCTCTGAGTTTTCTATTCTTGTTGATTTCAATAGTCCACTCACTAGGAACCAGTAGATCCCCTGAAATAGTAGGTTGTGCTAGGTGTGGTCTCCAAGGTTGGACCTGAATCCAAGAACAATCAGGCCCGTAGAGGAGAGGCATAGGGCCTTTCCGCTGTGGTGCCTTATCTAAAGGGGGAGGGGGGGGGGGGAGATTGATGTCAGAAATTACTCGAACATTTGTGGTAGTCAAAGAGGCAGGCACTGTAGTGCCGGGAGCCGTGGTTGCTGGAGGTGTAATTAAAGTAGGTAAAGAGGACTTAGGGGTAAAACCTGAAGGCTCTAATGGTCTTATCATGGAGCTAGTCGGGGGAGCTACCGGGTGACTAGAGGGAGGATCAGGAGAGGCAGAGACATGATACTGCCGCATAACCCTATGCATAATGTCACTTATCTCATCTGTGGTAACACACTTACTATGGGAACCCCTGGAAGATTGGGCCCTAGCTTCTGACTCCTCAAACTGGTTGAGCCGAGGGTAAGTTCATCTCCTCCGGCTCTCTATGTAACTCAAACACTTCCGGTATGTCCTGTTGTGATTCCGGTGCTTGGTCCTCCAGTGGCCAGACCAAATCAGGGACGGACGAGGGTAAAACTTCACTGTCATTACACTCCCTATCTGTTACCTGATTTACTCTAACATTATGTTGACATGCTTCAGACTGACGCCAACACCCCCGGTCGCGCGCCGCGGGTGGCTGTGAGTCTTGTATCACCTGAGAGCTATCAAAAGTATTTGAACCTGAAGGTACACCTCTATAATGATCCGCTAAGACTCGACGCAGTCCGACCAAAAGGGCCTTTACGTGGTACATGTGTTAACTTAGGAATAGCAAATATGAAATCCTGCGGTACACTCAATGACTGTTCGTGACTGGGACTAGGTTCCATGTCCTCCGCCCCTACCTCGGAGTCGCCGGATTGGATGGTAGGTGTGCTGGAGGTAGGGGTAGAGGGCGGAGGTGGCTGTATGGTATCTGTCCGGCTACTACTTCCTGTACTGGCCGGCATCAGAGGGGCAGTAACAGGGTCCTCCCGACGGTGTTTGGTCGATCTGGACGACTCCGCCGATGAGTGCCGGGACTGTTTGTAGGGAGATCTCGACCGTGACCTCGATTTATGCAGTGGGGAAGGCGACCGCCTCCGCTTGGTTCGGTCGGGAGGGGGGGGGGGGGAGCCTCGGCAATCTCACTCTCATTGCTACTACTGCTACTCACTACCTCTTTTGAAAGGGCTTTAGATTTCGCTTTAGGTTTAGTAGATTTAATAGGAGCTGATTCAACCAAAGGCGATTTGATAACTAAATGGTCCCACAGGGCATCGTCATCAAAATGAAGGGCCTTATGGGCAGTATATTTGGCGTAAACGTTAAACATTTTCTTTATTTTCTTTAGCGCTGCCAAGCAAGACAGGTCTTTCTTAGTGAATACCACCGCCTTCAAATCGGAACAAATGAAACAACGTTTGGACACCCACAAACCTCTAGAGCAATCGAGGCATTTCACACATTTTATACAGAGTTTGTGAGCAAGTACTGGTAATAATGAACAGGTAGGAGTAGCACACAGATCAAACCGAGGCATGATGGAAACAGGGGCCCCCCCCCCCCCCCCGCCGGAATCAGCCACCCACCAGCCGCCAGGCTTGTTGTAACTGAAATGCTGGGGATTCTGGAAATAGAAAATTTCCAGGAATCAATGCTCATAAGGATAACCTGCGAGGTGTTAAGACATCCTACCTCAAGTCCGCCAGAAAATTAGCTATAGCCACAGCTACTCTAACCTTCCACTGGACCCGACTATGAAAAACCTGGGGTTTTCCGTCTAAACTAATTGGAACTGCTTATCTGTGACGAAAGTGTCACTGGCCCTAGTGACCTGAAGTGTTTAACCATCCGTGACTATTGCAATAGAAAATAAATAGGTAACGTGCTTGTACGACGTATCACACGTACACTTACACACTAGATTGTCACGCCGGGCGAGAGAAGTCTTGCCACGTGACAAATTGGTCAGGGCGAGTTCACTCGGCGGGCCGAGGTTGCTCCCTTAGAAATTTGCATTTTCCGCCGGAAGAATTGTGGTTCAGTCTACCACGCCGGGACATTTGGTTGCTGCCTTACTCGTCTGCGAGACGAGGAAACAGAGACCATTTGCCGAGAAGGCCGCCGGAGAAAACAACCAAAAATTTTAGAGGGGGAGGCATCAATGTAAAAAACACCCCCTCCAAAACCCCACTCATATAAGGGGACGTCTCCCAAAGGCCCCCCAACAAAACATGTAGCGCACACATGTAGCACAAAACAGGGGCACATATAGGCATAATAATAATTACATAGAATTTATAATAATAATAAATTACCTGTAGCCTATACTGGACACCCCTAATGAGGCTGGCCACGTGGCCTGACGAAACATCCCAGGATGAACAGACGCTCCGACGACCCAGCAGCAGCAGCAAGAAGAGGGGAGGCCCGAGAGAGGGGCCCAGAAGCAAATACGAACCCTAGAAGGCTCCGCACCACGTGCAGCCACCCATGAACTAGAGCATTTGATAAAAAATAAAAAACTTTATATGCAACTGCCTCAAAGTGACGGCCTGAAGCATAATCTTGCAGAATGGTAGCCTCCTAGCTATAATATCAAAAAGCTAAGGCGCAAAACAACACAATAATAACACACGTGGCGCGCAGATCCTGGGATACGTAGGCGCCTTGTTACAATAGTACCCAAATTTACACACTTCCTGCGGACGTACCAATGGGGCAGCCTGTGCTAGCTAATCTAAACCTTGTTCACTACAACGCAGATGTATACAAATGAGTAAGGACTCACGAGAAGCGAAGGAACGACGAATGAAGCTGGAGCACAGGGGACACCCGCCCGCTTGGTACGAACGCGGAAGGGAGAAGGAAGTTATGGCCGCTAGGGGGCCTGCGTGTAAAGCCACGCACATGAAATCCACACATGGAAAGCCATAATATAACAGATATTAAGTTGAATTTTTCTTTTTTATGTTCTACAAAGTTTTTTCTGTAGGGTACCCAATCATAAGACGATTCCATAAGAGAATTAAGCGTGCACTTATGAAAGAGTACTCCCTGATCCTTCCGCGCGGTAGATTCAAAACTGCTGTTGCGGGTGTTGAAGGGAGACTTATATTAATAGGCACTATCGTCAATGATGGAGGGGCCACTATTAAATATATATATATATATATATATATATATACTGTATAAACTTTATATATATATGTATATATATATATATATATATGATGTTAAGAAAGTGAAGTTAATGACATTATTATTTAGATTAACAATTTACTAGATGAATAGCCTGGTATATTTCAAAGTACTGCATTAATAAGACAATCATTATATGATAGTAAGTGGGGGTTTCTAACCGATTAAACCTATTGATGTATGTGATTTTGGTATTATGGTGTTGATGTTATACTAACCTTTTCTATTGCACTAGACATATCAAAGGCCTTCGATAGAGTCTGGCACAAATCTCTAATTTCTAAACTACCCTCCTTCGGTTTCTATCCCTCTAGCTGTGCCTTTATCTCGAATTTCCTTTCTGGCCGTTCCATAGCTGCAGTTGTGGACGGCCATCGTTCACTTCCTAAACCTATCAACTCAGGTGTTCCTCAGGGTTCTGTCCTATCTCCAATTCTCTTTCTAATATTCATTAATGTTCTTCTCAACTGTACCTCCATTCCTATCCATTCATATGCTGATGACTCTACCTTACACTATTCAACTAGTTTTCCAGAAACCCCCAACAAGCAAGCATTCAAAAAATCATGCGAAGATGCCATAAAACCTTTAAATTCTAACCTATCAACCATTTCCATGTGGGGCAGAGACAATCTTGTTTCTTTAACCCTCTGGCTGCGGGCTTATTTGCGCTATTTAGCACATATTCAGGCACTCTTGAATGATAAATCAAGTATCTGCATTAAATGAACTGTATTCTGCCAAAAACTAGGCAAAAATAGCTTCAAAATGACACCAGAACGAGCTTCGTAGGTGGCAGGGTTCACCCGCAGCGTTGCCATAGACATTCGGGAAAACTCGCTAATCATTAGCTTTTGCTTGCTCGGCAACACTGTCGAGACAGCCGCGCAAGACCACAGTCTATCTCAGTGAGCAGCTGGCTGCTCTGAGGGTCGGACGGAGGTCCCTCACGCTCCCGCCCACTGACACTCGATTTCTACGGCTTTTACAGGCTTTTAAAGCCTGGAAATTGCTCTATATTGCCTATGCGTTCTGGAACGTCACCCGCAGCCAATGGGTTAAATGCTTCCAAAACCCGATTTCTCAAATTATCTACCTGTAAAGAACTCCCACAAGACTATCCCTTATATATTTCAACAATACAAAAATCAATCCTTCATCTTCTCTCAGTATTCTAGGAATCTCTTTCTCTCCTGATCTCACTTGGAAAGACCATGTTACCATCCTTGCTAAAACAGCTTCCCAGAAGCTGGGTATGCTCAACTGCCTCCGGGGGTTCTTTACCCCTGTACAACTACTTGCTCTATACAAGGGCACAGTGCGTCCATGTATTGAGTATTGTTCACATGTGTGGGGAGGATCCTCTGACACTGCACTCCTAGACAAAGTAGAAAAGAAAGCCTTTCGTATCATTAACTCCCGTCCACTCACCGACTCTATGCAATCTCTCTCTCTTCGCCGCAATGTTGCATCTCTCTCGCTATTCTACCGCTATTACAATAATCAATGTTGCTCAGAGCTCTCTCAGTGTATACCATCTCCTCTACGTAGAGCACGTAGCACCCGTCTTGCAACACAATCCCATCCCTACTCTGTGCAACTCTCCAATCCAAGAGTGAAATGATATTCTCAGACTTCTTCTATTCAACAGCTAAGCTCTGGAACTCTCTCCCTGAATCCATCTTCCCCTCATCCTATGATTTTAATTGCTTCAAACTCTGTGTGTCCAGGCATTTTAGCTCGAACGTTCCTTGATTTTGGCCCTGTCACTCTTTCAACTGGGGGAGGCACTCGTTACAGGCAGTTCTGCCTTTTGTCTCTCTCATCCACATAGAACAAAAAATACTGAAGTCATGGCGCTGATGTTGTGGTATTTATGTAACAGTGTTGATGTTGTAGTGTTGATGTTATAGTTATGGTGTTGATGTTGTGGTATTTATGTAGCGATGTTAGAGTTGTGAGAGAGAGAGAGAGAGAGAGAGAGAGTTGTGTTGATGTTGTGGTGTTGATATTGTGGTGTTGATGGTGTGGATGTTGTGGTGTTGATGTGGTATTTATGTAGAGGTGTTGGTGTTGTGGTGTTGATGTTGTGGTGTTGATGTTATGGTGTTGATGTTGTGGTGTTGATGTGGTATTTATGTAGCGGTGTTGATGTTGTGGTGTTAATGTTATAATGTTGGTGTTGATTTTGTGGTGTTGATGTTGTGGTGTTGGTGTTGTGGTGTTGATGTTGTAGTGTTGGTGATGAGCTGTTGCTGTTGTGGTGTTGATGTTGTGGTGTTGATGTTGTATTGTTGGTGTTGTAGTGTTGATGTTATGGTGTTGATGTTATGGTGTTGATGTTGTGGTGTTGTGGTGTTGATGTGTTGGTGTTGTGGTGTTGGTGTTGTGGTGTTGATGTTATGTTGTGGTGTTAGTTACTCAGTTACTCACTCAGTTACTTAGTTACTCACTCAGTTACTTAGTTACTTGTTCGTCAAGGGGAATCCACGCAATGCGAGCTAAGCTCATTATTATCGCGCCTCCTTAACTGGGAATGTATTGCGTGAAATGCATGTTAAGTGTTTTATGTACTGTTGGAATGGCTGTGGATGTGTGTGTAGTCTGTATTTTAGCCAATTGGCGACATTGGAAACGAAGGCTTAGGGTGGATCTGTATGGTACCATTCTCCCTATAGACGGTACCGTCTCGCCCGAAGGCTTAGGTAGCCATCAGCTTAGGTGAACCATATGATACCCATCTCGCCTTGTACCATTTTTGCCAACCCCAGATGGGACGTCACAATGTCGTCCACTTATTCCAGGTACCTATTTACAGCTAGGTGAACTGAGGCTAACACATGAAAGGAGACAAGCCCAATTTGTCTCCGCCCGGCCGGGGATTGAACCCCCGACCCCTCGTGTGTGAGACGAGAGCTCTACCTACTAGGCTACGGGCTGTGTGTAGTGTTGTGGTGTTGATGTTGTAGTGTTGGTGTTGTAGTGTTGGTGTTGTAGTGTTGATGTTATGGTGTGGTTGTGGTGTTGGTGTTGTGATGTTGCTGTTGTGGTGTTGATGTTGTGGTGTTGTGGTGTTGATGTTGTGGTGTTGGTGTTGTGGTGTTGATGGTGTGGTGTTGATGTTGTAGTGTTGGTGTTGTAGTGTTGATGTGGTGTGGATGTTATAGTTATGGTGTTGATGTTGTGGTATTTATGTAGCGGTGTTGATGTTGTGGTGTTGATGTTGTGGTATCAAGCTAAATATATATATATATATATATTTTTTTTTTTTGCAGAAAAATGTCCTGGCCGAAAGCCAGTTTCTCTTTAATTGCAGGCTCGCTATCGCTCAGAAATAATTGACACCTGAATAGGGTCAAGTGTCATAATCGCCGAACTATTTAAGTAAAACGTATTAAAATCTCTAAACTAATAGCGTGAAACAGTGGGGATCCAGAAAGACCCGCCCTGCGTCAGATAGGGTTAAAGGGTCTCTTCTAGCAATTATATAATTCATCTGAGCCTTTTATTGGGTTGTGTGACGAGGCGCCCCGCATATTGGCAAGTTTTCAATGTTCCCTCTTTTATCATGAAGTTTGAGTCATCGGTAATATAGTTTGTTAGTTAAAATAGGAATTCAGAAGTTATTAACCTTTCTGGATTATTAAGCCAGAGCACTGTAAGTCAGGAATAGCGTCAGGACTGGAGCCCCTTTGCGAAAACCCCAGTCCCTTTATCCATCGATAAACTAATCTCACGTTGATATACTGTATATACAGTATAGGGGAGGTTTGGTGGAGTGGTCATGCCACTGGATTGGTAATCCAATGGACCCGGGTTCAAATCCCGATATGTCAATGGGAAGATATTATTGGGATTGAATTTGTGCTGTACCTAGTATCAGTGCATTACCACAAAGCCCACCGAAATGCCAAAAAAATACCCTCATTGTTCCCTGATTAAATAACACTGTATGAATATTCCCACATTCAAAATATGTTACAGGGGGACAATGCCTAGTGAGTTCACTGCTCAATAGGTGGCGTTGTGAGAGTGAGGGTCTGAGTCTGGAGGGTGAGCCGGTGAAGCACTTGAGCGAAGCAACCAGCCGCTTCAGAGATGGAGCTGCTTCGAGCCATGATGGATGCTTCACATGTCTCACTCCCCAGACTGGAACAAGACCTCACGGGCTTCACCGTGTTGAGCGGTGGAATGTACAGGCTCTCAGCCTATGCCCGCGAGGGAGTAGTTGGAATATAGAAAAAAAAAAAAAAAAAAAAAAAAAAAAAATATACTTAGTTTGTGTGTAATCTCTGGGGCAGGATGGTTAGCTCTGTGCAGCAAATCGATGGTACTTTTCTGTTCAGATAATGATGGTGATGGTGAAGGTATTGAGGGATAAGCCTTGACATCGGCACCTCGTATCTACTTTTCGAAAAGCGTTGAGAGGGAAGAAGGGGTATTGGAGAGAGATGACGCTGTTGGAGTGGCTTTATTGTCTGCATTGTCTGTATAACCTACCGATCAGTCTTTCAACGTTGGAGGATACACTTGTTGCAGGCAACTTTGCCTTTTTGTCTTCTTCAGACACATAGGGGAAAATAGAGTACGTCGTCGAGGTGTCCCCCGACTGGGTGCAAGCATGTGAAACAAAATAGGACGTGCTTTATCTCTCTTCTCCATCGTGCTCTAGTTTGAATATTTGATTTCCATGGTTCCTTGCCATACTGAAACTACTTCTTGCTGCCACATTACCGCTTTCCTCCGCGACCATGTAGAACACAAATACGGAGTTAAAATGTATGCATTTATTATAATTGTTTAACAAGAGTTGAATCTAGTATGTCTATATCTTTAATCTAATCCCTCATACATTGTTTGTCTTATCCTTCTACCACAAACAAATATAAGGAATATTTCAAAAATAATGTTCATATCATATTTTGCTCTGCAATTTATTCCTGAATCTCCCTGAACAGTAACTTGATATTTCATAGTTTCGTCCCTTATTATCATAAAGCACTAACTACCAACCTCTTTCTATGCATTGGGTAATAGAAAGATGTGTAGATAATGATTGTATTACCGTACGTTGTTGTGAACAATATACACCATTAGAATATAATATAAGGATAACAAATACAACTTCTTGAGCGAAAATCACTGGATTCCGTGACACCATTATAACTGCATACGTGTACGTACTGTACAGTCGCGGTCATTAATACTTATACTTATATTTTGGAAGCTGGATCAGGCTGAATTGAATCTCCTAATTATTCATTATTTACCAAATGAAGGCATTTCTGAGTTCGATAAATTAGCTTGAGGCTTCAAAATGAATCAAGAATCAATGACAGCAAATGTATATGAAAAAACAATTTAGAATCATGTACAGAGCAACATACTTGTTGACGTGGATTTTCAGCAGTATTGATTAACATGTGTTACGATCCAGGTTCTCAAAGACACAGGGCTCTTCAACATTGGACTAGATAATGGCAAAATGCAACAACGGTAACACTAGATCCAACCCCTGCCTTAAACACTGGAAAACAAAACACCATTACCGCCCTGAGTCGTGCCTGGAAACGAGGTATCCTATGACTCGGTAACTGGTGCACACACACTAGGCTGACGCTCAATGAAACAGCCTATTCTCAAACAGTAAAAGATTACTCGATTATGTTACACAAAGAAAAGATAGTTAACGTGATTAATTAACGTTACGGTAGATACTCAAATAACTGGCACTCCTGTATTAAAGAAAGTGCAATGCTAGTCCTGCAACATCAACTGGAAACTTCTGAAATAAGTCTGATGCTGGGAAGATGTTCGTAAAGAATCTTGAACAATTATAATGCAGAATACGGGTCACAATAAATGCTAGGACATATAGTAATAATAGGCAGGCGAATAATAAAGACTGCGCAAAGGTAGTAATGCTCGACAACTAAAGAAATGCTTCGTGACACAACGCAACAGCCGACTAGGGTTGTGCAACTCAACAACAACCTCGGCTCAAAAGTGCAGTGAATAATAATGCTGCATACATATAATAATGGGGCTTATCTCTAACCAGTGTCTGCTCAGTTAATAAAGTCTAGCTGGGGTATCAAGGCAGGGCAACAATGGGCGAGCATGCGGCTCGTAGCCTAACGTTGTCCGAAGGTGGTATAATGAAGATTACGTTATATGACGGGGATGCTCTCTTGATAAATCTAGGTCTCTAGTACCTAGTTCTATCCTGGCGATCCCTCAGAAGTCAACACAAAGAGGCAGCACTATGTTGTGAGGGATAGGCTATGGCCCTCTCACACCACAGCGCTGTGCTCGCAAAGTAAACCCACCCGAAGACAACTTAGGCTCCCACAGTACCTGTCGATGTCGTGCAGGGCTTAGCTAACACTGCACACATCGGAGACAACGACACAGTAACCTTACCCCTAGTCTAGCTTTAGATAACCAAGAAGAATCACTCAACACCTTGCCAGGGAGACATATACCGGTCTACAACCTTCCCGAGAGAGGACACATACGGAAAAGTCCGTCTCTCAAAACCTCAATAAAGCATAATACCTCCTTAACCTAATACATGGAAATATCTGAGAGCTTCGCGTACAATACGACTGGTCGACGGTGAACGTCTATGCTGAAACCAGAAGGGATGTTGAGTTTAATAAAGATTAGAGAATGAGAAAGGAGAAGTCGAGAGAGAGAAATAGTATGCAAAGTGGCGAGTATGGGGGACAGAATTGCAAAGGATGTAGGCGATACGCGTGTCAGGCAAGCTCTGAGCTGGTAAAGAACACGAGGCCGCAACGGGAAGGGACTAGTTGACCACCCGGCCGCCAACGCCGTCAGCGCCCAAGCGAGCCGCGTCATAGCTCACCCCGCTGCCAGGTGTACTCCCTCACCCTCTCTCGCTCGCCTCCCACACAAGCAACATTTATATTATAGCTAATATAAAATATAAGGCGCGGTCACAGACCAAAACAAAGACCATTTCTAGACTGTCTGTGGCAACACGACACTAATTAAATAAAGCAGATCATTCTAGGACAACTGTAGCCCATCCCCCCATCCTGGCGAGCGCTAGCGAGCTGCAATGCCCCACGCAACCATTCTGCTAACGCCGGGAGGCGTCACACCCCCCCAAGATATGGGACACTCAACCATGAGCCCATATCTGAACAGGCAGAATGTCGCTAGAATCTGCCACTCCTAACCACTCTGCCACTCATGGAATGCAAGCTCAGTCTCCTAAAAAAAAATACAACAACATTTTTATATAAACAAATCTTATCACCCTTCCCAAATATAATACATTAATTCATAACATTGTGCTCCCAGAGCGAGCTTTAAGAAGCACAGCCTACTGAGGGAAAATCATCTGCACTCACTACTCAGCTACAATATTATCTTAAAATTAATTATCAAAAAGAAAGAGTTTTTATTTAATTTTTCATATTTTATTTTAATGTTGTTTTTGGCGGCTACTATAGATGTAGCCTAATTTTCTTCTAATCAAAGCCAACAACTCCTGCCCTGCGACCCTACGCTGATGCTACACACACGAGCCAACAAGCACCAGCGCAAAAATACACCGCGAGCCAAGACAGGAGGCTATAACAACATACTGTGGTAGCCTACCCCGGATCCTCCACCCGCGACAAACAGTCCGCAATCACATTCTCACAACCGGCAATATGGCGAATGTCTAAGTTGTACTCTTGCAACATGAGCGACCATCTGGTCAGCCTCATATTCCGGTTGTGGAATTGATTGAGGAATTTAAGCGGGCGGTGGTCGGTATACACTACCACGACTGGCCCATAGGCAGGAACATAGACCTCAAAGTGTCTGAGCGCTAACACGATTGCCAGCAGTTCCTTTTCAACAACCGAATAGTTTTTCTGTGCTGAATTAAATTTCTTTGAAAAGAAACTGACTGGATGCTCAAGACCTTCCTCGTCTGTCTGCAAAAGTACGGCACCAGCCCCTACTCCGCTGGCATCAGTCGCCAACTGAAATGGTTGTTCAAAGTCCGGGGCCCTGAGGATAGGGTGAGTGCATAAAAGGTGTTTAATTACTCGAAACGCCTGCTCACACTCAGGTGCCCAGCGGAACTTTTTATCTTTGGCTAGTAGATCTGTCAAAGGAGCTAACACAGTAGAATAGCCTCTTATAAAGCGGCGGTAATACCCAATCATGCCCAAAAATCTCATGATCTGCCGCTTGGTGGTCAGCCTGGGGAACAAGTCGATAGCCTGTATCTTCTGTTGGGGCGGGCTCACCTGCCCTAACCCAACCACAAACCCCAGATACTGCACCGTGGCTTGCACAAAGTCACACTTGCCCAGATTAACCACCAAGCCTGCTTTACTAAGTTGACTAAATAAGGCTTCTATGTGCTCACAGTGACTTTGGAAATCGTTGTCATAAATGATCACGTCATCAAGGTAGACAGTACAGTTTGGGATGTCTGCTATGATGTCGTTCATTAAGCTCTGGAAAGTGGCCGGTGCATTTTTCAGACCATATGGCATCACGTTGCAACGGTAAGTACTGCCATCCACCACAAACCCGCACACCTCTTTAGCCCGCTCAGACAGTGGTACTTGCCAGTAGCCTTTGACGAGGTCTACCTTGGTCAAGTACCTTGCTTTCCCGATCTTATCCACACTGTCATCCACCCGGGGAAGAGGATATGCATTGGTGGGGGTCAACCCGTTCAACCGCCTAAAGTCAATGCAGAACCGAACTTTTCCATCAGGTTTGGGCTGCAGAGTGACAGGAGAAGTCCACCGTACTGCCCCCTTCTCGATCAAGCCTCTCGCCAGCATATACTCCAGCTGATCCCTGAGCGCTGGGAGTTTAATGGGTGGCACCCGATAGGGTATCGACTTGAAGGGGGGGTGCTCTCCTACATCGACGTCATGCACCGCTTGAGTAGTGAGGCCTGGGTGCTCGGCAAATACAGTGGGGTATGAATCGAACAGGCGCTGCACTGCCACCTGCTGTTCCTCCGGCAGGTGCGCCAGAGCATCATGCGCACATTGGCTCGAATTCCCCGCCCACTGATCAGCCGAGACATGACAATCCCAGTTATCATCCACCTGGTCATTGCTGCCCCCCTCTCCTTCTCCACCATGACCGCAGCAGGTCAACACAGGGACAGCTAGTGACTCAGGTGGGCGCCTCACATACTCCTTCAACAAATTAATGTGGCATAGTTGGTTACGTTTCTTCCGGTCTGGAGTGGCAACGAGGTAATCTAGATCGGAGATCTTTGACACCACCCGATAAGGCCCAGCGTACTTGGCAGCCAGAGGATGACCTGACAAAGGCAACAGGACCAACACCTCTTGACCTACCTGAAACTCCCGGAGTTTCGCCTTAGTATCGTACCTGTCCTTCATACGGGCCTGCGAACTCACCAAATTACGCCCAGCCAGCTCCAGACTTCTAAGCATTCTCTCTCTGCTCTCGAGGACGTATCTCAACATAGAACATGGCTTAGCGGTACCCTCCCAAATCTCCTTCACCATGTGGAGAGGGCCCCTCACCTGATGCCCGAAAACAAGCTCATTCGGACTGAAACCGAGACTCTCTCCAGGTACTTCTCTTGCCGCGAACAAAACATACGGCAGACCAAGGTCCCAATCCTTTCCGTTCTCTGCGCAATAACATCGAAGCATGCTTTTCAGCGTGGTGTGCCACCTCTCCAACACCCCTTGACTCTCCGGGTGATACGCAGAAGAGACGACAGTGCTGATGCCATGCTGAATCATAGTTTGTTTGAACAGATTAGAGGTAAAATTAGAACCTTGGTCCGATTGCACCTCTTGCGGGTAACCATACCGCGAGCAATACAAGAGCAGGTTCCGGACAACAGTTTTCGCCGTGCCATTTCTCATTGGATATGCATCAAGATAACGAGTGGCCACATCCATGATAGTTAATAGAAATTTATTACCGGCACTAGTAGGCGTTAGGGGTCCGACCATATCAATGATGACCTTATTGAAGGGCGGTCCACTGACAGGAATGGGGTGCAACGGGGCTCTCGGAATTGTTTGGTTAGGTTTTCCAACCCTCTGGCATGTATGACACCTTGCTATCCAGGTTACCACCTGCCCCTTCAACCCCGGCCACCAAAACAATTTTTCTAAAGCCGCCACCGTTTTTCTCACCCCTAGATGTCCTGCCAGTGGTATGTCATGCGCCAACCTCAGTAGGCTATCCCTGCACTCCCGCGGCACCACCAACTGGTCCACTACTCCGGACCCCTCTTGCCAACTACGTTTAGGGTCTTGAAAACGCCTATAGAGGATGCCTTCTAAATAAAAAAAATCTCCTGGCTGTGAATCGCCGTCCTCGTCGAGATCTACAGCTCCATTAGCACACGTTTGGAGCTCAGGGTCCTCTAGTTGCAACCGATGTATATCTGAGGGTGCCAAGCGATCTAACTGCTCCCGGAGCAATGCATGACCTTCCCCGATACTGGGCTGCTCCCTCTGTCTCTCTCGATGTACATAACGTTGCTGTCGTGGAGACTCGTCATGCCCAGCCTCGTCACTCTCGATGACAGGCCCAGGGGCTACTCCAGAATTAAGTAATGGTGCTAATACTGAATCACCCAGGAGAGCCGCCGAGTCAAAACTCTTAAAACCAACTCCAGCTTTAGCCTCCTCCTGTTGATCGTTCCTCCGCTGGTCTGAAGACGGAGGACTAGGCTGTGACACTTTAGATGCCCGAGCTCGGGTGACAACACACGCCATGGGTTGTGTCTGGCACCGCTCGACTCACTCTTGCTCTTCCCTACTCACATCGGCCGGCCTCTCAACAACGACTAAGGGTAGAACCTCAGAAGCGGGCATTGCAAAGTCGTTGCCGAGAAGAAGGTCGACGCCCTCCACTGGCAGTTTCTCCACAATCCCGACATCCAATTCACGTGCCACACCATCCACCTCCAACTCCAACCGCACCAGCGGGTATGACCGAGTTGCATTAATACCCTGCACCACTACCACCCGAACCGCGTTTATAGGGTAGCCAGTCAAGTTTTTCATCAGAGTCTGGGAAGCACCTGTATCACGCAAGACCTCTACTCCATGCTTGCGCCCCGCCCACATCACGCAACCCCGCCCTCTATGGTCGCAAAAAACATCCTGAGCAGGGTTCGAGCCTCCCAGGTGCTTCTGCATTGGCTGTGCCTCAGCCTCTGACGAACTGCCCCGGGCAAACTCAGATGACTTCGGAGACACACCAATGTTGCAGGCCAAAGACACAGCTGCTGTAGGTGGTTTGCTAGGACAGACTCTTGCAAAGTGCCCCTTTTTATGACAATGATAACACTCCAACTCCCCTTTGGGCTTCCCTTGGTACTGGGAAGGGCCCGGCCCCTTCTTAAACGGGACGGTGCTAGTCTTGTGGTCAGTCTTGGTATCATGGCTCTTGTACTTGTTTGCATAAGGTATACCACTAACTCGGGGGGGTGGGGCATCACGCCCCTTGTTACCTGCCTCACTACGCTGGGCAGACCCGCACCCACGAATTAGTGATAGCCGGAGGTCAGCCATCTCAGCTGCCTCCTGTAGAGTTTTTGGTTGCTTTTCTTTCAGGTTTAACGTCAGGTCGCCGCCCGTGCATTTAAAAAACTGCTCTAAAAGCACCAACTGTTTAATGTCGTCAAACGTAGTAGCTTTCTCCGACCTCAGCCAATTCCCAAAAGCATCGGACAGCTCCCGGGCATGTTCCAAAAAGGTGCTCTCCCGACCCTTGGTAACACCCCGGAACTTCAACCTGTACATCTGGTTGTAGTTCGTATGCTCTCAGGACAGCCTCCTTGAGTTCCTCATAGATAATACACGACTCTATAGGCAATGCATCATAAGCCTTGAGTCCCTTGCCCACAAGTCTAGAGGAAACAAGGGCTGCCCACTTCTCCCCAGGCCACTGGTGTTCCTGGCACTTCTTCTCGAATCTCATGAAAAATTCGGTGACACCCGACTCATCAAATACAGGGACTAGTTTCAACAGGTGCGACAAAGACTGATCATGCCCACGATTCCCACCACCGAGACGTTGCCCTGTCGTTTCCACCCGAGTCTTCTCAAGATCGATATCTGCACGGTATCTGGTAGACTCAGCCTCCGACTGGGCTTTTATTCTCGCGAGTTCGAGATCAGTCTGTTGTTTAGCCTTAGCGAGTTCGAGATCAGCCTGTCGCTTAGCCTCTATCTTAGCGAGTTCGAGACGTTCTTCACGCTCAGCCTGCATCCTAGCCATCTCAAGCTGGAAGAGCATTTCTGTAGTGAAACTTTGAGGAGGAGGTGCAACTATTGGAGGCCCACCCCGCGATCCTAAACCACGCTGCCAGCGGCTATCGGCCTGCGGGAACGTACTAAACTCCGGCATCCTAGAGGTCCCGATGGGAGTAGAGTGGAGGGGGGGCTCGAGCAGAAGTCCCCGAGCACCCTCTCCACCCTGGACCTCACTAGCCGCCCCCAGTACGCAAGCCCTCAAATCGTTCTTCTTGATGCCATGAGCCACCTTAAGCCCCATGAGGGGAGCCAAACACTGTAGACCATACTTGCTAATTCCCTCTAGTCGATCAGCTGTTATAGGCACCTCCAAAAACTTCTTTGCGGCCTCCTCACTAGTTACTAATCCCCCTGGCATCTGCCCATCAGAGCCTGCATCATTCCCTGAACTCTCAGTATGATCTGATTCGTCTCCCATTGTGTCCACCAAAAATTCTCACGTTTATAAAAAAAAAGGAAGAAGTATCCAAGCTCCTATGTAGCACTATTCACTTGCCAAAAATGTCTGAAGACTCTCAAGTGCTATACTACTTTGCCAAAAAAAAATTAACGTGCCCACTATATTCCTCAATAAAACAAATGACCACAACAATCCTGCAATTATCTCTTAGTTCACAAGATCCTGAGCTAGGTCGCCATTTGTTACGATCCAGGTTCTCAAAGACATGGGACTCTTCAACATTGGACTAGATAATGGCAAAATGCAACAACGGTAACACTAGATCCAACCCCTGCCTTAAACACTGGAAAACAAAACACCATTACCGCCCTGAGTCGTGCCTGGACAACGAGGTATCCTATGACTCGGTAACTGGTGCACACACACTAGGCTGACGCTCAATGAAACAGCCTATTCTCAAACAGTAAAAGATTACTCGATTATGTTACACAAAGAAAAGATAGTTAACGTGATTAATTAACGTTACGGTAGATACTCAAATAACTGGCACTCCTGTATTAAAGAAAGTGCAATGCTAGTCCTGCAACATCAACTGGAAACTTCTGAAATAAGTCTGATGCTGGGAAGATGTTCGTAAAGAATCTTGAACAATTATAATGCAGAATACGGGTCACAATAAATGCTAGGACATATAGTAATAATAGGCAGGCGAATAATAAAGACTGCGCAAAGGTAGTAATGCTCGACAACTAAAGAAATGCTTCGTGACACAACGCAACAGCCGACTAGGGTTGTGCAACTCAACAACAACCTCGGCTCAAAAGTGCAGTGAATAATAATGCTGCATACATATAATAATGGGGCTTATCTCTAACCAGTGTCTGCTCAGTTAATAAAGTCTAGCTGGGGTATCAAGGCAGGGCAACAATGGGCGAACATGCGGCTCGTAGCCTAACGTTGTCCGAAGGTGGTATAATGAAGATTACGTTATATGACGGGGATGCTCTCTTGATAAATCTAGGTCTCTAGTACCTAGTTCTATCCTGGCGATCCCTCAGAAGTCAACACAAAGAGGCAGCACTATGTTGTGAGGGATAGGCTATGGCCCTCTCACACCACAGCGCTGTGCTCGCAAAGTAAACCCACCCGAAGACAACTTAGGCTCCCACAGTACCTGTCGATGTCGTGCAGGGCTTAGCTAACACTGCACACATCGGAGACAACGACACAGTAACCTTACCCCTAGTCTAGCTTTAGATAACCAAGAAGAATCACTCAACAGCTTGCCAGGGAGACATATACCGGTCTACAACCTTCCTGAGAGAGGACACATACGGAAAAGTCCGTCTCTCAAAACCTCAATAAAGCATAATACCTCCTTAACCTAATACATGGAAATATCTGAGAGCTTCGCGTACAATACGACTGGTCGACGGTGAACGTCTATGCTGAAACCAGAAGGGATGTTGAGTTTAATAAAGATTAGAGAATGAGAAAGGAGAAGTCGAGAGAGAGAAATAGTATGCAAAGTGGCGAGTATGGGGGACAGAATTACAAAGGATGTAGGCGATACGCGTGTCAGGCAAGCTCTGAGCTGGTAAAGAACACGAGGCCGCGACGGGAAGGGACTAGTTGACCACCCAGCCGCCAACGCCGTCAGCGCCCAAGCGAGCCGCGTCATAGCTCACCCCGCTGCCAGGTATACTCCCTCACCCTCTCTCGCTCGCCTCCCACACAAGCAACATTTATATTATAGCGAATATAAAATATAAGGCGCGGTCACAGACCAAAACAAAGACCATTTCTAGACTCTCTGTGGCAACACGACACTAATTAAATAAAGCAGATCATTCTAGGACAACTGTAGCCCATCCCCCCATCCTGGCGAGCGCTAGCGAGCTGCAATGCCCCACGCAACCATTCTGCTAACGCCGGGAGGCGTCACACATGGACTGTGTAGGTCTGATACAAGTGGAGAGCACAAGTGAAGCTGAGTGTCATGTGCAAGGGACAATGGTGGGTCAGGCACAGAACAATACGGTGGTGGATGTGAACTTTCAGTGTTACTGTAACAGTAACTGCATGTATGGAGTGTGTCAGCGAGAGATGTGCCGAGTGTTCTTGTATCTGTACCACCACCACCAACAAGACCCAAACCTATATGTCGGGGATATTTTAGCTGGGATACCTGGTGCGTTAAATAGACTAGGTGCAAGTCAGCGAGCAACTCTGGCAAAGCGTGAGATCCCTGACAAAATGGACATCACCCTTCTCTACATTATTCTGCAGCAAACTTGTGGCCTGCAGCCAGACTCTCCTCAGGATTCAGTGTGGAGCAGCCCCACCACGCAGGCACACATACAGAGTCTGGAGCATAAGCTGTACCAGATCAAGAAGTTGCGCAACGATCTGAGCCACGAACCTGGAACATATATGAGATAAACTAATCAACAGTTGAAGGAGAAGGTGGAACATCTGGAGCATTTGTGTTGTGATGTCGTCAGAGAGGCATCAGATCGCACGGGTCGCTCACCTGACTACATTAACACAGTCACTACAGGTATCAGCGCTGACCTACAACTCATCCTCACAAGTACACACTCCAATGACTTCCATCCACAAGAATGGGCAACCCTGGCCAGAGAGGAACAACGAACCAACCTCACTCATCACCAATTGCCTTTAGCGGAGATGGTATTCAAGACGAAACAGGGTCAGTGTGTTACTGTAAGTCCAGAGAATATACTAACCTTAGTGGACAACTTCCAGCCCCAACTTGTCTTGCTCAAAGGCGAAGCAGGAACTGGTAAAACAACACTTTGTCAGTAAGTTATCATAGTTACTGTTATGCCCTGATTTTATTCAGGTTTAGCTATTGGTTGAGGTGAGTTCTTTCAAGACTGGAACTTCAGAGTTCATACAATACATGCAAAGAAGACAGTAGAGGATACATATAATACCGAAATATAGTTTATAGAACAGTTTATTTCACTTAACATATAATACCGAAATATAGTTTATAGAACAGTTTATTTCACTTAATCTCTACGTACACATATTTGAGAAAGAATATATTAACACGATACAATAACATAAATACAATCTGAATCACTATGCTTCTAACACGATCGAGGATCTAGATGGAGCTCAGGCATAATAAGTTTGTTTTAGTAATAATCCATTATACATTTACTGATTTGTGTATCGTTATGGAAAACATCTTGAGAGGTAGTCGAATACCCAAAATAGTGACTTTATATCTAAGTATGATATTTGTAAGTAATTATAAATGACGAGGACAATAAATTATACAGAGTTAAGTATACTGATACTCTGTTCTTATTAATCACCTTGCACACTGGTGTGAACCGTGTGAATCTTAAGGTAGAGTCATGTTTGTGGACTCTAGTTATATACCACTAGTACGAATATGGCAGAGTCAATATGTGTAGACTTTAACTATGAAACACTTGGAGTAATTATGACAGAGTCGATATTTGTGGACTCTCACTATTTAACACTTGTACGAATTATGGTAGAGCCAATATGTGTGGACTCTAACTATTTACTTAGACACCAGGTGCACTGGTGTAATTTGGCAGAGTTGATACTTATAGACTCTGATTTATTTTGCCTCGTCACTGGCATCGACTTAGTGCAATTTTCCAATATTGATTCCGATAGGCACTGGGAATTCACTAACAGCTTTTAGTCTTCTGAGTCTCCGTCGGCCATCTAGGTGGGCCTGTCGTGTGAAGTAGGTTACAGATTGGTTGATGAGCTTGAGGTCTTAAATGTGGCTCCGTAACTATAATTAAATAGTTGGGCACTGCATTGGAATAACGCGAGTATATAGACCCTATAGCTTAGGGATACTCGACTATCCTGACCGTTATATCAACCGGTGATGAAGTCCCGTCAAGGTACTCTTGGATTGGGGTCTTAAATATAGTGCCTCAGTTATGACAAAATAACACTATATTGGGCTAACGCGAGAAGACGGGTGAATGTCTTTCTTGACTGCCTCTGACCTTTGTAAGAGGTTCAAGGAACTTGGGGCGGTGTTTAGACCTTTTAGTTGCAAAGTCTAATGGTATGCCACAGACAAAATGCACCTAGGACTTTTATATGCAGGGTGCCTGTGAAGGTGTCTCGCAATTAAAGCCCTTACTCACACAAGTGACCGTGGTATGCCAAGATCTCTCGTGTAGAGGTAGAGGGCGGTGTTTAGACCTTTTAGTTACAATTGTCTGGTGGTATGCCACAGACGAAATGTAACTAGGACCTTATATGCAGAGTGCCTGTGAAGGTGTCTCGCAAAGCCCTTTCCCATACAAGTGATTGTGGTATGCAAAGATCCCTTGTGAGGAGTCAGAGTGCAGTTTTAATAGTAGAGTGTTGAGGGGTAGGTATGCCTGGGTACCTCAACTTCCTACTATTAAAGCAGAACCTAAGAAAGGCGTCTATGTTAACTAATGGTATGCCACTAGTAACAAAGATCCTCTGATAGGATGAAGTGGTTGTGTTTCAAATAGTAAAACTTTGAAGTGTAGGTATGCCTGGATACTTCAACCTTTTACTATTCAAGGTTCAGCCTATTAAAGGTGTCTATGTTATCTGGCGGTATGCCACAACTAACAATGATCCCTCAATAGGGTTAACTCCTTAGACAAGTAGACTTTCGGTATGCCGTCTATCCCCTTGAATGGGAGGGTAATCCTGAAAATTCTCAACTTGGTATGCCAGTGATCAAAAAGCCTCAGAATTGCTTACCCTTTCTAGATTTCAATGACATGGTATTGGCGATTACTGCGTGGTACCCTTTCACCCCTTGAGTGTAGCAAGGGCGCGAGAGCTCGCATCCTCCTGTTGTTGTGAGGAGTCCTTCTTACGCTGGTGGGGACTTCGTCTGTTTTAGTTTTCATTATAGTACTCAATTATAAGGGAGCGCTATATAGAGACTGTGGTGGACATAGCATATGATGGTAACAGAGACTTATACTAAAATCAGAAAAAGAGGACAAGATAATAATGGTTCTCAGGAAAATAGAACAATAGTGCATGGGGAAACATTGTGGGGTTTGTATTTATGGCGAGCATAGGCCGTTACAAGGAGTGGTAGGTAGACAAGTGAATGTGGGGATGCGCAGTCAACATAACGGCAGTATTTGGAAGATAGTGAACATAGTATTTAATTTCGACAATGGAGCTGGTTTTTGTCGTTATAACAGTATGGTAGTAAGACATGTTTATTCAATGTTGTGGGAAAAATAAGAATTGGTTTTATCTACTCTTTAGTATAATAATAGAGCATACTGATGATAGTTTCTGTATCGTAAGAGACATGAGGTATTTGTTGTTGATCGTGTACATATATAAAAGGAATTTGTAATTAACTTAGTACATAAGTAAGGTACTCAATTTCTTATAATTAACATTAGTATAGGTTAGTTATGTCTGTTGGTGATTCTTACATTAACAATGGAGAAACAATTTCTTGGCCATTATTAATGTAGTTACGCACAAAGGACAATGTATGGTTGTTTATCATTTCTATCTATCTATCTATCTATCTTTCTATCTATATGCTCAGGCCCAATCCCCATTTTGGGGGTAGCCGACTCAAGACAGAGCAAGAACAGGGAAAACACAAAAACAACATAAAACAAAAAATAAACACTGATAAAAAACACAAACTCTCACACATCCAGGTTACCCAGGAGAAGACCCAGAGACCAGGGTTACCAAGGTCGCTCCAGCACTCCCCCGGCCCCTAACCACCCGGAGAGGTTCCGATCTCGGCAGGCAGACATGCAGCGGAGCCAAAGCCAAAAGCCCTCCCACCACACCCTTCATATTAATCGTCTCCCCGGGCCAGGCGCCTGATGGACTATTATCTAGTCCAACTTGCGCCCGACCCCTTACTCCAAATGACCACGTGTTCACTCAACTATTCACAAGCATTCTCCATTCACTCCTGTCCACCACCACTTCCCCTGCCTGATCTATAGTCATTCCTCTATCATCCAAAGCCTTTCTTACACAGTCTCTCCATCTCAATGGGGGTCTTCCTGCCCTTCTATCTCCCCTTGTACCTGACTCACATATTCTCTTTGTAAGCCTTTCATCTCCCATTCGTTCAACATGACCATACCAGCTCAGCACCCTTCTGTCCACTCTGGCTGACAAATGTTCCTGCTGCCCCACTCTCCTACGTATCTCTTCATTCCTCAATCTGTCTCTACGAGTAACTCCACACATACTCCTGTTACGATCCAGGTTCTCAAAGACACAGGGCTCTTCAACATTGGACTAGATAATGGCAAAATGCAACAACGGTAACACTAGATCCAACCCCTGCCTTAAACACTGGAAAACAAAACACCATTACCGCCCTGAGTCGTGCCTGGACAACGAGGTATCCTATGACTCGGTAACTGGTGCACACACACTAGGATGACGCTCGATGAAACAGCCTATTCTCAAACAGTAAAAGATTACTCGATTAGGTTACACAAAGAAAAGATAGTTAACGTGATTAATTAACGTTACGGTAGATACTCAAATAACTGGCACTCCTGTATTAAAGAAAGTGCAATGCTAGTCCTGCAACATCAACTGGAAACTTCTGAAATAAGTCTGATGCTGGGAAGATGTTCGTAAAGAATCTTGAACAATTATAATGCAGAATACGGGTCACAATAAATACTAGGACATATAGTAATAATAGGCAGGCGAATAATAAAGACTGCGCAAAGGTAGTAATGCTCGACAACTAAAGAAATGCTTCGTGACACAACGCAACAGCCTACTAGGGTTGTGCAACTCAACAACAACCTCGGCTCAAAAGTGCAGTGAATAATAATGCTGCATACATATAATAATGGGGCTTATCTCTAACCAGTGTCTGCTCAGTTAATAAAGTCTAGCTGGGGTATCAAGGCAGGGCAACAATGGGCGAGCATGCGGCTCGTAGCCTAACATTGTCCGAAGGTGGTATAATGAAGATTACGTTATATGACGGGGATGCTCTCTTGATAAATCTAGGTCTCTAGTACCTAGTTCTATCCTGGCGATCCCTCAGAAGTCAACACAAAGAGGCAGCACTATGTTGTGAGGGATAGGCTATGGCCCTCTCACACCACAGCGCTGTGCTCGCAAAGTAAACCCACCCGAAGACAACTTAGGCTCCCACAGTACCTATCGATGTCGTGCAGGGCTTAGCTAACACTGCACACATCGGAGACAACGACACAGTAACCGTACCCCTAGTCTAGCTTTAGATAACCAAGCAGAATCACTCAACACCTTGCCAGGGAGACATATACCGGTCTACAACCTTCCCGAGAGAGGACACATACGGAAAAGTCCGTCTCTCAAAAACCTCAATAAAGCCTAATACCTCCTTAACCTAATACATGGAAATCTCTGAGAGCTTCGCGTACAATACGACTGGTCGACGGTGAACGTCTATGCTGAAACCAGAAGGGATGTTGAGTTTAATAAAGATTAGAGAATGAGAAAGGAGAAGTCGAGAGAGAGAAATAGTATGCAAAGTGGCGAGTATGGGGGACAGAATTGCAAAGGATGTAGGCGATACGCGTGTCAGGCAAGCTCTGAGCTGGTAAAGAACACGATGCCGTGACGGGAAGGGACTAGTTGACCACCCGGCCGCCAACGCCGTCAGCGCCCAAGCGAGCCGCGTCATAGCTCACCCCGCTGCCAGGTGTACTCCCTCACCCTCTCCCGCTCGCCTCCCACACAAGCAACATTATATTATAGCGAATACAAAATATAAGGCGCGGTCACAGACCAAAACAAAGACCATTTCTAGACTGTCTGTGGCAACACGACACTAATTAAATAAAGCAGATCATTCTAGGACAACTGTAGCCCATCCCCCCATCCTGGCGAGCGCTAGCGAGCTGCAATGCCCCACGCAACCATTCTGCTAACGCCGGGAGGCGTCACACTCCTCAAGCAGCTCATCTCCATCACATCCAGCCCTCTTTTCTCCTTTTTCTTCAGAGCCCATGTCTCAGCCCCATACATCACTGTTGGCACAACAATTCCTTGATACAGTGCACTTTTTACTTTCACTCCGAGATTTCTCGTCTTCCACATACTTCCCATTGCTCCGAAAACCTTCCTTCCTTCACACACTCTATGTTTTACCTCCACTTCCATACCTCCACTCCTGCTTATTGTTCCTCCTAGATATTTAAAACACTCTACTTGTTCCAATATTTCCCCATCCAGCCTCACATCTAGATTCACCCTATGCTCTCCCCTATTACACACCATTACTTTACTTTTATTGACGTTCACCTTCAGTTTCCTCCTTCCACAAACCACACCAAACTCTTTGACTACCCGCTGCAGTTTCTCATCAGAATCCGCCACCAATGCTGTGTCATCAGCGAACAGCAACTGATTCAACTCCCAATCTCTACCATTCTTTCCTACTAAACCCAATCCTCTTCCCATAGTTCTCCTTTTCACCTCCCTCACCACACCATCCATAAACATATTAAACAGCCATGGTGACATTACACAACCCTGTCGCAAACCTACCTTTACCTCAAACCATTCACTCAACTCACAACTTCCTACTCTCACACATGCTCTGCTCCCTTCATAAAAACTCTTAACTGCTTCTAACAAATTTCCTCCTATTTCATAAATCCTGAACACCTTCCACATTGCTTCACGGTCCACACAATCATACGCTTTTTCCAAGTCCATAAAAGCCCAAAATATCTCCTTATGCTTCTCTAAATACTTCTCGCATAACTGTCTTACTGCAAACATCTGATCCACGCACCCTGTTCCCCTCCTAAAACCGCACTGTTCTTCTCCTATTGCAACTTCCGTACACTTTATTATCCTCTCTATCAACACCCTGCCATACAGCTTTCCAACCACTGACAATAAACTAATACCTCTATAACTTGAACACTCCTGCCGATCTCCCTTCCCCTTGTACAACGGCACAATACATGCACTCTTCCAGTCTATTGGTACCCTTGACACAGCAAAGCACACATTGAAAAGTCTCACCAACCAATCTATTATCACATCTCCACCCTTCTTTATACACTCCACAGCAATACCATCCAAACCTTCTGCTTTTCCCGCTCTCATTTCTTTCACTGCTTCTTTCACCTCATTTTCCTCAATCCTTTCATTCATTCCCTGCCACGTGGGTGGCCTGGGTAACCTATCTCCATCCACCTCTGCTTCAATCACTGCTTCTCTTCCATCTCTTGTATTTAACAAAGATTCAAAATACTCGGCATATCTTTTCCTCACTTCAACTGGTTCCACTAGTAATTCTCCATTTTCATCTTTCACTGACTCTTCCCTCTTTTGTCCTCCTTTCCTTACTTTATTTACCTCCTTCCAGAACATCTTCTTTCGTTCTTCAAAATTCTCACTCAGCCTTTGGCCCCACCTTTCGTTTACATCTTTTTTCGCTTCTCTAATTTTCCGTTTTGCCTCTCTCCTTTTCTCCTTGTACCTCTCTCATACCTCAACGCTACCATCCTGTAAAACCCTCTCAAAACACTGTCTCTTCTCCTCAACTGCCTTTCTCACCGTATCATTCCACCACTCGCTTCCCTTCCTGATACCTCTGCCTCCTACTTTCCTTTTGCCGCATACTACCTCTGCACTTGCTTTCACTCTTTCCTTAAACTGTTGCCATTCAACCTCTACTTCTCTCTCTTCCATCTCTCTCACTTCCATCCACTTTTCATTTAGTCTTTCCTTGTACTCCCTCTCTTTTTCACTCTTCTCTAACTCACTAACTTTTATTACCTCTCTTACTTCACGCTTGTCTCTTATTCTCCTGTAACTCTTAACTCTTAGCTTTCCCTCCACCAGGTAATGATCTGACATGCCCTCCGCCTCACCTCTCATCACATTCACATCCAGCAGTCTACACAATCTTTCCCTTGTCACCAGCACATAATCCATCAATGCCCTCTCTACAATCTCTCCCCTCACAAGTCTATGCCAGGTGTACTTGTGTATACGCCTTTTTTTGAAGAACGTATTACCTACACTCAATCTACACTCTTCACATACATTTTTCAGTCTTTCTCCACTCTCGTTTACACCATCCACACCAAAACTACCGATGACTCCCTCAACAGGCTCATTTCCTACCCTAGCATTTAGGTCCCCTAAAACTATAACATTTACATTTTCATCAAACCCTTGTAGACAATCTCTCAAATCCTCCCAGAAACCCTCTACCTCGTCTAACTCTCTTTCACTTCCTGGTCCATACGCACTTACAAAAACCCACCTTTCACCCTTAAACCGCATTCTCACCCACATTAGCCTTGATGACACCTCTTTCCACTCTTTTATAAACTCTCTCAACTCCTCCTTCACAATAATAGCCACTCCTTCTTTCCCCCTGACTCCCTCGTCTACTCCAGACTTTCTACCTATCACGTTTCCAAAATCCACTTGTCCCTCTCCTTTCATCTTTGTTTCATTCAGTGCAAGGACATCATACATCCTTCTTTCAAATAACCTTCCAATATCCTCTCGCTTCTCATTCGTACTACATCCACGCACATTCAAAGCTCCTATTCTTAGGGTCCGGGACCACGAACGCGTTCCCTCGCCCCTATCTCTGTCTCGTTTTTTTGGTAGATTTATTTAAGGGGAGAAGGATACCAGGCCCCCCACCCCCCGCCCCCTTTTCTATAAGGTAATAATATTTGGGCCTTAACACTAATTGTATAGGAAAATGGAACATAGGTATTTGAGCTAGTGATCGTCTAGCAGGAAAACATAATTTAGATAATTTCATCATTAACATCATATGTAAGGTTATAATTTAATATTTCTGTGGGTATGAATCTCCTTCCCTTTGGCTGAAGATGATCTTTCTCCTCTTGGGCTGTTGTGTGTACATTGGACCCAGGGGTAGATCTTTCCCTGATATGGGTGGACACTCCATCCAGATGTTGGCTACTCAGGCTTCCCTTTGTGGTGGTCCACGTGCGGTTGTTTTGGGCGCGCCTTCCGGTTGTGTCTTCCTTTCTCCTCCTCCTGTCGTCGTCATCTTATCGATGTTGTTGGCGGGGTGTTGGTTGGTTTGTGGTAACTCCTCTTCTCCAGTTACTGTTGTGGTGTTTACAGGTTTCATTTTAGTTTCCCCTCGACTGGATTTGGACGAACGCTTTCTATGGTCTCTTGACGTTTTCTTGGACTTTTTGTGGGGGACTTTCTGTTTCTTCGGCATTTCAGTTACCTTAACCCGAAACACATTACAAACCTGGTATAAATTAGCATAAATTAATCACCAATATAATCATCAATGCATCTTCTGAAATAAATAATTTTTTGCAAAATGCACTGGTGTTGGACAAAAGGAAGAAGTACTATGACGGTGACTGGACGACTCGGCCCATGGGAAAACTCGGCTTGGACAGCTCGGCCCACTTTTGGACAACTCGGCCACGACGGCGAGACAACTCGGCCCATTATTTGAGACAGCTCGGTCCCATGTTTTGCTATGGGGCAATTTGACGAGACCAGTCAGGATTAGGATGGGGAGGGTTTATGGGTGAGGCCATGTATGCAGCACCAAATCCTGTCCTCTGCGTATGTGCGGCCTTTTCCCTAATATTTTTATTATGTTATTTAGGCTCAACTGTTAGGTTAATTTAAGTTAGGTTAGGTTAGGTTAGGTTAGGTTAGGTTAAGATAATATAATAGTATAAAGGAAAAAAAAATCGTGCCAAGGGGCCTAAGATTCTCACGCATGCGCAGAGGACAGGATTTGCAGGATTTGGTGCTGCATACATGGCCTCCCGTTTATGGCGTGTGTGTAATATGGGCGAAATGTTCGTTTATTGTATAATTATGTCATAGGCTAGTTCTCTCGATTCATAATGTGTAGGGTAGGTTAGGTTAGGTTAGGTTAGGTTAATTAAGAGTTGTCTCGTAATTAACACGGGGCCGAGCTGTCTCGTTTTTACTGGGCCGAACTGTCTCGCCGTGGGCCGAGCTGTCCCGTAGTAGTCTAGCATTCACTATGACTCATGATAATAGATTTCCAGGAATGTAAATAATTATATGGAGTTGAAAATTATAATTATCTTAAGTTTTAGGTTCATTTATATTTTATTTATATATTTTATCTATGTGGATGAGGGAGACAGAAGGCAAAACTGCCTGTGACGAGTACCTCCCCGGGCCCCCAGAGTTGAAAGAGTGACAGGTCCAAAATCAAGGAATGTTCGAGCCAAAATGTCTGGACATACGGAGTTTGAAGCAAATTAAGCCATAGCATGAGGGAAAGATGGATTCAGGGAGAGAGTTCCATAGTTCAGCTGTGAATAGAAGAAAGATTGGGAGCATCGTTTCACTCTTGGGTTGGAGAGTTGCACAGTAAAGGGGTGGGATTGTGTTACAAAACGGGTGCTACGTACCCTACGTAGAGGAGGTGGTATACACTGAGAGAGCTCTGAGGAACACTGATTATTGTAATAGCAATAGAATAGCGAGAGAGATGCAACATTGCGGTGAAGAGTGAAGAGAGAGAGATTGCAGAGAACCGGTGAGTGGACATAAGTTAATGATATGAAAGGCTATCTTTTCTACTTCGTTTAGGAGTGCTTTGTAAGAGGATCCTCCCCACACATGCGAACAATACTCAATACATGGATGCACTGTGCCCCTGTACAGAGCAAGAAGCTGTGTAGGGGCAAAGAACCCCTTGAGGCGGTTGAGCACATCCAGCTTCTGGGAAGCCGTTTTAGCAAGAGTGGTAATATGGTCTTTCCAAGAGAGATCAGAAGAAAAGAGACACCGAGAATACTGAGAGTAGATGAGGGGTTGATTTTTGTATTGTTGATTTATAAGGGATAGTCCTCTGGGAGTTCTTAACAGAAAGATGAATGGAGGCATTGAGTTTTGGAAGCATTGAAAGTAACAAGATATTCTCTGCCTCAATTGGAAATGCTTGTTAGATCAGAAGATAAGTGTTATATGGCTTCATCATGTGAGTTTTTGAGGGATTGCTTGTAGGGTGTTCTGGATAACTAGTTGAATAGTGTAAGGTAGAGTCGTCAGCATATGAATGGATAGGACTGAAGGTACAGTTGAGAAGATCATTTATGAATATTAGAAAGATAATTGGAGATAGGACAGAACCCTGAGGAACACCGGAGTTGATAGGATGAGGAAGTGAACGATGGCCGTCCACAACCACAGCTATGGAATGGCCAGAAAGGAAATTAGAGATAAAGGCACAGTTGGAGGGATATAAACCAAAGGAGGGCAGTTTGGAAATTAGAAATTTGTGCCAGACTCTATCGAAGGCATTCGATATGTCTAGCGCAATAGATAAGGTCTCACCGAAGTCCCGAAAGTAGGATGACCAAAAGTTAGTAAGATATAAAAGAAGAACACCAGTAGAGCAACCCTTAAGGAAGCCATACTGGCGATCTGAGAGCAGATTATGAGAAGAGAAATGCTTAAGAAATTTGGAAGTAAGAATAGTTTCAAAAACTTTAGAGATGCAAGAAATGAGAGCAATAGGACGATAGTTGGAGGGTTGAGAGAGGTCACCCTTCTTTGGGACAGGTTGAATGAGAGCAAACTTCCAGCACGAAGAGAAGACGTTATAGGAGAGACAAAGAGGGAAGAGTTTGCCTAGACAGGGAGTCAGTATGGAAGCACAGTTTTTGAGTACAACAGGAGGAAGACCATCCGGACTGTACGCCTTCTTAGTATTAAGCCCAGAGAGGGTCGAAAGTACATCCTTAGAAGAGATTAGAATATTAGGCATAAGTAGGAGAGAGGGGGTGGAGAGGGAGGAATAGCACCGGAATCATCCAAGGTGGAGTTTCTAGCGAAAGTTTCAGCAAAGAGTTCAGATTTGTCAGAGGAAGAAGTGATGTTTGTGCCATCTGGGTGGAAAAAGGGGAGGGAAGGAGAGGAAGAACAATTGTTGGAGAGGTTTTTGGCTAAGTGCCAGAAAGTTTAGAAAGAGCTAAAGTTGGATAGTTCAGTGCATTTATTTATGATGAAAGAGTGTTTGGCGAGTCGAAGGACAGATTTAGCTTGATTCCGGGCAGAAACATAGGAAGAATGAGATTCTTCGAGTTTGAAGGCGTCGGTACCGTTTGAATGCTACCTCATTATTGCAGACAGCAGTAGAACAAGCGTGAGTAAACCAAGACTTTTTTGCATTAGTCTGCGAGATAGAAAATGGTATGTATGCTTCCATACCCAATAGGATTACCTTGGTAATGCGTTGAGCACTCTCCGAGTGTCGGCCATGGAAGCAAAAGTCTTTCCATGGGAAGTCAAAGAAGTACTATCGAAGAGCCTCCCAGTCGGCAGCGTCAAAGTGCCACAAGCATCGCTGGCTGGGAAGATTGGGTGGCCATACTGGAGAGATGGGGCAGGTGGCAGAGATAAGTTTATGGTTGGAGGAGCCCAAAGGAGAGAAAAGATCGACGACAATATAAGCAGAAGGGTTAGAAGTTAGAAACAAGCCGAGAATGTTGGGACGATCTCTGAAGCGATCCGGCATACGGGTGGGATGCTGAACCAACTGCTCTAGGTCATTTAGGATAGAAAAGATGTAGGCTTGTTCACCAGGTTGGTCAGTGGAATGAGAGGAGAGCCATTGGCGGTGGTGAACGTTGAAATCTACTAAGATGGAGATTTCTGAGAAAGGAGAAATGGATAGGATGTGTTTCACTTTGGAGTTTAGATAGTCAAAGAATTTGTGGAAGTCAGTAGAGTTGGGGGAAAGATAGACAGCACAGAAATATTTAGTATGAGAGTGACAGAATATTTTGAGCCATAAAGTTGAGAACTCAGAGGAGTCAAGTCGGGAACACGAGAGTAAGTGAATTGTTGTGTATGTATACACAACATCCGCCTTTAACTTTGAAACTAGGATAGAGATAGTAGGAGGGCACAGAGAAGGGTTTGCTGTCAGTAGTCCCAGACAACTGAGTTTCGGTGAGAAAGAGAAGATCAGGGTTGGCAGAAGAGAGGTGGTGTTCAACAAAGTAGAATTTAGAGGAAAGGCCACGAATGTTGCAAAAGTTGATAGTGAGAGTGTCAGGTCGCGATTCAAAACATTTTGATGGGTCGTTGGGTGAGTGTTCAGCCTGTGTTGTGTTTGTGTGGTGTAGTGTTAAAGAGAGAGAGAGTGATTGTGAGAGCTAGCTGGATTACTCTCAGTGTAAGTGAGGCACAAAGACAATCAGTAAGAGAGGCCAAACAAATGAAACAGGAGTTCCAGCGACTCCTTATCACATGCCTATTACCTCTCCTGGTGCCTACAATCTCCCCCTAATTAATTGACACTAATTAGGTTTGCTTTTTTCTGATCGAACCTGAGTATCGCAGGTAGTAGGGATAGATAGACCCGTCCAGAAAAGTACTACCACCTCGATTGTCAGGACGTTCTCAGATCCTTGGTTACTGGTTATATTGTCATACACATACAGTAGGATAACAGTTTAGCCCTAATTACACAATACCTCCATCCTAATTAATATTGCTTATACCTTTTATACTTTGATGCTCATAGCTTTGGGTTGGGTCTTTTGGAGTGCACATATTTGTTCTGCTCTCTTGAATAAAGTACTGTAGAGAATAATGTAAATATCTGCTTGTATCTAATTATTGTACAGAAATACATCATTCTACGAATCTACATAATAACATTTGAAATAGGATTTTTTTTTTTTTTTTTTTTTTTTTTTTTTAGATATACAGTAATAGTTACCGATTTTGTTTTTATCTCAGATGCGTTGACAGATATATGTGTTACAGGCAGGCATGGGAGTCCTGGGTGGATGGTGGGAGTGGAGACAGTGAGTGTGATCTGGTGTTACGAGTACCATGTGATCTGGTGACTACCTGTGATGTGGCCCGCATTGTGAAGGAGAAGCTGCTGCCTAACACCTGTCAGACGTGTGACTACAGCCAGGTGTTGAGGCTGCTGGGGTCGCTGCGAGTGATGTGGTTACTTGATGGTATGGAGGACGCAGGACCCGAGGCATTGCGTCTGCTACGCGACATTATCTCTAGTTTCAGTGACAAACATGTAATCCTCATTACATGCCAACCCAAGTATGCTCAGGAATGTATCAACTTGGCAGGTAGTGTAGATGTATATGAAATACAATTGGATGGCCTTAGTAATGAAGGTGCACACACCTTGGCCAAACATATGCTAACAGATGAAGAGTACCCAAGATTCATAAGTGATGTAGCATGTCTAGGGAATGAAGTTGTTAATGAACTTCATAATCCATTGAGGTTAACGTTGGCTGCTAAACTATGGCAGGAAGGAACTCTGAGTATTGAACCTGGTGTCTCACTCTCTCAACTATATGCTGCAATGGAAACTGCTCTGATGGAAAAGGCATCAGTCACATTGGCCAACAAAAGAGCTATTGAGACTAACGAAGCAAAAAGCAGAGTTCATGATTGGCTTAAGGAACTCTATAAGGTTGCTTTTGAAATGACAATCCAAAATAGATTAATTGTACTTGACGAATCTGCAACAGAATCACTGGAGAAAAAGTTACAACGTCTTTTACCTTCATATACGGAATGCTTCTCAACATTCCTGACTTGTATGCCTGATACGTCCTCATCGGGAGGCTGCTACAGGTTCATTCACATGACCCAACAGCGCTACCTTGCAGCCCAGCACCTCTGTCAGATTCTACTGTCTGATGCCAATCCAGGTGAAGTCTTCAAACAGACATTTGCAACTTAATCATGCTGATGCAAATAAACTCAGTCAGTTATATGAGGTAATTCTCCTGCAGAATTACCTCATATAACTGACTGAGTTAATAAGTTGGGGGGAAATCTTGAGGAAATCTTGATAAACACTCTTGGTCAATGGGGTGAAACTGACTGGTTAGAGGTGGTGCGATGTTCCGGTCATTCAGAGAGTGTGGCCAAGCGAGCCAGCCAACACATGCCTGACTCTTGGACTGTCACTGACAACTACCTACATGCTGCTACTATCATCCTCAAACATACAAATCCCAATATAAAATATAATATCTTAGTATTTATACAAGGAAATCCAAAAAAGGTGTCATTTATCAAGCCATTCCTGAAGCAAGTCGCCATTACTAGTGCAATAGTTATCCTAAATTTTCTGATTGGACTTTTGGCAATGAAAATACATATTGTGACGAGTACTTGCAAATACTGTGTAACAACAAAGCCACATGTACAGTGACCGAATTCACAGGTCGTCTCAAAGACAAAGGATTTCTTGCCTTATTAAGTAAAAGTGCCATTCGTGTGCTGAAAATTCTTGTATTCAATGTGAAGACCTTAAAGGCAGCTCTGTTACTCACTAAATGTATTCCGGGTTTGCAGGATTTATGGTTGGGTCTGCACAACATTAATTCAAGTACCCCACTGAAGATTCGTGCAAGACCAGGAGTTAATATACATTTAGATCTACCTAGGGTCACTGACGTTGACATAGCACCACTTACGAAAAACCTAGTACAGAATATGAGCCTTAAGTATGAATCCATACATTTCTATTGCGTGTCTGCTGAGAGGGCATTGTGGTTCATCAAAGCGCTAACCAAATATAGAATAAAAGTAAGTTCTTTTAATAAAATTACGCAATTTATTATCTCTGGCACAGGAATAGAAGGGCTTGTTTATGTTTCATGTGGAGAAATACCAACTATGCTATCAGATGATGACTTCAAAAGGAAGTGGGAACATCATGAAATTTGAATTAATGCAAAGTTAAAACCTGTGTAAACTACTACCCACATGTGAACTAAGGTAATAGAAGTTCCCCACCTGATGAGTTTCAATCTACTGCTAGCCTGTACTATATATATATATATATATATATATATATATATATATATATATATATATATATATATATATATATATATATATATTTTCTTTAATACATACGAGGTTGAAAGAAATGGCAATTTCTGCGTTGGAAATTTTATTATTCAAAGTTTCCAGGTCTCTGATGAGTTTTCGCTGGGTGGCAGGAAGTAGATGAATGAGATGAGCAAAATTCATGGTGGTACAGGGTTACATAAATGTACATGATGATACAGGATATAAGACGCGTTTCACTGGACAACCAGCATTATCAAGTAAGGGTAGAATGATTTACAGTAATTATTTTTTTTTTTTTTTTTTTTTTTTTTAGGAAGGAGGGGGAATAAGTAGAGGGTTTGGTCAGGAAGGTAAAGTAGGAAATTATGAAGTACAGTAGAAGGGAGAAGGTTAGTGGGCCGGCCACCTTGCTGTATTTATTTAGGTTTTTGCATATTTTTACATAATTCTTCTGCCTTAGGCAGGTAAAGCTAAGCTAGCTAAGTTTTTCTTAAAATTTGTGTTTACATGATGTACTTTGGGATTCGTTTAGGTTTAGGTGAACATTTTATCATTATAATAATGTATTGGATTTACAGTTTTATGAACTTAAGTATTAAGTGTATAGTGGATCTGGTTCATTTCTTCCTATAGCAGTTAGGCTGCTAGGAAAGTTCCTATTAAAATTGTTTATATGTTGGTGTCTTTCTCTTAAATCATTGTATAAGTTTTCATGTATTAGTTCAATTCTTTCCCAGATCTTTTTCGCTCTATGGTACAGTTTAACATTTAATGGGCTTATTTTTGCTATGTGGTGTAAATCTTGGGTTGTATGTAAATAAGGGTATCTTGTATTTGTTGCAAATCTGAGAGCTTTGTTTTGTACTCGTTGTAATGTTAGTATTTGTGATTTGCTGAGAGCCAGTGTAGGTATTGGGGGGTATTCAAGGATTGGGAGGACTAAGGCTTTTATTAAATGTATTTTAATAGGTGTACTGAGGTTTCTAAAACGGAAGAGTTTGCTCAGGGCATGGATAGCTCTTCCCTTTCTTTCACTTACGTTAGTGATATAGCTTGTACTTGAGATTTTAAGTCCAAGAGATTTTCCATTTTGTTGGAAGTTAACTAGGTTTTCATTTATTACCAAGTCTTCATTGTTTTTGGAGCCGATTGGAATGATGGCGAACTTATTGACATTAGTTTTAATCTTCCATTTTTTTTCATATGTATTAATTGTCTCAACTTCTAGTTTTGTTCTTGCGGTCATCATGTGCTTGGATTTTCCCTGGTAATGGATTATCTGGGTGATATCGTCCGCATAACTGATATTTAGTCCTGTGTGAGAATTAGGTGTATCTCTGGTGTATATTATGAAGAGAGTGGGTGACAAGACGCTGCCCTGAGGTACTCCACAACTTAATTGAAAGTACTCACCAAGGTAAGAGTTTATTTTAACTCTGGCTTTTCTGTCATCAAGAAAATCGCATAAGAGTTTTTCTATGATGACAGGCAAGTCCAGATGTAGAATTTTGTACTTTAGTCCTTGGTGCCATACTTTGTCAAAAGCCTTAGTAATGTCTCACAGGACTAGGTGGCATTGTCCCCTGTCTGCTTTGCTTAAGGCAATTTGTTCTGTTATTACTGCAAGTGCGTGTGTGGTGCCTCTGTGTTGTCTGAAACCGTATTGATTATTGTTATGTTTGTCGTTTATTTCAAGATGAGTTCTTAATCTTGTGTTTATAACTCTCTCGAAGATTTTGCCGGGAACTTCAAGGAGCGAGATTGGGCGGTAATTGTTTGGATTGTGGGGTGTTTTTCCTGGTTTTGGGATCAATTTGATGGTTGATTTTTTGAATGTGTCTGGAAAGTAGCCTGCAGAGAGTGAAGCATTAAAAATATTTCTTAATTTTGAAATTGAAGATTCTGGGAGGTGTGTCAGTATAGTTTTGTTGATCCCACTTTCTCCTGGACAGGTATTTTTTGTGTTTTTTATGATGGCTTTAATTTCTGTGTTTGTTATGGGTTTCGTGAGGAAGCTCTGCTCATCAAGTCTGGAAAAGTCTGCTTGATGGTATGGAGTTGTGCGATTGAAGTTTTCTTGCATATAGTTGTTAACTCTGTCGTTGTTTTCGTCATCCTCATCATCACTGTCTTCCTCTTCTTCGTTGAGTACTCTCTCCCAAATTCTTCTGTGGATTGTTTCTTGATTTTGTTCGTCAAAAATTTTGTTATTTTGCTCATCTATGATGTAATGAGTAGGTGGGCTGACTTCTCCAGTCAGTGATTTGAATTTTCTCCAGAAAACCTCCGGTTCAGAGTATGTAGCTGTTATGGTATGAAAAATGGTACACCCAAAGCCCTCCTAACATTGACCCCCCCAATGAAATTAAGATCTTCTACCGCAATTACATGTCCTCTGAACACAAAAATGACGAGGCCGTCTTAAAAGAAATAATCTCCAAGCATGTCCACCCAACCAACCCGGAAAACAAAATCAAATTAATAATTTATTACAAATCCCCCAAGACCTCCAACCTCGTTCTCCGCAACAAACCAGCTTCCACCAAGATAAAGAGCCCGATGACCGACGATCACGTCATTTACCAACATACCTGTAATTATGAGGACTGTGGACCTCATTCCTATATTGGCATGACGCAGACTCGTCTTTCACGTCGGTTAACTCTTCACCTTCAGGCTGGAGCCATCAAAGACCACTATCTCACCCCCAACCATCCCCACCTCACACGCAACGAGTTAGAGAAACACACCACCATACTCGATAAAGAAAGTGACCCAAGGAGATTACCTATACTCGAAGCGTTATATATCCAAGCCTTACATCCTAACATCAACAACCAAACTCTAGACCTTCAGATCCTTCCTTCTGCCAAAAGGCACTACCCTACAGGACCTAACGCCCCTCCTCGCCCCCCGGTGCCCTTGACGCAGCCCCCCGCGCTACCTCCTTCAGCTTCGTCTTCTGCCGGCGCCACACGGACCTCACAACTTAGGCCACGCCCCTCGACACGCAGCCAATCAGCTTTGACCCCGCCACCCGACCAACACCATCCCGCATCCAGTGCGCCTGCTGAAGTGGTTCCCCCTTTTGCACTCCTAGAATACCCCTCCACCAATAGGAGACTTTTGCCCCCTGATTTTCGCCTCCTCTGATCCTCCACCCTCTATATATACCCTTCCTGTTTACCTTTTACTGTATATCATTCTACCCTTAATTGATAATGCTGGTTGTCCAGTGAAACGCGTGCGTCGTATATCCTGTAATATCATGTACATTTATGTAACCCTGTACCACCATGAATTTTGCTCATCTCATTCATCTACTTCCTGCCACCCAGCGAAAACTAATCAGAGACCTGGAAACTTTGAATAATAAAATTTCCAACGCAGAAATTGCCATTTCTTTCAACCTCGTATGTATTAAAGAAAATTTATTACCTGGCTTTACTAATATATATATATATATATATATATATATATATATATATATATATATATATATATATAATATATATATATATATATATATATATATATATATATATATATATATATATATATATATATATAATATATATATAATATATATATATGAGGAAAAGAATGACGAGGGACGTAACAACCAACATCTTTATTACACACATTTTCAAACGTTTCGACATATAGTGTATAAATGTGTGTAATAAAGATGTTGGTTGTTACGTCCCTCGTCATTCTTTTCCTCCTGAAGTTGAGATTCCCCAGGAACGCTCCCATTTCCGATATATATATATATATATATATATATATATATATATACTGTTTATTACTCTCACCCTACACTAGTCTTGAGAGGGCCTAGGCCCAGTGGGCTAGTATAAAATAAAAGCATCATCAACAACAACAACATTACTCTCACCCGATCGACAGTCAGGACGAGAGACCACCACACCATAATCAACTCTGACGCTCTGATGCTCCGTCTTAATACATTGATTTGAAAGTAATCCAAAACCAACAGTAACAATATTATATGATGATGAAGAAGAAGAAGAAGAAGAAGAAGAGCGTAGACTAGACGAAAAGGAAAGAGAAGAAAAATGAGAAGATATTGAAGAAGCATAACAACAACAACAACAACAACTCAACACTATCAAGCTTAAAGGAGCCAACCTCGCTTGTTTTCTGTGTCTCTCCCTTTCTCTTTGGCTTGTATCCATTCGGCCCCATTCAGCCTACTGTTTTAAGACATTTACCCCCATCCAGGTGTCAATATTTTCCTGGCGTGCGGTAGCGAGCCAGCATATATATATTTTTGTTTTGACAACAAGCTAATTTGTACATTTTTCGATAGACAAATTTCTCCGGCGAAGCCGGATTTCTCCATACAATGCTGGCTCGCTATAGCTCGCCAGGAAGAAATCGACACCTGGATGGGGATAAACGTCTTAAAACAGTTGGCTGAATGGGGCCGAATGGATACAAGCCAGGAAAAGAGAGAAAAGGAGAAAACAAAAACGGTGACCCCCCTTAAAAGAAAATACCCCCAAGATATCCAGATATATTTATAAATATTTCGGTAGAAAAATGTCGTGGCCAAAGGCCAGTTCTTCATACATTGCAGGCTCGCTATCGCTCAGGAAAATATTGACACCTAGATGACACGAAAAGTCTTAAAATTGACAAAGAAAGGGGGCGAAAGATCTGAAAATCGCTAAACAAATGGGGCGAACGTCTTAAAATCACAAGCCTAATGGGGTTAAACATGAGGGAGAGGGGGGTCCAGAAACTACAAACCTCCCCATAAGGCCACGATTCAAGTCCAAGAGTGCACAACGCAGTACAACCCTTTATAACCAATCAAATAGCAGTGTTGGTGGTGTAATGGTTTAGATGCTTATGTTCTGGCTGTGGTGTCCCGAGTTCGAATCCCGGGAGGACCATAATTATGCTTTCATTAGTGTATTCAAGACATATGCTTTCATTAGTGTATTCAAGTACATTGGGGTTTGTAATGCATGATTAATGTTAAGAACGGGGTGTTACTTATATGTGTTCTTCTCCTGTCCCCTCTGTTGTCTTTCTTGTGTCTTTTGCTGATCCTCCCTACCCCTTGTGGGAGTAATTAGAGCTGGCTACTGACTGATAGGAAACCCCTGGAATATGTTGGTTAACCCTTTTTGTACCGGCGACGTCTTTATCATTTTAGTCTAGCTATATTTAGAGGATTTGGTGCAGTTTAAGAAGGATCTGTGGTATTAACAAGGGCTAAGTGAGATAGTTCGAAGCCTGGTAATTGTTGGAGGCCCTTTCGAAACTGAACAAAATCGTATAATAGCAGCCAGAATAAAGTTAAGGGGGATGCCACGTTTTTTTTAAGACGTTTATCCCCATCCAGGTGTCGATTATTTCCTGGCGAGCGATAGCGAGTCAGAATTTTATGAAGAAATCCGGCTTCGCCAGAGACATTTTTCTATCGAAAAATGTACAAATTTAGCCAGCTGTCTAACACATTATCCAAATTATGGTGGCTCGCTATCGCTCGCCAGGTATAAATCGACACCTGGATGAGGATAAGCGTCTTAAAACAGTAGGCTGAATTGGGCCGAATGGATAAAACCCAGAGACAAAAAAAAGCAGGTCACCCCCGTTAAACGGACGTTGCCGGTACAGAAGGGGTTAATATATACGTTGGTATTATTGTTATCGTTTTTGTTTTGTTTACGGAGTTTGGCAGGCATTTCAGTTTAGGGGAGATGGTCGGTTTTTATGGACACCCTTCTCCCTCATGCTTAGCCTCATTAGTTTTTAGATTCTAAGACGTTCGGCCCATTAGTTTTGTGATTTTAAGACCTTTCGCCCCTTTTCTTTGTCAATATTAAGAATCTTTTGTGTGTCGAGGATGCAAACCTGTCCTTTATTGATTATGTATTAAATGTCTTGGATAAACCTAGTGTCTCTGGTCTTAAACGCTTTGTCAGAATATTATTCGTAGATTTTTCGAGTGCTTTTAACACCATTAACCCCTTCTGTACCGGCGATGTCTTGTTGTTTTTAGTATAGCTATATTTAGACGATTTTAAGCAGTTTAAGAAGGATTTGTGGTAATGAAAAGGGTTAAGTGAGATAGTTCGAAGCCTATTACTTGCTTGAGGCCATTTATAAACTGAATAAAATCTTCTAAATATAGCTAACATAATATTAAAAAGACGTGGCCGGTACAGGAGTTAAGCCTAACCTAATGATGAGTAAACTGCTTAACATAAATCCTACCTTGATTTTATGGATTAATGATTTTCTCACTCATAGACCACAATATGTTAGCTTTCAGGGTGTAAAATCGAGGGTCATTACCACTAACACAGGTGCTCCGCAGGGGTGTGTGTTGGCGCCAATACTTCTCACTATACTGTATATACAAGTGACAATGCTGGCTCGCTATCGCTCGCCAGGAAGAAGACGACACCTGCATGGGATAAACGTCTTAAAACAGTTGGCTGAATGGGGCCAAAGGGATACAAGTCAGAAAAAGAGAGAAAAGGAGAGGAAGATAAAACAAAAAACAGGTTCCCCCCCCCCCCCCCCCGTAAATATGCAGATGATGCTGTCCTTGTGGGTTGGTGTGGTGGTGATGACACTACATACTGGGAAGAAGTGGAACATTTTGTAAATTGATGCACTGACAATTATCTTGAGCTAAACGTTAAACAAAACTAAAGAAATTATTACAAATTTTAGTATTTTATCAGGTGATCAATATCCTCTGTTTAGAATATATATATATATATATATATTTAGGAACAATAATTGACAATAATTTTGTTTTAATAAAAATGTTGAGGCAGTATACAAAAAGATAAATTCTAGAATGCACTTTGTGAGGAAATTAAGCAAACTAAGAATCAACAGAAAGATCATGGGTATATATTTGTGTTCTTTTGTGTATTGTGTTCTTTTATTTATAAATTATTATTTTACTTAATGCTTTGTTTCCACATAGCGATTTTGATTAGTTGTTTTGTCTTTTTACTGTGTTCGTATACGTTTTGGTTTGTTTATTTTGCAAGTTTTACATTATAATTCAGCAATAATACAGTATGTTCTCTCGTTCAGCATAACATGTTGGTATGGCAATTGTAATCTTCAGGTAAAGAATAAACTGTGTACAATAATGAAGAACTGTGAGAAACTCGGGGTTCGGAACATCATTCCACTTTTTGACACTTATAAGAAAGCTACTATTCATAGATGTGATATAATTCAACATGACCCAGCACATCCCTTATATGTAAATGATCAAATGTTGCCCTCGGGAAGGCGGCTGAGGTCATTATACTGTAGAACATCACGGTATTCCAGATCTTTTGTACCTATACTTGGTTTCATTTCATCTGACGGTAAATTGAATCCCTTAGCAGCTAATTTCTCGATAATTAATGGAAAAATATAAGACTACTACTATATCTCTGCATCACATTAACCCTTTAAGTACCAGCGACGTGCGCTATATTTTATTCTCGCTATATTTAGACGATATTATGCAGCTTAGGAAGGAATCATTGGTAGTTAAAAAGTGTTGGTTGAGATAGTTTGAAACCTTATTATTGCTAGAGGGCCTTCCTAAGCTGAATAAAATCGTCTAAACATTGCCAGAATATAGTCAAAAGTATGTCACCGGTACCGAACGGGTTAAGACCAAGTTTATATCATTAGCACCATATTTCACTACAAAACCTTCAAAATAACTGACAAATCTTGATGGGAGCTTTGTAAATTACCACCAGTTGTAAAGAAACAGACTATAGTAGTATTATAATAATGTTGAATGACCAGCATACCGATTCACCAGCAGCACAGACAGATTTCTTCTTAAGGGGGGTCACCGTTTTTTTTTTTATCTTTCTCTCCTTTTCTCTCTTTCCCTGGCTTGTATCCATTCGGCCCCATTCAGCCAACTGTTTTAAGACGTTTATCCCCATCCAGGTGTCGATTTCTTCCTGGCAAGCGATAGCGAGCCAGCATTGTATGGAGAAATCCGGAGAAATTTTTCTATCGAAAAATTTACAAATTTAGCTTGCTGTCAAAACAAAAATATATATATGCTGGCTCGCTACCGCTCGCCAGGAAAATATTGACACCTGGATGAGGGTAAACGTCTTAAAACAGTAGGCTGAATGGGGCCGAATAGATACAAGCCAAAGAGAGAGGGAGAGAAAGAGAAAAAAGCGAGGTGGGCTCCCTTAATCTTGTATTTTAGTTTTTGAATCTTTACGTTACTTGTGTGTATTCGGTAGCTTATGGGATGGATGAATGTTGTAAACTATGTATACTGTATATGGCTTCTTTTTTACTATTTATGAGAGCTCACAAAGCAAATTTCATGTATTTTTATGTGACAATAAAGTTATTGTTATTATTATTATTTGTTATACCAGGTTTTTACTGGGGTTTATAGGCAGGTTTTTACTTGACTGGAGAAGATGAGAACACACAAGAACACAAACACAAAGGTAATAGAGGATAATATAACACAGAGTACAAACATAGATTATTATTATTAACACAATGTAATATTATGAGAGGTGCAATTGTACATAAGACAGGGATAGGTTTCAATTTGCAGCACGATCGAGGATCCTCTAGGTGTCCCAAGGGGAAGACACAGGCAGGTTCTGAAGATCTGTGAAGACGTTACTGCCTGGTATTCCCTACGACGTCCTGGTCCGTGGGGGTGGTCCTGCCGTGTGACGGTGACAGAAGTTAGGGGAAGACTTCTTGAAGATCTCTGAAGACTGAAGAGGTGAGGGTCTTACATGAAAACGAGCCGTTCCACCAGTGTCTTACGCTCTCGTATCATGGGATTAAAGTAAGGAGCCGTTTCACCAGTGTCTTACGCTCTCTTACAATCCAGACCTACACTTCTCTGCGAGTCTCTGCAGGAACTTCTGTAATGGAATCTTGGGATTATTACGAAGACGAGCCGTTCCACCAGTGTCTTACGCTCTTGTTTCATATTTATTATGTGTAGGAATATGTTTTTACACCATACCCGAAAGAGGATTTATGGAGCTCCGATCTTACTCTCAACCATCTTAACAATTTTACCAACACACCTAAACTTCGTTAGATGCTGAAATAGCCTCCCCGAAAATATGCCCTGGCCGGGAATTGAACTCGGGACCCTTGGGTTAAGGGGCAGTCACTCTACCAGTTAGACCAATAAAGATATCTCTATAGAAGTAAACTGACAAATTTCTCACTCAATAATTCTTCAAGAAGTAAACAAAATAAAATACCTGGGACACATTATTTCAAACGATTGCTCAGATGATGCAGAACATTGGCCGACAGTGCAGACAGCTCTACTTACGTGGAAACACCATCTTGAGGAAATTCCATTTTGTTTTTGTTTTTTCTATGTGAGTGAGGAAGGCAAAAGGCAGAACTGCCCGTAGCAAGTGCCTCCCCCAGAGTTGAAAGAGTGACAGGACCAAAATCAAGGGATGTTCGAGCCAAAATGCCTGGACACATGGAGTTTGAAACAATTTAAGTCATAGGAGGAGGGAAAGACTGATTCTGGGAGAGAGTTCCAGAGCTCAGCTGTTGAATAGAAGAAAGTCTGAGAGTAAAGTTTCACTCTTGGGTTAGAGTTGCACAGAGTAGGGGTGGGATTGTGTTGCAAGACGGGTACCACGCTCCCTAGGTAGAGGAGGTGGTATAAACTGGGAGAGCTCTGAGGAACACTGATTATTATAGTAGCAATAGAATAGCGAGAGAGATGCAACATTCCGGCGGAGAGAGAGAGATTGCAGAGAGTTGGTGAGTGGACGGGAATTAATGATACGAAAGGCCTTCCGTTCTACTTTGTCTAGGAGTGCGGTGTGAGAGGATCCTCCCCACACATATGAACAATAATCAATACAAGGATGCACCGTGCCCCTGTACAGAGCAAGAAGCTGTGCAGGGGTAAAGAACTCCTTGAGGCGGATGAGCACACCCTGCTTCTGGGAGGCTGCCTTAGCAAGACTGGTAATATGGTCCTTCCAAGTGAGAGCAGAAGAAAATGAGACACCAAGAATATTGAGAGAAGATGAAAGATTGATTTTTGTATTGTTGAAGAATAACGGATAGTCCGCTGGGAGTTCCGGACGGGTAAATAGATGGAGAAATTGGGTGTTTGGGAGCATTAAAGGCAACAAGGTTTTCTCTGCCCTAATTGGAAAGTGTAGTTAGATCAGAAGTTAAGTGTTCTATGGCTTCATTACGATTGTCTTTGAGGGATTGCTGGCTGGGGCGTTCTGGAAAACTAATTGAGTAGTGTAAGTTAGAGTCGTCTGCGTATGAATGGATGGGACTGGAGGTACAGTTGAGAAGATCATTTATGAAAATTAGAAAGAGAATAGGAGATAGGACATTACCTGAGGAACATGGGAGTTGATAGGATGAGGAAGTGAGCGATGGCCGTCCACAACTGCAGCTATGGAACGGCCGGAAAGGAAACTAGAGACAAAGGCACAAATGGAGGGATAGAAACCGAAGGAGGGTAGTTTAGAAATTAAAGATTTGTGCCAGACTCTATCGAAGGCCTTCGATATGTCTAGTGCAATAGAAAAGGTCTCCCCGAAGTCCCGAAAGTTGGATGACCAAGAGTTAGTAAGATATGAAAGAAGATCACCAGTAGAGCAACCCTTGAGGAAGCCATACTGGCGATCTGAGAGTAGATTATGGGAAGAGAAATGCTTAAGAAATTTAGAAGCAAGAATAGTTTAAAAAACTTTAGAGATACAAGAGATAAGAGCAATTGGATGATAGTTGGAGGGTTGAGAGCGGTCACCCTTTTTTGGGACAGGTTGAATGAGAGCAAACTTCCAGCATGAAGGGAAGATGTTAGAGGAGAGACAGAGACGAAAGAGTTTGCCTAGGCAGGGAGTCAGCATGGAAGCACAGTTTTTTAGTACAACAGGAGGAACACCGTCCTGTCCGTACGCCTTCTTAGTATTAAGCCCAGAGAGGGTAGAAAGTATATCTTTAGAAGAGATTAGGATATTAGGCATTAGTAGGGGAGAGGAAAGTGGAGAGGGAGGAATAGCACCGGAATCATCCAAGGTGGAGTTTCTAGCAAAAGTTTGAGCGAAGAGTTCAGCTTTGTCAGAGGAAGAAGTGATGGTTGTGCCATCAGAGTGGAAGACGAGGAAGAGAAATTGTTGGGGAGGTTTTTGGCTAGATGCCAGAAAGCTTGGGAAGAGCTAGAGTTGGATAGTTCAGTGCATTTATTATTGATGAAAGAGTGCTTGGCAATTCGAAGAACAGATTTCGCTTGATTCCAGGCAGAAACATAGGAAGAATGAGGTTCTTGAGTTTTAAGGCGTCGGTTCCGTTTGAATGCTTCCACCTTGTTGCGGACAGCAGTAGAACAAGCGTGAGTAAGCCAAGATTTGTTTGCACTAAACTGAGAGAAAGAAAATGGAATGTATTCTTCCATGCCAGAGAGGATTACCTCGGTAATGCGTTCAGCACTCTCCGAGGGTCCCCGGCCACGGAAGCAAAAGTCATTCCAAGGGAAATCAAAGAAGTACTGGCGAAGAGCCTACCAGTCGGCAGCGCCAAAGTGCCACAAGCGCCGCCGGTTGGGAGGATCGGGTGGCCGTACCGGAGAGATAGGACAGGTGACAGATATTAGTTTATGGTCGGAGGAGCCCAAAGGAGAGAAAAGATTTATAGTATAAGCGGAAGTGTTAGAGGTTAAAAATAAGTCTAGAATGTTGGGCCGATCTCAGAAGCGATCTGGGATATGGGTTGGTTGCTGGACTAACTGCTCTAGGTCGTTTAGGATAGAAAAGATGAAGGCTTGTTCACCAGGTTGGTCAGTGGAAACAGAGGAGAGCCATTGGCGGTGGTGAACGTTGAAATCTCCTAATATGGAGATTTCTGAGAAAGGAGAAATGGATAGAATGCATTCCACTTTAGATGTTAGAGAAGGGTTTGCTGTCAGTAATCCCAGACAACTGTGTCTCAGTGAGAAAGAGAAGATCAGGGTTGGCAGAGGAGAGGTGGTGTTCCACAGAGTGGAAGTTAGAGGAGAGGCCACGAATGTTGCAGAAGTTAATAGTAAGAGTAGAAGGTAGTGTTCCAGGGCATTTCGGGGAGTCGTTGCCAGGGGTCAGTCGGATGGGGACATTTCTGGTCCCCCCCCCCCCCCTGTGGACTCCGAGGCTGGTGGTGTATTTTTCATTTTTGGGGGGGTTGGGGGGGGGGGGGGCGTAAGAGAGGTAGTGTAGTATGTAAGGTGTTTGTAGTGTAATGTATTTGATAGGAGGAGAGAGTGTTTTAGAGGGCAGGCTGGGGTTGCCCTCAGCACAGAAAGGATCAGCTAGGGAGGCCAGGTGGTGAAACAGGAGTTCCAGCTGTCCCTCTCAACCACCTAGCACTCTCCGGGAGTACTGCCCTGTTCGGCTGGTACCTACAGCCTCCTCCTAACAATTCTGGAGGTGGGATTCCCGGTCCCAACCTCCAGGAGCTGACTGCGCCACAAAGTGACGGGCGGTGGGGTCGCCACATCCCTACGCCATAGTGTAATTGGGAAACTAAAATAATTTTGTTCCAGACATATTGTTCCTCTATCTACATGGCCCATTTGTGGTGGAAGTACAATAGAGCCACCATAAATGGACTGTGTACAATTGTACATCCTATCATAATATTCTCAAGATGTTATGAGAGCACTATAGTATGGTGTGCACACTGTTGGATGTACAGTGCTGCCGGGCTGTCATCAGGAGACTGGTGTACAGCTTTTTGAAGTGGCTGCAATCCTTCAGTAACATTGATTATTGCATTATGGTCTAGTGATCTCATCTATGAATCCCGGATCATATCCCACTGGCAGAAGCTGCTGCACACATAGTACTGTGTCATCAAGGTTTAAAATTGAACTTTGAGCAAAGATATGTGCAATAGGTGTTAACTCATAAACTGCGAAGCTATGGTCGTTCAAACCCTTCCGCCAAGCGAAGGTATTTGGTTCTATTCTGACGAAAATCGTCATAGTACCATATACAGTATATAATTATTACTTATCCATATGTGCCTATTTTGCTTTAATTATGAACATATGAACATATAAGAGCAATGAAAGAAGTGGTAATAGCATTTGGGGGTGAAAAAGACGTATTATTGCCGCAAGGTCATATCATGAAGCAAGAGCTGGGGGGGACGTATATCCACCCTCTCTGAGCTGTAGAACGACACTGACGGTCGTATCATGAAGCGAGAGCTGGGGGGGACGTATATCCACCCTCTCTGAGCTGTAGAACGACACTGACGGGTCTGAGTAGAAGTCTCTGTGTTGCAAGGATCTCTAGCTGCCTCACCCGTGTTAAAAAGACCGGGAGAGGGAAATTTGCACCGAAAATTACCAGATAAAAGGGGGAATAAGAGGAAAAATAGATGATAATTGAGGAGCGCTGGGGGAAAAGGAGGGAAGGGGGGGGGACACATGTAGAAGTGGTAGCAAGTAATGGAGGGGAATTATCTCACCTAATCACAAATTGCTTTGTTTTGAGTGTCACTGGGGTGTTTTCTAAGTTTTTTTTTATGCTCTGGTTCTATTGAGGACGGTCGCAGCGCAACAGAAAAACCTCTATTGAGGACGGTCACCATTTTTGGGTTAACCAACACTGAGCAATACTCAGTGACATACTGTGATTTGTGTCTTAGCATTTTAGGCTAAGCAACACTATGCTGTGTATGCATCTTTTGGTAAAAATGCATCACCAACCCAATAATTATCGATGGGGCCCGTATCAGGTTGGTGCTGCGCTATTACCTAACATTGGGAACACTTGATCAAGCACATGTAATAATATATGCTCACACATAAACCAACACACTCATATTATAGTTTATAAATACAGTATACTTTTACTAACCTGTCGCGAACTTCACAAGTATCATCACAGACTTATTAGAGTATTAATAATAATAATAAAGTAGACGTGCCGTTTTTCCCAAAATCAAAACGGCATACCCAACTCTGCGATGGGTTACCATCATCACTAATATTACCACCATCATCACTACTATCATCATCACTACAACTGTCACCATCATCACTACTACTATCATCACCATTACTATCATCATCACTACTACTATTACAATCATCACTACTACTCTCACCATCATCACTAATACTGTCACCATTATTATCACCATCATCTTACTATCATCATTACTTGTCACCATCATCACTACTATTATGACCATCATCACGATTCACTACTACTAGTAATATTACCATCATATCTACTACTGTCATCATCATCACTACCATCATCATTACTACTGTCATCATCATCCCTATAACTACAACCATCATCACTACTATTATCACCATCATCACTACTATTACCATCATCCCCACTATTACTACAATCACTTCTACTGTCAATTAAACTAACATAACCTAACTTAACCTGACAGATGCTGGGGGAGTCGTTTTCGGCCCCAGAATGATGGCATGTTGTGTGTGTGAGCCGAACACGCCTTCATTGCTGGGTGGGTGGGTGGGGGGGGGGGGGGGGGATTTTTTGTTTTTGTTTTAGCTAAAATCATAACTATTGTACAAATTCAAAATATCTGTGTTTAATTATCGTCACATTCACACACTGAATGTTCGTGTGAAGTTTGGTGAAAATCCGTCGAACGGTCTAGGAGGAGTTTTCGAACAGACAGACAGACAGACAGACATTTCGGCCGGCATGTACCACTATACGGGGGGCAATACCACTCTGCTTACGCAGAGTTGATTGAATATATTCTGAAGAAAAAAGAATCAAAGTCGTCGCACATGAGTAGATCCATCCACACGGCATTGGCGCAGCAGCACGGGTGCTCCGTACACATGGTCATGGCCTCCCCTTTCAAACTACAGTATACAGTATATCTCATCCTGATCATTTTCAACCGAATCATCATCATCTTGAGTTAGTCCACTGCAGGACAAAGGCCTCTCCTAAACGAAATTCGATAGCAACAAACTATTTAATGAATGGCACTCAGATTAAGAGTGTTTATATTCCCGCCAAAGGCCAGTTCTCTTAAATCGCAGGCTCGCTATCTCGTGAAAAAAAAAAAAAAAAAAAAAAAATATATATATATAAAACTGAATGGGGTGAAACGGCGGCTTAAAATCGCGAAATAATGAGGTGAAACGTCTTAAAATCTCCAAACTAATAGAGTGATACAGAGAGGGCCCAAAAAGACCTGCGCACCAGATAGTTAACCCTTTCAAGCTCCAATACGCGTTTCTGTTCTGTTTCTGGCTACTATTAGACTATTTTATTCAGATTAGTAACGATATATGGAAGTCAAAGACCATAACATAAGAACATAGGAAAATGGGAGTCTGCAGAAAGCCGATTGGCCCACACAAGGCAGATCCCTGTCACACCCAACCCTAATTATAAGCCCAGCTTAAAAACACCATTAGGACTTACCTCACCGAAACGGTCAGAGGTCAGAAAAATGGGGATATGCAGATCCCCACACCTGGGCCACACCTGACAGATCACCCTCACACCCAACCCATCTCGTCCATATGCCTATCTAATTGTATCTTAAAGCTCCCTATCGTTCTTGATCCCACTATAGCACTTATTAGCCTATTCCACCTATCTACAACTCTGTTACCAAACCAATATTTACCTATATCTTTCTTGAAACGAAATTTACCTAATTTGAAACCATTTGTACAAGTTCTTTCGCTATCACTGAGCTTTAGTACAATTTTCATGTCCCCTTTATTAATCCCACTAACCCACTTGAATACCTCTATCATGTCCCCTCTAACTCTGCGTCTCTCTAACGAACGTAAGCCTAATTTCTTCAACCTTTCTTTATACGGAAGATTTCTAATATTATGGATCATTTTTGTCATTCTACGTTGTACTCTCTCCAATGAATCTATGGCCATTCTGTAATAAGGACACCACAATTGAACAGCATAATCCATATGGGGTCTCACTAATGACAAGTAAAGTTTTAAGATAACATCAGCAGTTCTGTTACTCACACTCCTAGAGATGAACCCGAGAATCCTGTTTGCCTTGTTTCGAACGCTTATACACTGTTTTCTAGGCTTCAAATCATTGCTAACAAACACACCTAGATCTTTCTCACAATTCGAGTTTTCTAATTCCATATTAGCTAGTTTATATTTAACATTTGTATGCATCTTCCCTATCTTTAATACCTTGCATTTGTCAATGTTAAACTTCATCTGCCAATTTACTGACCATTCGTGTAAGGTATCTAGATCCCTTTGGAGGCACTCTATATCTCTATCTGAATCAATTTTTCTCCCCATTTTGGTATCGTCTGCAAATTTACTTATCCTACTAGTTATACCTAAATCAAGGTCATTTATGTATATAACAAACAACAGAGGACCTAATACAGATCCATGGGGGACACCACTTTTGACTGCTCCCCATTCTGACTTCGTACCATAAATACTGACTCTCTGCTTCCGACCAATTAGCCATGACCGAATCCATCCCAACAACGCCCCACCTATTCCATGCGCCTCAACCTTTCTCATCAATCTCTCATGGGGGACTCTGTCGAATGAGATAGTATTTACCTTAATACCCACAGATACTTCTTAAGCTGCATAAAATCGTCTAATGATAGCCAAAATAAACTTCTAAAACGCATCAGAGCTTCAAAGGGTTAATACTGAAGCTGTGATCTTGAAAGAGAGAGTGTGTACGCATTAAATTTAAATCCAATAATAAAGTAGTCTGCCATTTATTACAATTTTCTTTTGTAACTATGTCACTATAGAAAACGATTAAGCTAAATGAGTAACATTTCTTTATTAACAATGTCTTGTCTTGTCGACATTAAATTTCTTAATATTAATGGTTACGTTAGTATTTTTATGAAATATTCAACGTCATATACGTGGGAATAATATTTAATATAATATATTTTAAAGATATGTTATACAATCATGATTACATTATTTTGAGTAAGATGTCTATAATATAGACTCCCTGGCCAGGCTGAGTGGCCCGGGTTGTATATTAATAGTCTGGTGAACCATCGCCCAGGAAGGTGCAGCGAACTTTTCTCCTAAAAAAACATAGTCGGTTCTTCGTTTTAAGTCTTATTTAATATTGTGTGTTTTGCAGCAACATCGAACTTTACTTCTCGGAGGTATAGGCTATAGGCCTAATCCATTAAATTAAGTTTGCCATGGAAAGAAAGGAGTGCCAGTGGGGACAGGGTGGGTGGTGGGATATTAGCGATCTGGTAAACGTCCAGCCCGAAAAGTACACTGATATAATGTGTACGGATGCGGATTACACAGGCGAAATGGGCAAATTTGGTCGTGGGGTGAAGCGACGGAATGAAGATCCCCAGTCAACAGCATCACGAAAACGGCCCAAGAATTTTGCCGGCCAAATATTTGAATACGCTCGAGATTAGGGAATTTTTTTATATATTGATCGGAGTAAGTGTTATGTTTCGTTTACCTTATCTTAATATTGTGTTTTGTTCGTTTTCTGTTATCTGTTCGTGTTTCTACGGATGTATTTTTATATTGTGTCATAGACTACAGTAGATCTGGACTGGACACGAAAATGGAACTTTTCAGTAATGGACCCAACATCAGAGAACGAACCCCCAAGCTTGAACCTCGAAACCGTGAAAATATCAAATTTTTGCGGTTTCGAGGTTCGAACTTTGGGGTTCGTTTACCGTTTTTGGGTCCCTTACTGCAAAGTTCCATTTTCGTGTCCAGTCCAGATCTACTGTAGTCTATGATTGTGTGTATTAAGGATTATGTTATTGTCTCGAGCTTTGTATTGTATTGTCATTATTTGACGTGTCTTCATGTATCCGCAGAGGGGGGTGGGGGGTGGAGGGGGTCGTTGGCCTTGCTCTTCTGTTCCAATGGACTATTATTTCTTCTTTTCCATTACCACCCCCTCGTTGTTATATCCGGCCGTTCATTCATTACGTATTTCTTCAGTAACTGGCCGGTCTCATTCCAGCTAAGGGCCGAGTTCTCCTAAATTGCTGGCTCGCTATCACTCGACCGGAAATAATAGATACCTGCATGGGGTGACAAGCGTCTTATAACTAATGGGGCTAAACATGAGGGAGAAGGAGTTTCAGAAAAAAACAAATACCTCCCCTTAAGAGAGTGACCCATTATAGACTGTATACTGTAGGTGAGGTGATTCACACATTCTGATGTTAACCCCATGAGGATTATGACGCATTTCGACAGTTAATTCTGGCGGCTAGTAAACGATTATATTCAGTTTAAGAAGGAATTGTGGGACTCGGAGGGATGATTGAGACAGTCTCTACCCCTTTGAGTGCTTTGGAGCCTTGCAAAACTGAATATAATCGGCTAACAATCGTCAGAATAATCTGTCAAAACACGTCATAATCCTCAATGGCTTCATTAACAATACTATACTGCGTTTCATTTCATCTGACGGTGAATTGAATCTCTTAGCAGCTATTTTTTTTTTTATACTTAAGACGTTCGCCTCGTTAGTTTTGGCGATTTTAAGACATTTCGCCTAATTTCTGTCAATTTTAAGACCTTTTGTGCCACTTAGGTATCTATTTTTTCTTGGCGAGCGACAGCTAGCCCATAATTTCGGAAGAACCGTCCATTGGCCGGGACAATTTTTCAAACGAAAAATTTACAAACTTATATCGGCAGGGGGTTTTGGGGTATAATTTTTAAAGCTTGATGGTGGTCTAGGAAGTAAACTAAAAAATCTCCCCTTAACTCCTCGTGTACCGTCGACTTCCTTTTTATCTTAATCTGGCTACTACTAATTGATTGTATTTAGCTTAGGAAGGACCTCTAGCAATCATACGGCTTCGAACTATCTCGATCAACCCTTTAACTGCCACAGCTCCTTCCTTAGCTGCATAACATCGTCTAAATATAGCTAGAATAATATATAGCAGATATCGCTGGTACAGAAAGGATTAACACTAGTTGTGGGGATCGGTTTTTACACCATACCCGAAAGAGGATTTATGGAGCTCCGATCTTACTCTCAACCATCTGAACAATTTTACCAACACACCTAAACTTCGTTAAATGCGGAAATAGCCTCACGAAAATATCATGCCCTGGTGGGGGCACGAACTCTCGACCCTTGGGTGTGAGGCAGACACCTTACCAGTTAGACCAATAGAGATATCCCTCTTGGCCTGTTCGGCTCAGGGTATTTCCGCATCCGAGGTCTGTTTAGGCTAGCCTACTTTCACTGACTTTACATAGTCACTATCACCATTACTATCATCAGTACTACTACTATTATAGGCATCACTACTACTCTTACCATCATCACTACTACTCTCATTATCACTACAACTTTCACCATCATCACTACAACTTTCACCATAATCACTACTACTCACCATCATCACTAATACTGTCATCATTGCTTCTCACCATCATCACTACTATTATGACCATCATCACTACTACTAGTACTGTCACCATCATATCTACTACTGTCATCATCATCACTGCTGTCATCATCACTACAACTACAACCATCATCACTACTATTATCACCATTATCACTACAAATACCATCATCCCTACTATTACTACCATCACTTCTAATGTCGACTTAACTAACTTAACCTAACAAATGCGGGGCGAGATGTTTTTGCCCCCAGAACGAAGGTGTTCTGTGTGTGAGCCCATACAGGGCACACACACACAGAATGCCATCATTGCAGGGGGGGGGGGGGGGTAAAACCATATTTTGGACCTAAAATCATAACTATTGCACAAATTAAAAAAAATCTTTTTAGACTGACGTTCGCATTCACCCAACAAATGTTCGTGTGAAATTTGGTGAAAATACCAATTTGGTGGTGATACCAAACTCTGCTTACGCAGAGTTGATAAAATTCTTCAAGAAGTAAACAAAATAAAATACCTGGGACACATTATTTCAAACGATTGCTCAGATGATGCAGACATTGGCCGACAGTGCAGCCAGCTCTACATATGTGGTAACACCATCTTGAGGAAATTCCACATGTGTTTTTTTGTTTTTTTTTCTATATGAGTGAGGAAGGCAAAAGGCAGAACTTCCTGTAGCGAGTGCCTCCCCCAGAGTTGAAAGAGTGACAGGGCCAAAATCAAGGGACGTTCGAGCCAAAATGCCTGGACACACGGAGTTTGAAGCAATGTAAGTCATAGGAAGAGGGAAAAACTGATTCTGGGAGAGAGTTCCAGAGCTCAGCTGTTGAATAGAAGAAAGTCTGAGAACAACATTTCACTCTTGGGTTAGAGAGTTGCACAGAGTAGGGGTGGGATTGAGTTGCAAGACGGGTACCACGCACCCTACATAGAGGAGGTGGTATACACTGGGAGAGCTCTGAGGAACACTGATTATTATAGTAGCGATAGAATAGCGAGAGAGATGCAACATTGCGGCGGAGAGAGAGAGATTGCAGAGAGTTGGTGAGTGGACGGGAGTTAATGATACGAAAGGCTTTCCTTTCCACTTTGTCTAGGAGTGCGGTGTGAGAGGATCCTCCCCACACATATGAACAATACTCAATACAAAGATGCACCGTGCCCCTGTACAGAGTAAGAATCTGTGCAGTGGTAAAGAACCCCTTGAGGCGGTTGAGCACACCCAGCTTCTGGGAGGCTGCCTTAGCAAGACTGGTAATATGGTCCTTCCAAGTGAGAGTAGAAGAAAAAGAGATGCCAAGAATATTGAGAGAAGATAAAGGATTGCTTTTTGTATTGTTGAAGAATAAGGGATAGTCCGCTGGGAGTTCCGGACGGGTAGATAGATGGAGAAATTGGGTTTTGGAAGCATTAAAGGCAACAAGGTTTTCTCTGCCCCAATTGAAAATAGTAGTTTAGATCAGAAGTTAAGTGTTCCATGGCTTCATTACGTTTGTCTTTGAGGGATTGCTGGCTGGGGCATTCTGGAAAACTATTGAGTAGTGTAAGGTAGAGTCGTCTGCGTATGAATGGATGGGACTGGAGGTACAGTTGAGAAGATCATTTATGAAAATTAGAAAGAGAATGGGGGATAGGACAGAGCCCTGAGGAACATGGGAGTTGAGAGGATGAGGAAGTGAGCGATGGACGTCCACAACCGCAGCTATGGAACGGCCGGAAAGGAAATTAGAGACAAAGACACAAATGGAGGGATAGAAACCGAAGGTGGGTAGTTTAGAAAATAAAGATTTGTGCCAGACTCTATCGAAGGCCTTCGGTATGTCTAGTGCAACAGAAAAGGTCTCACCGAAGTCCCGAAGGTTGGATGACCAAGAGTTAGTAAGATATGAAAGAAGATCACCAGTAGAGCGACCCTTGAGGAAGCCATACTGGCGATCTGAGAGTAGATTATGGGAAGAGAAATGCTTAAGAAATTTAGAAGCAAGAATAGTTTAAAAAACTTTAGAGATACAAGAGATGAGAGCAATTGGACGATAGTTGGAGGGTTGAGAACAGTCACCCTTCTTTGGGACAGGTTGAATGAGAGCAAACTTCCAGCATGAAGGGAAGACGTTAGAGGAGAGACAGAGACGAAAGAGTTTGCCTAGGCAGGGAGTCAGCACGGAAGCACAGTTTTTTAGTACAACAGGAGGAACACCGTTCGGACCGTACGCCTTCTTAGTATTAAGCCCAGAGTGGGTAAAAAGTACATCTTTAGAAGAGATTAGGATATTAGGCATAAGTAGGAGAGAGGGACGAATAGCACCGGAATCATCCAAGGTGGAGTTTCTAGCAAAAGTTTGAGCGAAGAGTTCAACTTTCTCAGAGGAAGAAGTGATGGTTGTGCCATCAGAGTGGAAAAGGTGAGTGAAAGACGAGGAAGAAAAATTGTTGGAGAGGTTTTTGGCTAGATGCCAGAAAGCTTGGGAAGAGCTAGAGTTGGATAGTTCAGTGCATTCAGTATTGATGAAAGAGTGCTTGGCAATTCGAAGAACAGATTTGGCTTGATTCTGGGCAGAAACATAGGAATAATGAGATTCTTGAGTTTTAAGGCGTCGGTTCCGTTTGAATGCTTCCACCTTGTTGCGGACAGCAGTAGAACAAGTGTGAGCAAACCAAGATTATTTTGCATTAGACTGAGAGAAATAAAATGGAATGTATGCTTCCATGTCTGAGAGGATTACCTCGGTAATGCGTTCAGCACTCTCCGAGGGTCCCCGGCTACGGAAGCAAAAGTCATTCCAAGGGAAATCAAAGAAGTACTGCCGAAGAGCCTCCCAGTCGGCAGCGCCAAAGTGCCACAAGCGCCGCTGGTTGGGAGGATCGGGTGGCCGTACCGGAGAGATAGGACAGGTGACAGATATTAGTTTATGGTCGGAGGAGCCCAAAGGAAAGAAAAGATATATAGTATAAGCGGAAGGGTTACAGGTTAGAAATAACTTCAAATAAGTCTAGAATGTTGGGCCGATCTCCGAAGCGATCTGGGATTCGGGTGGGTTGCTGGACTAACTGTTCGGGAGGCCCTATATGTTGCACTAATTCCTCACCATCTGCGCATGCGACAATTTGTTTTCTCCATTATACTATAATATTATCTTAACTTAACCTAACCTAACCTAACCTAACATAACTTAACCCGTACAGCCCCAGCGACGCGCCTGACGCATCGGCGATGTATGTAACGCACAGCCCCAGAGACGCGCCTGGCGCATCACCCTAATTGCGCCGACCGTAACCTCAGGTGTAGCCACTCAAGAGGGCTCAGATTTGTATGGGAACTGTGTACGTATCCCACGCAACCGTGCCGATGGTTGAAAACTCTCAAAGTCCACGTGTGTGCGCGTGAGCGCGCAATAACCTGGTTTTTTGGGGTAATTGCCTTCAATTTTTTACTCTTGTAAAATACGTTTTCGGGGGCTCTGTAGGACCATTCTTTAAGCTTTTTGAGCGGTTTTTCGTGGTTTTTCCTTCATTCCTAACCCATTCGCTATTGTTTCTGGAATAAAACAATTTTTTGAAAACCGGCCGGGTTCTGGTGAACAAACATTACAAAACTAGCCGGGGCTGGACGGGTTAACCTATATTAAATTAACCTAACAGTTGAGCCTAAATAACAAAATATAAATATTAGGGAAAAGGCCGCGCATGCGCGGTAACCGAACCAAGCAGGATTTGGCGCTACATACATGGCCTCAGAACTGCTCTAGGTCGTTTAGGATAAAAAAGATGAAGGCTTGTTCACCAGGTTGGTCAGTGGAAACAGAGGAGAGCCATTGGCGGTGGTGAACGTTGAAATCTCCTAAGATGGAGATTTCTGCGAAAAGAGATGTGGATAGAATGTATTCCACTTTAGAAGTTAGATAGTCAAAGAATTTTGGATAGTCAGTAGAATAATTAGGGGAGAGATAAACAGCGCAGAAATATTTACTTGAGTGACAAGAAAGCTTTCGCCAGAGAGTTGAGAATTCAGAAGAATCTAAGTTGGGAACACGAGCGATAGCAAGATTGTTGCATACATAGAAGCAACATCCACCTTTGGCTCGAAACTGAGGATAGAGATAGTAGGAGGATACAGAGAATGGTTTGCTGTCAGTAGTCCCAGACAACTGTGTCTCGGTGAGAAAGAGAAGATCAGGGTTGGCAGAGGAGAGGTGGTGTTCCACAGAGTGGAAGTTAGAGGAGAGGCCACGAATGTTGCAGAAGTTAATAGTAAGAGTAGAAGGTAGTGTTCCAGGGCATTTTGGGGAGTCGTTACCAGGGGTCAGTCGGATGAGGGCATTTCTGGTCCCCCCCGCCCCCCCCCCCCCCACTCCCTGTGGACTCCGAGGCTGGTCGTGTCTTTTTCATTTTTTTTTTGGGGGGGGGAGGTAAGAAAGGTAGTGTAATATGTAAGATGTTTGTAGTGTAATGTATTGATAGGAGGAGAGAGTGTTTTAGAGGGCAGGCTGGGGTTGCCCTCAGTGTTGCTGAGGCACAGAAAGGATCAGCTAGGGAGGCCAGGTGGTGAAACAGGAGTTCCAGCTATCCCTATCAACCACCTAGCACTCCCCGGGAGTACTGCCCTGTTCGGCCGGTACCTACAGCCTCCTCCTAACAATTCTGGAGGTGGGACTCCCGGTCCCAACCTCCAGGAGCTGACTGCGCCAGAAAGTGACGGGCGGTGGGGTCGCCACATCCCTACGCCATAGTGTAATTGGGAAACTAAAGTCACTTTGTTCCGGACATATTGTTCCTCTATCTACACGGCCCATTGGTGGTGGAAGTACAATAGAGCCACCATAAATGGACTGTGTACATCCTATCATAATATTCTCAAGATGTTATGAGAGCACTATAGTATGGTGTGCACACTGTTGAATGTACAGTGCTGCCGGGCTGTCATCAGAAGAATGGTGTACAGCTTTTTGCAGCGGCTGCAAACATGTTGATTATTGCATTATGGTCTAGTGATCTCATCTATGAATCCCGGATCATATCCCACTGGCAGAAGCTGCTGCACACATAGCACTGTATTGTCTAGGTTTAAAATTTAACTTTGAGTAAAGATATGTGCAATAGGTGTTAACTCATAAACTGCGAAGCTATGGTAGTTCAAACCCTTCCGCCAAGTGAAGGTATTTGGTTCTATTCTGACGAAAATCGTCATAGTACCATAATTATAATTATTACTTATCCATATGCGCCTAATTTGCTTTAATTATGAACATATGAACATTCAAGAGCAATGAAGAAGTGGGAATAGTATTTGGGGGGTGAAAAAGACATATTATTATTGCCGCAAGGTCGTATCATGAGGCAAGAGCTGGGGGGGGGGGACGTATATCCTTCCTCTCTGAGCTGTAGAACGACTCTGACGGGTCTGAGTAGAAGTCTCTGTGTTGCAAGGATCTCTAGCTGCCTCATTCGTGTTAAAGAGACCGGGTGAGGGAAATTTGCACCAAAAATTACCAGATAAAAGGGGGAATAAGAGGAAAAATAGCTGATAATTGAGGAGGGCCAGGGGAAAAGGAGGGGAAGGGGGGGGGGGAGACATATGTAGAAGTGGTAGCAAGTAATGGAGGGGAATTATCTCACTTAATCACAAAATTGTTTTGTTTTGAGTGTCACTGGGGTGTTTTCTAAGTTTTTTTTTTATGCTCTGGATCTATTGAGGACGGTCGCAGTGCACCAGAAAAACCTCTATTGAGGACGGTCACCATTTTTGGGTTAACCAACACTGAGCAATACTCAGTGACACTGTGATTCGTGTCTTAGCATTTTAGGCTAAGCAACACTATGCTGTGTATGCATCTTTTGGTAAAAATGCATCACTAACCCGATAATCATCGATGGGGCCCGTATCAGGTTGGTGCTGCGCTATTACCTAACATTGGGAACACTTGATCAAGCACATGTAATAATATATGCTCACACATAAACCAACACACTCATATTATAGTTTATAAATACAGTATACTTTTACTAACCTGTCGCGAACTTCACAAGTATCATCACAGACTTATTAGAGTATTAATAATAATAATAAAGTAGACGTGCCGTTTTGCCCAAAATCAAAGCGGCATACCCAACTCTGCGATGGGTTACCATCATCACTAATATTACCACCATCATCACTACTATCATCATCACTACAGCTGTCACCATCATCACTACTACTATCATCATCACCATTACTATCATCATCACTACTACTATTACAATCATCACTACTACTCTCACCATCATCACTAATACTGTCACCATTAGCACCATCATCTTACAATCATCATTACTTGTCACCATCATCACTACTATTATGACCATCATCACGATTCACTATTACTAGTAATATCACCAACATATCTACTATTATCACCATCATCACTACTATTACCATCATCCCCACTATTACTACAATCACTCCGGAGGTGCGGGGTGGGGGGGAAACAATTTGATTGACCTAATATCATATGTATTGCACAAATTCAAAAAATCTGTTTTTAATTATCGTCGCAATCACGCACCGAATTAATGTTCGTGTGAAGTTTGGTGAAAATCCGTCGAACGGTCTAGGAGGAGTTTTCGGACAGACAGACAGACAGACAGACAGACATTTCGGCCAGCATGTACTACACTACGGGGGGCAATACCACTCTGCTTACGCAGAGTTAATTAAATATATTCTGAAGAAAAAAGAATCAAAGTCGTCACACATGAGCAGATCCATCCACACGGCATTGGCACATCAGCATGGATGCTCCGTACACACGGTCATGGCCTCCCCTTTCAAACTACAGTATATATCTCATCCTGATAATTTTCAACCGAATCATCATCATCCTCATCAGCCTGAGTTACAGTAGTCCACTACAGGACAAAGGTCTCTCCTAAACGAAATTCGAAAGCAACAAACTATTTAATGAATGGCACTCAGATTAAGAGTGTTTATATTCCCGGCCAAAGGCCTGTTCTCTTAAATCGCAGGCTCGCTATCTCGTGAAAAAAAAAAAAGGAATAGAAAAGGAAAACAAAAATTAATGGGGTGAAACGTCTTAAAATCTCCAAACTAATAGAGTGATACAGAGAGGGCCCAAAAAGACCTGCGCACCAGATAGTTAATACTGAAGCTGTGGTCTTGAAAGAGAAAGAGTGTGTGTGTACGCATTAAATTTAAATCCAATAATAAATTAGTCTACCATTTATTAAAATTTTCTTTTGTAACTATGTCACTATAGAAAACGATTAAGCTAAATGGGTAACATTTTTGTTTTAACAATGTCTTGTCTTGTCGACATTAAATTTCTTAATATAAATGGTTACGTTGGTATTTTTGTGAAATATTCAACGTCATATACGTGGGAATAATATTCAATATAATGTATTTTAAAGATATATTATATAATCGTGATTAAATTATTTTGAGTAAGATGTCTATAATATAGACTCCCTGGCCAGGCTGAGTGGCCCGGGTTGTATATTAATAGTCTGGTGATCCATCGCCCAGGAAGGTGCAGCGAACTTATCTCCTAAAAAAACAAAGTGGGTTCTTCGTTTTAAGTCTTATTTAATATTGTGTGTTTTGCAGCAACATCGAACTTTACTTCTCGGAGGTAGGCTATAGGCTAGGCCTAATCCATTAAATTAAGTTCGCCATGGAAAGCAAGGAGTGCCAGTGGGGACAGGGTGGGTGGTGGGATATTAGCGATCTGGTAAACGTCCAGCCTGAAAAGTACACTGATATAATGTGTACGGATGCGGATTACACAGGCGAAATGGGCAAATTTGGTCGTGGGGTGAAGCGGCCGAATGAAGATTCCCAGTCAACAGCATCACGAAAACGGCCCAAGAATTTTGCCGGCCAAACATATGAATACGCTCGAGATTAGGGAACATTTTATATATTGATCGGAGTAAGTGTTATGTTTCGTTTACCTTATCTTAATATTGTGTTTTGTTCGTTTTCTGTTTTGTGTTCGTGTTTCTACGGATGTATTTTTATATTGTGTCATAGACTACAGTAGATCTGGACTGGACACGAAAATGGAACTTTTCAGTAATGGACCCAACATCAGAGAACGAACCCCCAAGTTTGAACCTCGAAACCGCGAAAATACCAAGTTTTTTCTGTTTTCGAGGTTCGAACTTTGGGGTTCGTTTTCCGATATTGGGTCCCTTACTGCAAAGTTCCATTTTCGTGTCCAGTCCAGATCTACTGTAGTCTATGATTGTGTGTATTAAGGATTATGTTATTGCCTCGAGCTTTGTATTGTATTGTCATTATTTGACGTGTCTTCATGTATCCGCAGAGGGGGGTGGGGGGTGGAGGGGGTCGTTGGCCTTGCTCTTCTGTTCCAATGGACTATTATTTCTTCTTTTCCATTACCAGCCCCTCGTTGTTATATCCGGCCGTTCATTCATTACGTATTTCTTCAGTAACTGGCCGGTCTCATTCCAGCTAAGGGCCGAGTTCTCCTAAATTGCTGGTTCGCTATCACTCGACCGGAAATAATAGATACCTGCATGGGGTGACGAGCGTCTTATAACTAATGGGGCTAAACATGAGGGAGGAGTTTCAGAAAAAACAAATACCTCCCTTTAAGAGAGTGACCCATTATAGACTGTATAGGTGAGGTGATTCACACATTCTGATGTTAACCCCATGAGGATTATGACGCATTTTGACAGTTAATTCTGGCGGCTAGTAAACGATTATATTCAGTTTAAGAAGGAATTGTGGGACTCAGAGGGATGATTGAGACAGTCTCTACCCCTTTGAGTGCTTTAGAGCCTTGCAGAATTGAATATAATCGGCTAACAATCGTCAGAATAATCTGTCAAAACACGTCATAATCCTCAATGGCTTCATTAACAATACTATACTGCGTTTCATTTCATCTGACGGTGAATTGAATCTCTTAGCAGCTAATTTTTTATACTTTAGACATTCGCCTCGTTAGTTTTGGCGATTTTAAGACATTTCGCCTAATTTCTGTCAATTTTAAGACCTTTTGTGCCACTTAGGTATCTATTTTTTCTTGGCGAGCGATAGTGAGCCCATAATTTCGGAGGAACCATCAATTGGCCGGGACATTTTTTTTTAACGAAAAATGTACAAACTTATATCGAAGGGGGGTCTTGGAGGTATTATTTTTAAAGCTTGATGGTGGTCTAGGAAGTAAACTAAAAAATATCCCCTTAACCCCTCGTGTACCGTCGACTTCCTTTTTATCTTAATCTGGCTACTACTAATTGATTGTATTCAGCTTAGGAAGGACCTCTAGCAATCATACGGCTTCGAACTATCTCGATCAACCCTTTAACTGCCACAGATCCTTCCTTAGCTACATAAAATCGTCTAAATATAGCTAGAATAAAATATAGCAGACATCGCTGGTACAGAAATGGTTAACAAACAATGTTTAATGATGGGTCACCATCATCACTACTAGTCACTATCACCATTACTATCATCAGCACTACTACTATTATAGTCATCACTACTACTCTTACCACCATCACTACTACTCTCATCATCACTACTACTCATCATCACTACAATGTTCACCATAATCACTACTACTCTCATCATCACTACTACTCTTACCACCATCACTACTACTCTCATCATCACTACTACTCTCATCATCACTACTACTCTCATCATCACTACTACTCTTACCACCATCACTACTACTCTCATCATCACTACTACTCTCATCATCACTACAACATTCACCATAATCACTACTACTCACCATCATCACTACTACTCTCATCATCACTACTACTCTTACCACCATCCTACTACTCTCATCATCACTACTACTGGCATCATCACTACAACTTTCACCATAATCACTACTACTCACCATCATCACTACTACTCTTATCATCACTACTACTCTCATCATCACTACAACGTTCACCATAATCACTACTACTCACCATCATCACTACTACTCTCATCATCACTACCACTCTTACCACCATCACTACTACTCTTATCATCACTACTACTCTCATCATCACTACTACTCTCATCATCACTACAACGTTCACCATAATCACTACTACTCTCATCATCACTACTACTCTTACCACCATCACTACTACTCTCATCATCACTACTACTCTCATCACTACAACGTTCACCATAATCACTACTACTCTCATCATCACTACTACTGGCATCATCACTACAACGTTCACCATAACTAACTTATCCTAAAAGATGCGGGGCGAGATGTTTATGCCCCCAGAACGGTGTTCTGTGTGTGAGCCCATACAGGGCACACACACACAGAACGCCATCATTGCAGGGAGGGGGGGGGGGGGGGGAAACCATATTTTGGATCTAAAATCATAACTATTGCACAAATTCAAAAAATCTTTTTTGACTGACGTTCGCATTCACCCAACAAATTTTTGTGTGAAATTTGGTGAAAATCCGTCCAACGGTCTAAGAGGAGTTTCGGGACAGACGGACGACAACGACAGACATTTGTTTTTCCCGGTGGTACCCACTATACGGGGGGGGGGGGGGGATACCAAACGAAAACTCTTAACATTAACAAACAAATGTGGCGAAAGGTCTTAAAATCGTCAAGCTAATGGGCCAAATGTCTTAAAATCTGAAAACTAATGGGGCTAAACATGAGGAAGGGGGACCAGAAAAACGACCCACCTCCCCTTAAAATAAAGTAGACGTGCCGTTTTGCCCAAAATCAAAACGGCATACCCAACTCTGCGATGGGTTACTATCATCACTAATATTACCACCATCATCACTACAACTATCATCATCACTACAACTGTCACCATCATCACTACTACTATCATCATCACTACTACTGTCATCATCACTACAACTTTCACCATCGTCACTACCATCATCACTACTGTCATCATTATCACTACAACTATCATCATTACTTGTCACCATCAACACTACTATTATAACCATCATCACTACTACTAGGCTAGTACTGTCACCATCATATCTACTACTGTCATCATCATCAATACAACTACAACCATCATCACTACTATTATCACCATCATCACTACTATCACCATCAATCCCACTATTACTACCATCACTTCTAATGTCAACTAAACTAACTTAACCTAGCAAATACGGAGCGAGATGTTTTCGCCCCCAGAACGATGGCATTCTGGGGTGTGTACACACACAGAACACCATCATCATTGCTGGGGGGGGGGGGGGGGGGGAATATATTTTGGATCTAATATCATAACTATTGCACAAATTCAAAAATTCTTTTTTGACTGACGTTCGCATTCACCCATCGAATGTTCGTGTGAAATTTGGTGACAATCCGTCCAACGGTCTAGGAGGAGTTTCGGGACAGACGGACGACGATGATAGACATTTTGTTCAGGTGGTACCCACTATACGGGGGGGGGGGGGCGATACCAAACTCTGCTTACGCAGAGTTGATAAAAACAGGGTTAATACGCTGTATACCATTTTCTATCAAACTTTAGATCAGAATCACTGGTACAGGGTGTGTCAACAGTTAGGGTTGAAACAATTATATAGTATGGTTCAGAAGCTAGGTATAACAATTGTACAGTGTGTGTCAAAAGTTAGGTTCTAAATGGCACAGGTAGTATCAGAAGTTGGACAGAAAAATGTGGTGAGATTTGATATCAATTGGGTAACAAATTAGGTTGCAGAGTGTATCAACAGTTAGGTCACAGCAATATAACGAGTGTCAAAAGTCTGCTACAAATTGCTGTTTTCTTTTTAATCTTTCTCTCCTTTTCTCTCTTTCCCTGGCTTGTATACATTTGGCCCCATTCAGCCAACTGTTTTAAGACGTTTATCCCCATCCAGGTGTCGATATCTTCCTGGCGAGCGATAGCGAGCCAGCATTGTATGGAGAAATCCGGCTTCGCCGGAGAGATTTTTCTATCAAAAAATGTACAAATTTAGCTTGCTGTCAAAACAAATATATATATATGTTGGCTCGCTACCGCTCGCCAGGAAAATATTGACACCTGGATGAGGGTAAACGTCTTAAAACAGTAGGCTGAATGGGGCCGAATGGATACAAGCCAAAGAGAGAGGGAGAGAAAGAGAAAAAGAGCGAGGTGGGTTCCCTTAAGGAGTGCCAGCATATACTCCATTCATTATTATGTAGGCCAGAAACCTGACTCCAACCTTTCATAACTCAAGAAAGACTAGAGTAATTGAGCTAATATTTCTACCATTATGGAGGAGTCCGCCAGGGAATAAGTGTGGCAAATTACAGCCCATTTCCTTTAGCCCTTCTTGAGTTACAAAGGATAAAGTAAATAAGTAAGAAAAGTGAATGTATACGCCATCTATTGGTAAAAATATGAACTACAATTTAGCAAAAAAAGTAAAGGTATACACCATCTCTTGGCAGATGGGTGAACTATACAGAGTGATTCAGAATTGCATGCATTAAATTGGAGGACGATCTCCTTTGATAATTTTAAACAAAAATATATCTGTGGTCAAATATCGAATTATACATAGTTTGGCTGTTACAGTACATTTACGTTGTTGCATTAATGAGGGTGGAAAGTGAAGGGAAACCCGCGTAGATTTCCAAAGATATTTTCCACACGTCTTGAGTACAGTGTGTTGCAGGCACATGGGGCCACTTTGAACATTTTCTTTAGCCTGTAGCAAAGAGGAGCACACTGTCGAGATCTGTGGATAAATGTATATAAACTCTATATGGGGATTTTCCTTCACCTTCCACCCTCATTAATACAACATCGTAAATGTACTGTAACAGCCAAACTATGTATAATTCGACATTTTACCATAGATACATTGATGTTTAAAATTACCCAGAGGCCGTCCTCCAATTTAATGCATGCAATTCTAAATCACTCTGTATATTAAGCAAGTGAATGCCTACGTCATCTATTGAGAGAAATATTAACTAAGATTTCTGGCTTTCATCCTTGTTGAGATGTCTGCCAATAGATGACGTATTATTATGTTTTTTCCACCAACCAACTTCATCTCTAAACTCAATTAATGAAATCAACAAATACATGTGGCACTCCAAGGACTCGAACCTAGGATACTCACATCGAAATTCCGCGCACTTATGCATTACGCTATCAAGACTGCCTAAGGCTTCCATTGATGTCCTAGAGTGTACTGTTACTTGTTTTATGCTAGGGCCTCCTGGATCCGCCAGAGCCACGCCCTCACCAGGTAATAAGAAGAGTGGACCTGTAAATATTATGACCACACGAGCATAGTACAGTACGGTGTGTCAGACAGGCAAGATTTACTGAAGATTTACTGAAGATTTACAGTAGACATATTAAATATGTCTACTGAATATTTAATGAGGATTTTTTCCTGGAGATTTATTGAAGATTTACTGTAGAAATCGTCTAGCGATAGCCACAAGCGAGATATACCTTGGCCACAAGAAACTATGTAACGGTTACAACCTTACCCTTTGAAATTCACGACGCGCTTTGACAATGTGTTCTGGCTATCATTAGACGATTTTATGCAGCTTAGGAAGGATCTGTGGCAAATATGAGGGTAAAGACTCTCTGAATCAACCCTCTGACCTTCACATACCCTTCCTAATCTGAATAACATCGTCTAATAATATACCAGAAAACAGACAACAAGAAAACGCGTCATCGTATCTTCTAACGGTTAGTTAAGGGGAGGCAGACCGTTTGTTGGGTCTATTAATTCATTTATTCATAAAAACATTTAGTTTCCTCCCTAGACCTCCATCAAGCTTAGAAAAACACCCCCTAGACCCCACTTCAAGATAAATTTTTACATTTTATTCGGTAGAAAAAATTCCCGGCCGAAGGCCGATTCCTCGTAAAATGTCAGGCTCGCTTTCGCTCGCCAGGAAATAATCGACACCTAAATGGCACGAAAGGGCTTAAAATTGACAACGAAATGGGGCGAAAGGTGTTAAAATCGCCAAATTAATGGGCCGAACGTCTTATAATTTTAAAACTAGTGGGGCTAAACATTAGGGAGAAGGGGATCCAGAAAAACGGTCTGTCTCCCCTTAAGCATATTAAGAAGACTTCCTAAAATGACCTAGGTAATAACGAAAACGTCCCCATGCATTATACTCCCCCCCCCCCCCCTCCCCCCCAATACACACACACACACACACACACGCACACCCACACACGCACACACCCCAGCGGTGGTGTGTTTATCGGTACACACGTTAATTTTGCATGCTTACGAGTACATTTTTTCTATTTTTAAACCTAAATATAACTATCTAGATCAAACTTAACCTAACCTAACCTAACTTACCTAACCTAGCCTACCTAACCTAACCTAACTTACCTAACCGAAAACACTCCATTTCAACGTATTTTAAAGAGGTGTGTACACTTAAACTGTCGCTCTAAACCTCATGTACCTGCAAACCTACATATTTAGTCAATGTTGTACCTTTATTAAGCACACCACCGCTTGTCCAAACTCACCAACCCACACACACACACACTCCCGCAAATACAACTAGTGTAAGTACAACTAGTGTAAGTACACATCCACATGAACCCCCCCCCCCCACGCACACACACATACACCCACTAGAGACCCTGGAGTATAAGAAAAAGAGATAGGGTGCCATCTTTATCTTTGGACGCCATTTTGGGGCCTCAATGATCGAGCAATGGGGTTCTATTATTGTGTTTTGGATCATGTTGAGCGTATTATCTAAGGGGAGATGGGTCGTTTTTCTGGTCCCCCTTCTCCCTCATGCTTAGCCCCATTAGTTTTCAGATTTTAAGATACTTGCCCCTTTAGTTTGTCGATTTTAAGACCTTTCGCCCCATGTTCTTGTTAATATTAAGACCTTTCGTGCTATATAGGTGTCGATTTTTTTCCTGGCGAACGATAGTGAGCCTGTAATTTTGGAACATTTTGGGACATTTTTCTACCAAAAAATTTACAAATTAATCTAGAAGGGGGTCTAATGGATGTTTTTAAAAGTTTGGTGGAGGTCTAGGGAGGAAACTAGAAAAAATAATTTATTATATGAAAAAAAATCGACCAAAAAGTGAACCAAACTATCTATCCTGTTCCAGTATTCCCAAACATTGATTATGGACTATCTATCTATCTATCTATTGCCGGACGCCTTGCTCCCTTAATGGGGGTGGCCATACACAAGATGCCCTCAAGCGGACCTATCCCCAGTAATGGTGGGTTCACACATTCACGTATATTGCTCCCGTCCGGCGTATCGCCAATTTATGTAAAGACGCGAGTAGTTTCTGCCGTTGAACGCCCGTTCTTCCACGTCTATTGCACTTCCCGACAGACGTAGCGTAACGGGGCCAGTGTTACGTCAGACGTAATGGAGTCGTATTGAACTACGTACGTGTTTGCGACGTGCGTAAGCATAGCCCCGTTCGACCTCATGGGCTGCACGATTTGCGGGAACACAGGCCACGCCCATGCCACGCCCCCTCAAGACCGGCGTAGCTGAGGCCGCACGTCTTGGGATTTGTTAGGTCGTACCTGGACCGGTTCTGGCCAATCGTAGGCACACCCCGTCTGACCAAACACAGACAAAGACAGTCTTTGTCAACCACGTAGGTCTGGGTTGGAATCTGGGAACTACAAAAGGGCAGGAATGGCCACACCATTCCTATTCCCAGTCCTTCATCGGCACCATGAACAACATCGAGGAATTCATCCTGGAGGAGTTACCCACTGAGTGCCAGCCAATTTTGATGGTGTGCTTCTGCCAGTGCCAGATTTTTTTTTTGGCTAAATCTATTAAGTTCGGAGAGAAATGGTAAAAAAAACACTCCCTCGCCAGAAATCAGGTCCCCGATGGTCCCGAAAGTAGCTGAAAAGACACTATAGACTACAGAGACTTTTATGGTATCGGAATGTATGGGTGGGAGGGTGGTTTTGGGGTTGGTTGGGGGAAGGTAGAAGGGTAATTGACTTGTGTTACACATACGAAGCCGATTGGTGAGGTAGTTTCGCCACCACGGATTTTCCTTTTTTTCCTTTTCTTCGTACGGATACGCTAGAAGTGGGTGGTGGGAAGCGGTTGGGGGTGTGGTGGGGGGAAGGCAGAAGGGTAAGAGACTTGTCACACAAATATGGAACCGATTGGTGCAGTCGTTTCGCCGCCACAGATTTTCCTTTTTTTTCCTTCTGACGGGACCGACAGTCAGCGAGTGGGTGGGAGGAGGGATTTGGGATTTTTGTGGTGGGTAGCCTAAAGGGTAAGGTACATGTGGTAAAAATATGAAAGCCATAGGTGCAGTCGTTTCGCTGCTATGATTTGTTTTCGGCAGGGTGCATAGGGTGGCAGGGTTGGCTTGTTGGTTGCTGCTCCGGTGTGGTGAGAGGTGTGACTGGCGGGTCCCTCGCTGGTCCCGTTGTCCCCTCGTACAACGGTGCCGCGTCTTCCCGCCAACCCGCAGTGCGGCGGTTCTGCCAGATGCGGCCTAACTAACGTATACTTCCACGTTCGACTGGAACTTTCTACGATTTGACGAGAGCAGCTCTCGTCTGACGGGGTAGCTGCTACGTCTGACAAGGCTGCTCCGGTCAGACGGCCGTGGTGGCCAGGTCGGTCGTAAGTTTCCCCGTCTTTTGACATACGTGAGGGCGAGCCACGTTCCTGATTCGACTCGAAATAGCAACCGCGCAGCCTTGGCCGCACCCACAACATTCCCGACCCACGTGGGCTACTCGTTTCTACTCGCGCCATGCGAGAGTACCCCCCCCGACTGGCCGTAATTTCATTTACGTTTTGCGTATTATGCCATTATGTTTTACGTAATCGGTTGCCAACTACCAATATACCTTCGTTTACAACAGACGGGAGCTGACGGGAGCAATATACGTGAATGTGTGACCCCACCATAAGAGGGACAACCCATGCCAGTTTACTGAAAGACTTACAGGATTGACCACTCAATTTAGGGTCCGTCCGACTCGGAGGCCTTTTATGTATTTTTTAGCACTATTTTTCTAGTGGTGTGCGGCTAATCCATCCACTAACCTGCTTCACCCTAAGGTGGCAGTACGGATTTGTATAAGGTCTACTCCCCTAGACAGGTTGCCGACCAAGGCTGACGAGTCCCATCCATCCTGATTTTTATAAGGTTATCTCCCCTAGATGGGTTGCCGACCAAGGCTAACGAGTCCCATCCACCCATGGACAATGATGATATTTGAGTGTAAGGAGAAGGGAATATTACCAGTGTCACCAAGATGGCGGAGGTTGGCCAATCTCTGTTACTATAGGGTCTCTACACCACATGCAGGGAGAGGTGGGTGAGACTCAGTGTTGCCAGTGTAGTTACTTTACCGCTATATCTAGAGGTATTTACTTTAATCTAACGGTAATTTTTTACATCTAACGACATCATTCCTAGCGATACTATATAGATTTCAGACATTTTCGAGTCATATTAAAGAGATGGTGGCATTATTCGAGCGATTGTTTACAGTTATATATTCTAGCGATATTTGAGAACGGATCTAGCGGTATGTAGGGTGTTGATTGGTGACCCTGGCGAGACTTGCGTATGACAGCTTGTGACAAACAGAGCATGATGGTAAGAGTCGATGTTTGTCCTGGTGTATCATATAGTGCTTGTGGAAAGCTAAGGTCAGTACTATCTCTCTCTCTCTCTCTCTCTCTCTCTCTCTCTCTGAAAAATATGTATACTTATAATACTTTATTACTTATTACTTAACACATATATGACGTGATACTAAATTACAGCAGAAAAATTGTTGGTCTTGAAATTTTCCAAGTGGCTGTCTTTGATGTTCGGTTTATATGCCTAGTGAGTTCATTGCTCAATAGGTGGCGTTCTAAGAGTGAGGGTCTGAGTCTAGGCTCTAGGGGGTGCGACAGTGAAACACTGGGGCGAGGCAGCTCCAGAGATGCCCCATCTTCGCCCCATGCTTCGAGCCGTGGTTGGGCAACCAGGCCCCGTGCATAATGTGAAGGCAAGATAGCGAGGGCTGGTTGCATCTCAAAGTGCTTCATGTGTCTCACTCCCAAGAATGGAACAAGACCTCACGGGATTCACCGTTAAATGTACGATTGAATGTACAGGCTCTCAGCCTATGCCCAAAAAGGAGTATATGGAATGTAGAAAAAAAGAGTATATATATATGGAATGTAGAAAACAAATAAAACAAATACCTGTTCACTCTCTCTCCCTCTCCTCTCCTTTTCATTCTCTCTTTTTCACTCTCCCTCTCTCTCTATTTTCTCTTTCACTGTCTCTTCCTCTCCCACTCTCTGTCTGTCTGTCTCTCTCACTGTCTTTTTTTTTCTTTCCTATGTTTATGAAGGAGACAAAAGGCAGGTTGCCTGTAATGAGTGTCTCCCCTAAAACCGAAAGAGTGACAGGGCCGAATTCAAGGGACGTTGGGGTCGAAATGCCTGGACACAAAAAGTTAAAAGCAGTTTAAGTCATAAGATGAGGAAGAGAGTTCCAAAGTTCACTTGTTGAGTAGAAGAAGACTGAGAAAATTTGTCAATTCTAGGATTGGAGAGCTGGACAGAATAAGAGTGGGACTGTGTTGAAAGGTGGGTGCCTCGTGCTCGCCGCAAGGGAGGGGGTATGCACTGAAAGAGCTCTGAAGAACACTGATTGTAATAGCAATAGTAGAGTGAAAGAGATGCAACATTGCGGCATATAGAAAGAGATTATAGGGAACTAGTAAGAGGAAGTGAGTTGATGAAACGAAATGCTTTGGACTCTATTCTTTCGAGAAGTGCGGCCTCCACACACATGCGAACAATACTCAATACAGGGGCGCACTGTGCCCCAATACAGAGTAAGAAGCTGTGCGGGGGTGAAGAACCCACAGAGACGATTGAGTGCACTTAACTTTTGGAAAGCTGTTTTAGCAAGAGTGGTAATATTATGATCTTTCCAAGAAAAGTCGGATGAAAGAGATACACCTAGAATATTAAGAGAAGATGATGGGTTGATTTGTGTATTGTTGAAGAATAGTTGATAGTCTTGTGGAAGATTGTGATGGAGAGACAGAGGCAGAAACTGAATCTTGGAGGCGTTGAAAGTAACCAGATTTGCTCTGCCCCAATCAGAAATAATTGATAGATCAGAATATAGGCAATCTATGGCCTCATCACGTTTGTTTTGGAGTGCTTGCATGCTGGGTTGATGTGAAAAACTGGTTGAATAGTGTAAGGTACAGTCGTCAGCATATGAGTGGATAGGACTAGAGGTACAGTTGAGTAAATCATTAATGAATATTAGAAAGATAATTGGAGACAGGACAGAACCCTGAGGAACACCAGAGTTGATAGGTTGAGGGAGTGAGCGGTGGCCATCCACAACTGCAGCTATGGAGCGGTCTGACAGGAAATTAGAGACAAAGGCACAGATAGAGGGATAGCAACCGAAGGAGGGTAGTTTGGAAATTAGAGATTTGTTCCAGACTCTATCGAAGGTTTTCAATATATGTCTAGCGCAAAAGAGAAAGTCTCACCGAAGTCCCGAAAGTTGGATGACCAAGAGTTAGTAAGATAGCAAGAAGATCACCAGTAGAGCGGCCCTTAAAGGAAACTATACTGGCGATCTGCAAGTAGATTATGGGAAGAAAAATGCTTAAGACATTTTGAAAAGGTACTATAGTATGTTATGTGTTTGTGGTATAGTATAATGCGAGAGAGAGAAGGTGTTTTGGAGGGCAGACTGGGGTTGCCCTCAATATTGGTGAGGCACAGAAAGGATCAGCAAGGGAGGCCAGGTGGTGAAACAGGAGTTCTAGCTGTCCTTATCAGCCACCTAGCACTCCCCGAGATGCCCTGTTCGGCTGGTGCCTACAGCCTCCTCCTGCCTGTCTCTTTCTCTCCTCCCACCTCTCTCTCTCTCTCTCTCTCTCTCTCTCTCCAGGGTGGCCGGACCATGTGAAGATGGCCGCGAGTGCTGTACCTCCCCATACCACCACCAGAGTCACTACACCATGGCCTCAACACGACCAACACCACCACCACCAAAAACAACACCACCACCAACAACGTCACCACTACCACCACCACCACCAACACCAGTACCTTTTCATATTGGCCAATCTCTTCATGATCTGGATAGCTTTGGCAGGTATACAACACTAATGTATTATATTTTGTTTTCTCCCAGCTGGCGGTAAATTGCCATCTCTCCATTATGATCCATTCATTATGACCCCATTCAGTATTTTAGGAGAGAGAGAGAGAGAGAGAGAGAGAGAGAGAGAGAGAGAGAGAGAGAGAGAGAGAGAGTAAAATTTATTGTAAGACGTTTCGACCCCAATCAATAAGTTACGAGAGAGAGAGAGAGATTTTGTCTATGTGGATGAGGGAGACAAAAGGTAAAACTGCCTGTGACGAGTTCCTTGCCCAGAGTTGAAAGAGTAAATTCAAAATGGAAAGATTATATACGAGGTCAATGAGAAAAACAGTCATTAGTCATAGTTGTCCCTCAAACTTGTTCACAATTAAGGGAGCCCACCTCTTTTTTTTTTTCTCTTTCTCTCCCTCTCTCTTTGGCTTGTATCCATTCGGCCCCATTCAGCCTACTGTTTTAAGACGTTTACCCCCATCCAGGTGTCAATTTTTTCCTAGCAAGCGGTAGCGAGCCAGCATATATATATTTTTGTTTTGACAGCAGGCTAAATTTGTACATTTTTCGATAGAAAAATGTTTCCGGCGAAGCCGGATTTCTCCATACAATGCTGGCTCGCTATAGCTCGCCAGGAAGACATCGACACCTGGATGGGGATAAACGTCTTAAAACAGTTGGCTGAATGGGGCCGAATGGATACAAGCCAGGGAAAGAGAGAAAAGGAGAGAAAGATAAAAAAAAAGCCTCTCCCAGCTGGCGGTAAATTGACCACTTGCGAATTTATGGCTATAAGGAAGTTGAAGTTTCTGGCTATAAGGAAGCTGAAGTTTCTGGCTATAAGGAAGTTGAAGTTTCTGGCTATAAGGAAGTTGAAGTTTCTGGCTATAAGGAAGTTGAAGTTTCTGGCTATAAGGAAGTTGAAGTTTCTGGCTATAAGGAAGTTGAAGTTTCTGGCTATAAGGAAGTTGGAGTTTCTGGCTATAAGGAAGTTGAAGTTTCTGGCTATAAGGAAGTTGAAGTTTCTGGCTATAAGGAAGTTGAAGTTTCTGGCTATAAGGAAGTTGAAGTTTCTGGCTATAAGGAAGTTGAAGTTTCTGGCTATAAGGAAGTTGAAGTTTCTGGCTATAAGGAAGTTGAAGTTTCTGGCTATAAGGAAGTTGAAGTTTCTGGCTATAAGGAAGTTGAAGTTTCTGGCTATAAGGAAGTTGAAGTTTCTGGCTATAAGGAAGTTGAAGTTTCTGGCTATAAGGAAGTTGAAGTTTCTGGCTATAAGGAAGTTGAAGTTTACGTCCATCATAACTATACGAGCAAATATATGACTGCAGTACACGCATAAATACATTACGTCCATCATAACATCATTTATAACATCAAATATATGACTGCAGTACACGCATAAATACATTACGTCCATCATAACATCATTTATAACATCAAATATATGACTGCAGTACACGCATAAATACATTATGTCCATCATAACATCATTTATAACATCAAATATATGACTGCAGTACACGCATAAATACATTATGTCCATCATAACATCATTTATAACATCAAATATATGACTGCAGTACACGCATAAATACATTATGTCCATCATAACATCATTTATAACATCAAATATATGACAGCAGTACACGCATAAATACATTACGTCCATCATAACATCATTTATAACATCAAATATATGACTGCAGTACACGCATTAATACATTACGTCCATCATAACATCATTTATAACATCAAATATATGACAGCAGTACACGCATAAATACATTACGTCCATCATAACATCATTTATAACATCAAATATATGACAGCAGTACACGCATTAATACATTACGTCCATCATAACATCATTTATAATATCAAATATATGACAGCAGTACACGCATAAATACATTACGTCCATCATAACATCATTTCATTTCATCAAAAACCCATTATTTCTGTCAAATATAAATATCTATACCTTGAACTTCCTTGTAACCTGAAACTTGCAAGTGACCTAATCTTGATTATAGTCTATTCTTTATAAGTAGGCCAGAAATCCTAACCCATAACGTCTGTAACTCAAAAAGGGCTGGAACAAATGGGCTTTAACTTTCCACACCTCTTCCCTAACTAATTCGTCCCAAATGGTACACATTCATATTATCACCAACCCACCAATTAACTTACAAATAAACCTAATTAATGAAATCGATGAAACTATTCAATACAATTGGTTCGGCAAGTATTCGAACCTAGGATACTCACACCGAAATTCCCGGCACTAACCATTACGCTATCATGACAGTTAAGGGGGTGACCTGCTTTTTTCTCTCTTCTTTTCTCTCTTTCTTTGGCTTGTATTCATTCGGCCCCATTCTGCCTACTGTTTTAAGACGTTTATCCCCATCCAGGTGTTAATTTCTTCCTGGCGAGCGATAGCGAGCCAGCATTGTATGGAGAAATCCGGCTTCGCCGGAGAAATTTTTCTATCGAAAAATGTACAAATTTAGTCTGCTGTCAAAACAAAAATATATATATGCTGGCTCGCTACCGCTCGCCAGGAAAATATTGACACCTGGAGAGGGGTAAACATCTTAAAATAGTAGGCTGAATGGGGCCGAATGGATACAAGCCAAAGAGAGAGGGAGAGAAAGAGAAAAACAGTTGGTTGTGGAAACAGCATGAGAGAGAGAGAGTGAGATATATTTTACATAGATTTACATATATACACTGACTACACAGACCTTACGATCCCAGCGAGGTGGTCGGGACTTAATTCTAGTAGAGATAGCTAACCCGAGAGTAAGGGACAGTGGAAGGAAAGGATAGCAAAGAAGAAGAGAGAGAGAGAGAGTGAGTGAAAGAGATGAGAGAGCGAGAGTGAGATTGAGTGAGAGAAAGAGAGAGAGAGAGAGAGCGAGTGAGAGAGAGACTGTTGCATATAGTAGATACACCAATTATTGCAAGGGCCTCCGTCGTGTTGCTGATGATTACTGTGGATTATTTACTCTTGCATATTGATGAACGCGAGAGAGAGAGAGAGAGAGAGAGAGAGTGTTGCATATGTATGGAACAATTATAACAGGGGCCAGTTATCTCGTGTTCTTAGTGATTATAGGATATACTCTCGCTGACTGATGGTAAAGACCTATTGCATCCAGAAAGGTATATCATTAATATGGGGGGTCACCGTTTTTTGTATTATCTTTCTCTCCTTTTCTCTCTTTTTCCTGGCTTGTATCCATTCGGCCCCATTCAGCCAACTGTTTTAAGACGTTTATCCCCATCCAGGTGTCGATTTCTTCCTGGCGAGCGATAGCGAGCCAGCATTATATGGAGAAATCCGGCTTCGCCGGAGACATTTTTCTATCGATAAATGTACAAATTTAGCTTGCTGTCAAAACAAAAATATATATATGCTGGCTCGCTACCGCTCGCCAGGAAAAGATTGACACCTGGATGGGGGTAAACGTCTTAAAACAGTAGGCTGAATGGGGCCGAATGGATACAAGCCAAAGAGAGAGGGAGAGAAAGATAAAGAAAGCGAGGTGGGCTCCCTTAACTGGTTCGCTATATCATCACTTATAATTTATACCAGCACAAAAGACCCTGCTGTTGTCCAAAAGACATTAACCATTTCAAGATCCGATTACGCATATATTTTCTATGTGCTGGCTATTATTATATTATTATTCAAATTTATTATATATTATATGTTAAATATATATATATATATATATATATATATATATATATATATATATATATATATTATATTATATTATACAAATAAGGAAGTATTTGTTGATTTCATTAATTGAGTTTAGAAGTGAAGTTGATTGGTGGAAAAAAAAAATAATAATACTAAATAAAATAAAATAAGGAATTCAGAGGGTTAATTGAGATAGTCCCTTATAATTCCCACAGATCCTTCCTTAACTGCATAAAATCGTCTAATGGCTGCCAGAATCAATTTTCAAAATTTGCCATAATCTTCAAAGGCTTAAGGGAGCCCACCTCGCTTTTTTTCTCTTTCTCTCCCTCTCTCTTTGGCTTGTATCCATTCGGCCCCATTCAGCCTACTGTTTTAAGACTTTTACCCCCATCCAGATGTCAATATTTTCCTGGCGAACGGTAGCGAGCCAGCATATATATATATTTGTTTTGACAGCAAGCTAAATTTGTACATTTTTCGATAGAAAAAATTTCTCCGGCGAAGCCGGATTTCTCCATACAATGCTGGCTCGCTATCGCTCACCAGGAAGAAATCCACACCTAGATGGGGATAAAAGTCTTAAAACAGTTGGCTGAATGGGGCCGAATGGATACAAGCCAGGGAAAAAGAGAGAAAGATAAAAAAAAAAAAAAACGGTGACCCCCCTTAATGTATTACCTTTGTGTTCCTAAGCAATGGTGTGCCCTTCGCAGCGTCTGATACCGAACGAACATTGAGGGAATGAGTGTTGCTTACATATAATGAGTGTTGCTTACATATAATGAGTGTTGCTTACATATAATGAGTGTTGCTTACATATAATGAGTGTTGCTTACATATAATGAGTGTTGCTTACATATAATGAGTGTTGCTTACATATAATGAGTGTTGCTTACATATAATGAGTGTTGCTTACATATAATGAGTGTTGCTTACAGATAATGAGTGTTGCTTACATATAATGAGTGTTGCTTACATATAATGAGTGTTGCTTACATATAATGAGTGTTGCTTACATATAATGAGTGTTGCTTACATATAATGAGTGTTGCTTACATATAATGAGTGTTGCTTACAGATAATGAGTGTTGCTTACATATAATGAGTGTTGCTTACAGATAATGAGTGTTGCTTACATATAATGAGTGTTGCTTACATATAATGAGTGTTGCTTACATATAATGAGTGTTGCTTACATATAATGAGTGTTGCTTACATATAATGAGTGTTGCTTACATATAATGAGTGTTGCTTACATATAATGAGTGTTGCTTACATATAATGAGTGTTGCTTACATATAATGAGTGTTGCTTACATATAATGAGTGTTGCTTACATATAATAGACGGATTAGCATTCCTATATCTAAAGGTAACGTAATTTATCAAGTTATTTCGTCCATAACTGCACTGCGAAGGGAAAGAATAGTTTCACAATGCAAGCGTTAGTATCTCCCAAACTCAGTTAAGGGGGGTCACCTGTTTTTGTTTTATCTTTCTTTCCTTTCCCCTCTTTCTCTGACTTGTATCCATTTGGCCCCATTCAGCCAACTGTTGTAAGACGTTTATCCCCATCCAGGTGTCGATTTCTTCCTGGCGAGCGTAAGCGAGCCAGCATTGTATGGAGAAAACCGGCTTTGCCGGGGACATTTTTCTATCGAAAAATTTACAAATTTAGCTAGCTGTAAAACAAATATATATATATGCTGGCTTGCTACCGTTCGCCAGGAAAATATTGACACCTGGATGGGGCTAAACGTCTTAAAACAGTAGGCTGAATGGGGCCGAATGGATACAAGTCAAAGAGAGAGGGAGAGAAAGAGATAAAAAGCGAGGTGGGCTCCCTTAATACAATTAAGTGCCCTGTGGTGCAAGTTCGACTCGCAACCGAAGACCCCCTGGTTCGATTCCCAGGGCACGGATACTCATACATTTACGGCGCCTTATCTCACTCTGACCGCCATATCATATTTCTAGCGTTATTACTACTCAAAAACAAGTCATAATCGTGTATTATAACTTTTGATAGTCTGGTTTTCCCGAATAAGAAAAAGTTATGACGTTTTGGACAAGGAATGAGCTATTAAGGGAGCTCAGACGGTATTGTGCAGCATAATTTACTGGTTCGGATCAATGGTTTAAGGAAGGGGTTTAGTTTGTTCTCTAAACCTCTATCAAGCTTTAAAAAACACCCACAAGACCCCCCTTCGATATAAATTTGTAAATTTTTCGGTAAAAAAATGTCCCGGCCGAAGGCCGATTCCTCTTCAAATACAGGCTCGCTATCGCTCGCCAGGAAAACACATAAATGGCACGAAAGGTCTTAATATTGGCAAATAAATGGGGCAAAAGGTCTGAAAATCGCCAAACTAATGGGGCGAATGTTTGTAATCTCATAGCTAATAGGGCTAAACATGAGGGAGGAGGACTCGAAAAACCAACTGCCTCCCCTTAATTAATTGGTTTGTTATACCTCATAATCGCCTTAAGGGGAGGGTTTTCGTTTGTTCCCTAGACCTCCATCAAGCTTAAAATTACATGGATTTACATATTATGGGGCCCTAGGCACTGGGGTTATGCGGTGCAGCCTCTTTCAACATAAATTTGTACATTTGTCAGTAGAAAAATGTCCCGTCCGGTTCCTCTTATATTACAGACTCGTTATCGCTCGCCAGGAACAAATCGACACCTAAATGGCACGAACGATCTTAAATTTTGACAGAAATGGGGCGAAAGTTCTTAAAATCACCAAACTAATGGGGCGAACGTCGTACAATCTCAAACGCAATGGGGCTAAAATGAGGGAGAAAGGGGTCCAGAAAATAATCCCTCAAGTGAAAATCTCCCCTTAACCTCTGGCCCCTTTGAGTATCCGGGCCAGATTAGGATGGATGGATGGACAACCTCTTGACACACAATGCCTCTGTTACCCTAGCAGTCAATCTATTTTGTATTAATTTCACCACAACACCAAACACCTCCAATGAAATTAATGAAAGCATATACGTGATCCACCAGGATTCGAACCTGGGTTATCACACACAGATTTTTAGACACCTTAACCATTACACCACCAAGACGGTTAAAGGTTTATGCACACGCCTACAACTTATTATCCATTCTCGAATACTGGATATTAATCTAATCATGTTCATATTCCCACCGCACTATGGTAGCCTAATGTTTAAGTGAGAGGAAAGAATATTCATGGGGCACAGATCATATAGAACGGCCTCCCTACGAAATATCCCTGAACCTACTGATAATCTATTTTATAATAATTTCACCACAACACCAAACACCTCCAATGAAATTAATGAAAGCATATATGTGATCCAGAGTCGGTTTTCTTCCAGCTGACGGTAAATTGGCTTGTTCCCATCTTGATTACTTGGCTATTACGAGGATTATGTACCGAAATATGTTATTAATTGTGAGAACACGAGAGCTTTTATAGTCAAACATTTGATGATCAACAATTTTTGACATATCTGGCATATTTTGCACTGGTATCGGTAACTAGACTGATGGTGGATGAAGTTAGGTGACCGACCTATCTTAAAAGCTTACCTCATAAGCTGCCAGACCAGTGTTGAGTGTAAATGTTGAAGGAAAAAGCGCTTGTGTGATATCGGCTTAACCTGAGCGCGGCGAGCCTATGGTATTTAAAACGTCGCGCTGGGCGAAGGTATTGTGGGTAAATCCCAATGAATTTCGTCTTTTTACAATAAATATCGTTATTACTTATTCATATGCGCCTATTTTACGTTTTATATGAAGATATTAACATGTAACAACAATAAAACAATTGGAAACAGTATTTGGGGGGTGAAAAAGATTAATTATTGCCGACCGTCCAGTCATGAGGTGAGAGGTGCGTGAGCCATACACCCTCCCCTTTCAAGGCCTGAAGCCAGACTGATGTCTCGCTAGTGCTGTCTCTCTTTTACCACGATCTCCATATGCGTCCCAGATGACCTTGAAACCGGGTGAGAGATATTGCTGCGGAAAATAAACCGATAAACAAGGGAATAAGAGGAAAAATAGGTGATAATTGAAGGGAGGAGGGGGTTTTGACACATGTGGAGGAGTGATAGTAGGTATGGAGGGGAATTATTTCACTTAATCACACATTCCTTTGTTCTGAGTGCCAGTGGGATGCTTTGAAAGGCTTTTTTAGGCCTTGGCTTATATGTGTGGGGAGGATCCTCTCACACCTCACTCCTAGACAAAGTAGAAAGGAAAGCCTTTCATATCATTAACTCCCGTCCACTCACCAACTCTCTGCAATCTCTCTCTCTTCGCTGCAATGTTGCATCTCTCTCGCTATTCTATCGCTACTACAATAATCAGTGTTCCTCGGAGCTTTCCCAGTGTATAGGCCTACCACCTCCTCTACGTAGGGTACGTAGTACCCGCCTTGCAACACTCTGTGAAACTCTCCAACCCAAGAGTGAAACGCTATTCTCAGACTTTCTTCTATTCAACTGCTGAGCTCTGGAACTCTCTCCCAGAATCAGTCTTTCCCTCTTCCTATGACTTAAATTGCTTCAAACTCTGTGTGTCCAGGCATTTTAGCTCGAACGTCCCTTGATTTTGGCCCCGTCACTCTTTCAACTCTGGGGGAGGCACTTGCTGCAGGCAGTTATGCCTTTTGTCTCCCTCATTCACATAGAAAACAAAAATTAGGACGCTCTCCCTCGTAGAGTTCAGCCTCATATGAGGACGCTCGCTATTCTTAGGTTAAGGGCTTGAATTTACCATCAGCTGGAAAGAAACAGGCTATAGCTTAATTGTCACGTCCAATCTGGGAAGGTATATTATGGTAACCTGGGTAATATGCTATACACTGTTCCAAATAGGTAAGCTAGAAATTGTGAAACCCTGACCTCTGTAACTCGGGCCAGAGCAAATGGGCTGTACATTCTCACACCTATTCCGTGGCTGACCCTTCCCAAATGGTAGAACTATTACCTCGATTACTCTAGTTGTTTGTGAGTTATGTGTGTTCTGTCTCCTGCGGTGGTGATCCGACTGTAATGAAATGACTTACTGTACATGAAGGTGTCAATTTATTTGCTTACATGCGCTCTCGCTCTCGCTCGCTCTCTCTCTCTCTCTCTCTCTTCTATATATAGGCTTATTATCACACACACACACACACTCTCCCAGTACCCAGACAGACCGCCTCTCCTGCTCTACCTCAAGGCTCGGTGGCTTTCTCTGCCCTTCAGTCCTTTACCCTCACACGGTCAGCCTTTATCTGACCTGGTACTTTGGTGTGAAGTCGTTTCCATACAGCCGAATGATAGTCCAGTAAAGATATGGATATACCCACCACTAATTGGAATAGTTTTTCTCTCTGTTTTATTTTAGTGTGTGTTAGTATAGGAATAACATACTAAAAGTCTAGGAAAATCTATCTGTGGGAACATTGTTTTGCAAAGGCATTTTCTAAAATGCTGAGTCAGCAACTTTTCATTAATGACAAATCGTGGTTCTCTACTTGTCTATCTCATCGTTTCATTTTATATTGCAGCAATATTTGTACATCTGTTTCTTAGATAATCTACATGTTGATGTTTGTCACCTTGGTTATATAAAATATAATATGTGACTTTTCTTTTCATTTCAGATCTATGACTAGCTATCATGGATAAGTGTGTGTTTTGTGAGCAACCTCTCGCTGATGGTCAACAGACGGTGACATTAACTCAGAAAGGATGTGACAGTATCGTGAGGGCCTGTACGCTACGTCAGGATACTTTGTCCGTATCTGTTGGTCAGACAGTTCATATCAAATGTCGCAAGGATTACACAAACCCCCATGTTATTGAAAGAGACAAAAAAAGATCAGCCAATGAGGCAGATTTTCATCAATCTTCTGGTAGCCTCCGATCTTCGAAACCAGTATTCGTCTACAAAGAACATTGTATATTTTGTGGCTGTGGAGATAGTTCAGGTGGTCGACAGGATGCCCGAAAACTCATTCCAGTTCGATCCATCAACATGCAGAAAATGATTCTCAAAGCATGTGAGGAGTATGAGGGTCCATGGGTAGACGTCGTCAGAGATCATGTATTATTTGTTAATGACCTCCATGCTGCCGATGCACTATATCATAACCTTTGTTCAACCAACTTCAGGACAGGGAAGCAGATTCCCCAAATATTTCAAAGCAGTGATGGAAAACCATTCAAGCGGGTTAAAAGGAGTGAGCGTGCTGGAAGACCAAAGCAGGGAACAGCAAGACAAGCCTTCTTGAAAGCTACAGAATACTTAGAGGAAAATGATGATGAACAGAAAACCATAACAGACTTAATTGAAAAAATTAAAGAATACTGTGATGATAAGAGCGTTGCCTATGGATACACTCACATGAAGAATGAATTGAAGAAACACTTTGGAGACCAGATTGTCATCACAGAAATTGATGGGAAGTCTAATGTTGTCACTCTGAAAAGCACTGTTTCTCGAATATTGCACGATTTTCACTTGAGATCACAACAAGAAGATTGTGACAAACACAAAGAAATAATCAAAACAGCAGCTAAACTGATAAAAAATTACATCAAAGTAATTAACCAGTCGAGAGATGTCTATCCAGCAACAAGTGCCATGGCATCCATCCAAGATAACCTGAGTTTCGTCCCTGACTCGTTACAGACCTTCCTTACAGAGCTCTTCGTGGGTTACAAGTCGCAGAAGATAGCATCGATAGGTAAGCCATCATGCAAGCAACTCGTCCAAGAGCACTCATGGCTCCTCTACAAATCGGTCTGGGAATCCAGATGCACAATAGTTTTGATTCCAGATTCCTGATCGATTCCTTGCATGCACATGGTTTCTGTTGTTCTTATGCAGAAGTACAGAAGTTCCAGCACAGTTCTGCAGCTGCCCAAGGGACTAGCTTTCCTGAGTACTTTCCAGGACATTTCCATCAGTACATGGGAGACAATGCAGACCATGACATTGTCACTCTAGATGGCAAAAACACGTTTCATGGAATGGGTATAATCGCAGCTGTAACACCCTATCTGAAAGCTGAAAGAAACATTCCTAGAAAGGACATCCCTTTGAAAGATGTAGTTGCCCTCGGAAAGATAAACATTCACCCATATCCATCAGAGAGAGAAGCAATGTACAACATGTCTTACGAAGTCTTGGAGAAACCAGATGTGAAAGAGCCATATCTCCAATCCAACTTTCTGTGGAAAGTATCACCGACAGCTCAAATATCAAGACCTCTATGGAATGGATACATGCAAATGATTGCAGATGGAAACCATCCAGGGAAAGCCTCGGTAGTATTTATGCCCATGATAGACATGAATCCAAATGACCTTTCCTGTATATACTCGACACTAGTATTTGTTTCATCGCATGCAAAGCGGTACAATACCACCCCCGTAATCACATTTGATCAGCCTCTCTGGTGGAAGGCACACACCATTGTAGAAAGTGAACCACCAAACAGTGACGTCCGATCAATTGTTGTGCGTCTCGGAGCGTTTCATACCCAAATGAGCTTCTTGGGTTCCATTGGACATATAATGTCTGGATCTGGACTTCAGGAAGTGCTTGAAGTGGTCTATGCCCCGAACTCAGTCGGTCACATGCTGTCTGGTAAAGCTGTAGCAAGAGCAATGCGAGGTCATCTCTTAGTCGATTCAGCCCTCAACACTCTCCTGATAGCTAGAGCATATCAAGTTGATGTAACTTCTTTGATGGATGAAACCAAAGGAGTTGAGATGCAGCCCTGTGAAGATAGTTCAAGTAGTGAAAATCCTGACGCCCATATCGACAACCAAGAAGACAAACTTGAATTGCACAGTGATCTCCAGACTTGAGGAACTCTGATGGAGGAGCTACTAGCTGGGAAAACAACTGCCCAAGACATAGAGAGCAACGAGGTTCTGCAAAGAGTGGAATCTGCAGCTAGGTGTGACAGCATACTGGTTGGAGACGACACTGATCTACTTGTACTTCTCTGCTATCATGGCAAGAATACATCGCACAAACTCTTCTTCAAACCAGAGCCAAAATCACACTCAAAGAAGAGACCAAGAACATGGAACATTAAAACGACAAGGGCAGCCCTTGGCAGCGCAGTCTGTGACAACATACTCTTCATACACACTGTCCTTGGATGTGATACTACATCGAGAGTCCATGGTCTTGGAAAGCAACTTGCTCTGACACGCATGAAAAATGCTGTCTTCTGCAAACAAGCACAACTTTTCATGAAACCAGACATGACAAAAGAGAACATCATTACTGCTGGAGAAATTGCAGTTGTGTCATTGTACAGTGGTCTCGAAGGGGAAACCATTAATGAGCTGCGGTACAGACGTTTCTGTCAAAAGGCAACATCCAGTACCTTAAGTGTACAGCCTCATGCACTATCTCCGACCTCTGCATCTCTGAGAAATCACAGCCTCCGAGTTTACTATCAGGTTCAGGTGTGGTGTGGTGTGAATACTCTGCGTCCAGAAGACTGGGGGTGGAAGGTGGTCGATGGAAGAATGTACCCGTTGACAACAAGTAAAGATCCCGCTCCTCAAGAACTCCTTGAGGTCATCAGATGCAGCTGTAAGACTGGCTGTCAAACTCTGCGATGTACATGTCGCAAGAATGGACTTGACTGCACTATTGCATGTGGACAGTGTCGTGGAATCTGTGCAAATATGTCAACATTACAATTAGAGGAACTCAGTGATGATGCATTGAACACTGACGCATAATGCATTGATGCATTTAACCATATTTCATAAAGAATAAGTGTTCCGTAGTCGCAGTATGCATCTCATAAAGCAAAGAAAATTTAATTTTTTTGTTGTCCGAGGGTATGTGTCCTTAACACAATTTTAAAATATGTTCCCATAGTTTGATTTTCTTAGACTTTTGATATGTTATCCTCCTCATAATGTAGTTTCATATGCAACAATCAGAAAAACTATTCCAATTAGTGGTGGGTTGACCCCCCATTCTGCCGTATCTTTACTGGACTATGACGTAGATGCCCAGGAATGTCCTATTTCAGTCCTCCTCTACTCTCTAGATCTTGGAACAGGGTTATAACCACACCATTGACCCCAAAGGGCATAGACACGGCCATGCCAGTACATTGAAATGTTCCTGTTTACCTCCATTTGTCTGTCTGTTTGTCCGTAATCAAGATATCTAAAAAAATTACGAAACTATTTTCACGAAATTTGGTGGGTAGATAGGATATGTGCCAAATAAAAAGTAATTCAATTTCGGAGGCTGTAAGTAGAGCGTATACCTCCGCCAGTATAGGCGGCTCACAAAGTTACGAGCTGATTCTCAGGAAATTTGGTGGGCCGATAGGATATGCGGCATAGAAGAAATTATTCAATTTAGGAGGCGATCATATAGTGTATACCTCAGCCAGCGTAAGCAGAGATATGCGCTCTCCTGAGTGAACATCTAGTCTTACATATATTTTGGCTACAATTAGAAAATTTTATTCAGCTTAGTAAGCATCTCTGGGAATCAGAAGGATAAAAATCTATCTAAATTAATCCTCTGACTCCCACTGAGGAATATAATTTTATGAAAATATTAATGCACACATATCTCCGGAAGGTGCGGATCACAAGGTGCACGGTGTGGCATTACTGGGGAGCGACGCTTTCCTCTGCATCCCGGCCTCCTCCTTTCACTTCCTCCCAGAGACAACTCCCCAGGGACCTCCCCCTGACTCAACACCTGATCCCTTATACGAGTATATTAATCTCTTCCCTCGTTGGGGTCCCCCTGGCGCTCCTGGGACAAATAGGGATCGCTCTGGGCTCCCAGGTCCCCCAGCAGGTCCCCCAGGCTTTCTTCATGATTCAAACCTTAAGCCAGTGCCCCTCTCTGGCAATGATGATCTCACAGTGAATCCTGATAAACCCAATCTAACTCCACCTCCCCGCCATCACAGAGCCTCACCTTCATCTTTAGACACTGACCATCATCCTGTTCCACATCATGATTCAAGTACAGTTACTCCCAACCACGACGAGTTCCCAGATCTGTCCCCTCCACCTAAGCATGACGACTCCCTCAATTCTCCTACTGATTCTCCTCCATATCCTGATTACCAAAGTTATCTAAATTCAGATATCGCTGCCGAATCCCTGTCAATGCCGGGTTCATTTTCTTCCAACTTTGAAAACAACCTTGACACTCATTCCGACTCACTTTCTGACTCAGTTTCTACCCCTATCTCCGACTATCTCACCGACCCATACAACTTCAGTGTGTGCCTTCTGCTGCGTCTGCCACAAGCTGATGCAAGAGGGACTTTTTTCTACTACAACATTAACGGCACAACACTGGCAGCTGGTGAGTCCAGGCTGTTTGTACAGTCATCGCTAAGATTATCTTCTTATAAGTCCTAGTTTATGGTTCAATATGATATTTAGGATACACTATAACAAATATTTAAAACTCAAAATCAAACTGCACACTAGCTATCTAGAATCCATTGGCAAATGCTTGAGTAATATTGATACTTAATACTCACATATTCGCACACATACTTGCGTTTTTTATTCTATTAAGTATGTGTTGCTTTGTGATACTTGTTAAAAATTATTTCTTACTAATTGGTAACTGTCACGGGTTAGGATACATAAATTGACTCCCACCTTTTCTTCTCTATCTGCCGAAAGATGTCTTGGAATACAGACGAAAGCTTGCAGCTCCGTGTTTAATTTTCCTAGCAAGTACAAGAAACTTGTGTGTATATACGTACAGTTCCCTGCAAAAGTCCCTGAACACTCCACCAAGGACACCCCTATAATATTCTGCACAAAAAGGGCATGGTTCTTGGTTCCTTTATGACCATCACATTTCGCCCACCCTACTTATCACCTAGTGGGCGAAAGTAGATGGTCATAAAGTAACCGCGAACCATGCCCTTTTTGCACGGAATATTAAAGGGGTATCCTTAGCGGAGTGTTCAGGGACTTTTGCAGGGAACTGTATATATATATATATATCACATAGAGCAAGTCTATAATAGGGGAATGTTCGGATCAGATGTGATTCCGGGATGGGTGCACATATCGGGGGGACCAGAGAGGTTTGAATACAAAGAGCGGCTGGAACCCCACCAATGGCACTCTCTATGCTTTGGATACCAGTCGGAGAAAAACAAGGTAAAGTATATACCAGTATATAGGAATTTATATATTATATGTATATTTCATTTACCATTACAGATACAATTATGGATACATAGTTTTGGTTGACTGTTCATAATAATAAGTAGAAATCTTTTGCTATAATGTGCAAACACTTATAAAAGACTGGTGATATTTTTTAAGAAATTTCTAACAATTCTTACTTTTTAATAACTGTATAAAACTTGAATAGAAACACCATTTGAGGAGAAACACTATATTGACGTTTCGCAGATAGCTTCTTTAGGTCAGCGCCTAAAGAAGCTCTCTGCAAAGAGTTTTCAATAAAGTGTTCCTCCTCTAATGGTGATTCTATTCATTCTGTCAACATTTCAAAGTTCATTTAACAGTATAATACTTGCAGACCTGGCTGGCACACAATGGAGAGACTCTAACACCTCGAAGAAACTATACAAATGCAGAAGAAAACACATCATTAGTCTGTATCGGGAATCCTGAGGGAGGCAGTGTGTCTGGCTGGGTTGCAGCTCTGTCAATCAGAAAGGGTTATTTCCCCAGCAAAACGCCTAGCCTCTGTAGGGCTCTGGTTATCTCCTCCACTGTTAGTTTCTCTCTCAGCGAAGACTGGGAAGCTGAGCGCAGTGTGGTCCGAAGTGTCTATGGTGGACGGGAGTTATGCACGTGGAAGCATATCACTGTACTTGTAGATGAACCCAGCAACTACCTTCAGACTAAGCAGTGGTGTGATGGACTTCAGGGGATGATGGTCGAAGACTTGAATTCACTGGCAGATTATCCAACTGCAACGAGTCTTTTCAGTGAGTGCACTAGTCGAGGAAATTATAAGACATGGCTTTATAGTGATGACAGTAGTAATGATAGTTGTCCTGCTTTGATGGCCAATAACAGCATGACCTTCATTCCCTGCATGACGAAGTTAAACTGCAGTATGTGTCTTGCTCCAGCTCAGCTCCGGTACACTCTCTATGGCAATGTTCAAGGCCATGATCGTTACTATTTCCTAGCTCTAGATGAAGACAATGAACCATACTTCAGGGGAGCCACGAACTCCTTCATCTACAATGCAGGAGGAAGATGAGCTCTGTTCATCAGCATGAAACCCGAGATATGGAGACTGAGTAAAAGGTGGTGGCCGGTTGGTCGACACATCTGGTCGTTGAAAAGTAACGCCACAACACTGACACTCTCGGCCTGCACGCCCTTCCAGTTCTCTGCTGATGATGGTCGCTGCGTCGAGAGGGAACTAAGATGCAATAATAAAACTGAACAGCCTGATGGCATTGATGAGTTGCACTGTGAGAAGAACAGAGTGAAAGAGCAACCTAGCAATATAGAGGTCAATATGGTTGACATTAAAGAGCTAGATATTAAAAATTCTGAATTAAAGACAACGAAACTCAAGGTGAATTATGTGTTTAGTTGGATAACTAAAATGGAAGGATTTGGTGAATCTCTTCCTACGGAATGGTTTGACTGCAGTGACATCTGGTATCCTGACTTACAAGTTGAGGGGGAACTACTTAGAGGTCATATCACAGTATCTGAGAAATATTGTGAAGTTTTTGATAGAGGAAACCATCGTCTGCAGATGGACAACCACCTTATGAGTAAGTTCACACCTATAATCACATATTATAAATCATAAACAAATATTTTGTATGCTATATTATATACGTGAACAACTCAAGTTTAGTTAACTTAAACTAAGACTACAGTATGAAAAACAATATTTGTTTTTATTTCAAATGCATTGATGTAATACATAATATTTGATTGAAACATGAACACTACTAAATTGATCAATCGTGCAGTTAATTTGGAAATAATAAATGTGTTCCATTAATGAGTCTGAATAAGGTGGCTGCATACTGTATATATTATAGGTTTGATTCCCGGAGGGAAGTAAAGAAAACCTAATATTTAGCAGGGCCCCGTAATCATTGACGATATGCCTATTAGTATAATAGTCTCCCTTCAAACGCCGTGTCGCCAGTTTTGAATCTACCGCGCGGGAGGACAGAGAGTACAACTTCATAAGGTGCAACGCGTATTCTCTTATGGAATCGTCTTTATGATTGGGTACTCTACGAAAAAACCTTGTAAAATAATAAAAAATAAAATTTAACTTAATAATTGCTATACTCAAGCTTCCCAACTGCGTGGATTTCATACGAGTGGATTCCTGACGCTAGCCCTCTAGCGTCTAAACTTCCTTCACTGACATATCAAGATTCAACTCAAAAATCCAGCGAATGGGAAGGCGATGGCAGGGAGGGCACTAACATCGTCAATGATTACGGGACCCTACTAAATATTAGGTTTTCTTTACTTCCTTCCGGGAATCAAACCTATATTTTAATAGTGGCCCCTCCAACATTGACGATATGCCTGATATATAAGACTGGAGGGGGACATTCGTGACCAATATCAAAACCACCAATCCAAATACCATAGGTAACAAAGAATCCGTATAACAATTTAAGTATTTTTATTGCTTTCATCTATCTATTCTATCTATATGCTCAGGCCCAATCCCCATTTTGGGGGTAGCCGACTCAAGACAGAGCAAGAACAGGGAAAACACAAAAACAACATAAAACAACGAATAAACACAGATAAAAAGCACAAACTCACACACATCCAGGTCACCCAGAAGACCCAGAGACCAGGGTCACCAAGGTCGCTCCAGCATTCCCCCGGCCCCCAACCACCCGGAGAGGTTCCGATCTCGGCAGGCAGACATGCAGCGGAGCCAAAGCCACAAGCCCTCCCACCACACTTCCAGGCGCACATACAATGCTTTCATACAATAATATAAAAATATAAAAGCAGGTAAGTAGTGCGTTACTTCGTTACTTCGAAGAAGAGCTGCTTGTACATGACTAGACCTTCACTTGAGATCTATTGCATGTTAAGTGAGAACATTCTTGTACTCTAGAACTCTAATCCTTAGGGTCATGTTCTGACCTTAAGATTATTTGTACAATAAAATCTGTTTGTACATTTTTGTTAATACTATCTAGATACAACTATGATAGATTTCTTAAAATAAAATAAAAATATGATTAACTATATAACCAGTTCTATTCATATCACAGCTCGTGATTTATCACAATCTCCGGCAGAGGGTTCTAGTGGGCTTTTAGGGCTATTTTTCAACCGGAGAATAACATAAAACAAATAACACTTAGACTGCCAGACCCGCTGCCATAATGCGACACAGGTCCGCTTTGGCTTGTCCAGGGCGACCGACAGGTATCGCGTAAGGAATGTGTGATTAGACGCCCACAACTGAGTGTCGGCTATGTCGTTAATGGACATTTTTTGCATAAACCGGAGGGAGACAGCCCACTTTCTAATGTCGTGGGCTCTACCTATTACGCCGGGATTACTTTCCTTAATTACATCTACGAGTAAAGAAGCCAATTTCCTTCTCGTGACACGATTACCTGTCCGGTTAACCCCTAGGAAGCCTGGTTGTAGAGGTTGTGCAATCCTCATAAACTTAACTAAAGCTTGTACCGGGCATAAAATGTGATGCGTATGTCCACGTTTAAGTGCCGGGACTGAGAATTCTGAAAAAAACGTGATCACAATGTTCATTTTTGGCAATAAAAGTAGGAGACGGTGCGATCTGCACATGTTCGTGCAGTCTCCCAAACCTGAGACAATTTGGCTCGTTGCTCATCGCCACCAGCTCTGACACTGTTACCTGTCGCCAAAGCCATAAGGACTTGCCTGGCGGGTCAGATAGAGGGGAAGTCTGTGATTCCTTTCCACCACAAATAAATCCACTTGTGGATGTTATGGCTCTGCAATCATCTTGTTGAAGAAGTTTTGCTTGAGAGCCCATTCTACTAGGGTGCTCTGTCTCCGAGACAAGGCGTCCGCCCAGATGTTCGCTATCCCCAGGAGGTAAGATGCGTGGAGATGAATGCTCAGCGATTCGGCCAGAGCAAAAATCTGTTCTGATACTTCCATCAACTCTCGAGACCTCCTTGACCCTTGTTTTTGAATGCAGTGAACTGCAGTCAAGTTGTCCATTCTGAATGCAATTGACTTCCCGTGTAGAGAGGCGCCGTGAGCTTGAAGGAAAAATAATGGGACTAGAAGCTCTTGTTTGTTGAAGTGCCAATTTACGTCTTGTGACCAGAGACCCTGAGGTTGGTGACCTAGATTGGACTGATAACCCCAACCTATTACCCCTGAAGCGTCTGTGTCTACCCATACCGTAGGTGGAGGAGAAACCCATGTCATTATCGAGTACAATGTTTCGGTCTTTGCCCAGACAGATAGTAAGTTGTGAATTAATCGAGGAATCGGCCATAATTTTCCCGCCGGCAGTAGTGGGAAAAATGTGTTGCCTTCCATGATTAATCTCTTGACTTTCAACCGGCCCAACTTCACAGTTAATTGGATCCAGTTGCGTGAACTGACTAGGGACTCCCACGATTTCCTCGTCGTATTCAGACTGTGAAGAAAAAGAAACAGTTTCCTGCGAAATCTGTTGCGATTGTCCACACTCTGAGTAAGAGTCAGATTGGCAGTGTTCCAAACCAGTCCTATCCACTGAATTTCTCTTGTGGGAACAAGGAGCGACTTTGCCAAGTTGACCTTGAACCCTAGAGTTTGTACATGATTTAATACTAGTTTGACATGAAATTGACATAACTCCTCTGACTCCGCCACTATTAGCCAGTCGTCTAGATACTACCACACCTTGATACCTTGGGCTAGCAAGGGCATGAGGGCCTGCCGGACTAATTTTGTAAAGATTCTTGGTGCCAGGTTCAAACCGAAAGGCATTCTCTGAAAGACGTAAGTCTCTTGCCTGATCCTCAAGGCGAGGAATTTTTGGAACCGTTTGTTTATGGGGACATGCCAATAGGCGTCTTTCAGGTTTAGTGAGCACATCCAGCCTTGTGGCGGAAGTGCGAGCCTGATTTGATTCACTGTAAGCATCCTGAAGGGTGAATTGTGAATATGTGTGTTCAGACGCGAGAGATCTACTACTGGTCGCATCTGCGCACTGTCCCTCTTCGTCACTAGAAATAGTCTGGAGGTGAAAACAGGGCAAGTTGGATCTATTCGGACAATGATTTGCTTGCTGATCATTTCCTGAACAAGCGACTCCACCTCTAAAGAAATATTGTTGACTTCTTGAGCTTGACGTAAACGAGGTCGCCGGAGCCACTTCCAAGATATGCCTTTGCTTATCACTGTCCTGGCCCATAACCGCCGGGGCCAAGCCCTGCGACATGCTCGGAACGACCCAGTTTCTGTACTGGGTCTGTTCTATAGGACAACTCTCGGGTCCAACTCGCCTGTGACAGGCCCTGGGAGAGAGAGAGTGTAGTTGGCTAGTTTTTTGGTGGTGGCGGCGGAGTGGGGTTAGACGGCTGGCTAGGTTTGGCATGCGGTTGACCTTGAGCAGGCTTCTGGTATGACTTACCCCTATAGCCTGATTGTTGTTGTTGTTGTTGTTGTTGTTCCCCAAGCTGCCTGGCCGAACAGCCCCAAGGCCCCAAGCAAGGCCAAGGCCATAACCGAGCGCCCCCACAGAACCCTCCCTGCCGACCACAATAAAGCCTGGGTGACCGAAGCCACTCCATGGCGGGGAGCTGAGGAGGGTGCGGAAACGCCCGGGAAACCAAAGCCCCACCCAGGGCCCTGTGCCCCTCAGCAATTATGAAGAGAAAGTTGAGGGGCAAAGGAAAATGTGACGCTTTGGCTTCCAATCTTGGTAGATTGGGAGATCAATCCACGTAAGAGACGCCGTCACTTGAGATCTAGAAAATATATAAGTAAAAGGAACAGTCCGAGTAAGCTATGGGTATGGCAGAGATCGCTCAGTTCTCACTCTGATAGACCAGCCTATCACCACATGACTAGAACCCAATCCTCTCAGCATCAGCTAGGAAAGGCCCTAGAAAGCCGCCTTTGGCAGGGGATAGCTCCCCTATTTCAACCCCTTTCAGGGTTGGGCACCCGCCTTAGCCTGATTGTTTACCCTGTTTGTGTCTGTGCTGAGTACCTCCCTGTTGTTGAGGAGGCTTTGGTTCTTGAAATGACTGTTTAGTCTGAGTAGGATGGGGCTTCCCGCCGATCTTAGGTTTTGAGTAAGGTTTCTTAAAGGCCTCTTTCTTTGACTGGGAGGTACTCTGCTTCCACAACTCTACCAAATTGAAAACAATACTCCATGTTTCCGGTGGAAGAAGTGGTGCAGTTAATACCGGTGAGAGAGTTACTCGGCGGGCTATATCCTCCGGCAACTTCTTTACCGAGTACACCCTTAAATCTTGTCTTGCTCTAACCGCCTCCATGATAGCTACTCTAGTATCACCTAATGATTGAATAGAATTTTGTAGGAGCCTGCGTGACAAATCCGTGGCTTTCCTCACATGTTGGTCTGATATGGCTGTTATAGTTCTCGTGAGTGACTGGGCAACCTGGCGACTGACGAGGTATTGAGAGAACATTCTATACGCTTTATTGCATAGCTTAAAGTCTCTGTCTAAGTGAGCCGGAGGGTGTGTGGCAAAAGGTTCATGCAGGTCGTAAAGTGATAGCTTGGGGGCTGCTAGGAATTCAAATAAAGCAGGTGACACACCGCCTGCTTTGTTAACAGGTAACAAGAACCATGAATGAACTTCCTGCGGTACTTGATGGGAGGATTTAGTGGTAATAGTAGATGCAAAAACCTGCACCTCTAGTTCCCAGTCCACCCACGGACCTACACCTACCTGCCCCACATGCAAGACTGGTGTGTTTGTCTGATCTAGTGCTGGGACTAAATCCAGTTCCGGCGTCAGTGCTTGTAGAGCTTTTATATCATTTACGCTGTTATTCTTAGACCAGTCGGCAAACAGTTTTGCAGATGAGGCCATAGGTATCGCCAGAGAGGCCGAATACACAAAGAAATCAGCGCCATAAACAGATGGGATGGCCTTAATGGTGACATCTAGTAACCTACCTTGGGCATCCTTAGCTCTTAATTTTCTACTCTTATTAACCTCAATGGTCCAATCACTAGGTACCGGAAGTTCCCCCGATACGGTAGCTTGTGCCAAGTGCGGTTTCTGAGGAATTGACTGAACCAATGAGCAATCCGGTCCATAAAGAAGAGGCATAGGGCCTTTTCTCTGTGGAGGCTTATCAAGAGGGGAGGAGTAACATCTGTAATGACACTGACGTTAGTAGTAGTCAAGGAGGCCGGCACTGTCGTGCTACTAGCCGTGGCAGTCGTCGGAGTAACGTTAACCGAAGGCAAAGAGGAATGGGGATGTGAAACACCTGAGGGCTGTAACGGCCTTACCGTAGACTCAAGTGGGGGAACTACTGCTGTGCTAGTGCAAGGAGCTTGAGAAGAAGGAATCTGATATTGTTGTATTACTCTGTGGAGAATATCATGCAGTTCCTCAGTAGTTACACACTTACCGTGGGAACCCCGAGAAGACTGAGACCCACATTCTGACTCTACTTCGACATTAATAGGTTGAGCTGAGGACAAATTTATGTTTTCCGGCTCCCCTGGTAGTTCTATCACTTCTGGTGTTGGCAGCCGGGGGTTAAATTGTTCCGGCGGTGGCCACACCAAATCTGGGACTGACGAGGGTATATTGTCTATTTGGTCAATTTCCCTGTCCTGAACATTAGCTTGTGAAGGTTCTGAGTGTCTCCAGATCCCCCGGCTTAGTGCCGCGGGTGGCTGGGAGTCCTGTATCACCTGAGAGTTATCAAAGATTTGATATGAGCAAGACGGAGAACCCCTATACTGATCCGCTAACACTCTGTTAACCTTTACGTGGCACATAACTTAACTTAGGAATGGCAAATGTAAACTCTTGTGGCTCACTCAATGATTGTTTATCCATGTGACTAGACTCCATCCCCTCCGCTCCTATCTCCGAGCCGTCAGATTGGACGTTAGACGTTAAAGAGGTAGGAGTGGAGGGAGGTGGCCGCGACCCCGGTAATGGCTGGAGACGCGGTTGTGAAATAACCGTTTGTGCACTTAATTGACTGGAAGTGGACGGCTTTGAGGAAGCAGAACCCTCCTTCCGGCGTTTCGTAGACCTTGAGGACTCGGCGGAAGAATGTCGGGATTGCTTTCTGGGAGATCTAGACCGTGATCTAGATTTGCGCTTCGGTGAAGGCGACCGTCTCCTCTTAGATCGGTCGGGGGGGGGGGGGGGGGGGCTTTCACTACTTGTCACTACCTGCTTGGATAGTACTTTAGTTTTAATTTTGGGTGTGACTGACTTCGCCGGAGCTGGCTTAACTAATGGAGATTTAATGACTAGGTGTTCCCAGAGCTCCTCATCATCACAATGGAGAGCTTTATGAGCAGTGTCTTTCGCATAAGCGTTAAATGTTGACTTGATCTCTTTCAAGGCTGCTAAGCAAGACAAATCTCTCTTATAAAAAACCGCCGCTCGTAACTCAGAGCACACGGCACACCGTTTAGACACCCATAGTCCTCTTGAGCGATCAAGGCACTTTACACACTTTATACATAAATCGTGGACAAAAACTGGTAATAATGAGCAAGTGGGAGTAGAGTAAAGGTCAAAGCGAGGCATGATGGAGCTAGGGACCCCCCCCCTGCCGGAAGCGGTTACTCCTCTGCTGCCGGGACTGCTACTACTGAAGTGATGAGACGCTGGGAATAGAAAATTTCCAGGAATCAATGCTCATAAGGATAACCTGAGAGGTGTTAATACATCCTACCTCAAGTCTGCCGGAAAGTTAGATATAGCCACTGCCAAGCTAACCTTCCGCTAGACCTGGTAGAAAGACCCCGGGTCTCTCCTTTTATCCCACACAATGAACTGTTTACCTGTGACTAAGTGTCACTGGCCCAAACGACCTTAAGCGTTGGACTATCCTTGACTATTAGCACTAGATGGATCGTTAATACGCTTCATGACTTGAGTCATGGTTAAGCTCACTTAACTGTTACGCCGGGCGATAGAAGTTACTGAATGAGGCTATCGGTCAGGGCTAGTTCACTCGGCGGGCCGAGTTGACTCCCTTAAGAATCTTGCAAATTCCGCCGGAAGGTTAGTGGTTCAGCACACCACGCCGGGACATTTGGTTGGTTTCTTATCGTCTGAGACGAGAAAACGCCGGCTCTGCTGAGAAAGCCGCCGGAAAAACGAAGCAAAATTTTCAGAGGTTAGGACTTATCTTGGAAAGTCCAAACCTCCGAAAATCCCACCACATAAGCGGGATGTCTCCTAAAAAACCCTGAAGCATGAAAGCTCACATGCCAAACATAAATATATTGGGGATAATATTAGGCTTACACATATAGAGCTTAATTTATAATTCATAAATAACCCCTAGCCTATGTTGGAGACCCCTAATAAGGCTGACCATGAGGTAACGACGAAACATCAAAGCGGCAGCAACTCGACGGTCCGAAGACCCAGCAGCAGCAGCACGTGGAGAAGAGGCCCGCGACAGGGGCCCAAGCGCAGATACGGCCTCCAGAAGATTCCACACAACGTGTGGCAACCCTTGAACTGGAGCATCTGCTAGAAAAAACTATGCAAATACCTCATAATGATGGCCTGAAGCATAAACTTGTAGAATGGTAGCCTCCTAAATAACTATCAAAAGCTAAAGGCGCAACACAACACATACAATAACAAACATGGCGCAATGATCCTGGGGACACGTAGGCGCCTGTTACAATAGTACCCTAACTTACACACCTCCTGCAGACGTACCACTGGGGCAGTCTGTGCTAGCTAATCTAAAAACATGTTCAATAAAAACTCAGATGTATACGAATGAGCAAGGACTCACTAGAACTGATCGAACAAAGAATGAAGCCGGAGCACAGAGTAACCCACTCACACGTAGCGGACACGGGAGGTGGAAGGAAGTTTAGACGCTAGAGGGCCAGCGTCAGGAATCCACTCGCAAGAAATACACGCAGTTGGGAAGCTTGACTATAGCAATTATTAAGTTAATTTTTCTTTTTTATTTTTTACGAGGTTTTTTCGTAGAGTACCCAATCATAAAGACAATTCCATAAGAGAATACGCGTTGCACTTACGAAGTTGTACTCCCTGTCCTCCCACGCGGTAGAGTCAAAACTGGCGACGCGGCGTTTGAAAGGAGACTATTTTACTAATAGAACTGATCGAACAAAGAATGAAGCCGGAGCACAGAGTAACCCACTCACACGTAGCGGACACGGGAGGTGGAAGGAAGTTTAGACGCTAGAGGGCCAGCGTCAGGAATCCACTCGCAAGAAATACACGCAGTTGGGAAGCTTGACTATAGCAATTATTAAGTTAATTTTTCTTTTTTATTTTTTACGAGGTTTTTTCGTAGAGTACCCAATCATAAAGACAATTCCATAAGAGAATACGCGTTGCACTTACGAAGTTGTACTCCCTGTCCTCCCACGCGGTAGAGTCAAAACTGGCGACGCGGCGTTTGAAGGGAGACTATTTTACTAATAGGCATATCGGCAATGATGGAGGGGCCACTATTAAATATGTATATATATATACAGTATACATACATACATACATATATATATATATATATATATATATATATATATATATATATATATATATATATATATATATAATATATATATATATATATATATATATATATATATACTGTATATATATATATATACAGTATATATTTTGAGGACAACCCCAGTCTGCCCTCCAAAACACCTCTTTCTATCATTACACTACTGTATACCACGAACACATCACATACTAGCCTACACTACCATTTCAAAATTAAAAAAAAATTATGACTAACGTACAACCCGCCTCAGAGTCCCCAGGGGGGGAGGGCCTCTGATGTTGACCCATCGAAGTACACTGCACCGTGACCTCCCACTCTCACTATAGATTTCTGCAATATTTGTGGCCTTTCCTCTAACTTTCACTCTGTGGAACACCACCTCTCCTCTGCCAACCCTGATCTTCTGTTTCTCACCGAAACCCAGTTGTCTGGGACTACTGACAGCAAACACTTCTCTGTATCCTCTTACTATCTCTATCCTCAGTTTCAAGCCAAAGGTGGATGTTGCATATACTGTATGTGCGCAACAATCTTGCTTTCTCTCGTTTTCCCAACTTTGATTCTTCCGAAGCTTTCTTGTCACTCTCGAACTAAATATTTCTGTGTTGTTTATCTCTCCGCTACTTCTACTGACTATCCAATATTCTTTGACTATCTAACTACTAAAGCGGAACACATTCTATCCATCGATACTATCTCAGAAATCTCCATCGAAGGAGATTGCAACGTTCACCACTGCCAATGGCTCTCCTCCCATTTCACTGACCAACCTGGTGAACAAGCCTACATCTTTTATATCCTAAATGACCTTGAGCAATTAGTCCAGCAACCTACTCGAATTCCTGGCTGCCTTGGAGATCGGTCCAACATTCTTGACTTATTTCTAACTTCTAACCCTTCTACTTATGCTGTAAACCTTTTCTCTCCGTTGGGCTCCTCCGATCACAACCTTATCTCTGTTACCTGCCCTATCTCTTCAGTACGGCCACTCGATCCTCCCAGCCGGCGGCGCTTGTGGCACTTTGGCGCTGCCGACTGGGAGGCTCTTTGGCATTAATTCTTTGATTCCCATGGAATTATTTTTGTTTCCATGGCCAGGGACCCTCGGAGTGTGCCGAGCACATAGCCGAGGTAATCCTCTCGGGCATGGAAGCATACATTCCATTTTCTTTATCTCAGTCTAATGCAAAAGAATCTTTATTTACTCACACTTGTTCTACTGCTGTCTACAATAAGGAGGAAGTATTCAAATGGTACCATCGCCTTCAAACTCAAGAATCTCGTGCTATATATGTTACTGCCTGGAATTAAGCTAAATCTGTTCTTCGACTAGCCAAAAACTCTTTTATCAATAAAACAAAATCCGAACTATCCAACTCTAGCTCTTCCCAAGCTTTCTGGTAACTAGCCAAGAGCCTCTCCAACAATTTTACTTCCTCATCTTTCCCTGATCTTTTCCAGTCTGATGGCACTACCATCACTTCTTCCTCTGACAAAGCTGAACTCTTCGCTCAAACTTTCGCTAAAAACTCCACCTTGGATGATTCCGGTGCTATTCCTCCCTTTCCACCCCCGTCTCTCTTACTTATGCCTAATAGCATAATCTCTTCTAAAGATGTACTTTCTGCCCTCTCTGGGCTTAATACTAAGAAGGCGTACAGACCAGATGGTGTTCCTTCCGTTGTACTCAAAAACTGTTCTTCCATGCTGACTCTCTGCCTAGGCAAACTCTTTCGTCTCTGTCTTTCCTCTAACATCTTATTCCTTCTTGCTGAAATTTTGCTCTTATTCAACCTGTCCCAAAGAAGGGTGACCACTCTCAACCCTCCAACTATCGTCCAATTGCTCTCATTTCTTGCATCTCTAAAGTTTTTGAAATTATTCTTAACTAAATATTTCTTAAACATTCACCTTCCCATAATCTACTTTCAGATCGCCAGTATGGTTTCCTTAAGGGCCGCTCTATTGGTGATCTTCTTGCTTATGTTACTAACTCTTGGTCATCCTCCTTTTGGGACTTCGGTGAGACTTTCTCTATTGCGCTAGATATATTGAAAGCTTTTGATAGAGTCTGGCACAAATCTCAAATTTCCAAACTACCCTCCTTCGTTTTCAATCCCTCTATCTGTGCCTTTGTCTTAAATTTCCTTTCAGAATGCTCCGTAGCTACACTTGTGGACGGCCATCGCTCACTCCCTCAACCTATCAACTCCGGTGTTTCTCAGGGTTCTGTTCTATCTCTAATTCTCTTTCTAATATTCCGTCTAATAACTGTCTTGATAGCATAATGGTTAGTGCGCGGAATTTCCAGTGTGAGTATCCTAGGTTCGAATCCATGGAGTACCACATGTATTCATTAGTTTCATTGATTTCATTAATTAGGTTTATTTGTAAGTTAATTGGTGGGTTGGTGATAATATGAATTAATTCATGATTTACTCAACTGTACCTCTAGTCCTATCAACTCATATGCTGACGACTGTACTTTACACTATTCAGTAGTTTTTCACATCAACCCAGCATGCAAGCACTCCAAATCAAACTTAACGAGGCCATAGAACGCCTATCTTCTGATCTATCAATTATTTCTGATTGGGGCAGAGAAAATCTGGTTACTTTCAACGCCTCCAAGACTCAGTTTCTGCCTCTATCTCTCCATCACAATCTTCCACAAGACTATCAACTATTCTTCAACAATACACAAATCAACCCTTCATCTTCTCTCAGACAGACAGTGATTACAATACTACGCCACCCCTACGATGTGCTCCGTAATTAGTATAATACTCTCCAAAGAAGTTATATGCTTTATGGCAATTAACTACATTACTGTTGTGAACTAAGAAATAATGTACATTCAATTCGGCAGGTTTGACAACAGACATCCATATGAGGAGTAGTGTGGAGACCTCCATCATAGTGCCTTGTGACATGAACCTCTACCGCTATCCATTCGGACACTACACTTGCCCTATGTTTCTGTCGGTGAACACTCCGAGAATAAAAGTACCCATCATAGTGAGAGGGGATCACATTGTCTACTACGACCGAGATCGTGACCTGAAAGACTTCAGACTGCAATCTGAGTATCTGATAGAGAATGACGGTGAAGCCTTGATGTACCTGCATCTGAAGAGCCAGTTCGGGTACCACCTTCTGACAAGCTTCGCCCCGAGCTTACTCATGTTCATAATATCTTATGCCACGCTCTTCTTCCCCCTGGAGGCCTTCAGCGACCGGGTCATGGCATCGCTGACCTCATTGCTTGTCCTAGCGGCTCTCTTCACCCAGGCCTCCTCTACCTTCATTCAGACCCCTTACTTCAAGCTGATCGATCTCTGGTATGCCGTGATGCTGCTGCTTAGCTTCGTAGCAGTGATGTGTAATGTCGTCATCAACTCCCTGTGTGTCAGTGGCTGCAACAGAATGGCGGGCAGCGAAACTGATAGGAAGGACGAGTCCCAGTTGAAACGCTCGGCGGTCATATGCAATTTTTTCTGCAAAATATTTCTGATGATTGTATTTTTGGCCATCATTGGTCTATTTGTATCTTATGCAATGGAAATATTTTAAAGGCTTATTGTAAAGACCAAGATAATAGCCAGTTTAATCACTCTAATGATCCCATGGAAAGCTTAGCTATCTTAATCAAGGTTATTTAAAAACTACAAATCATGTTCTTGTTCTTGGGTTGAAGGGCGTTGCAAACCGATGTCCAATTCACCCTAACGAGAGCCCACCAGGCGTACAAATCATGTAACTCGAAAATAGTACACACAGACACAGGATACAGTTTTTATGATAAATATCATGTATGCCAGTTTCTGTTATTCCTGGTTACATTATATGGCCTAACGACACTTCACTTAAACAATTTTACTTTATAATCATAAAAGCACACCACACAGCAAGAATACTTCGTTACTTTCACAGACAAAAATTGCGACTTTATTGTAACTGAAAGTTTCTCTTGTACAGGATGTTGACCCATTGATTCATATTTGATAAACCAAGGAAATGGCTATTAACCCCTGCACCCCAGGGAATATCCTAGGACGCTTAGGCTCTTGACTTGAGTAGCATCTGGAATGGGATGGACTCAAACAGCTTTAGTGTAATTCTGTTCAAAGTCAAGGGAGGTATTCCCTGATGAAAAGCTTTCACCCCTCGCTATGTTTTGTAGAATCATAAAGTACTCCCAAAATAACACAAAACCATATAGGCCTATTCAGCTCATAGCCATGTGACTATCAAGAATGAAACAGAGGAGTGTTTGATGTCCTTTTACAGAAAGGAAAAAATGCTATATCATAAGCTAATTACAGTTTTTCATATTCCTTGCCAATAGAGAGACTATCTATCTATCTATCTATTGCCATACGCAGTGATCCCCGAAGGGGTGGCCACGAACGAACCGCCCCCATGCACCTCTGTCCCCAGTCAGTCAACGCCCCTCCTCCCAACCAGTACCGCCTTCATCCATATACTTCCTCACTCCATCCTTCCACCTCTCTTTCGGTTTACCTCTCCCTCTCTGTCCTTCCACCTCGCTCTCGTACACCTTCTTAGTCATTCTCTCGCTTCCCATATGTTCCATATGGCCGAAACATCTCAAGGTGTTTCTTTTCACACTTTCCAGCACATCTACTTCCACACCACACCTTCTTACTTCCTCATTCGTCTGTCTATCCCTTCATGTAACTCCGCACACACTTCTCAAGTAACTCATTTCCACCCCTCTCACTCTTGATCTGAGTCTCTTCTCAAACGTCCATGCTTCGCTTCCGTAAGTCAGTGTCGGGATTACCACACTCTCATGCAAGGACTTCTTCACTTCCATACTGACCACCCTATTTCTTGTTACTGCTTTCAGCATTCCTACAACCCTCTTCCCCTGTTGCACCCTCTCCCGCACTTCTTCATCCATAGTCCATCTTTACTCAACACACTGCCCAGATACTTAAATGAGCTGACAATCTCCATAGCCTGACCGTTCAACTTCACCTCACACTCTGTGGCTTCACCCTTTTCGAAGACCATGACCTTGCTCTTCCCCGCATTAACCTTCAGATTCCGTTTTTCACACACTGTTCCAAACACATTTACCAGACCTTGCAACTCCCATTCATTATCGCTCATCAGAACTGTATCATCAGCAAACAGCAGTACAGGCAGCTTCCACTCATTTCCCTCCCTTATCAGCGATACACCAACATCCACTGCTCTTCCTTGTATTTCTTTCATGACTCCATCCATACACCTTGCTCATCTCCTCCACTTCCTCCATATCTTCCAGGTCGAACCCACCTAGTCGTCTTTCTACTGCTCTCCTGTACTCTTCCTTGATTTCCTCCTCCTGTAGCCTCACCACCCTCCTCTCGCCTCCCTCCAGCTCTCCTCACCCACTTCTTTTGTATACTAATTTTAGCTACTACTACATAATAATTAGACAGATTAGAGAGATTAGAGAGACAAAATGGGTTTAAAAACTATGAAACATGCAAATTATGCCCGGGTCGTAGGGGTTAAGACCTGGCTGAAAGTGAGTATTTATTAGTGGCCCCTCCATCATTGACAATATGCCTATTAGTATAATAGTCCCCTTTCAAGCGCCCGTGGGTAGCCAGTTTGAAACGACCGCCGCGGGGAGAAAGAGTCCTACATCATAAGTGCAACGCTAATTCTCTTATGGAATCGTCTTATGATTGGGGTACTCACTACGAAAAAAAATCGTAAAAAAAAAAAAACAAAAAAAACTTAAAACTTGTTATATTCATGCTTTCCATCTCGGTGGATTTCTTGCGTGGATTCTATCCCTGACGTTGCTCTCAGAGATGCCATTCCTCCTTCCTCTCCCCGCGTTCATACCGTGTGAATGTGCGCGGCCTGTGCTCCGCCACATTCTTCGTTCGCTCTCTTCTAGTGAGTCCTTGCTCATTTGTATATATCTGAGTTGTATTTGAACAGGTTTTAGATTAGCTAGCACAGGCTGTCCCATTGGTATGCCCGCAGGTAGTGTTAAAATAGGGTACTATTGTACAGGCGCCTCCAAGTCCCCCAGGATCAGCGCCTCATGTGTTTTTGTTTTTGTTTCTCTGCGCCTTAATTCTGCTTTTAACCTACTAGTTAGGAGGGTAATATATCCGCAGGAATATGCTTCAGGCCGTCTCTATGAGGCAGTTGCATTATCTTTGATTAGCAGGCGCCATAGTTCAAGGGTTGTCACACGTGGTGTGGAACCTTCTAGAGTCCGAGTCTGCGCTTCCCCTCTCTCGTGGGGCCCTCGCCATGTGCTGCTGCTGTGTCTTCAGGAGGTAGGTAACCAGCCAAGATGATGATTACTACGAGCCTAGTGGCCAGCCTCAGTTGTGGGCTAGGGTAATATTTTATTAATATAATAAAAATATGATACTATTGTAGCCCTAAGATGTATCCCTCGTTTTTGCATGTAGTGTTATTTTACATGTTAACAGGGAGTCAGGAGACGTCCTGATGGTGGTGTGGGTTTTTGGGAGTGAATGACTTTCACAGATAAGTCAACACCTCTGAAAATTTTGGTTTGTTCTTTCTGGCGTGCTTTCTGTTTATCGATGCCTTTTTTTCGCCTCGCAGGCGAGAAAGGAATGAACCAAATATCCTGGTGTGGTGTGCTGTACCACAAACTTCCCGGCGGAAATGCTAATTCCTAAGGGAGTATCTCGGCCCGCCGAGTGAACTCGCCCAGACCGATTGCCTCACACGGCATGACTTCTAACGCCCGGCGCATCAGTCAAGTGTGGCAATACTATCTAACTAGTCCAAATAGTCAATGGGATATTAATGGGCAGAGGTGGGCAGGTGCGCGCCATTTGGCGCTCTGCGCTCTGCGATCCGGTGCGCATTACCAATATAGAGGAGCGAGGAGCGGCAAAATTCTGAAATCGGAGTGCAGGCGGGGAGTGCAGGCGGGGAGCGCAGCTAGAAATTCGCGCTCCTTTCTGGCGCTCCGGAGGCGATTTTTCCTGTCAACAACAGGTACAAGAACGTCATTATCGTGTACAGTCATCGTACTTGTTAGGCTTGTTAGAATGTTAGCTTGATAAGTTTAACTGTTTAAGTTTCTCAGTTTGGACAGTTTCTGTAATTCTTTATGTCATATCATAGATATCAATGGACAGTCACAATGTCACAAACTCACAATGATATCAATCATATCATAACATTGACATTTGCAATGATATCAATCATATCATATCATTGACATTTGATTCATTGATATGACATAATGAATAACAGAAACTGAGAAAGTGAGAAACTTAAACAGTTAAACTTCAGAAAGACACCATGACTTGAGGTTTTTTGAATGTTTTGAATTCTTGGAATTTAGTGAAGTGAAAGACAAAGGACAAAGTGAAGGACAAAGGTAAATAATTAAATAACTTCTAGAAGCTGTTTTGTTTGTTTTGTTTTTTATATACCTATTTTTGGGAGCGCGGAGCGGGAAGCGCATCGGGTCTGCTGACAAAAGGAGCGCGTGAGCGCTGCCGCATTACCTTATGTCTGATGAGCGCGGAGCGCTGCCGCACTACCGGTCCCACCGGAGCGCGCCCACCTCTGTTAATGGGCCAGTGACATTTTGTCACAGCTAAGCAGTTCAAGAATTAAAAAACCTAAGTTTTTCACTTTCAGGTCCAGCGGAAGGTTAGAGTAGCAGTGGCTATAGCTAATTTTCCGGCGCACTTGAGGTAGGATGTGTAAAACCTCTCGGATTATCCTTATGAGCATTGATTCCTAAAAAAAATATATTCCCAGACCACGACATATCGGTAGCAGCACAGGCAGCAGGTGAGGGGCCGATCACGGTGGGGGAGGGGTTTGTTTAGCTCCATCATGCCTCGGAATTACTCTATGCGCTACTCCTACCTGCTCTCTTTTACCAGTGTTCGCACATAAACTATGCGTCAAATGTGTGAAGTCCCTAGATAGATCACGGGGTCTCTGGGTGTCGAAGAAATGCGCCGTGTGTTCGGAACTAAGAGCGCCGCTGTTCGAGAAGAGAGATCACTCATGCCTCATGGCACTGAAGGAGATCAAGAACTTATATAATGTTTACGCAAAAGACGTTGCCCATAAGGCCTTGCACTGCCATGACGAAGCTCTTTGGGAACATCTTGTTATCGAATCTCCAACTTTAAAATTCACGCCGGCTAAGTCGACTCCTAAACCAAAAGCTAAATCTAAAATATTATCTAAAGAGCTAGTAAGTAGTACCGAGAGTAGCGACAATACTGAGACGACCCCCCCCCCCCCCAGCCGGTCGAAACGAGGACGTTCACCTTCATCTAGGACCCGGTCCTGGTGTAGGTCTAGGTCTCCTCGCAGACAGTCCCGTCAATCTTCCGTCGAGACATCTTCTAGGTCGCAGAAAAGTCGGAAAGAGGACTCAGTAACTTCGACCCCCAAATCAGTGACAGGACATAAAAGTGCCCGCACGGATGAGACGCAGTCGCGGCACCGGCCATTGCCGGGGTCAAGGCCATTTCCCTCCCCCTCTACCTCCACAGGTCCTAACGTCCAATCTGGCAGCTCGGAGGTAGGGACGGAGGGGACTGAGTCGAATCCCAGGGATGTACCTAGGGAATCTTTAAGTGAACCACAAGAATTTAGCTTTGCCATACCCAAATTAAACTTTGCTGTACCACGAAAGGGTCCCCCGATAGTGTCACAGAGGGTACTGGCGGAACAGTACCGGGGCTTTTCGACCGGTACACAACAAAATTATGACAATTCTCAATGAGTGAAGTAGTACCGGACTCCCAACCACCCGCTAATCAGGGTCAGGGTGTCTGGAGACATTCAGAGCCTTCACAGGTACAACCTATAATTCTTAATCAGGACGCGACTAGAGAACGTGATAATTTAGAAACATCCCCTCTTCGGTCCCAGATTTAGTTTGGCCATTGAACGATCAAGTGTCTAAAACACGGCAACAAACGCCGGAAATTGTGGAACTACCGGAGGAGCCAGAGGACATTGAACTGTCCTCGGCACAACCAGGACCAAATGAGGAAGGGTCTGAAGAAGGTTCTGAGTTTGCCAGAGGGTCTCATAGTAAATGTTTAACAACAGATGACCTTAATTATTATTATCAGATGACCAGATATTACACAAGGTCATGCGCCAGTACCATATCCCTACGTCTCAGGTTCCTTCCACTACTACTCTAGTAGCTTCCCCGATCGAGTCAACAGTGCGGCCATTAAAACCAACCGGAATTAGGCCTCCCAATAATTCAGTTCTCCCTCTTAATGTCAATCCGGCGAACATCACGGCAAGTGGCACGACAATGCCTGCCTCCTTGACAACCACTAATGTTCGGGTTATCACGGACATTACTCCTCCTCCTCTCGATAAACTCCCACATAGGAGAGGCCCTATGCCTCTCTTGTAGGGGCCAGATTGTTCATGGGTCCCAGCTATTGCGAAGAACCCACAAATGGCACAAACTACTGTATCTGGGGAGCTTCCGGTCCCTAGTGAATGGACCATAGAAGTGAGTAAGATCAAGAAACTTCGAGCCAAAGATGTACAAGGGCAATTATTGGATGTTACGATTAAGGCTATATCTAATGCATATTCTCCTGACTTTTTTGTATACTCTGCTACTCCGGCATTACCTCCTGCCTCGGCTGCACGACTCTTTGCGGATTGGACACGGTCTGACGGCGGGAATTATATAAAATCACTCAACTCGCTAACGCCGGAATTGGATACAATCCCGGTGCTAGATCAGATTCACAATCCAGTCCTGCAGGTGGGGGCCCGTGGGTGGACTGGGAAGCTGAGGTGCAACAGTTTGCAGCTACCATTACCTCAAAATCCTCCCACCAAATTCCTCAAGAAACCCAATCGTGGTTCTCTTTACCCATCAATAAGGCTGGAGGGGTGTCCTCTGCTCTGTTTGAATTCCTTTCGGCTCCCAAACTGTCCCTTTAGGATTTACAGGACCCCTTTTCTACTTCCCCTCCAGCCCACTTAGAGAGAGACTTTAAATTGCGAAACAAAGCATATAGACTTTTCTCACAATTTATTTTAAGTCACCAGATAGCCCAGTCACTCACGAGGACTATATCAGCCATTTCTGATCAGAATGTAAGGAAGGCCACGGATTTGTCCCGGCGGCTTCTATTGCAAAATTCTATAGTCCCTAGGTGATATCAGAATAGCCTTAATGGAGGCTGTTCGTGCTCGCCAGGACTTGAGGGTGTACATGGTAAAAAAGTTACCGGAAGACATTGGTCGCCGGGTTACTCTTTCCCCTGTCTTAACTGCCTCATTACTAAACTTAGACACATAGAGGGCAGTATATAATATGGTAGATAGCTTGAAGCCGAGTACCTCCCAGCCTAAGAAGAAGCCTTTCAAGAAACCATAATCCAAACCAAAAGGTGGAGGTAAGTCTCAATCTACCGGTGCTAAGCAGTCCTTTCAGGACCTCAGGTCTCCTCAACAGCAGGGAGGTACTCAGCACAAGCAGAAATAGGGTAAACCATCAGGCAAGTGGAATAATAGGAATAGGTCACAACACAAACCTCACCAGGGAACGACGCCTGCCAAAACCAGTCAGCCGTCTACCTCTGCCCCACCACCACCAAAAAACTGTCAGTCAAACTCTCTCTCTCCCGGGCCTACCGAAGGCGAGTTGGATTCGAGAGTAGTTCTGCCGGACAAACACAGTCAAGCGACTGGGTCATTCCAGGCATGTTGCAGAGCCTGGCCCCGGCGGACTTGGGCACGGACAGTGGTAAGCAAGGGAATCACCTGGTGGTGGCTCCGGCGACCTCGTTTACGTCAAACTCGAGAAGTCAATCATGTTTCTTTAGAGGTGGAGTCACTAGACCAAGAAATTATCACCAAGCATGTCATTGTCCTGGTCGATCCAGCTTGCCATGTTTTCACTTCCAGACTTTTTCTAGTGTCAAAGAGGGACAGTGTGCAGATGCGACCAGTAGTAGATCTCTCGTGTCTGAACACACACATTCACAATTTGCCCTTCAGGATGCTCACAGTGAATCATTTCAGGCTCACCCTCCCGCCGCAAGGCTGGATGTGCTCACTAGACCTGACCTACGCCTATTGGCATGTCCCCATAAAAAAAAGGTTCCAAAAATTCCTCGCCTTGAGGATCAGGTAAGAGACTTACGTCTTTCAGAGATTGCCATTCGGTGTGAACCTGGCACCGAGAATATTCACAAAATTAGTCCGGCAGGCCCTTATGCCAATGTTAGCTCAGGGGATCAAGGTGTTGTGGTACCTAGACGACTGGCTGGTAGTGGGAGAGTTTATGTCGTATCCATGTCAACCAAGTGATAGATCATGTACAAACCCTAGGGTTCAAGGTCAACTTGGCAAAGTCGCACCTTGTTCCTACACGGGTGATTCAGTGGATAGGGCTGGTCTGGGACACAGCCAATCTTACTCTCAGTCAGAGTGTGAACAACCGCAACAGATTTCGCAGGAAATTGTTTCGGTTTCTCCACAGTCTGTACACAACGAGAAGGACGTGGGAATCCCTGGTCGGTTCTCTCAACTGGATTCAACTAACTGTGAAGTTGGGCCGGTTGAAAGTAAAGAGATTAATCTTGGAAGGCAACAAATTTTTCCCACTCTTGCCGGAGGGAAAATTATGGACCATTCCTCCATTAATTCACAACTTACTGTCGGTCTGGGCAAGGAAGGAAACATTGCACTCAATAATGACGTGGGTTTCTCCCCCACCTACGGTATGGGTAGACACAGATGCTTCAGGGACAATAGGCTGGGGATATCAGTCGAACCTAGGCCACCAGGGTCAAGGTCTTTGGTCCCAAGACGAGAACTTTCATATCAACAAACAAGAACTTCTAGTCTCTTTGTTTTTACTTCAAACTCACGGCTCTTCTTTACAGGGGAAATCAATAGCCTTTCGAATGGACAATTTGAACGCGGTACACTGCATTCAAAAGCAAGGGTCAACGAGGTCTCGGAAGTTACTAGAATTGTCGGAAGAGATCTTTGCTCTGGCCGAAACGCTGAGCATTCATCTTCGTGCATCTTACCTCCCGGGCGTAGCGAACGTCTGGGCAGACGCTCTGTCCCGGAGACAGAGCACCAGAGTAGAATGGGCACTCAAGCAAAACATCTTCAACGAGATGATTGCAGAGCCATACCGTCCACAAGTGGATCTATTCGCGTCCAAGGGAAACCACAGACTCCCTCTCTTCCTAACCCGCCGGGAAGTGACTTCGGCGGGGGGTCCAAACGCATTGTTGGAGGACTGGAACAAATGGAATTCTATCTATCTTTTTCTGCCTCCAGACGCCTCACTCATGTGTCAAGTAGTTCACAAACTACGGGGTTACCGGGGCTTAGTCTCGATAATCGCGCCACTTTGGCCTGCTCAGGTGTGGTACCACCAATTGAAAACTTGGTGCGAGAACCCGGTGTCACTCCCGGTCTTGTACTTCCACTTGGAGACAATTGGCAACCTAGAGACCTCGCTGACTTTTGCCTTCTGGACATTCAAAATGCCAATTGGTTAACTTAGTATGGAGAGAGTGTTACAAGTAAATTTCTTAATCAGTATACTATGTCTACCAGGAGACAATATCAGTCTCATTGGAAAACGTTCACAACCTGGATAGTAGAAACAGTGCAAACAGACTCATCAGTAGCTTTGGTCTTTAACATTATTATATTTGCGTGATTGAAGCAAAGATAAGGCCTTATCAAGCGACCAGGTGGGCATGAGCTGACGTGGTGGTGGGCGGAGCCTGAAACATGCCCTCATAAACCCTTTCTCCTCCGCCTACGCGAGTCACTGACCCTTACCGAACCAACTTTTCCTATCCGAGAGGCTATTTGGACTAGCTAGATAGAGAAAAGACCACGGACTGTGCCGCTGAGCATATTAAGTATGTGGGTTGTACAGGGCGAGTCAAAATCGATGGAATCGAGATCCTTCCCGCCGGCCTAAGTACTTAGACTATTTGTTTGAACAAAAACGCTTTTCTGTAGTTACACTGAAGAACCACTTGTCTGCCATTAGTAACCTCTTTTACAACCTTACCGGTCTATCCATACCACAGGCGGAGGAGAAAGGGTTCATGAGGGCGTGTTTCAAACTACGCCCACCACCACGTCAGCTCATGCCTACCTGGTCACTGGACAAAGCTTTATCTTTGCTTCATTCGCTCAAGTATAATCATGCGCCGGACTTTGACTCATTATTAAAGAAGGCTGTGTTCCTTATGGCTTTGGCAACAGGAAACAGAGTATCTGAGCTGGCGGCGATGAGCAACGAACCTAATTGCCTCAGGTTTGGGAGACTGAATGAACACTTACAAATTGTTCCGTCTCCCACATTTATAGCAAAGAATGATCACTGTGATTATGTATTTTCAGAATTTACAGTCCCGGCACTCAAACGTGGACATACGCATCTCATTTTGTGCCCAGTGCAGGCTTTAATCAAATTTATGAGGGTGGCACAACCTCAACAACCAGGCTTCTTATGGGTAAATAGCACAGGTACTCGCGTCACGAGAAGGAAATTAGCTTCTTTACTCGTAGACGTCATTAGGGAAAGTAATCCCGGTGTAGTGGGCAGAGCCCATGATATCAGAAAGTGGGCCGTCTCTCTCAGATTTTTTACAAAACTATTCAATTGAGGACATAGCTAACACTAATTTGTGGGCCTCCAACCATACTTTCTTGATGCGATACCTGTCTGTGGCTCTGGATAAGCCAAAGCTAACCTGTGTGGCATTACGGCAGCGGGTCTAGTTAGTCCATGTGCTATTACTAATCAAGTTTAATCTTCAGCTGGTTCTACAGCTCTAGAATATTTTTCTATTTTGAAGTCATGAGCTGTGATACTTAATAAGTCGAGCTGGTTCTACAGCCCTAAAATATTTGTCTATTGTTGAAGATACTGTATCTATCATAGTTACAACTACAGTATATAGTATAAAATAAAGTGTACAAATTATATGGAATGTACAAATAGCTTTAAGGACAGAAGATATAATCCATGGATATATGTATCTGTAGCAGTTGAACAGGAATACAAGTATGTTCCTAGACAACAAATTTATGAATCTCAATGTGAGATCATGTCATATGTACCTAGTCGGTCAATTATAAGCAGTTCGAAGTAACGCACTGCTTTCTTTTTCTAAAATGTTTTACTTTTATTGTATGCAAGCAATAAAGACTTAAATTGTTATACGATTCTTTGTCTCTACCTATGGTATTTGTTAGTGGTTTGATATTGTCACGAATGTCCCCCTCCAGTCTTGAGATATCAGGCATATCGTCAATGATGGAGGGGCCACTAATATATTATAGGTTTGAGTCCCGGAGGGAAGAATGAAAATCTAATATTTAGTAGTGGCCCCGAAATCATTGACGATGTAGGACCCTCCCTTCCATCCCCTTCCCATTCGTTTGATGTCTTGAGTTTAGCCTTAAAATGTCATTGAAGAAGGAATGGCGTCTCTGAGAGCAACGTCAGGGATAGAATCCACGCAAGAAATCCACCGAGATGGAAAGCATGAATGTAACAAGTTTTAAGCTAATTTTTCTCTTTTAGTTTTTATGAAGTTTTTTCGTAGTGAGTACCCCAATCATAAGACGATTCCATAAGAGAATTAGCGTTGCACTTATGATGTAGGACTCTTTCTCCCCGCGGCGGTCGTTTCAAACTGGCTACCCGCGGGCGCTTGAAAGGGGACTATTATACTAATAGGCACATCGTCAATGATTTCGGGGCCACTACTAAATATTAGGTTTTCTTCATTTCGGGACTCAAACCTATATTTGTCAAGCCTATGCTGATTTTAAATTTATCAAATGAGAATTAAGCACCAAAGTTACATTGTTTGATGGACTGATCAATTGGTCATCTGGAAAACTTTTGCAAGAAGGTAGTTGGCCAATTCTCGCTACCAAGGATACACTTGAGACCTCTGGTGGACACTTCTGAACTAGCGCCAGAGCTACGACTGTCGACATCAACAGTACTTAACACTTATGATATGCACAGTTTATCACAATTTCTTGTGATTACACATGTTTCATTCCACAGTATTTGGCTACACTGAGTGCCTATATAGTATAGTAGTCATGGGAATGTCCATATGCAGCTGATAATCACGACAAACATAATTATAAGATGATTAATTATCATAACAAAGGCACAAAAATACTTTTTGACTATTTATTATAAATATTTACTACTTATAATTATAGGTGACTTTAACACCTTACGAGCGGCCTAGGCGGTAATTTCTATGTAGCGCCCAGCATTTTTTTTTACCATAAATGGGGTTGTTTCCGTGCTCTTTTTCATGAATAAACAAGACCCAGAGTGTAATACAAGTATGTATCCCTGAAAGGGCGTAAATTGAGCTTTCCAATGATACCCGAACCATCCTTCTATGATCACTGGTTGTCTTGCAACGATCGTGCAACCAAAAGGCAAAATCGCTAAAATACGGTAATTTTCTTACATTATTACGTGTGTAGCGAGTGAGAGAGGGTGGGGGAGGGTGCAATAAATCTCAGTATCTCCACGGCGGCCGTGGCGAGCGGTCAGGAGGAAATCTATGCTCCTCCCACCGCTCCGCTCTCTCTCAGAGCACATTACGTGCTCAAAATTGCACTCGACATATGTCGTGACCCGCATATGGGCACGTTTTCTTTAACTCGACATATGTCGGGTGCCGCCAGTTAAGGGTTAAAATATAATATACAACAATATACAAAGACTACAATTAATATGTGTCGGCTACAGAAATATCAACACAGATTTGTTGAAGAAAGCGTGGGTGGAGAGTTCCTTAATGGGGGACCGGATAGCGTCGTTTGCTACTCTTTCACAAACACACAAAAGTAATCAGTTTCCAACCAGTGAGTCAAAATTTATATATCGAAGTCATTAAAATATCACACCTTTCTATATTCATTAATGTTACAGAAATATTACTCTCAAAAGGGGTGGATCCTTCGGGGGCCGGTCCCTTAGGAGAGGGGGGCTGTCCCCCGGCAAGGGGGTTAAACCATATTTTTGACCTAGAACCATAATTAGTTGGCAAAACATTTTTAAACTGACCGTCGCATTGAGCCACCGAATGTATGTGTGAAGTTTGGTGAAAATTTGTCAAATGGTCCGAGAGGAGTTTCGGGACAGACTGACGACAAAGACAGACAATTCGGCCAACAGGGTACCAAGGGGGGGGGGGGGGGAGATACCACTCTGCTTACGCAGAATTGATAAGATAACTTTTAGCCGATTCAAGGTTCTGATACATATAGCCAATAAACTTGCTTGTGACGCCGGCTTTAGACTATAAGGAACTTCAAACCGAAATAGAATGTAAAATACAGTTTTAGTACAGACATGAGAACTGAACATCAAATGCAACAATTGCCATCCATCACAAACTCGCATATAATTAATACTGATACTAATTGTATATTTGTATTTCTTCTTAATATCGCTATCCACAGCTTGAACTTAGATTCAGAAACTTCCAACTGGTTGCTAGAGAGAGAGCGAGAGAGAATTACATTATAATCTCCTTTATTGCACTACTCCATGTAATAATTTTGGTAAATTACATAGAACCTCTTTGCTGCTGAATATTCATAGAGGTGATGTGTGTCTTGGCGGGCAGGTGGACGGATTATTTAATGGTTATCGTACGGTTTACGCTATCAACATATCTAAGAGGAGAATGTAGCCTAGAATATTTACTTAATCATTATTATTTTATATTTTTCTCCCTAAACCTCTATAAAGCTTTTAAAAATATCCCCAAGACCCTTCTTCGAAATTAATGTTGTGCATTTTTCAGTAGAAACAATTCCCCGGCCAAAGGCCGATTCCTCCCGAATTGCAGGCTCGCTATCGCTCGCCAGGAAAAAAATATGGACACCTAAATGGCATGAAAGGCATTACAATGGACAAAGAAACGGGCAAATGGTCTTAAAGTAGCCAAACTAATGGGCCGGTTAACATCCTATAAAAGCTAATGGGGCTGCATGAGGGTAAAAGAGGTCCAGAAAGAAACACCCCTGAATAGAACATTGTGTGAGTAGGCCTATGTGTGTGTGTGGGATGCCTGTACAATTAGTTTAGTACTGTATATATTATATTCTGTGTGTTCCCTTCAGTACAACAAGCCACTACATTTTGGGGAACGAGACCTAGTATTTTATAATATTGCACGAATTTCTATCAGTACGATCAATGTTCTATGACGTGCAAGTTTTCATTCAATAATTTAAGATGGATAACTAAAATATTTTCTACAAATTCACCCGAAGTAAATTTTTACTTTTTTTGTTTAATCAATATCACAAATTAAACCACCTAGTACAAACTGGTTAATCTGCCCTACACTACAAAATTAAAGTTATAAAAAGGGAATGCAAAAGGTATATTATTATTGGGTATACTGAAACTTATATACCTTTCTATCCTTATAGGCCTACATTAATATATATATACAGTATATAATATATATATATACCGGTATATATATATATATATATATATATTTTTTTTTTTACTAGCAATATACGTTAACAAGGGTGATATTCTGGACACCTCCATAGTCTATCTATCTATCTATATACTCTGGCACATAACCCATTTTCTTATTATTAGGCTATTATTATTATATTTTTTATTGGGGATGGCCGACTCGAGACAGAGCCCGAACAGGGACAACACAACAATAAACAAAAACAAAAATCACACGCATCTAGGTCGTCCAGGAGAAAAAGCCAGAGACCCGGGCCCATTAGGGGTCCCCAGTGTAAGATTCCCAGGTCCTAGATATCCCGGAGTCCGGAGAGGCTCCGGTTTTCGCAGGCAGACATGCAGCGAAGCTGTACCACCACAAGCCCGCCCACCATGCATCCAGGTGTACCCTTCATTAATACTGGCTCCCGGCCCAGGCACCTACGGACTATTATCTAGTTCAGCTGGCGCCTGAACCCCTCTCCCAAACTACATCCGCATTTATCCTACACTTGCATCTATTCACTAGCATTCTCCATTCATTCCTATTTATTACCACTTCTCTTGCCTGATCTATAGTCATTCCTCCATCTTCCAACGCTTGTCCTACACAGTCTCTCCATCTCAATGGAGGTCTTCCTACCCCTCTACCTCCCCTTGTATCTGACTCACATTATAGGTTTGATCCCCGGAGGGGAGAAGAGAAAACCTAATATTTAGTAGTGGCCCCTAAATCATTGACGATATGCCTATTATTATAATAGCCTCCTTTCAAGCGCCCACGGGTAGCCAGTTTGAAACTCCCGCCGCGGGGAATCAGGAGTACTACATCATAAGTGTAACGCTACTTCTCTTATGGAATTGTCTTATGATTGGGGTACACACTACGAAAAAAACTTCGTAAAAAATAAAAGAGAAAAAATAAACTCAAAACTTGTTTTGCAATAGCTTTCCATCTCGTGGATTTCGTGCACGTGGCTTCTAGCCCAGACCATGGCAAGAGAGACGTCATTCCGCCTTCACTGACATATTAAGACTAAACTCAAGATATCAACGAATGGGAAGGGGATGGACGGGAGGGCCCTACATCGTCAATGATTTCGGGGCCACTACTAAATATTAGTTTTTCTCTTCTCCCCTCCGGGGATTAAACCTATAATTTATTTGTTATGCCCTGTTTTTCTACAGGATTAACTTGGGTAATGTGAGTTCTAACTGACTGGGTATAGAAGGCTGCATGCACAAAACAAGGTATGAGGAATAGAGAACACAAAATAAACACACGGTAACAAGACACACGATCATGTTTATTGATATACACACTTCTGAATACTCGTACAAGACAAATGATAAAATTGAACAACACTAGCATACATGGATCTGGATGGAGCCTAGTCTCCCACTTCCAACGTTCAGGTATTAATCTTCTGATCACTGGCTTTATTCACAAGTTTATATACTGGAGACCATCACTTCGGGGCTGGCGACTGGAGCTTGATGGGGGATGGTTGTGGTACTTACCCTTCCTATCTCCCCTCGAGCTTTCGTCCTCAGCTTGACTAATTTTGAGTAGTTTTTCATTCCTCATTCTATGTTTTTCCCCTTCTATTCTTATTCTGTCCCATTTGGCTGTCCTCAGGCAGCCTATATCTGATGTCTCCCTGGCCTGGCTAGGTAGCAGACTCCTGACCTGATTTGTCTCTTCGGTTGCTGATGTGGCCGGACTGACTTGATTCCCTTCGGTAATGCATGTTTTGCTTCTCAGTGTGATTTTTTCTACCTTCGACCTGATCTTTCATTCTTCGCCCTGATCACTTCTTGGTTGGTGTTGCGGTGTAGCAGTTCTTGCCTCATCCTTCGGCCCTGCCCTATAAGAGCTCATGTGGTCCGGCTGAACTGGTGAAATGGCGAGAAATGTCTGCGTGTCTTCACCTTCCTCGATTCGTTCCCCTACTGCCCTTCCCTCTCTATCTTGACTCGTTTAGTTATATATCTTGATCGAATCCTTCGGGCCAGCCCTATGAGAGTTCTTTTGTAGAGCTCAGTGGTCTGGTTAAACTAATATTAAAAAAAAAAAATGGAGACCATCAATGTTACTTATAGATTCAAATTCACTGTGGTTATTGAATGGTTATATATGAATTATACTGGGGCAAAGATATAGCCACTTCATAGAAATATTAATAAGTGAGTCTCTAAATAGCACTGTAACACTGTAGTACTGATAGAGTGAATCTTGGGTAGTATTTGATTGGTCTGGTCCTGGTTATCTTGCGTCCGTGATGTTGGGGGCTAACGACTGGTTCCACGGCCGTCCAGGTGGTCCATATGTAGGAAGTTCTCAAGACGGATCTCTTGGCGATCGTTGCTGGCTACACTCTTATATACCCACTGGTTTGTGAAGGTTATAAGGTGCACGTAGATTTCTTGTACATGGACAGATCCTTCTATCTAAATCTGCCACGGAGTCTGACGGCTCTGGAACTCAATTCTCAGCAACAAACAATGATAGAGCTCGAGGTCAACTCTGGTGACCAACCCTGGTTGGTGTCTATCTTTCAACTGATTTTACTGGGGGCTGGAGCTTGGTTTATAGGCTCAGTTTTGGACCCTGTAGGCCATAGGGATCTCGAGTTTTGATGGACTTATTTGAGCTCTCAATTGATACGGGAACTATGTAAGGTGGTGATTACTGTTGTGGCACATGGCTATATGGAGCCTTCATAATGTGATATAACTGAGCCTTAGTAAGAGGTACTATTTTGGCTATACTGGAAGTATTTAGGGGAGAGAGACTGGATCTACTTTGCGAGGAGGATTGGGACAGGTGTGATAGGAGCGTCTCTCTTAGATTGTTCAATCTTCATTCTATGGTATAGCTGAGGTGCTAATTTGGTTATCGGAGTATGCAAGAAAGGTTAATGGGTTATTGTGGGTTAATAGAGGTTAGTAAAGGTGTTAGTCATACATGGTTAGTTCATTAATAGGAAGAATTCCTGTGCTACCTGGCAATGACCCGGATGTCAAAACAGGGGTCAGGTATACCTCCGCCGGGGTAGGGGTCTCCCTCCTCGGGTGGGTGAAAACGGGTAGGTGCGCGCCCTCTCTCTGTGATGGTCGTCCGGCGGCTGTGGCTGGGGGCTTGCCATATTACAAGTGTTTGTAATAACCCTCTGTTTATGAGACAGATGTGGGTGTTCGTAATACCAAAACAGAAGGTGCCTTGACCAGCTGGTTTAATTGGTTGGGTTGTTAATTGCATGGTTTGTTGGATGTGGTGGAGACTGGGTTGCTAACTCTGCCACATTTATCTGGAAGTATGGCAATAGAAGTTAGTCACTGGCAAGGCGGCTAGCCTCGCACTGACGATCATTTGGTACAGGGTTGTGAATGGGTTGTGAGGGAATAGGTGGCATGCAAATGGTTAGTAAAGTTCTAATGGTGTTCCTTCCTACTGGGGGAAGGTAGGCTGGAATGGAGTATATATACAAAAGGTTTGAGAATGTTAGTAACGGAAAAGTTAAGGATATTCAGGGGGTGTGGTGGAGAGGCTAGTTTAGAGGGAGTGGAGGAGCATGGTTAACGAGAGGGAGAGGGTTAAGGAGGGCTACGTGGAAGTTTGACCCTAAGGTCTCTGGGCGTAGGGGTGGCATTAGGCTACAGGTGGTATCTTAGACTGGGGTTTACCGACAGGGAAGGTAGGGTAATCAAACGCTACCGGGGGATGAGCAATAGGTGGGGGTATACGAGTCTGGAAATTATAGAATCATGTGGACTGTGGGGAAGATGAGGTTAGCTGTAGGTGTGTGCTTGACTGTGGATATAAGTAGAGAAAAACATAGTGTACTATTACTCGTCAATACGAGGGGTTATGGACACTATTATTTGACACGATTTCTTGCTGATCTAGTTGTCCCTGGGAACTGCGTTTTCTATGAAATATAGACCAAAGAAAGCGGCAGTTCGTAGGGGTACTTCGTTATTGTTTCGTGGTAGATATGCGTCGAGACAATGGTAAAAGAGGGTTATCTATACAATCTCTGGTTGGGGTAAGAATTAGAGTTACTGCATGGTGGCTAACATCTTCAGTCATTTCTGTCTAGGTCTTACAGGAATAATGGTTATATATACACTGGTGTACCCGTGGGTATCATAGTTTCTTATCAATTAGGACATGGGGTTTTAACATATTACTTCTCGGATGGAAGAACATACATAGATTTATGGGGGCGGTTGGTCTTCAGAAACTTAGTCTGGCAAGACAAGGTATTTTTAGGGGGTTAACATATTACTTCTCGGATGGAAGAACATACATAGATTTATGCCTGTCTGAACTGGTTGGCATTAGCTCAACCTAGGGACAGGGTATGGGTGTATTAAATTAAGGTGTATTCATGTTCATCATCATGTAGGTCGAGTCTGGCGGGTAAGAGGTGTAGGACACGAGGGGTAGTGGATACGCGAGGTGGGGGAGGGTTGTGAATTGTAAAGGGGGTGGTTTGAGGCTAGGCGCCGCGCCGCTCGTGACCTAGGATAGTGACCCTTAATGCGCTGGACATAGGGGTGGCATTTCCCTATGACCGAACAGGTAGGGTGGTGTGTGCAGAGGGGCGTGAAGGATAAGCGGACAGGATGACCCAAAACAGGGTACCACTGAGCATAGGGTCACGAAGCAAAATAGAGTAGTGTGGATTGTGGATACGAAGGAGGTGATTGGAAGACGTATAACAATTGTGGAAAAGTAAATGGAAGAGATGAACACAATGACACATAAAAGGTAATTAAACTAAGGATTGAATACATGCATGAATGACGACATTATAGCCGTCGTCCTAATAGGATGATGAAACCGGGTTGGTATGCACGTGGCACAATACGACACAAGGACAGTGCCGCTATGTCGTATCTATACTGGTGGCGTACTCCGGTTAATATTATATATACACTTAGTTACTAGAAGAACAAGGCAAGGGGGGCGACTGAGCACGGGGGTACATATATCTATACTCGTCATGGAGAGAGAGATACGAGGTAGCTTTCCTGCATCTCTCCTGATAATCGTCTGCAGATTGGTCATAGTGAGTTTATCCGAATTAACAGGCCTAAATCAATACAATAACTGGCATAGGGTTATCGGGTGTATAGAGTCGTGGGTAAAGGTTGGGAATATATAGTTAGTGGATAAAACAACGGGAGGTTAGAGACATAGAATTGCTAGAATTGGGGGGGACTATGATTGTTATATAACTAAATACAGGGCTGACGTAATCACGATCTGATTTGGTGTGAAATGGAAGCTAAGGTGTCTTAGATCGCCTCGAACCTACACAATGAAGGTATTATAGTCTGTATGATGGTTACATAATTAAATACATACTTAGGTGGTATATCAAGAATATCAGTGAGTAAAGTATTGTGGTTTGTATATTAGAAGCCTGTTATTGAGAGACGTATAATATGTGGAATGAATTGAGAGAGAGAGAGAGAGAGACCAAATCGGGAATGGAAAAGGAGCCTGAGATCTCGTTGGGGATGGGAGTTTCGCTCTCAGGATTTTCGTTCCTGTGGCTCATTAGGGTTGGAGGTTTCGCTCTCAGGTTTTTCGTTCCTGTGGTATTTTATTATTAGTGGCCCCTCCATCATTGACGATATGCCTGATATCTCAAGACTGGAGGGGGACATTCGTAATAATATCAAACCACTAACAATACCATAGGTAGAGAAAAAAGAATCGCACAGAAAATTTGAGTTCTTTATTGTTTACATACAATATATAAAAATATAAAAGAGGGAAAGCAGTGCGTTACTTCGAAGAAGATCTGCTTTTACATATATAGCTGCATTTTGTGTCACCCCAAAGACTGATAACCCACCCACTTATCAGGGGGGTGGCACAAAATGTACAATTTTTACGAGCCTGCCTTCAAAATGTATATGCCTACATAATATATACAACATTTGCATACTATTGTTGAACATGAATGTAAATATATATTACAAAATGACCACTACAAAGTAAAACAAAGAATATAATACAGATGAAACATCGTAATATAATAAATATTATGAGGTATTTCAGGAACTGCAATGATCGACAACTAGACATATCGGCAATAACTTAGAATATATACAATTGAAGATTGTTTGTGACATCATATATGAGGTGGAATTATACAAAACATTTCTCTTTGTAACATTAGAGTAATAAATAATTGCTTAGGTTAACATTTCAATAATTCTGAGTATGAGTGGCGGAATATTGTAGGTGACGAACACTACCATGCAGCCGGTACAAGGGCTATCCCGAAACTCAGTCCACCTCCCAGCTATAGCAGACGACTACCGGCGTGCTTGGCATATATTTACCCCTATGGTAAAGCAGCCGCAATGCCCGATCTACATTCTTGCCTAATCACGATTTTATGTCAATGTATTTAACTTGGCTTTATTGTATTGACTAAACTGACCAACAATACCTAATCCAATAAAATCAAGAACAATACATTAAAATATAATCATGATTACTGATTGTAAACACGAATATAGCGGCATCACGGCTGCGGCTATGTTCCGACATTTCTAACCAAAAAAAAATTTACATGTTAAGATTATTATTTGAGTACTTATTGAAATGCTGGGTGTGAAGGGAATTTTTCTGTCCCGACAACTCCCCAGGCCCACTTAGGGTCAACCTTTCCTGGGGCCTGGCGCGGGGCTCGAACCTCTGAAGGGAGTTTAACCCTCCTAAAAACCCACAGGTTTTGAGATGCCTTGGGTGGGGTTCGAACCCTGGTTAGTGACCATGACCACCATAGGTCAACCAGGCCCGCGCGCTAACCCACTGTACTACCACGGACGTACTAAAAGTATAGTAACCTTAGTCCGATTTGTAAGAACCAGGTGATAGTCTCGTGGTGATTCACGTGATGAGTTTATTGGACTTCCCATCCACGACTATTTTACACTATACCTTACGTCAACTCGGGTAGTACATTATTGGGGTTTTGTTTGTTTTGTAGATGTTTAGGTGACAATCACCACGGTCGATCTGGGGATCCGCCGCTGATGAGCTCGTCCTGGAATCTTTACGACTCTGAATCTTACGATTCTGTACAGGACTGAACATGCCATTTTTATCGGCAATAGCTCAGAGAAGAGTGTTGAGAGGGGAGAAGGGGTGTTGGAGAGAGAGGAAGGTGTTGGAGTGGCTTTGTTATGTGTGTTTTGTCTGTATACGTCGTCAGGATGTCCCCTGACTGGGTGCAAGCATGTGAAACATGCTAGGACGTACTACCGCACCCACTAAATGTCCGCCGTGGCAGGGATTCGATCCCGGGTCTTTCAGATTCACACGCGAGCGTGCTCACCACTTGACCACCACGCGGGATATTTTCGAGGGCATTACACTTATTTCGGGATTATTTTGATCTACTTGAATTTGTACAACATTGTGATGGGTATGCATAGAATATAATTGCTTAATTTTGAGTATATGTATACAAAGTCTAATATAGGTTATCACCCTTTCATACGATTATGACGCTTCTTTCGGATATTCTGAGGATATAGCTAGGTACATTTATAATTATCACATCCAAATCGATTATTTGTATATGGATACATACACAGTCTTAAAACTGTTATCAAGCTCCGAAAGTCTGAATCGGGTTGAGTTTCGACCCTGTGTAGGAGCAGGGTTGAGTTGGCTTGACATTGGACACCCTTTTATGGCATTTGGGTGTGAAATACGACACCATTTCCAGTCTATCGGAGATAGTGATGGTAAAGGAAAATGCGGCTTATGATAAGATTCTCACTTTGAGACTTGTTGTCAGAGAACATACTAGTTTCTATACCTGATCAACCTCATAAATCTTAAAACTAATTATACATATAATTTGTACACTTTCTTAAATAGATGCAACTAATATAGGTATTTGTACATAGAAAAATGATTTAAATAGCTGTAAAACAGCTTGATTTTAAAGTGTCACAGCCCGTGACCTTAACATCTTGTCCGGCGGAGAGCCGTTAACCGGCGGAGGGGTTCTAGGGGTCCTATGTGCTTACTTGCATCCCCCCCCCTTTTTCTTTTCCAGCCTTATGAAACTTAAACATTTTAGTACTTAGACTAACTAGCCATCCCCCTTGCCGCCGGGCTAACGTACGGTGTCGTGTCAGGAAAGCAAGAGAGGAGAATTATCATGCTAGATTGTGAGTTGCCATCCAATGAACAATTTTGTACCGTCTGAGAGACTTAGACCTATGACCGATGGTCTGGGCTTGAAGCCTATAAAACTTGGGATTGCTCTCCTGATCGGTGAGAAAGGCAAACCAATCTCCCTCTCGTGACGCGATTCCGTATGCTATTCCACTTAGTGGTCTTCTCTGTTGAGGTTGGGTTTTCCTCACCCCTTAACTTAACACTTTCTTCCATTTGTTTATAGACACTAATATGGATATATGTTTTATCCGTATCCTGAGTGAAGACCTCCTTACTTTTTAAGTAATTACTCTGTTACCTTCTTTGTAACGAGGGTAGAAGACAGAGCTACTTCACTACGGTTCAACTTACATTGTCGCCTTTTGCGCCGCCAGCTCCCCGTACCCTTTAAAAAAAAAAAAAAAAAAAAAAAAAAAAAAAAAAAAAAAATAGAAGGTCCCACCCCTTTCCCATTCTTAAGTAAGCCATTTTAGATTTACAGAAGAGTGACCATTACTTGCATTACTGCATGTCCACAAACATTTCAGTATGTAAGCATGTTTCCTTCTATTTTGTTTTGGTATACAGATTAGTATATTTTTGTTCCACGTTCCGGCGTGGTTTTTGTCTTACTTTGTTCTGATTTAAAATCTATAAAATCTAAAGTAGGTTAACCGCCGGGTGGTTCAGAGCTGGCGAGTTGGTAGGTATCAACAGGAATCATGGATAAATGTATTCTTTCCCCTCCGATAGAGGCATGACTTAACCGGTGCGAACTTAAGAATATTATGAAGTCTCTGCCTACAGTACTTCTAGTGCCCGCAGATCCCATTCCGTTGGTGGTATGTAAAGGGTCAGAGTTGTATCTTTTAACACGTCTTTGTGCTATTTTTAGTATCATTCGAAAGATGGAGGGTCTTGGCGATATAGACTTCTTCTCATAACTGATAACTTGCCCGTTGTAGATATAACCTAACCGGCGTTTGTATTACAGTAGAGTTCCCTTGTGCTGTTACTAACACCGGATCAAAAAAGAATTCCATCAAGTATCCGCCTTGCCCTATACCTCCAATTGATATAATGGGAGAGGAATGACCATTGTTAGAGTGGTCGGCAGAACGACAATCACCTGTGTCCTTGAGCTATTTGTTCGCTAAGGACCCTGAGTCACTTCTTTTTTGGTGTTAGTTGGCCTCCCTGCCGGCTTCAAAAACCGGCGGGTTAAGGGAGTATCTGGTGTCTAGGACTTGGGGAATTCCCTTTTCACTTGTATCGCCTGTTCCTCCTTGAGGAAGGCATATGGCTGTAACCAATTTCCTTCCGACATTCTGTCTTATGCCCGAACCGGCGTGTTGATCCCTGTCTAGTGACTGTTTCTCTCGTAAAGTCGGATGGCTCAGGTGCCCTCGGCCCACCGACTTATATTCCTCCCTGTCGTTTTTACTATTTTCCCAATTTATATTTGCAAGGCTCAAACATCATTTTGTTTACCGCCAAGTAGAAACACTAAAAAATAGGGGGGGGGGGGGGAGACTTGTTTGTTACCAGGCGTCCTCTTTTACTGGGATCGCCATCCGGCGTATGTGGTCTAGGGGCTAGATATTTAGTTGGTAAAATTTATTGTATCGCCGGCGGAGGAGAAAAACATCTTTCCATGTTTCCTGTGACTAGGGTGATAGAACTACATGTTTACTAAGGATGTCATCAATGTTCTTCCTGTTGTATGTTTCAAAACGTGGTAAGACTTAGTCGTCCTCTACCCTCGTCACCCATTGTACTTTAAATTGTTCTTAATCGTACCAACAGTAGATCCTGGATCGAACTAGACTGGTAGAAGACCATGTCTTTTCGCCGTGTGCAAAAACATAGAGAATCTACATATATTGTAACCACTTATAAGTTTTTTTGTCCTCTGAACTCTTACCTGTGGTTGCCCTTCCCTCCGGCCTTATTCTTATCCCTGTACAATCTCTGATAGGTACAAGAGCCACTTTCCTTGAGTGATCTTGAGTTCTAGGGATTTATCCTAACTTCCAATGCTTAACTATAATTTTCGGCATTGGTGGCTAAGTCATTGGGCCGGATGATATGTATTCTTTTCTAGGAATAAGATCACTCTCTATCAGGCAGTCGTCTATGCTTTGCTACCTTGAAATACCTTGAATATTTACCTTTCGGCCTGTCCTTATCTCAGACTCTGCCTTTAAAACATTGATCTATGGTGAAATTTGGTACTACACCAGTGACAATTCGGAAGAGGGATCGAAACTGTTTCCCGGCTAGTTGTTTACGCCGTAGGGTACTTGTTCGTTATAAAATTGTATCTAAGGCCTTAGGTATAGTGGACGTTCCCGACGGTAGGCGGGGTGAGGACGAGAACAGAATAATATCCTTGTAATTGAATGATCCAAACTCCTTGAATAGTATTAACACTAAGCGAGGTCACTAGTTCCTATTTGAATGTCTGTTCTTGTCCTTCTCCACCTCCGCAGGGATGTTACCCGGCGACTTTCGTAGACACCCTAGCTGTGACTAGGTATGTACTACGGAGTCTAGTCTCGGATCCACTCGCCTTTAAAAGGCGCCGGGAGAGAGAGAGAAAAGAATTTAAAGGTATGGAAAGAGATAGACGACTGCCTGACAATGGTCTGCGTCAATTCCTAACCCTCATTATAGTGATTTAACACCTCTTCTGGCTCACTGTCTTGTGGGTAAGTGAGTCCACTTTTGTTGAACATCCTGCCTCGTCTCCATGTTTATCACAGATGTTAACACTGGGGAAAGAAGTACTCGGTATGCGATACTACCGGGTAACTCCCTCACCATTGCTAATCTCAGATTTTGCTTAGCCTTAACGGCAGCCAATAATGATGTTCGGATGTCCATGAGTGATCTAGTGGGCTGAGGGAGTAATAGTCCTTGGAAAAGCACAATTGTCTCCCTCATCCTCTGACTTATTTGATCATCTACCGGCCGCGTGATGGATTGGGCAGTACGGCGCGTGAGGAGGTATGTTGAGTCTCCTACACGCATCCTCGCGCAACAAAAACTCCCTGTGGAGGTCAATTAACGTGGGGGTAATGAAAGGTTCCTGAAAATCCCGGTGTGACAATTGTGGGGATGCTAGGAATGCACAGATGGGGTAAGGTACCCTGCCGGGTTGTGTGCTCATTAAATTGAAGTCAATTTGGTTGAGAGGAGGAATATTGAGGGAAGGTTGAGTCGTTAACGCTATAGCAAACTGTTACGCCTCGTTCTCCCAATCCACCCACGGACCATGACCTACCTCTCCCAGATTTAGTTCTTGTTCCTGACTGTCTGGTGGTATGTGCGCCGGAACTGTAACCAGTTCCGGTTCCACTTTCTTACTTGAATCACCACCGCGCATGCCATAAGGCCAGTAGCAGTCATGAGGTCGTTCACCTGGGGGAGGAGGTAACAGTTGGGCCGGTACATACACAAAATACTCATAATTCCATACATCTGGAATAGCCTTAATTGGTACCCTTAAAATATTACCCTGTTTGTCTTTTGCCCGAAACTCCTTATTCTTACTTGTTTCAATGATCTACTCCTGGGGGACTGGGATCTCCCCCGCCAAAGATCTGTGCTCCTCACCTGATTTTGGTGCTTGAACTGGGAACCAGAAGCAGTCCGATTCCTTCAACTGAGGAATCAGAGCTGTCATTTGAAGTTGTTTATCCAGTGACGTTGGAAAAATAGATGAATTTAAGCCAGAATATGGGGTGGTAAGAGAGGCGGTTACTTTTTTGTCATCCGCCGGGAGACTAGGGTTTGCCAGTAACTTTTGATTTACTTCGACCGTGGGGTACACTGGGTTGGGTATTATGTGAGGTGTAGGTGGTGTAAACACCGCCGTAATCTCTGGATCTGTTAATACCCTTACCTTGGCCGGATTAAGTGGGACAGTAGAAATCGCCGGGGCGGTTTCTATTTAACTTATGAGGTTGAAATGGGAGGAAATAGTCATTGTGGTGGAGGAGAGTGGGAGCACAGATTCAATCGGGGGAGCTCCCTTTGTCGTTTCCCGGAGTATCTTGAGGCCTCTTAGGTTGAAAACATTGATGCAATACATTATGTAATACTTCCTCTACTTGTTTTGCTGTGACCCATTGGCCCTCATAAGAGATGTGGTCTGTACGTTCTCTTTTCTCTCCCTTTTCCTAGAAGCCCCTTTACAGTCTATCGCCGGAGAATTATCTATCATCCCCGGTGAACTCAACACAGTTACTTCCTCGTCTAGAGAGCTGCTTACCTGTTCCACCGCCTTCTGACGTTCTTCCAACATGGGCCCCAGTCTACTGGGTGCTAGAATATTCTGTCCCTTTGACCCTCGTTGATCGTCCCATCTTCCTCTAAAAGGATTGAAATCTACAGGGGACCCTGGTAGCAGGGTCTCTTTGACCACTACAATGTGGTCTTGCCCTAAGGCTGAGTTGTGGGAGATGCTACGTTCTGCCTTCGGAGAAGGCATTATAACTTCTGTGAGCTCTGAAGGTTCAAATTCAGGAATAGGAACTTTTGTAAGTCGTAAAGGGGTAAAGTGTTGGACTGTTTTTACCTCAGATTTATCACTCAACTCCAACTTCGTCTCTTCTGATTCTACCCCGAGGAGACCGGGAAAAAACTCCGGCGCCTGAGAGGCAGAAACTGAGGAGAGTTGTTGGGAGCCGGGTTGGCTCTGTTGTGAAAATGTATCCCCTGGCTCTGCACTGGCATGAACTTCCGCCTTAACAAGAAGAGTAGCTAGCTTTGCGTTGTTATCCTGTTTCCTGGGGGACTGTGGATGCTGTACTGACTGTGTGCACTGCCGCCAGGGTGAGCTTGGTCCGGACCCCAGGAGACGCCGAGCGCGCCCTCTCGGGGTGGGGTGGGGGGGTATTTGCCTCATACCAATCTGAGACCTCATCTGAGTCCTGAATAGTTACTTGCTCTACTTCATATTGAGTCATAGCTGTATCACTACCTGTTGCCTTTTTATAGGAGAATCATCAGAACAAGAGTATAATAAGAGTAATTGCAACAATTCTGCGTCGTCATAATGTAAAGTGACGTTGGCTACTCTTTTGGCATATGAGGTGAATTTTGCGTTAATGTCTATAAGAGCTATTAAACATGAAAAATCTTCTTTACTCAACCACTCCGTGTAGCCTACAGGTCCGAACAAACCGGACACTTCTGGGAGGTCCAGAGGAACTGTGCTCTATCGATGCATGTTACACATCTTTCACATAATTTATGCGCCGTTACTGGTACACGAGAGCATGTTGGTGTAGCATGAATTTTAAAGAAAGGCATAATGGTGGCCGAACTAACCCCCCCCCCCTCCCCCCCGCCGGGACGGTTCCTTCCTCTGCCTGCTGTGCCGGACTAGATGTGACGAGATCTGGAAATAAAAAATTCCAGGAATCAATGCTCATAGGTATAAACAGCGAGGTTTTACACATCCTATCCACCCAAGTCCGTCGGGAAGGTAGTTATAGCTCAACTGTTATTCTAACTTCCCGCCGGTCTTGTAAACAAGAACCAAAAGGTTTCTTGCAAACGAACTCCTTACCTATGACATGTGTCACTGACCCAAAAAACATCCTTTGTCTGTTATCTATCTTAACTTTCCACGGAAAGTGTGATGGATAACGACCACTAGACTGTGCCGCCGGGCTTAAGAAGTCTTGTTAGTGCGTGGAACCATTGGGTGAGTTCACTCGGCGGGCCGAGATCCTTCCGTCAAAAATAGTGTTTCCGCCGGAAGGAGCGTGGGACAGCACACCACGCCGGGGACAGATTTTGGTTTTCCTAACACCTGTGTGGCGGGCGTCAGTACACAGAAAGATCGCCGGAAGGAACAACCAAACCTACGGCAACGTAAACTAACTGCGAGTAATACGTCCCGAACAAACGTCCCCCCCCCATAAATCAGGACGTCTCCTGATTCCCTGTTGCATGTCTAAAAACACTACATGCCAACACGGGAGAAAGCATAGGCTAAATACATAATAATCACAATCAATGATATGATAAACCCCTAGCCGCTAAGGAGACCCCTACTGAGGCTGGCCACGAGGCTTGTAGTAAGCATAATTCTGTTGATTACCTACCTCTTGACGACACAGCAAACCACACTGGCGAAGTAACGGAGGGGGGGCCCACGAGAGATGGGGGAACGCAGGCTCGTACCCTAGAAAGCCTCACACCACGTGTGACAACTCTTGGACTAGGGCGCCTGCTCAGAACAATTAAATGCAACTGCCTCATAGAGATGGCCTGCTGCATAATCCTGCGGATAAAGTAGCCTCCTAACTAGTAGCTACAGGCAAAACTAAGGCGCAGAATACATACAAGAAGAAACATGAGGCGTGGGATCTGGAGACCTGATGGCGCCTGTCTAACGTACCCTATTTTAACATATCCCTGCGAGCATACCAATTGGCAGCCAGTGCTAGCTGATCTAAACCTGTTCACATATACAACTCAGAAAAATACAAATGAGTAAGGACTCACTAGAAGTCAGCGAACGAAGAATGTGGCTGGAGCACTGGCGCGCACGTCCGACTGGGAGGGTCGCGGGTAAGGGAAGGCAGAATGGAGTCTCTCTTGCCACGGTCTGGGCTAGAATCCACGCGCAAGAAATCCACGAGATGGAAAGCTATAGCAAAACATGTTTTGAGTTTATTTTTTCTCTTTTATTTTTTTACAAAGTTTTTTCGTAGTGTGTACCCCAATCATCAGACGATTCCATAAGAGAAGTAGCATTACACTTATGATATAGTACTCCTGATTCCCTGCGGTGGGAGTTTCAAACTGGCTACCCGCAGGCGCTTGAAAGGAGGCCATTATATTAATAGGCATATCGCCAATGATGGAGGGGCCACTAATAAATATTCTCTTTGTAAGCCTTTCATCTTCCATTCGCTCATGTCCATACCAGGTCGATCAGCACGTTCCTTCTGTCCACTCTGGCTGACAAATGTTCCTGCTGCCCCACTCTACTACGTATCTCTTCATTCCTCAATCTGTCTCTATGAGTCACTCCACACATACTCCTCAAGCAGCTCATCTCCATCACATCCAGCTTTCTTCTCTCCTTTGCCTTCAGAGCCCATGTCTCAGCCCCATACAACACTGTTGGTACAACAATCCCTTGATACATTACACTTTTAACTTTCACTCCGAGATTTCTCACCTTCCACATACTTCCCACTGCTCCAAAAACTTTCCTTCCTTCACATACTCTTTGTTTTACCGCCATTTAAATACCTCCATTCCTGCTTATCATTCCTCCTAGATATTTAAAAAACTCCACTTGTTCCAGTATTTCCCTATCCAGCCACACATCTAGATTCACCCTACGAACACCTCTATTACACACCATTACTTTACTTTTATTGACATTCACCCTCAGCTTCCTCGTCCCACAAACCACACCAAACTCTTTTACTACTCGATGCAGTTTCTCCTCGGAATCCGCCACCAACGCTGTCATCAGCAAACAGCAACTGATTCAACTCCCAAGCTCTACCATTCTTTCCTATTAAACCTAGTCCTCTACCCATAGTTCTCATTTTCATCTCCCTCACCACACCATCCATACATACATTAAACAGCCGCGGTGACATTACACAACCCTGTTGCAGACCTACATTTACCTCATACCATTCACTCAACTCATTATTTCCTACTCTAACACACACTATGCTCTTCATAAAAACTCTCAACTGCTCTTAAAAAATTTCCTCCAATTTAAAAAATCCTTAGCACCTTCTACATTGCTTCTCAATCCACACGATCATACGCTTTTTCCAAATCCATAAAAGCCCAAAATATCTCCTTATGCTTCTCTTATTACTTCTCGCATAGTAAATATAGGAAATGCAGACACCCTAGGGGTCGATCAGTACCCATTATAAGTTGTTCAGTGTGGTGGGGCTAGTATGCAGTGTTTGTAGCTTATATTCGTTCATTAACTCTCACTACCGCAATAAGTATGCTAGCGAATGAAGCGGTACTATTTTCTTGGAAAAATTCAGCAAAAAATTTTCCTATGAAAATCTAGTTCGTTCATTCATAGCCTCCCGGGCCTCGAGCTTGTTAATTTCTGTGTTTAGCCGGGAACAAGGGGGCCCCGGAATGACCGTATTAATCCTTCTGTTTCGTCGCATTTCACTCGCGATAAATCGATGAAATAATCACTTCTAGAAAGAAGTAATATCATGCATGTAGCTCTTACAAATACACGTAGAAGTGGATCCGTTTCAGCTTGAATTTCAGTTTCTAAAACACCTCTTGCTTGGACACACCCTCTCACAACCAAGGCCTGCTGCAAACTGATATTGTTGAGGGAGTGAAAGCTAGAAGCTTATGGAAGCAGCTGGGAACAAGCAGAGCGACTTGGTACTACTAAAGTCAGCCGGTCATACCAAAACATCCCAGGACATCTGCTGCAGTAAACAATTATATTACAGTACATCTAACGTACCAAGACATCAAATGCAGCGAAAGAGTTAAGCATGCAAAGTTAAAATTATGCTTCCCAATTCTAGTTAGGTCTCTGGAAATGATATGGCCAAAACACTACAATTAAGTTTCCTGTATTCCTTCTCATGCCTCTGAAAAATTATCAATTAATGGTTGAAACAACAATTTTTTATGAATTTTCATGCATGCCTTCTCACATTCATCCCACTCTTACCCCCTTCACTACGAAAAGGCAATTTTTTACAATATATACTGGCTAACAGGACACTATTTTATGCAGATTAAGAAGTACCATGTTCCTCAAATGGTGTATTTAGATAGCATTTACCCTTTTGAGTCCTGAAGGTGGATATACAGTATGCTAAAAGATAATTTATGGATGCCATATTGTTTCTACCTCACAATTTACCACATAGTATACCATTATTTTAACAATTTAGGTTTCAGCTTATGTCTATCTATTTATATACAGTACACAGGCACATACCCCATTTTTTTTTTTAGTTGGGGGTGGCCAACTCGAGACAGCCCGAACAGGGGAAAAAAAAAAATCACACATCTAGGTCACCCAGGAGAAGACCCAGAGACCAGGAATCACTAAGGGCACTCCAGCACTCCCCCAGCGCCAGACTTCCCGGAGAAGTTCCGGTCTCAGCAGGCAGACATGCAGCGGAGCACACCACAGTGCCCGCCCACAACGCATCCAGGCGTACCCTTCATATATACCGGCTCCCCAGGCCAGGCGCCTGACTGACTATTATCTAGGCAGATCATTTGAGCATAAATCCAAATATGTAATCCTAACTATTTACAATTCCTTAGTACACCCTCTCCTGGAATATTGCGTTCAATCCTGGTGCCCTTACTACCAAAAAGATATAGACAAACTATAAAGAGTTCAACGTAGTTACCAAAATTATACCTTGCCTAAAGAACAAACCATACGAGGAGCGTCTTGAAGAATTAAATCAATTTCCTTTAACCCAGCACAGATTGAGAGGCAACTTAATTAAAGTGTTCAAAATCAAAGGCATCGACAATATGAACTGTAATAAATATTTCACAATTGATCAATCAAATTACACGCGGGGGAACGGTTGCAAAATTATTGGTATATCTTTTATCAAACTAGTCTAAGAATTTCTTATTCAATCGAGTTGTCTACTTGTGGAATGGGCTTCACCGAGACGTCATAGACCGCAGCACCGTCGATTCTTTTAAACTTCGCCTAGACAAACACCTTGCCTTAAATCCACGACTGACTGCATTTGTAAATGAATAAATTATATATACATTTTTGTTTATATTACTAACAACTGTCCCCTACTAACATCTAATCCTGCCACATACAATTGTCCCAGGGCAGTCTTCCCTTTCCATTTTTCCCTTACCCACTCTAAACTACTGTTTGGACACTTGACCATCAGTGTTATAGAGGGCAAGCAGCCTTGAGGAGTCGAGGGACCTATTGTTGCCCTATTTCCTTTGTACTAGTCCAACTGGCACCCGACCCACTCTTCCAAACTACAGCATTTTCACTAGTCTATTCACTAGCATTCTCCATTCATTCCTATTCATTACCACTTCTCTTGTCTGATCAATAATCATTCCTCGATCTCCCAATGCTTGTACTACACATTACATTAATGAAGTCAACGCACCAGGCGACAAAGGCCATATGGCACGAAATATGGAAAGACGGGAAGGAAGTTAACTAAATATCATCGAGAACTCGAACATGATGAAGGAAGGACATAATACGGGAGATAGAAAACGAGGGAGATTCAGAAAGAAAATCTGCAAGACATGGCAGCTGGCGGAGGAGAGCTAGAAAAGGGAAGAAACGCGTGCGGGCAACGGAAAAAAAGGGGCAATCGAGGAAAAGATGGGAGACAGAAAGCTGAACGGTACAGTGCGAGCAAAGAGTCGGAGGAGAACGGGACATTAAAAACGAATGGGTAAGTCTGGTGTGGCCAATGCGGAGACGGGCCAAAGCCGTCTCCCAACGGCGATTACGGTGGGAGGGATCAGACCACCCAGAAACGGACGGTTTGACAGAACGAAGTTTATTAACGGAGATAGTGGACCACTGAGTCTGCCACCTCGACCAAAGAAACCTGGACAAGGCAGGGAAGAAATCAGAGGCCGGGACAGCAAGTGAGGAGCGGGTACCCCGCACGGCAGCAGAACGAGCAAGGCAATCAACCCGCTCATTACCGCAAACACCAACGTGACTGGGAACCCAGCAAAAAAGTACAAGCTTTTTGCGGACGGAAAGGCGGAAAAGCCATTCCTGAATGGAAAGAACTAAAGGGTGTAGAGCAGGGGAGGACTGTAAGAGAAGTAGAGCACTGAGAGAATCAGAGAACAAAGTAAAGGACGAGGAGGGGAAGGAACACATAAAACGGAGGGCAATAAAAATAGCATAAAGTTCAGCAGTTAAAATACTGGCAACGGGAGGCAAAGAATATTGATACGAGCAAGTGGGAAAAAGGACGGAAAACCCCACGCCTACCGACGTCTTGGAGCCATCAGTAAACACGGGAGTGGTTGTAGCGTGAAGAGAGAGGTGATCTAAGAAACGAGACCGAAGAACGAGGGGAGAAGTAGAGGACTTGGAACAAGGGAGGATGGAAGGGCAAACCGAAGGACGAGGGAAAAGCCAGGGGGGAAAAGAGCAAAAGCGGAAAGGGAGGACGTTAGAAACAGGGAAAGAGCACGATGCGAGCAGCGAGAGCATGCGGACAGAAAACGGAGAACCAAGACGGGGGTGAGACGAAAAAGTAGCAACGACCGAAGGGGGAAGGGAAAGATGGGAAGATGGGAATTGTTGAAGGCGAGCGTAAGAACGAAGGGACAGGAGAGCCCGACGGCGATAAAGAGAAGGGAAACCAGACTTAGCATAGAGGCTTTCAACAGGAGAGGAACGAAAAGCACCAAGGGCAAGACGAAGACCAGAGTGATGAACAGAATCAAGAGCATGGAGAACAGAATCAGAGGCTGAAGAGTAAACTTGACAGCCATAATCCAACTTTGAGAGGACAAGAACCGTATGAAGCCGAAGAAGAAGCGCTCGATCAGCACCCCAAGTGAGGTGGGACAAGGACTGAAGAAGGCGGAGGCGGAGTAAGGCAACAACCTTGAGAGAAGAAACATGAGCGGACCAATTAAGACGAGAATCAAAAGTAAGACCCAAAAAAGTAGTAGAGGAACGATAAGGGAGGGCAGTACCATAAAGAGTAAGAGGAGGATGAGGAATAGAATGGCAACGAGTAAAGGACATCGCGCAGGATTTGGAGGTGGAAAAACGGAACCCGTGGCGGGTTGCCCATGAAGAAACAGCCAGAATAGCGGATTGGATAAGAAGATGTAAAGCGGCAATATCTGAGTCGGCTGCGTAAATCACAAAGTCGTCGACATACAAGGAAGACCGAACCCCGACAGGAAGAGAAGACACGATACCGTTGAAAGCAATGAGAAAAAGGACGGTACTCAGGACACAACCCTGAGGGACACCTTCCAACTGAGGGTAAAGACGAGATAAGTGGGAAGCGACTCTGACACGAAAGGACCGAGAAGAAAGAAAATTCTGAATAAAGACCCCTAGATTACCGTAAATGCCACAAGAACGGAGCTGACGCAAAATGTGGTACTTCCAGGTAGAATCATAGGCTTTTTCGAGATCGAAAAATACAGCAATGACAGTTTGACGACGAGCAAAAGCCGTCCTGATATAAGATTCCAAGCGAATGAGGGGGTCAAGCGTACTACGAGCACGTCTGAACCCGAACTGGGAAGAAGACAACAAATGGCGCGACTCAAGAATCCACATGAGACGAGCGTTAATCATACGTTCAAAGAGTTTACACAGGCAACTGGTAAGGGCGATAGTCCTGTGGCGAGAACCCAGACTTGCCAGGTTTAAGAAAAGGTATGGTCAGGGCAGTACCCCAAGAGGGAGGGAAAACACCAGAAGACCAAATCGTGTTATAGAGAGCTAACAAGAAGACCAGAGCTTGCGAGGAAAGATGTTTGAGCATGAGATAATGGATACCATCAGGACCCTCAGAAGTGTTCTTACAGGCACGGAGAGCGGTGTGTAACTCAGTCGAGGAAAAAGGAGCATTATAGGATTCGTCAGAGGAAAGACTAAAAGTAATTGGAGTACTTTCCGCAACGACTTTAAGCGAGTGAAACTCAGCAGAGAGGTGAGAACCACTGCTAACTGAGCTAAAGTACGAGCCCAATCGATTAGCAATTGTTTCGGAGTCTGCCACAGAAACACCATCAATGCGGAGGACTGGAGCACGGAAGGGAAGATGTTTACCAGAGATCTTACGAATACGTTTCCAAACCGAAGCGACAGGAGTGCGAGACGTAATAGAAGAAACATAGGACTCCCAACTCCGGCGTTTAGCGGCTTTGGTAGTACGACGGAAAAGAGCAGATGCACGGCGAAAGAGAAAAAACGACTCCTGAGAAGCAGGGGCGAGACGCTTACGGCGAAAGCTTTTCCAAGCCGCCCGTTTAACCCGGAGGGCCCTGGAACACTCAGGAGACCACCAAGGGACGCATTTAGACGAGAAAGGGCGAGACGTCCGGGGAATGGACGTCAAAGCAGCACCGAAAACCAGATCCAGAAAAAACGAGAGCATGACACGGACCGATGAGAAAGGAGGAGGAAGCAAAGAAGGAACAGTAAGGGAAGCGAAAGAAGACCAGTCCACCCGCTGGAAGCACCAACGAGGGGAGCTAGGAGTAGGAGAGTAGGTAGTCAGAGAAAGGAGAATGGGAAAATGGTCGGAATTGTGAGAATTCTCGAGAACTGACCAATGAAAATCAAGGGAAACTGAAGGGGAACACAGGGAAAGATCGATACAGGAAAACGTACGAGTCCGAGCATCAAAATGAGTAGGAGCACCAGAATTAAGGAGAAAAAGATGACGGTCCGAGAGAAAAGGTTCAAGCCGACGACCCCGGGGTGAAATAACATTGTCACCCCACAAGGTGTGCCGACCATTAAAATCACCAAGGACTAAGAATGGAGTGGGCAACTTAGATAAAATCTCGGAGAATTCGGGAAAATCGATGGGCAGAGAAGGCGACAAATACACAGAAACCACTGTTAACCAGCGGTCAAGATAGACTCTAGCAAAGGTGCAAGGGAAATGAGTAGAAAAGGACAGCTCTTCAAAAGGGACAGAACGATGAATAAGAAGACAAGTATCATGGAGAGAGTGGGGAGAACTATAAAAAGAGTAATGAGGAAAGGGAACAGGAGGAGAGAAAAGACGAGTCTCCTGAAGACAAACGACCTTAGGGGAGTGAAGAGAAAGAAGAAAACGTAAGTCAATCCTTTGAGCATTAAGACTACGAAGATTCCACTGCAAAATGGACATAATAAAAGAAAAAGAAAAAAGAAACTAAGAGGAGACTAAAGGACGAAAAAACAACGAAAACAGACAAAAGAAAACCAGAAAAGGAGGCAAAAGCCACCGAAAATAAGAACGCACAGAAAAAGAGGAAGGACACACAGAGAAGGAAAGAAATATACACAAATAACAATAAAGGTAAAACACACACACTTACTGTATGTACAACTAAGAAAAGGTGAATGAGGATAACGTGGAGAATTAAAAGGAGGCAAAAGCCAAAAAAAAAAAAAAGAAAGGGAAGAATACACACTTATACACAACAATGAAGAGGCGGATGGGCGAACGGGGAGACAGATAAATACAAATAATGATAAAGGGAAAAAATACACACTTATGTACAACAATGAAGAGGTGGATGGGTTAACGGGGAGACAGAAGAGAAGGAGGCAGAGGGGAGGACCGAAAACCGGGGGGCATAGGGAGGCTTGACAGCGAAAGAGAAGAAGAAAGAGGAGGGCCAGAATGAGAGGAGGGAAGGGCAGAGGACGAAAGAGAGACAGAAGGAAGAGAAGAAGGTTGGGAAGGGGTAGAGACGGAAGAGGGGGGGACAGGGGAAGGAGGAGGCGGTTGAGGGGTAAGGGGCAGTGTAGAGGGGACGGGATGAATGTCAGCAGAAACGGTAAGAGGCGGGGGACGAGAAGAATCGAGAAAGGCTCGAATCTTGGGAATGGACTCAAAGGACATGTTTAAGTCAGAGGGAGGGCGAAAGCAGGAAGAAGAAGAAGAAAGAGATGGAGAGGAGGAGGAAGGAGGGGTGGAGGAAGGAGGCAACCTCTTTTTCTTCTTCTCACCGGGACTCGGACTCCGGACATTACGGTGGAAGTCCCTGCGTTTAGAAGAGGAGTGGGGAGAGGGAGAACGGGAGGTACGGGAAGGAATTTTGGAAATACGTTTGGTAGAGACAGGAGACCGGAAGGAAAGGGAACCACGAGACGAGGGAGGAGGAGAACTAGAGGAAGGCTTGGGATGGGACCGCTGGCGGGTGGGGCGTTGAGCCAAACCAGAAGAAGAGGGGCGAGGGCGAGGAGAGGAAGTGGAAGGAGAAGAAACGGAAGTAGGAGTAGAAGAGTCAAGCACAGAGAAAGAGTTAGACAAAGGGATAGAAGACGAAGAGACAGTAATAGGAGGAGTGGAGACAGAAGAAACCGAAGGCGTAGAAGTAAGGGAAGAAGGGACAGAGAGCGGAACAGAGGAAGAGGAGGACGAGGACAAGGGAAGCGGAACGGAGGGAGTGGAAGAAGAGACGGGAGGGTGAGAGATGAGTGCAGAAATCGGACGAGGAGAGAAGCCCAGGCGAAGAGCTTCCTTACGGGCAGCAGAGTGAGTAAGGCCTTGTTTTGCTTTAAGAATTGTAACTTCAGATTCAAATTTGTAAACGGGGCAATCATGGGAATAGGCAGGATGGGAGGCTTTACAGTTGAGGCAGCAGGGGGTCGTAGACGGGCATTCATCAGCAATATGGCCAGGTTGCGCACAGTACGGGCATGTAGGATAGTCGGGGTTGAGAGAGCGACAGTATTTCACGGGATGGCCAAAACGCCAGCAACCCCTGCACTGCTGAGGGCGGGGAAGGGATTCTAAGACGTCGATGCGAGTACCACCGACAATAACGTGAGAAGGGAGAATATTACCATCGAACGTTATTTTAGCGATATTAGAGGGATAGCGGCGATTGTGGCGAGGTTGGATGGTGTAACAGACAATATTAATTACAACATGGTCTTGTGCAACAACGGCCTTCCCAATAAGGTCGGCACAATCTTTGAAGTCCCGATCACCGAGTTGGATATAAGAAGGGATCAGGACAGTACCTGTGCACGAGTTCATTCTTTGGTCTTTAAAAGCAGGGATGGGAGTACCGTTGGGATCTGCAAAGGCCGCCATAGCAGCAGCCTGACTCTCGTTTTGCACTGTAACTAGACGGGAATGAGCATGACGAGAGTGGAAAGTGACATCCTTGCCCACCCTCTGAAGGAGACTGAGGTGGAACAGAAGGTCATCCCCGGCAAGAGGGGCTGAGGCGGGGATAGAAAAGAATTTAACAAAATCGGCAGGGGCAAAGAGATCGGAGAGAGGAAGAATAGAAGAACGAGGGCGAGCAGAAGAAGAAACTGAAGTAGATGGAACCGAAGGCGAAGGAACTGAAGGAGAAGAAAAAGAAGGAGAATATGATTCGAAAGTGACGATGTGAGATGAGGAAGCAATGGAGGAAGGAAGAGTGGCAGATGCAGTAGAAGGGATAGCAAACGACGGAAGAGAAGAGGGCTGAACTGGCGGAGCGGGGAGGGATAAGGAAGAGGAAGCTGTAGAAGAAAGAGCAGGCTGAACTAATGAAGAATCGGAAAGAGAGGTGACACACTCCACGCCTACCAAAGTCGAAGCTGAGGAAGGCGCCGGAGAGCGGTCAATGAGGAGAGAGTCAGAGGTTTGAGCTGGTACGGTACTAGCAGGTACGGATGCGTCGAGGGCGGAAGCCCCAGAGAGTTGAGAAAGGTCAGGTGGAGAGTCCGTGAGATCGCGTGGGACGGGGACAGGGTGCGCCTTAGCTTGGTCCGGGGTAGTGGGGTTGTATGGACGGACCATGATGACCCAAGTTGTTTTTACTATTCTAATTTCGGTTTGTCGGAAAACGAAAAAGGAAAGAAAAACTAACCAAGGGGAAGAAAAAGAAAGAAAAAGAAAAGAAAAATCAGAAACAAAGCAAAAATAAAGAGCGGACCATAAGAGCTAACAGAGCCCCCTGTCGCGAGGCAGGAAGCTCCGACCCCCACACCGACGGCACAAACAGGGGCAGGTCCTAGGGGGTTCATCCCCATACCCTACCCCCCTAGACAAGGGGGGATAGCACCACTACGTACAGAGAGGCCTAGCTTAGGCAAAACCGCTATACTGGGACTGAGGGCAAAATGAATTGCAAACATCCCCAATCTGTACGTAATGGAGGGCAGCCGGACAGAAGCCAGGAAACCCACCAGGAAGGTAGACCGGACCCTCGGAAACCGAGACCGGGCCTCACTGATGGGCGGTCCATGGAGCGACAGCACGGACGACCGTGCCGCCGCCCCCGGTACCAACCCCCACGTGCAGTGAGCTAGCTGCCACTGCCCCTGTAAACGGGGAGGAGTCAGAACTCCCCACTTAGCGAGGGAAGGCGTCTTGAGCCTAGCCGGCACAATTTAGTGAAAAAGGAGGAGGAAACCCTCCGCAAAGCGAGGTCAAAATCGGGAACCAGAAAAACGCCGTCACCGGAAGGTTCCGCTTATCCCAAAGACGACGGGGGGGTACTTCGTCCACGACGCCGCTGTAATCCCTGCTCCGAAGAGTGGATGACAGCGACCCCGCTTCGAGCCCCGCCACCACGACAAGGTGGCTCCCCAACGGCGGGGTTGTACTACACAATCTCTCCCATCTCAATGGAAGTCTTCCTACCCCTCTACCTCCCCTTGTATTAGACTCGCATATTCTCTTTGCAAGCCTTTTATCTACCATTCACTCAACACGTCCATACCAGCGCAGCACCCTTCTGTCCACTCTGGCCGACAAAATGTTCCTGCTGCCCCACTCTTACGAATTGCTTCATTCCTCAATCTGTCTCTACGAGTCACTCCACACATATTCCTCAAGCATCTCGTCTCCATCACATCCAGCTTTCTTCTCTCCTTTGCTTTCAGTGCCCATGTCTCAGCCCTATACATCACTGTCGGTACAACTATCCCTAAATACATTGCACTTTTAACTTTCATTCCGAGATTTCTCACCTTCCACATACTTCTCATTGCTCCAAAAACTTTCCTTCCTTCATATATTCTCCATTTTACCTCCATTTCCATACCTTCGTTCCTGCTTTATTATTCTTCCTAGATATTTAAAACACTACTTGTTCCAGTATTTCCCCATCCTCTAGCCATACATCTAGATTCACTCTACGAGCACCTCTATTACACACCATCACTTTACTTTTATTGACATTCACACTCGGCTTCTTCCTCCCACAAACCACACCAAACTCTTTGACTACTCGCTGCAGTTTCTCCTCTGAATCCGCCATCAACTCAGTTTCATCAGCAAACAGCAACTGATTTAACTCTCAATCCCAGTGGTGATGGGCTGGTCTATCAGAGTGATCTCTGCCATACCCATAGCTTACTCCGACTGTTCCTTTTACTTATATATTTTCTAGATCTCAAGTGACTGCGTCTCTTCCGTGGATTGACCTCCCAATCTAGCAAGATTGTAAGCCAAAGCGTCACATTTTTTCCTTTGCCCCTCAGCTTTCTCTTCATAATTGCAGGAGAACACGGCCTGGGTGGGGCTTTGGTTTCCCGGGCGTTTCCGTCGCCCTCCTCAGCTCCCCGCCATGGAGTGGCTTCGGTCACCCAGGCTTTATTGTGGTCGGCAGGGAGGGTTCTGTGGGGGCACTCGGTTATGGCCTTGGCCTTGCTCGGGGCCTTGGGGCTGTTCGGCCAGGCAGCTTGGGGAACAACAACAACTCCCAATCTTTATCATTCTTTCCTACTAAACCCAATCCTCTACCCAGTTCTCATTAACTCGCGTCCACTCACTAATTATCTGCAGTCTCTCTTCGCCGCAATGTTGCATCTCTCACTATTCTACCGCTATTACAATAATCAGTGTTCCTCAGAGCTCAGTGTATACCGACCCCCCCTTCGTAGAGCATGTAGCACCCGTCATGCTTCCCACTAGTTCAGTATATTTTGATAGAACTAAACTTAAAGATACCCTTAAATTCCTCCTTTTCAATACTTAAGTTAGATTTGGGCCCTACATTTTCAAACAAATATTAGGAATTCCTATGGGTGGAAATCCTAGCCCTTTAATTGCAGACTTATTCTTGCTTGCTTTAGAATTTAAATTTATTAAAAACTTAGTTGACAGTAGCAAGAAAAATAACATCCCAGCAAAATTAGCACTTGCTAAATTGCTAAGTAATATTAGTAGATATATTGACGATATTCTTGTTTGTAATAGGTTAAATTTTAATCTAGTCGCTAAACAAATTTATCCAAATTCCACCCCCCTCACACATTGTAACGTGAATGATGAAGTTGAAATTTTTCTTTATATAAATATACAGATCGTTAACCCGGCAAGTGCGGGAAGACTCTTAAGATCCTGGGCCTAAAAAAATCCATTTAAAACACCCCCCAAAAAACTTGAACCCTTTTTTTTTTTTTTTGCCCCTGGGCCATGCCAAATATCACTCCTCCACATCCCCTCCTTCAGTTATCACCTATTTTCCCTGTTATTCCCTTATTCTGTGGTCTATTTTCGTGCTAACATTAGCGAGTTGCAAGCAGGGCGTTGTCATCATTGTTACCAAGCGTGTGAAAGAGCGAGAGAGAGAGTATTGCGCAACAGTGTCTCTCCAGACATGGGGAGGAGTGGAGGAGTGAGAGGCTGCCTCAGCCTTTGGTTATGTAACTCCCGGCCTCTATCGCCGATTTTGACCATCCAAACGCTGTTACTTGTTTTATTGTTGTAACTGGTTAATATCTTCATATTAATGGTAAAATAGGCGCATATGAATAAGTATTAACGATATTTATGGTAAAATAACTATGTTAGTGATGGGAACAGCTCAAATACGTGCGCACAGGGGTGTGGTGTCTCATATCCCCATGCGCAGCCGAGAGGTTAATGAACAGTGCACTTAAAATATACCAAAGTTGACTATTTTAATTTTAATGTAATAAACTTTCCTTTCCCTAATAGTAAAATAACTTATAATTGTTTTTATTCCCAGCTAATAAGATTTTGTAAAATGTGTACCAGAGTAGAAGACTTTTGAGATAGAGCTAGGTTACTACACAGACTCTTAGTAGACAGAGGTTTTGTTGAAATTAAATAGTTGCATAAATTTTATCTTTTTAACCCTTGTCGGACGGAAACATTTGTTACTTTTGTGGCGGGCAGATTTGCCCTAAACGAGCATCATTCCATGCTCTTTTTCATGCATAAACAAGAGCCAGAGCGTAATACAATTATGTATCCGTGAAAGGGCGATAATAGAGCTTTCCAATGACACCTGAATCATTCTTGTACGACAACGGGTTCACTTGCAACGATTTTGCAACGCGAGTACAAAAACCCTAAAATACGGTAATCTCCAGAGATTTTACCGTATATAGCGAGACGAGGGATATGTAGGCTACACATGTGGTGGTATCAGTGGCGGGACTAGGTCCACGCTGAACGGTCAGAGCCCGCCTGCGGTCCTCTCACCCCGTGGACTCTCTCATATAATGCCGATAATGTGCGCAACATCCCTTGCTACTCAAGTCGTCAGCCGCTCTTTGGTCCTAGGTTCTCTAAGCCAACTTAAGTCGTCAGCCGCTCTTTGAGGGTTAAGGTCAATTATTGTGACTATTTTAAAATTTGATATCAATAGTTTTAATCAAGCATTATTAACTTAGTTTCTATTATAACCTCTGCTTACTTTTTGTCTGCATGTATTAACCCTTTCAAGTTTTTATGACTCCGAGGTTGCCAGATTAGCAATAATAAATAGAGTTCTCTCTTATAATTACCTCTCCAAAATTAGTTTTCTGCCCATAGCGAACTCAAAGACAATGCAGAGGTTGATGTAACTAAACTAAAGGTTTCTAAATACCCCTGATGGTAACAAAGGCTTTAAAGTATCCCTAATAGGCTCAAAATTGCGTCAAAAACGTGAGAGGGTTAATGTTGATCTTTTTCGATTGTTATTATTAATTTTTATAATTGTTCGTTAAGAGTACCTTTTGTTTAAATCTATTGTGCCTTCATATTTTCAAATATTTGTCTTTATTATATATTATCTATTCATAGTCGATAGTATCAATTGCTTGCTTTTGTGATTTCCTTAGCTTATTTGTACAATAAATGTAGGCTATTAGTAGGGTAGTAATTGTTAGGAGTCACTTAAAGAATGCTATGCTTACAGGTACCTACCCGATAGCACTATCGTTAGTGAGTGATGTATGTTTTTTTGTACTTTTGTTGATATCTTGTCAAATTGAAAATTTAGCTTAATATAAAATTTGATATAAATTGTAGTTTATTCATACAGAATTTAGTAAAATTTACCAGAACGTCCCGGACTTCGCAAAGTGACTAATTCCTTGAACATGACGATGGTGCATTGTTATATGTGCCATCAGTTTGCTTGGGAACCAAATTGACTTGCTCATGTAGTTGTGTACACCCATGTGGTGGATTGTGTAGTTTTATTTCAAAATGTTATTATATTAAGCGTTATTTCCACAGCAATTTTGATTAGTTCTTTTGCATTTATCTTTTATCGTCCCAGTTTAATGGTTTATTTTGCAAGTTTTACATTATAAATGCAACACAATCCCACCCCTACTCTGTGTAACTCTCCAACCTAAGAGTGAAACGCTATTCTCAATCTTTCTTCTATTCAATAGCCGAACTCTGGAACGCTCTCCCAGAATCACTCTTTCCTTCTTCTTTTGACTTAAATTGTTTCAGGCATTTTGGCTCTAACGTCCCATGATTTTGGCCCAGTCACTCTTTCAACTCTGAGGGAGGCACTCGCTACAGGCAGTTCTGCCTTTTACCTCCCTCATTCACATAGACAAAAAGAAATAAACAAAATAAAAAACACCATCCATAGGCTATATACATTAAACAGCCGCGGTGACATTGCACAACTCTGTCGCAGACCTACATTTACCTCAAACCATTCGCTCAACTCATGATTTCCTATTCTAACACACGCTCTGTTCTCTTCATAAAAACTCTTTGACTGCTCTTAACAAATGTTCTCCAATTAAGGAACACCCCGTTCTTAACATGAATCCTCCATTACAAACCCCAATGCACTTTAACAAATTAATGAAAGCATATGGTCCTCCTGGGATTCGAACTCGGGACACCACACCCAGAACATTAGCATCTAAACCCTTACACCACCAACACAGTTGAAGGCTATGTACATTATAACGATTAATATCCAATTTCGAATTTTGGATATTAATCTAATCATGTACTTAGACCCAACTGCATTATGGACAGCATATAGTTTAGGGAGAGGAAAGAGCAATGAATGGGGCCAAGATCACTACGACCGGCGTCGCTAAACATTAGCGACTGAACCTATAGAAATCTAGGAACACTCCGTTCTTAAAATTAATCCTCCATTACAAACCCCAATGCACGTGAATAAATGAAAGCATATCCCTAGCACATTCCACGTAGCTTCTCGATGATCCGCATGATCACAAGTTTTTTCCAAATCTATAAAAGCTCAAAATATCTCTTTATAGCGGTCTTACCGCAAAAATCTGATCCACACACCCTCTTCCCCTCCTAATATTATTTATTTTACTATTTTTTTCTTCTAGGAACCAATCTTTTTATAAAGAATTCACTAGCCATCAGAGAGAGAGAGAGAGAGAATTATTTATCAATAATATCATGTAATATTTAATTTGACAGATCACTTAGGATTTCACACACATTCATATGCATACTATTTTATTGATAACTGTAATTCATAAAACATTTCTATTAATTAAGAACCAAAGTATAATGTTAAAAACAAACTTTTACGTTAACTAGCATATCACATACTACCATTCTAAATAATAAAAGTACATGTGTGGGAATAGTTTTCTTTCCAATATACAAATTATTAAAAACTTCCTGAAAAATTATATGTACAATAATGTTACATATATGCCTGGAAACATATCACTAGATGTGAAAACTACAAGATATAGAGAAACAGAAACACAGTATAAACACAGGAAGCTTTCACACATATACCACAGACAACAATCTAGGATTCTTCAACTTCGGCACCAAAATCGTCCATTTAATAATAATTATGTTGTGATTGGTGCCTTCCAACAACATAACATGGACAAGTGTTGCTCGTTACTATGACAACCATACTCTGACTAATTAGGACTTTGTTGAAGAAAGCAAAAGGAAGTAAAAACAAGCATTCAGGAAAAAAACACTTTAAATACTGTACTGCGCTAACAATCTAATAAAATTATGAATATAATTGATTAAAGTTATCAAGAGTAATTAGTTCTACATAATTTTTTTAAAGAATTACTCATAAATTTCAGTATACAGAGTGGATGTGGAGTCACTTCTTGTATTTGCAGCCTTTGTAAGTCATCCAAGCACTAGTGGTTTTCTCTGGAAGAACTGGGGCATTTGAGAAATAAAACCAGATTAATATTATAAAGTTTCCAATTTATCCTCTAATATGGTTTATATTTTTGTTCAGAAATGGTTCGACAATTCTACAAATCATTACTGGATGTTGGCAGGGTAGCCTCTGCCTCCCAAAGTATCCACTATCTGCACATTTTATCAATCTGGGATCTCTGTTAGTCTTATTCTTCTTGTGGGTAGGGATAAAATTAATGGTTGGATATGATAATGTATTCAAGTAAGCTGAAAAAAATATAAGACAGACTGTGGCCAACTAATATAGAAAAGCAATTGTTCCTCTCATTGCAGTGTAGCTGAATCTGTAAGGATTAAACATTATGTCAAACAAATCTACAGTAGGAGAGAAATGCAAGAAATAATATCAATGCAAGTACAACTCCAGATTATATAATTATATTGGAATGCTACCAGTATCTAAATACAGAAATAAAATAATCCTTTGGTGTACAGCTCTTAAGAGTTAAATATAGAATGTTTTCACTTTCCCATCTCCATACATTAATATTGCTATACTGTATATTCTATCTATCTATCTATCTATTGCCTGACGCCGTGATCCCCGAAGGGGTGGCCACGAACGAACCGCCCCCATGCACCTCTGTCCCCAGTCAGTCGACACCCCTCCCCCCAACCAGCACCACCTTCGTTCATGTACTTCCTCACTCCATCCTTCCACCTCATATTCGGTCTACCTCTCCCCCTCTGTCCCTCCACCTCGCTCTCGTACACCCTCTTAGTCATTCTCTCGCTTTCCATACGTTCCATATGGCCGAACCATCTCAAGTTGTTCCTTTTCACACTTTCCAGCACATCTACCTCCACACCACACCTCCTTCTTACTTCCTCATTAGTCTGTCTATCCCTCCATGTAACTCCGCACGCACTCCTTAAGTAATTAATTTCCACTGCTCTCACTCTTGGTCCGAGTCTCTCAACCAACGTCCATGCTTCGCTTCCGTAAGTCAGTGTCGGGATTACCACACTGTCATGCAAGGACTTCTTCACTTCCATACTGACCACCCTATTTCTTGTTACTGCTTTCAGCGTTCCTACAACCCTCTTCCCCTGTTGTACCCTCTCCCGCACCTCTTCATCCGTAGTCCCATCTTTACTCAACACACTGCCCAGATACTTAAAAGAGTTGACGATCTCCATAGCCTGACCGTTCAGCTTCACCTCACACTCTGTGACTTCACCCCTTTCGAAGACCATAACCTTACTCTTCCCCGTATTTACCTTCAAATTCCGTTTTTCGCACACTGTTCCAAACTCATTTACCAGACCCTGCAACTCCCATTCATTATCACTCATCAGAACTGTATCATCCGCAAACAGCAGTATAGGTAGCTTCCACTCAATTCCCTCCCTTTTCAGCGATACACCAACATCCACTGCTCTTGATAGTATTTCTTTCATAACTCCATCCATATATACAGTAAACAACCAAGGGGACATCACACACCCCTGTTTCAAACCAACATTCAGGTCAAAGAACTCGCTCTGCTCACTCTCCACACGTACTGCCGCCTTTGCACCCTCATACATGCTCTTCACTGCTTTCAGCAACTTGCCCTCTACTCCGTATATTCTAAGTACTTTCCACAAACCTTCTCTATCCACTCTGTCATAGGCCTTCTCCAAGTCCATAAAGGCAACATACACCTTTTGTTTCTTCTCCAGATACTTCTCCACAACACAATTCAGGGTAAAAATCTGATCTACACATCCTCTTCCCTTCCTAAAACCTCCCTGTTCGTCGCCTATCCATTTCTCCGTTCTCACTCTCACTCTCTGTATATTCTTGTACACATAATTCAACAACTCAAGATTCTAAACACAAAATAACTCTTCACAAGATAATTATGGAATCACTCATTATTGATTTTTTTTTTTGTAGCCAACATGCAGTATCCTCCTGTACTGTAGTTGCAAATGGATCTCCACTTGGCAGTTAATCTTTTACAAAAACCAAGTGTCAAATACAACCACCCAAACTCTATCTTATCCCAGCGCCTCACCATGCATACAGACACTCCTGAGCCGATGGGAAGTTGTACGTCTGTCAGGAGAAAATACAAGTTAATGACCAGTTATGACATCATAAATACTATAAACTTTAATTTATATGGGTAGCTATCTAAATATAAAAATACTTGAGCTTAACTTACTATCTGCATATACTGTAATACTAAAGCATGAATAACTAACACAATAATCCAATTTCCTTCTTTCTTAATATAACAAACTTCTACACTCACCTTGCTAACTGAGAATTCTGGCTGGTAGTAATCATAGACTACCACAGATCCCGGCTTGGGGTGCTCTACATCCACCTCCCTCAGGGCCCGGAGGTTGACACAGAGCTCCTCCTGATTCAGCTCGTCAGCATAGAGGGACACTTTGCTGCCATCAACCTCATAGCGCTTAATGGTGTTGTTGGCGCTCACAATCTGCTTCAAGTCCTCCTTCTCGGGAATGTAGCCAGAAATGAGGTTGATCTCCATGACAGCCATGTTGGACTGGCCGTCTGGGAGGAGATAGGCAACGCAGGCTTTGATGAGTTTGGTAACACATGTCTTGTCTGCCACAGTCCGGGCCCACACAGTCAGGGTGAAGGCATCACTTGGCTCGGGCTCGTGAACGTTGTAGCGCAGTACGGACTGTATAAACACCAGGAATCAGGATTACATAGTTAAATTTATCAGTTATCCTAGACCATTACTTATCAGATTAGAGTGTTATGGTATCCATAATACACAAAGTAATTTCCACTACCTCAACATGGGGATGAAGATAGGCCCATGGATAGGTGTCAATAACCTAGGACAGTTAAAAATAAGGAGGCAGTGTCGAGATAGGATTCCCAACGAGAAGTTTAAATAAAATACTGGCAAAGGAATGTGCAGCAGGAGAGCTGCCAACTGGGAAGATGTGGCTGGCAAGAATGGCAAGCTACAATGCGAAGATACAAGCCGTAAAATTTCGCCAGGGTACATTCTGAGCCAGAACGCCACAGTGTGCATGCGCACTGTGGTAACCCATTTAACTCTCACCAAAAACTTACCGAACAGCTAGTCGTTGAATACAATAGAGGTTGATGAGACCACCCCCACCCCTTGACTTATTGTCATCATCATATATAAAGGTTTCTGTTCGGGCTATGTCTCGAGTCTGCCACCCCCAGCAATGGGGTATGTGCCTGAGTATATGCATACATACATACAGCAAAATATTGCACATGCACACTGTGGCGATCTGGTTCAGAATTAACCCTGGCAAATTGTCACATGACACCGGTAATCTATAAAGACAAATTATAAATTTAAGGGGAATCATAAATTGAACAAAGTAATCCAAAAAGATAGGATTACTTTATTACTTTTAAAAAATAGGAAATATATTGTAGCTACATGATTATTATAAATTTTATGTAGTTATTCAATAGGCTATACCTGGAAGATGGCACATCCCTGTCCGACCATAGAGAGCGAGATGGATGCTGGGAGGTCGGGTATGGTGACCAGTTGGGTGAGGAGCTTGTTGTTCTCGTCCACAGGGAAGGAGTGGTCCAGTCCTGGAGCCTTGATGGTGGCCACCAGGTTCAACTCTCCCTGGAACTGGTGGGACTCGTAGCTGGCCATGGCTTGTAGGGCCACCACCGTATCCTGGAACACACGAGCAATGGAGATTTATAGTAGTAGTAATCAGTTTAATACCCATTGCTTGCACCCTTTATAGCAACTATTCACATTTCAGGCTTACCAAACACACAACAAATCACAAACGCCCCACACATCATCCTGTGTGGTGACTTCAATGCCAAGAAGTCTGCCTGGTTTGTCAACAACCCGGACACAGAAAGAGGACTGGCCCTACAACGCCAATCAGGCAACCTTTTTATCCTTAATGACACTCATCAACATACCCATACTCTCCACCAAGCCCTCTTCGACCCATCATCTCCAGATATCACCTTTTGCTCCCCAGAACTCTCCCCCACAACATCCTGGAGGGTGGTAAAAACCTTAGGGTCTGACTATCTCCCGATCACTATCAACACCAAAACCAGACTCACCCCAGCTAGCCACATATACACCAACTATAAAAGAGCCAACTGGGAAGCTTTCACAAACGAGACAGAACAACACTTTGAAACTCTAAACAGCGCACCCATCACTAACATCAACAATGCTGTCCACACATTCAACACAACTATCCAAAACGCTGACAAGAAACGCATTCCAAGAGGTAACAGGAAAAGACACAACCCCAACTTTTCACCAGAAATTCAAAACCTCATCAGACAGCGCGACACACTGAAACATTCCCCAGCACCCAGGACATCAAACAACAAATCCAAGCAAACAACACAGATTAAAAAAATACAAGAACAACAAACACTAAATTGGAATAACTACCTACAAACACTATCACAAAAAGGACCCCCCAAAACTCTACAAAACACTAAACAGCATCACACTTTCCCACAGTAACAGAACACAATCACAACAACAGACTACTCCTTCATATAAACAACAAGCAAACTCTTATTAATCACTTCTCTCATGTCAGCCTCCTAAACCCCCATAAAGACAAACGACGTGTCATCCGACGTAGGAGACAATTCCCCACAGACCCTGACTATGCAGTATGCACCCTTCACCAACAACCACACAAAGCACATAAAAAATCTCAAGCACTCACCCGCCTGTGGCCTAGACAACCTAAGCAACATACACCTCAAACCACAAGGCATACAAGCACTCCCCAACATATCAAACAGTTATTCACACAACACCAGACATCTAGAAGCATGAGGTCATCATTACATTCCCCAAACCCAACAAAGACCCCACACTACCTTCTTCACACCGCCCTATCACACTCCTTTGCACCCCCTCCAAAGTCATAGAACACTTTGTACTACAACTGACCACACACTCTCTATCCCTAGCTCCAACACAACATGGCACTGCACTCTACAAACACTATTCTTACAGACCTTACACAAAGAGCTTTTGACGGTATCAACTCCGCCAGCCCACCACACAGATCACTACTTGCCACACTCGACATTAGTAAAGCCTTTGATGCCATCCCCCACCACAACTTAACCTAACAAGTGCGCATGGGGGTAATTAGACACCTCTCCCTGTGCGCATGTATTTGAGGTGTTTCCGTCACTAAAATATTCATTGTACCATTAATAGCATTAATACTTATCCATATGCGCCTATTGTGGGTTGATTATAAAGGTATTAACCTGAAACAACAATAAAACGAGTGAAAACAGCGTTTGGATGGTCAAAATCGGAGATATAGCCCGCGAGTTGTATAATGTATGGGTGAGGCAAGCTGCTTTCCCGCCAATTTCCCCCAAGGCTACTGAGACACAGTCGATCGATACTCTCTCTCTCTCTCTCTTGCATTCGCTTGCTATCAGTGATGACCACACCCTGCAACCGGATTTCTAATGTTAGCACGAAAATATACCTCAGAATAAGGGAATAACAGGGAAAATAGGTGATAACTGAAGGAGAGGAGGAAAGTGGGGAAGGAGGGGAGGTACAGGACTGAGATTTTGCATGGCCCAGGGGGCCAATTTTTTTTTTTTTTTTTTTCCCCCGATGTCAAAAGTTGATTATTTTTTTCTCTGACTCTTAAGAGTCTCCCCGCAGTCCGCCGGGGGAACTCTTAAGAGTCTCCCAGCAGTTCCCGGGTTAACAAACATAATCTATGACACAAACCTGCACAACACAAAAACGTGGCTGGCCAACTTATTAGCAGGCACACGTATCTTTTGCCGGTCAGTCATCTAGCATCAGAAACTTCCCAAACGGAGTCCCGCAAGGTTCCGTCCTGTCACCCGCAGTCTTCAATCTGTACATGCGTGATATAACTACACACCACACATCCCAAATAAACATAGCCTCCTATTTATTTTTTTTTTATTTTTTTTTATTTTTTTTTTTTATTTTTTTTTTTTTTATGAATAGTTTAACCAGACCACTGAGTTACAAAATGTCTCATAGGGCTGGCCTTCGCAAAAGCCAAGGATTCGGCAATAAAGAGAATAGTCATGGATCAAAGACAACAAAAATGAGCAAAGCAAGTCGGGACAGGATTAATCAGATTTCACCAATAAGCGAACAAGATTTAAGAAAATGAACAAGACGATATATGGAAAAGGAGGGAGAGCCCGTCAAAATTTCAGAGAACGTTTTCTTGACATAATAATTATAGCGTACGAGGACGGGAATAAAGAGGGCATTCATTAATAATATGACTAACAGTGAAACTGACATGGCATGGCAAGCAATCATGGTGCGGTTCATGGTGCGATGACATCAAATAACCATGGGTCAATCTAGTATGGCCTATGCGTAGGCGTGCGAGTAATACTTCGAGGGAACGGGTGGGCTGTATAGAAGATTGCCACTAACAGGGTGTCTTTATTAGAAGGCAATTTGTTATCAGGAGATTGGGAAGCCCAACAACAGCTGCCACTTCTGTCGAATTACATACTCCATGGACACCAGCCAGTCCTCCACTGGGAGACGGGATTGAGATATGGGTATAGCAACCGTGTCCTTCGCAGATCGATCAGCATGTTCATTACCGGTGATCCCTACATTCTTAGTTTCTTACAGTAGATCCTCTGGAAAAAGGCAAACTAGGCCTGTGTATCCAGCTCAGTACCAGTATTTGCACTGCTGCGGTCGTTCACGGTGTTGGTGGTAGCAGACTCAACATTTTTACTATTCTGTATTTTTGGTTTATAATCAAACTTCAAATCTCGTCTTCCCCATGCTTTATCAAGATTACTTTCAAACTCCCTTATTGATTCGGAATAGACTACATACTGGGGCAGTGCGTTCCACTCATTTACCACTATCACAAAATGAGTTCTTTGCCTTCTCAAGGCTATTTCTTTCTTTGTAAATGTTCTTAGTGTCCTCTCGTTCTTTCCCGCATCAAGAAGATACCTTCACACACATCCTCATCATACTTTCCTGACACTATCTTAAAAGTCTCTATCATATCCCCTCTCTTTCTCCTATATGCCAGTGTCGGAAGCCCCAGTGTCCTCAACCTCTGTTCATAGCCCATGTTCTTCAACGTTGGTACTAGCTTGCTAGCTCTCCTCTGCACTTTCTCCACTGCTTCCATACCCTTTACCATATATGGAGCCCACACCTGGTTCGCATATTCCAGGTGCGGCCTAACCAGCGCTGTAGAGATTCCTGAAGATTTCTTCGTCAAGTGACACAAATGTCCTCCTTATCAGCCCTACAATTCTATTGGCTTTGTTTATCTTTTCCGCTAAATGTTCTGAGAAATATAACTTATTGTCTATCACTACTCCTATATCCTTTTCTGCATTCACTTCCTCCATCGCTTCATACATACTGTATCCTACCTTGTCTATCTTGCTTGTCTCAATCCGCATGTACTTGCATTTTTTTTGGATGAAAAGGCATTAACCAATGCTCAGACCATCCCTTCATGCCCTCCATGGGCCGGACTCCAACATATCTGAGCCCAGCGGGCAGACCCATGTAGTTCATGTAGGGAATGTTGAATATGGGCAATCAATGTGTGCCGTGGGTTATAATGACCAAGAGCTTTGACAGCACTACGGGACTCACTATAGGCCTATATAACAAATCGACCAGAAGGGGATTGTAGGATGCTGTTAAGAGCAGCTTGAATGGCGAATAGCTCAGCAGTATAGATGGTGGCATACGAGGGGAGGAAGAGCTGGACACAATGGTTGTATGACACTGCAGCACAACCAACTCTAAAATCTGATTTAGACCCATCAGTATAAATAACAGTGTGACTACCCTTACGTCGCATGTGTTTGAGAGTATGTTGGCGTAAGACCTCAGGAGTAGGAAAGGATAGATACAGACAAATTTGAGGCAGATGTAATGTCCATGGGGGTCATGAAGGGGCTGGGCGGAGAAGACCGAGGGGAAGGTTTGCATTACAGAGCAGCATGGACCGGAAAGCTTGTGACATGTGTACATCGGGAAACGTCTGGCAAGTCAAAGAGACGTTTGGTAGGAGAGTCACTATTAGTAATCCGAAGCGCACTACGCATGGTCACAAGGTCACTATGAAGGAACAAAGGGGGTTCACCACTATCCGCAAGAAAATCGAGATGGTGGGCGACGAGCAGAAGGCTCCAGTACGGAGGCGAATGCCCTGATGGTGAAGCGATTCTAGTGAGCGTAAGGTCTCTTCTGAAGCAGCACCATATACAGGACAGCCATAATCAATAATTATAGATATGACAGTAGCTTTGTATAACATCAACATAGTGGGCCGACGGACGCCCCAAGTAGTATGGGACAATTTCTTCAGTAGGTTAAGGGCGCGTCGACCCCTTTATTTAATGTAGGAAATGAGCTTTCCAATTCAGATGAGAGTCAAACACCAGTCCGAGAAATTTGTGTTCACGGCAGACTTCGAGAAGAGTGGTTGAGAGACTTGAATCACACACTTGGTTTTGCGTCCACTGTTTGTCACGGTAAAAGGGCATCACATTCGTTTTGTCAGGAGAAAAGAGGAACCCAACCGAGGAGGCCCAAGATTGTACTTTAGCAAGTGCTGAATTGAGTACTCGCTGGGCATGACAGAGATTCATTAGAGGCATAGTAGATGGTAAAATCATCAACATACAGGCTATGTTTCACTCCTGCGGGTAAATGTACGGTAATAATATTGATCGCAAGAGGAAGAGTGCTGCGGAGAACACAGCCTTGGGCTAGACCGCACTGAAGTGGAAACACATCAGAGACAGTAGTTCCCACACGCACACTAAACGTTCGGCCAGACAAGAAGTTTGAAATAAAGTGAGAGATATCCCCGGATGCCAGCGGAGTGGCTGGTACAAAGTATTTAATGACGCCAGGCAGTGTTGTAAGACTTAGAGATATCAAAGAAGACGGCAACTGTCAGGGACTTATTCGAAAAACCGTCCTGAATATAAGACTCCAGATGGGTCAAGGAGTCTAAGGTGGAACGATGCGGTTGGGAACCAAATTGGAAGGGCGTCAAGACTCCAAATTTACGGAGAGTCCACACATAGCCTCCTATGCAGACAACATGACACTCTCATGCACACACTAAAACCCAGACAGAGCAACAACTCTCCTTCAACCCTACTCTACATGACTGATGCACTACAAACAGACTCAAGTTAACCCCAGCCAAATCCACCGCAACCCTCCTCACAAGCTGGACAGCTGAACATAATACACCCCGCAACTCACCATAAACAACACACCCCTAACATACTCACACTCACCCAAAATCCTAGGAGTAACACATACTTAAATGATATTCAAACAACATACCACAAACATAAAAAAATAAAATAAACGGACACCCAGACTTAACGCCCTCAGGTCACTTGCCCACACAAAATTTGTCCAACAAAGAAACAACCATCACAGTTTACAAACAATACACAAGATCAGTGGTGGAATATACAAACACTGCCTGGGCTTCTAACCTAGCTGAAACGCATCACAAGACCTTACAAACTATTCAAAATAAAGCCCTAAAAATCACAGGCTGCACAGCTACTAGGCTTCACCTACATCAAGAAACCAAAGTCAAAGACCATCTGGACATGAGAGGCACTTAATTCCTGGCTGCAGCCTCCACAAACCAACACCACCCACTAAACTACATGGCAACACACCCATAGACACCAAGAAATATCAAAACTACACCCAGCACACGGTATCGCACACAAATACTGTCTTCTCTCCCTCCCTGCCCACCCCAAACCAGCTTCCAGAAGCACATCCTACTCGTATCTCTCGCCGTTCCATCCAATCACTTAAGATAACACGCAGCTGCAGGCACGACCTCCCAAAATCCATCCTTCTGAATCCTCCCTTCCTCGCGAGGACAGAGTCCACCTGGCCAGGCCGAGATGTGGGCACCATCCAGCTCTTCCGAGCTATCAGAAGAGATTGGATGTCTCAGTCGACGACACCTGCCCGGGATGTAACACCGCACCCGATACCATTGGACACATCCTAGAAGACTGCATTTCACACAATCACTGACACCAAAAACATAATCTACACTCCTTGAGAGTTCTGTGGGAAAGCCCGACCGTGGCCATGGCCTTCCTTAGGGACTCTGGGCTGTTCGGCCAGGCAGCTTAGGGAATATCGACGACAACAACAACATTTCAGGTTAGCTAGCAAAGATTCTGAACATATCCAAAGGCATCTTGATAACCAGCTCCCTGGAGACTACAGTAGGTCAAGAAAACTTCCAGGGTCTGTTTCAACCTTTGAACTCCACTCCCGAAAAAGGGAAGGAAAGGCCAAGGACATTCGTCAGATTATACTCTACTCTAAATTCTATCCAAGGATTAAAAATATGGTATAATAAAGGCTTCCATATGTTTAAAAAATGAGTTGGCATTATTTTTCAATTCTACAATATTTTTATCAGTGCAGAATAAGCACTATCCTTTGACTTAAAGAGGCCCTTGCAAAGGATTATTCAGTAGTCGTGAGATTCAATAAATTAAATATGTCTTACCTGAGTGGAATAGAAGCCTCCCCTACCATTCCGCTTGGCTGTGATCCACTTTACAACCTTTCTGGCTTGTTGTTCGTATGCGACGGGATCCACGGTCATCATTGCAAGGATAGCGTAACCAGCAGTCTCCACACCAAGAGAGTTGCTGCGACCTGTTTGAGAAACCAATAAAAGTAAGAGGATAGGAAACTAGCAATATAACAAACTGCTGAATTATTCATCCACTTCATGCAATCAAGCCAGAACCTGCATAAAGCTTCAGAGTGCCTGAGTATTGGTTATTAACCTGGGAATGGCGGAAAAGCTCTTAAGAAGTTTTACTGGGCAACGGCGGCAAAGCTTTTAAGAGGGAAGGCCTAAAAAAAAACATTTTAAAAGGCCCCAGTAGCACTAAACAATTTTTTTTTTTTCCCTATAGCCTACCTCATATCACTCTTCCACATTCCCTCCTTCATCCCTTTCCCCTCCCCCTTCAATTATCACCTATTTTCCCCGTTATTCCCTAATTCGTTGGTATATTTTTGTCCTAACATTAGCAAACTGTGTGGAGGATGTGCCGAGCGAGTGTGTTACACAAGCGAGTGTGTGTGAATGAGTAAGCTCAGTCAGGCTTGAGGCCTCGTGAAGGGAGAGGTTGCCTCAATTTGCTCCATAATTCATGAATGGGCTGCTCCATGTATATTCGTGATTTTGACCTGAAAAATTATATTTCCACTGGTTTTATTGTTACAGGTTACGATCTTCATAGTGAAGGTAAAATAGGCGCATATGAATAAGTAATAACGATATTTATCGTAAAATGACTATTATAGGCATGAATGGAGCCTAATATGCTCGCCCAGAACAGTGGTGTTCAATACACCCTGCTCGCTGTTTATAGGTTAAAGATAGGTTACAAAATACAACTAAATGAAAAACCCTAGAAAAAACTAAACAAAAAGGAAAGCCTCAGATAGAACCAAAGACCATAAAAACTTCTTAATAAACCAATAGCTACACTAAAAAGGGAGAACAATAGGGAAACTCAACAAAACCCACCACGACCTCTGGGCAGTTCCCAGTGTGTGGAATTCTTGGCCACCACTGCTTGTTCCATCAACTGCTGCAACACTTCCTCGGCCTGGGGTAGTTGGGCCAGAGCCAGTGCATAGGCCTTGAGAGCCAGGGTGTATGGGTCACGGGTGGTGTGGGAGGCGAGGCAGACGGTGGCATTAATAACGGCAGAGCTGGTGAGGTCCTCACCGCCCTCCAGTAGGGACACTAGTACATACGCGGTCAGGGGCACTGGGGAACTGGCGCCACTCACACCTCCCTGTTCACATACAGTAGTATCAAATTATATATTGTGCCATTAGGACTATATTTAAAAAGAGTACAACCAAAATAAACTGTACATCAAAAACCTTGTGCATAACGTGTGCAATTGTAAGTTATTATACACTTTCCCTTGTTAGTCCTAGTGTAACACCCTGGGACTGGTACTATTTGTTTCCCGTTGGTGAAGTGTAGAGTTAATGTCTCTCACTCTAGATAAAACAAATTATCTTCAAGGCTTTCAGCGAAATATTGATTTTGGCTGTACATATATTACATAAATCACTATCGGTACAGAGTATCAACAAAATTGGGAAATTCACTCCCATACAGTATGATAAATCCCACAAAGATAACCTATCAAAGATTATTGATTAACTTATTTTCATTAGGACAGAAGACTGAAACCATATCTACTATGGACCACTGGCTTAAAAAATTGTTCTATATAATAAAAATAGTAAGAAAGAATATAAAACATTCATAATTAACTACTTCAATCTCACTAATTGGATGTATACCAGCATGTAGCAATAGGATTACAGGAAGTTGAGCCACCGCTAACTGCTTCCTAATACCATACCTTAGGTTTCTGTTTCAAGTCAGCCACCCCCAGCTATGGGGCATGTGCCTGAGTATATACATACATAAAGGCTTGGTTCTTGGCTAATGGTATACAAATAATTACGAAGGAGGAATAAAAACGCAAACCCAATCAGAAGTAAATACAGTCACACACATACTTGACAAGACCATGCCATTTATTACTAAAAGAAGAAAAGTTGAGAAAAATTCAGAAATCAGAAAGTAATCAGAGTAACAGATACAGATACATACACACACTAGATAATGCTCTGCAATTTATTACTTAACCTCTGAAGTGCACATGGGGGGTATGAGACACCACACTCCTGTGCTGACGTATTTGAGCTGTTCCCATCACTAAAATATTTATTTTACCATAAATAGCATTAATACTTATCCATATGCACCTATTATAGGTTGATTATAAAGGTATTAACCTGTTACAACAATAAAACAAGTGGAAACAGCGTTTGGATGGTCAAAATCGGCGATACAGGCCGGGAGTTACACAATATATGGCTGAGGCAACCTCCCAGCCCACCACTTTCCTCCACCTCTGGAGAGAGACTGTCTATCGATACTCGCTCGCTCTTGCACTCGCTTGCTAACAGTGATGACAACGCCCTGCTACCAACTCGCTAATTTTAGCACGAAAATAGACCACAGGAAAAGGGAATAACAGGGAAAATAGGTGATATATGAAGGAGGGGAGAAAACTGGGGAAGGAGGGGAGGTGGAGGAGTGATATTTGGCATGGCCCAGGGGCAAATTTTATTTTATTTTATTTTTTCGGTGTTTTAAATAGATTTTTTTTTTCCCTGACACTTAACCCGTGGAGCCCCGCCTAGTTTTTTATTTTTTGTTCACCAGAACCCGTCCCGATTTAAATTTTTTTTTTTATTCCAGAAACAATAGCGAATGGGTTAGGAATGAAGGAAAAACCACGAAAAACTGCTCAAAAAGCTTAAAAAATGGTCCTACAGAGCCCCCGAAAACGTATTTTACAAGAGAATTGAAGGCAATTTCCCCCAAAAACCAGATTATTGCGCGCTCACACGTGGACTTTGAGAGTTTTGAACCATCAGCATGGTTGCGTGGGATACGTACACAGTTCCCATACAAATCTGAGCCCTCTCGAGTGGCTACACCTGAGGTTACGGTCGGAGCAATTAGGGTGACTCGTCAGACGCGTCGCTGGGGCTGTGCGTTACATACATAGGCGACGCGCCAGACGCATCACTGGGGCTGGACGGGTTAAGTCTTCCCGCAGTCTGCCGGGGGAACTCTTAAGAGTCTTCCCGTAGTTCCCGGGTTAATGTGGAAAAGTGGAAAAAAAAACAAGCAATCACAATTAATCAGTCGGTCACACAAAGTTAGTCTCTCACAGTCACAATCTCCATCACACACAATTACAAAAGGGATAATTGATCTATCTACCTATCTATATACTCAGGCCCAATCCCCATTTTTCCATTTTTTTTTCGGGGGGGGGGGGGGGGACTAAAGACAGAGCCCAAATAGGGACAACACAACAGAAAACAATGAACACACAAAAAACAAAATACAAAAGGGATAACTGATAATGTGCAGGTATTCCTCACCTGCATACCCTTACTAAAGACCTTGCCAACAGTTCGGAAGCAACCGTTCTCTTCCTGTGTGTCCTTCAGCCAGTTCAGAGTCCTTGTCAAACTCTTATTGTCAATCTAGTTACAGAGAAGGATTAGTTATTAAAATTTGAAGGACAGCTTTGGTAAAAATTTCTAAACATCTCTCCTAAACCCTCCTACTACAACAAAGCAAAACTGGACAGCATGTGGTCATCAATACTATATTTCAACATCGATGCAATAATTATAATTTAAATCTTTCAAAATAAACAGGAACGACAATATAAAGACAAAAGAACTTATCAGAATCAATATATGGAAATAACTATTTAGCAAAATAAAATGTTGAAATAAAACAAAACCACCACGTAGAATGTACATCACTATAAGAGTAAGTTAATTTGTTTCCCAAGCAAATTAATCGTACATATATTAACATACTGTACACATATTCAAGGAATTGGTAAATTTGGGAAGTTCAGGACGTTCTGGTAAATTCTTTTAAAGTCTGTATGAATAAAGACACTACAGTTAAGTCAATATATTCTATTTAAACGCATTTTCAATTTGACAAGATATTAACAATAGTACAAAATGCATACAGCCCTCACAAACGATAGTGCTATCGGGTAGGTACCTGTGAGCATAGCACGAACACATGACCCCTAAAACTGCTACCCTACAAATCTACAAATAACCTACATTTATAGTACAAATAAAATAAGGATATCACAAAGGCAAGGAATTGAGACTATCATAAGTGAATAGCTACAATAAAATAAAGTAGAATAATTTCAAAATATTAAGAAGCAAAAACAGATTTAAACAAAGAGTAGGCCTACTCTTTTAACAAGAACAATGAAAATTATAAAAAATCAATAAATACAGACAAACAGTAAGCAGAGGTTATACAAAACGTTAAAAATGCTGGATTAAAAAATATTGGTATAAAATTTAAGAATACAGTCACAATAATTGACATTAAAAAGATTAAATTTATGCAACAATGGACTCTTTTCAAAACCTGTCCACTAAGTCAAGGTCGAAGCTATGGACTGTACAGTAAAACTCCTCCCCTTCGTATTCCTCGCATCCGGAATACCGGCGCTTCCGGAATTAATTTTGGTTTCGGACTCTATTGGCCCTTTCGTTTTTAGTCTGAAAGAGAGAATACAATCCGGAAGATCCGGATCGTATTCCTTCTCTTTAGTTTTTAGTACGAAAGAGAGAATACAATCTGGAAAATCCAGATCGTATTCCTTCTCTTTAGTTTTTAGTACGAAAGAGAGCATACAATCTGGAAAATCCAGATTGAATTCTCTCTCTTTCAGACTACAATACGAAAGAGGGAATTAATACGCTCCGGATCTTCCGGATTGAATTCTCTCGCTTTTGTACTGTAGTCCGAAAGACAGAACACTCCGGATTCTCAAGCTTCCGGAATTTTGCCCTTTCGGACTGTTAGTTCCACCCAATTAGTCCGAAATAGGAATTTTACTGTACTGAAGTCACTTTCAGCATGGTATTAATATTATCAATAACTTCTAATGAATTGTCAACACTCCAATAATAGGTAATAATATCAAACAATTTTAATGATCAGTAAAACTAAAATATTAGGTCAAATTAAGAAGGGTCTTGCATATTAATTGTATAATTCTAAGATATTTATTTTATTTTTTATTTTAGAGGTTGAGGAATTCTATGAGACTAACTTTGAAGATAAGAAATGTAGAGATTAGGGAATACCCTGGTCCTTCGCTTTCTCCCAAACATAAGTAATTAGTCAGATAAGAAACTAAGAGACCTACCGAAATAAACGCCTGGGCCTGAGCGAAGGACTTTAAGACGAAAGCTGTGAGCCAGGTGGAGCCAGATTCATCTGCATTACCGAAGGCACTGAAGGCACCGTCACTGTGGCGATACACCAGTTGTCGCTGGTACCCTGAAACCAAATTGAGTTTTAATAAAATATCACCTGAAACCATCAACAAATAGGATTAGATCACAATCATCATCCTTCAACTTTGCCCTCTCTGGTGCAGAACAGATCCAGAACACTCTTCCGGAGCAAATAGTAACAGCACCGGCGATTGCTGCATTTAAGGCAAGGTACGACAAACTATACGATATGAAGTGCAGGCAATTAATCTACAGGAGGTGGGGGATACCACAAGAAGGAATCTTCTTATTCCCCCCACTACTATTGTTTAGGTAAGCATGTCAGATAGTGTTGAAACCTCTCGCTCACAACTGACCTGTCGTCATGAATCGCAGAAGCTTCTCGGTGGCCTCGGGGGCTTCCTGGCGTGTCACTCGGAGGTACTGCAGGATGTAGATGTTGGGGGCGAAGTTCACCATGTTCTGTTCACCACACCCATAAGGCATCCGGATCAGCCCACCCAGGTTCTGAGGAGAGGAGGAGAATATAATGGGCGAGCTCACACGGGCGGATCTTTTGTTCGAGTCATGTGATCAGTGGCTAAAAATGAGGCACAGATATTAGTTTACTTCATTCAAAAGCTTACATTTGCTCAATGATGTCATCCAAGATCAAGTTAAAAACAGTAAGGATTCTAAATTACATTCATGGGCCCCGTCAAGAGTTATGGAGCATTTGCAAAGGCACACATCTATCCTTCAATCAAACAAATCTAAATAATTGTGAATATAACATGCCACAGGCTGTGGCATGGTCAGTAGCGCGTCTGGCTGCTGATCGAAAGGCCGGCAGTTGAAATTCCAGGCCGTGACATTGGTAGAGTTTGGACAGCTCAGTCTAGAGATTCATGGCAAATGTCTAGTGAAGTCCCTGTAAAAAGGGCATGCCATAGTCTTGTTCATCAAGGGAGTTCAGTGTTAAAAACTGCATCAATAGCTATGATTTACTAACCTTCAATGATAGTGCCAGTAGATCGCCGACCACCGTGACCCAGCCTCGATCAGAGCCCTCTACAATGGCTGACGGGGCCGCCACTTCCCATGTACCCAGGGAGTCGCTACCTTCCTCCAGATCTGAGGGGAGTCGGACAGTAATCCTTAACCCTTTCAGTACCGGTTAAGTGTTTTTATTTGATTTCAGCTACATATAGAAGATTTTATGAAGCTTCGGAAGAATATATGGTAGCTAAAAGGATTGAGATAGTCTGAAGCCTTTTAATTTGTAGACATCTCTCCTAAGCTAAATAAATTTGTCTAATAGTTGCCAGAATATAATGAAAAGGATGTCACCGGTATTGAATGGGTTAACCATTCCAATATTATGCTGCTTTTCATTAGACAGTTTCACATTAGGAAGGACCTATGGAAGTTAAAGGCTAATTATTTGTAAATAAAACTTAAAACTTTAGTCTAGCATGCAAGTGTGGATATCAATGTGAGACTCCAAACTTTCTTAGTGTAGCTTTTCAGAAAATAATCAGAAACAAGAGCTCATGGGACTTTATACCTTAACCTCTGAAGTGCGCATGGGGGTAATTGGAAACGTCCCCCTGTGCTGACGTATTTGAGGTGTTTCCGCCACTAAAATATTCATTGTGCCATTAATAGCATTAATACTTATCCATATGCGCCTATTATGGGTTGATTATAAAGGTATTAACCTGAAACAACAATAAAACGAGTGAAAACAGCGTTTGGATGGTCAAAATCGGAGATATAGCCCGCGAGTTGTATAATGTATGGGTGAGGCAATCTGCTTTCCCGCCAATTTCCCCCAAGGCCACTGAGACACAGTCGATCGATACTCTCTCTCTCTCTCTTGCACTCGCTTGCTATCAGTGATGACCACACCCTCCAATCGGATTTCTAATGTTAGCACGAAAATATACCTCAGAATAAGGGAATAACAGGGAAAATAGGTGATAACTGAAGGAGAGGAGGAAAGTGGGGAAGGAGGGGAGGTAGAGGACTGAGATTTTGCATGGCCCAGGGGCCAAAAAAAAAATAAAAAATAAAAAAATAAAAATATAAAAAAATATTTTTTTTTCGATGTCAAAAGTTGATTTTTATTTTCTCTGACTCTTAAGAGTCTCCCCGCAGTGCGCCGGGGGAACTCTTAAGAGTCTCCCCGCAGCTCCCGGGTTAAGGGGCTAGTAGCGGCAGTTTTAACCCCTTCAGCACCATGACGCACTTTTACCTTTGATTCTGGCTAAAATTAGATGATTTTATGCAGTTTAAGAAGGACCTATGCAACTAAGAAGGTGCATTGAGATAGTATTTACCCATTTGAGTTGCATAGGTAGATTACAAACCAAGGAAAGTCTTCTAATGGTAACCAGAATATGATGAAACTTACGTCATGGTGGTGAAAGGGTTAATGGTCTAGACAAACACCCCCTAGACCCCCTTCAGGATAAATTTGTACATAGAAAAATGGCCGGTTCCTCTTAAAATTACAGGCTCCTATCGCTCGCCAGGAAAAATTTACACCTAAATAGCACGAAAGGTCTAAAAATTTACAACGGAATGGGGCGAAAGGTGTTAAAATCGCCAAACTAAAATGGGCCAAACAACTTATTTCTCAAAATTAATGGAGCTAAACACGAGGGAGAAAAGGGACCAGAAAAACAGACCATCTCCCCTTATAAGGGGAGATGGTAGTTTTTTTCTAGACACCATTCTCCCTAATGCTTATCCCCATCAGTTTTTACGACGTTCAGACCTTTAGTTTACCAATTTTAAGACCTTTCCTCCCTTTTCTTTGTCAATATTAACACTTTTCATATAACTTAGGGGTCTATTTTTTTCCTGGCGAGCAATAGCGAGCCTGTAATTTAGGAGGAATCAGCCTTCGACATGGAAATTTTTCTACCGAAAAATGTACAAATCTATCTTGAAGGGGTATCCTTGTTTTTTTCTTGTTAAGTTTGATGGAGGTCTAGGGAGGAAACTAATAAAATTGTAAAAAAATAAATAAATAACAAATAAATGCACTCATCCCCTTAAAAAGTAGTAGAAAAGAAGCTAATATAGTCTTTATTTACAGTGGACTGTACATTGTCCTCATCATGATTATTTTGCTATTATAAAGATTTTCTAGGAAAGTATTTTAATCAGGAAAATTTTGAATAATTACCATCCAGGGAAAGTAGTTTAATCTGTTTTCCATCATGTATGGAGAGATTAGCTGCTAAGGGATTAAATTTATCGTCAGATGTGGAACAAATACTATACTAAATAAGAGTTAGGAAAGTAGCCTATTTTAATTATGAAAACTTTGAATTAATATGATGCAGGGACAGTAGTTTCATCTTCCATCAAGTAAATAAAAATTAGCTACAAAGGAATTAAATTTACCGTCCGCTGGGCAAAAATATACTACACAACAGTTTGCAAAGGCTGTGGAAAATAATGCTCCAATAGTTTTTCCTTGACTAACCTCCGTGACATATATACTTGGTCCAGGTGCTCTCTCGTGGGAACCCCTCCGCCTCCACAGTCTTCGGCTTGTATCCATTCAGCCCCATTTAGCCTACTGTTTTAAGATGTTTACCCCCATCCAAGTGTCAATATTTTCCTGGTGAGCGGTAGGAAGCCAGCATATATATATATTTTTGTTTTGACAGCAAGCTAAATTTGTAAATTTTTCGATAGAAAAATTTCTCCGGCGAAACCGGATTTCTCCATACAATGCTGGCTCGCTATCGCTCGCCAGGAAGAAATAGATACCTAGATGAGGATAAACGTCTTAAAACAGTTGTCTGAATGGGACCAAATGGATACAAGCCAGAGAAAGAGAAAAGAATAGTTTTTCCTTGACTAACCTCTGTGACATATATACTTGCTCCAGGTGCTCTCTCGTGGGAATCCCTCCGCCTCCACAGTCACTGGCTTGATTAACAAGTCCCTGCAAACATAAAGGCACATTTTCATTCTAGGTACAATCACACTAATAAGTGACGTCTCAGCACCAAGTATGTTTTGATCAATAATTGGTATCAGCAATATCTAAGCTTCATTTCTTCATATTGAGTGAAATATACAAACATGTTCCTACACTCACCCACCCTATTCAACACCTGACAGACATTAATACAGCACAGAGCAAGCCAAACTTAATGACAGCTGGGACACTACTTATTAACGTGACCGTACGATTATTGTTGTTGTTGTTGTTGTTCCCTAGGCTGCCTGGCCGAACAGCCCCAAGTCCCCAAGGAAGGCCATGGCCACGGTCGGGCTTTCCCACAGAGCTCTCAAAGTGTAAATTGTGTTGTTGGCATAAATGGTTGTGTGAAATGCAGTCTTCTATGATGTGTTTAATGGTATGGGGTGCTGTGTTACAACCCGGGCAGTTGTCGACGACGGAGTCATCCAGTCTCTTCTGATAGCTCAGAAGAGCCGGATGGTGTCCGCATCTCAGCCTGGCCAGGTGGACTCTGCCCTCGTGAGGAAGGGAGGATTTAGAAGGATGGATTTCGGGAAGTCGTGCTTGCAGCTGCGTGTTGTCTATGAGTGAGTGGATGGAACGGCGAGTGATATGAGTATGGATGTGCTTCCGGAAGTTGGTTTGGGGTGGGCAGGGAGGGAGAGAAGACAGTATTTGTGTGTGATAGCGTGTGCTGGGTGTTGTTTTGATATTTCTTGGTGTCTGTGGGTGTGTAGCCATGTAGTGTAGTGGGTGGTGTTGATTCGTGGAGGCTGCTGCTAGGAATTGTGTGCCTCTCATGTCTAGATGATCTTTGACTTTGAGGACTTTGGTTTCTTGATGTAGGTGATCTGTGGGTGTCTTAGCTGTGCATCCTGTGATGATTTTCAGGGCATTATTTTGAATAGTCTGTAAGGTCTTACGATGTGTTTCAGCTAGGTTAGAAGCCCAGGCCGGGCTTGCGTATTCCATAACTGATCTTATGTATTGTTTGTAGACTGTGGTGGTGGTTTCTTTGTTGTGTCCAAATTTCGTGTGGGCAAGTGATCTGAGGGCGTTAAGTCTGGGTGCCAGTTTCTTTTTCGTGTTTGTGGTGTGCTGTTTGAATGTCATTTGGGTGTCATAAGTTACTCCTAGGATTTTGTGTGTGTGTGTGTGTGTGTGTGTGTGTGTGTGTGTGTGTGTGTGTGTGTGTGTGTGTGTGTGTGTGTGTGTGTGTGTGTGTGTGTGTGTGTGTGTGTGTGTGTGTGTGTGTGTGTGTGTGTGTGTGTGTGTGTGTGTGTGTGTGTGTGTGTGTGTGTGTGTGTGTGTGTGTGTGTGTGTGTGTGTGTGTGTGTGTGTGTGTGTGTGTGTGTTAGGGATGTGTTGTTTATGTAGAGTCCCGGGCCGTAATCGTGCTCTCCTGTCCAGCTTGTGAGGAGGGTTGCAGTGGATATAGCTGGGGCTAAATTGAGTCTGTTTGTAGTGCACCATTCATGTAATGTGTCGAGATAGTCTTGAAGGAGTCTTGTTGCTGTGTCTGGGTTTTGGTGCGTGCTTGTGAGTGTTATGTCGTCTGTGTAGGAGGCTATGGTTATTTGGGGGTGAATTTGGTGTATTTATATCATGCATGTACAGATTGAAGAGTGCAGGCGACAGGACGGATCCTTGCGGGACTCAGTTTGGGAAATTTCTAATGCTAGATGACTGACCGGCAAAAGATAAGTGTGCACATCTGCCTGCTAAGAAGTTGGCCAGCCATCTTTTTGTGTTGTTGTGCATGTTTGTGTTGTCGATTTTGTTTGTTAGGTTGTGGCGGGGGATGGCATCGAAGGCTTTACTAATGTCGAGTGTGGCAAGTACTGATCTGTGTGGTGGTCTAGCTGAGTTGATGCGGTTGTTCCCCAAGCTGCCTGGCCGAACAGCCCCAAGGCCCCGAGCAAGGCCAAGGCCATAACCGAGCGCCCCCACAGAACCCTCCCTGCCGACCACAATAAAGCCTGGGTGACCGAAGCCACTCCATGGCGGGGAGCTGAGGAGGGTGCGGAAACGCCCGGGAAACCAAAGACCCACCCAGGGCCCTGTGCCCCTCAGCAATTATGAAGAGAAAGTTGAGGGGCAAAGGAAAAATGTGACACTTTGGCTTCCAATCTTGGTAGATTGGGAGGTCAATCCACGGAAGAGACGCCGTCACTTGAGATCTAGAAAATATATAGGCCTAAGTAAAATGAACAGTCAGAGTAAGCTATGGGTATGGTAGTGATCGCTCAGTTCTCACTCGGATAGACCAGCCGTACGGTTGCTTGCACAAGTTAAAATTTAAAACTTGCAAACTAAACAAACCCAAAACTAGGACAAAGACAATATAAAGGCAAAATAACCGATCAATATCGCTATGTAGGAAACAACGCTTACTTAACCCGGGAACTGCGGGAAGACTCTTAAGAGTCAGAAAAAAAAAAATCAACTTTAAACATCGAAAAAAAAAAAATGTTTTTTTTTATTTTTTTTGGGCCCCTGGGCCATGCAAAATATCACTCATCTACCTCCCCTCCTTCCCCACTTTCCTCCCCTCCTTTAGTTATCACCTATTTTCCCTGTTATTCCCTTATTCTGAGGTATATTTTCGTGCTAACATTAGCGAGTTGCAAGCAGGGCATTGTCATCAGTGTTAGCAAGCGAGTGCAAGAGAGAGAGAGAGAGAATATCGATCGACTGTGTCTCAGTGGCCTTGGGGGAAATTGGCGGGAAAGCAGGTTGCCTCACCCATACATTATATAACTCGCGGCCTATATCTCCGATTTTGACCATCCAAACGCTGTTTTCACTAGTTTTATTGTTGTTTCAGGTTAATACCTTTATAATCAACCCATAATAGGCGCATATGGATAAGTATTAATGCTATTTACTGTAAAATTAATATTTTAGTGATGGAAACAGCTCAAATACGTCAGCACAGGGGGACGTTTCTAATTACCCCCATGCGCACTTCTTAGGTTAAGGGGAGTCAGACCGTTTGTTTCAATTATTAATTAATTTATTCATATATTTTTTTAGTTCCCTCCCTAGACCTCCATCAAGCTTAGAAAAACACCCTAGACCCCCTTCAAGATAAATTTGTAAATTTTTCAGTAGAAAAATGTCCCGCCCAAAGGCCGATTTCTCTTCAAATTGCAGGCTTGCCATCGCTTGCAAGGAAATAATAGACACCTAAATGGCACGAAAGGTCTTAAAATTGACAATGAAATGGGGCGAAAGGTGTTAAAATCGCCAAACTAATGGGCCGAATGTCTTATAATCTCAAAACTAGTGGGGCTAAACATTAGGGAGAAGGGAGTCCAGGAAAACAGTCTGCCTCCCCTTAAGTAGCTGGAACACTTACTGTATATGATAAACTAGACCATGAACATTAATACTGTAGAGGGAAAACACTGACTTATGTGTCAGTTTAAAACAAATAAGCTAAAACAAATCTTTCAAAGTACTTCATCCGCATACCCGATAAACTCAATAACATTTGCACCGTCTATTACTGCAGGTGATTGCACTAAAAAAAACTTACATTTTAAATAACAATGGAATCACCCTCACAGATTTTCAGGTTGTTTTACACCCACCCACACACCAACTTAAAATTTTGACTTATCCGAAAGAGGCTTTAGTCTGATGTCCTACGCTTCACCCCCTTTTGAAATACATCCACTTCATATGCCCAATTCAACTAAGCCTCCTTGTGTGCATTTCTTTGTCGATACTCTTAACCATAATGGGAAACTTATACAAACCAAAACTGGGATTGTGTGTCACAATATAAAAGCAAAAGAACTCATCAAAATCGCTATGTGGAAATAACTACTGTATTTAATCAAATAAAAGAACACAAAGCCACCACATAGGGTGTACCTAACTGCCTCAACTCTCCAATAGTACCCATTTCTTTCACTCTAACCCTACATAATTATTATCAATAATTTAACAATCAATAAATAATTTATTTATATAAATTGTTTAAAGTTTGGCTAGCCTATATCAGTCTGAAACGGTGGCACCACTGATACACTATCCATGAAATGATTGTCTGAGGAAATTAGAAAAAAGCCGAGAACTTTGAATCAACTTCACCCTCGGATTTAATTTAGTTATTATAGTTCGGATATAAGTTGTCTACTCATCTCTGAATCTAGCTGTACCATAATTATAATTATATAGCTGTACAAAAGTAAAACTTTTAGGGCCCTTGAAGCAAAACTTAATTGGAGTGTTATTGTGTAAAGTCAGTGAAAATAGGTTAGCCTAAACAGACCCAGATGTGGAAATTACTTGAGCCAACCATGCCAAGTGAGATATCTTTCTTGGTGTCACTGGTAGAGTGTTCGCCTCATAGCCGAAGGGTCCCGGGTTCAATCCCAGGCCCTGGCATATTTTCGTGAGGCTATTTCAGCATCTAACGAAGTTTAGGTGTGTTGGTAAAATTGTTAAGATGGTCGAGAGTATACGATCGGAGCTCCATAAATCCTCTTTCGGGTATGGTGTAAAAACCTATTCCTACAGGGCAAGGAAGGAGAGAGGAGTGAACAAGGGAGTGTAGCGAGACTCGCAAATTGGGCTTTGGTTGTGAAGTTGCCAACTGGGCCGTTTGTGTGTGTGCCGTGTAGCACTGCCCAGTGAAGTTGACTCACCATTCCCTATCGTCTCTCTGACGGACTCGTGGTAGTTTCGACTCGGGCTTGTTCCTCCGTTTGTTCGGAGCCTTCGCTTCCCGGAAAGTGAAGTAGTGTAAAGTCAGTGAAAATAGGTTAGCCTAAACAGACCCGGATGCGGAAATAACTTGAGCCGACCATGCCAAGCGAGATATCTTTCTTGGTGTCACTGGTAGTGTTCGCCTCATAGCCCAAGGGTCCCGGGTTCAATCCCAGACCCTGGCATATTTTTGAGAGGCTATTTCAGCATCTAACGAAGTTTAGGTGTGTTGGTAAAATTGTTAAGATGGTTGAGAGTATACGATCGGAGCTCCATAAATCCTCTTTCGGGTATGGTGTAAAAACCTATTCCTACAATTGAATAATTTTGTTGTTTTCTTTTTATGGTTGTGGAGAATTAGTGATCGTGACAATATAGCTATACCTTCTAGTGATGCTTGCGTCCACAGTACCACAGTTGTCAGGGTTCCCGTGGTCAACTGTAGCTCCCACGGTGATGTTGACCTCGCCCAGCGCCGTGGGTTTGATCCTCGCCGTGACCACCACCTTACTCTGGGCCGCAACACACACCCGCGACATGCCACCCGCCGCACCGTCAACCAGCTCGTACTCCACACTATCTTGGACTGTGACTGCAACCTAGGGAAAAGGAATGGAGTTATGTAGCTATCTAAGGAAGAGGAATGCTTATGTACAGTTGTGTTCCTTAATTTGAAACACTTCGAAGCCTGGAACTGAGGAAGCGAACCTCCGAATTACAAGAATCAGGTAAAGAATTAAGCTACATGCATCAACTTACTCTATTCAGAATCACTTTCACACCTCTGATCTAACCATGTAAACCAAACACTCACTGGCAAGGGTAGATCAAGGTAGTTGAACACCGAAATCTTGACGGCCAGGATTTCCCCGCGCTTCATGGAGGGCGGAAGGGTAAGGTCCAGGAAGAAGGGGGTGAAAGTGGTGATGTTGACCTTCTTCGTGAGGCCGATGCCCTCCTGTGGGTGGACACACACGGCCTTACCCACCCACTGTGTGATGGTGTCTGGCAGGGTGAGGCTCTGGCTCACCTCGCCCGACTCACTGAAGGAAAGAAGTCCATTCAAAATTCTATTTCTATTTACTCAGGCCCAATCCCCACTTCTCCTATTTTTATTTTATTTTATTTTATTTTATTTTATTTTATTTTTTTTGGTGGGGGGTATTACTTTAGTCAATATACGGTACTATCCAAGCATTAGTTGGTCGCTTAACATTAGCTAATTCGACGTTTGAGATATTATACAGTAATTATGATTATTATGGATTTATTTATATTCTCATTTTATTAGGGACCTGATCGCAAAACTTTTCATAGCTCTTGTTGGATCATTGCTATTCCAAACTGCAAGAAAGTGTGAAGGTGACGAAAAATGTGTGTAAATAAGTAAATGTTCTGTGACTAGTGTTTTTAGAACCTGGTGGAAAATCTAATACAGTACCTTAGCAGCCGATTTCTAGATCTTTAACCCTTTCAAGATCCGAATACGCATTTCTTGTCGGTTTTCTGGCTATTACTGGAGGATTTTTATTCAGATTAGAAAGGGTATATGGATGTCAGAGGGTTAATCGAGATAGTCTTTACCCTTTCAATTTCCACAGGTCTTTCCTAAGCTGCATAAAATTGTCTAATAATAACCGGAAGGAACTGTCAAAACGCGTCAGGATCATCAAAGGGTTAAGGGGGGGGGGGGTCACCGGCTTTTTTTATCTTTCTCTTTTTCTCTCTTTCCCGAGCTTGTATCCATTCGGCGCCATTCAGCCAACTGTCTTAAGACGTTTATCCCCATCCAGGTGTCTATTTCCAGCATTGTATGGAGAAATCCGGCTTTGCCGGAGACATTCTTCTTGCGAAAAATGGACAAATTTAGCTTGCTGTCAAAACAAAAAAAATATATATGCTGGCTCGCTCCCGCTCACCAGGAAAATATTGACAACTGGATGGGGGTAAAAGTCTTAAAACAGTAGGCTGAATGGGGCCGAATGGATACAAGCCAAAGAGAAAAAAAGCGAGGTGGGATCCCTTAATGAAAAATTGGAACTATGAATTATGTCGACATCCCATTACAGATCCTGAAGCGAAGAAAATTAGCAATTTTTTTCTTTGAGTGCCATTTTGGTGCAGCAATTATCAAACAATATTTTTATTTTATTTGTGATCACACTGAATGTATATTATCTTAACACCTTAAGAGCGGGTGGTGGAGTATATTTCACTGTGCCGCCCAGCGGGGGGTTTTTACCATAAATGGGGTAGTTTCTGTGCTCTTTTTCATGCATAAAAAAGACCCAGAGCGTAATACAAGTATGTATCCCCGAAAGGGCATAAATTGAGCTTTCCAATGACACCTGAACCATCCTTCTACGATCACTGGTTGTCTTGCAACGATCGTGCAACTGAAGGGCAAAATCGCTAAAATACGGTAATTTCTTTATATAATTACGTATGTAGCGAGGGAGTGAGGGTAGATGTATGTGGAGTACATCTCAGTTGGTCCACGGTGGCCGTGGCGAGCGGTCATGAGGTAACCCAGGCTCCTCCCGTCGCTCGTCTCGCTCTCTCTCTCTCTCTGAGCCAATATTGCGCCAAAATTGCACACGGACTTAAGTCGGGCCCCGCCACATAGTCCAAATTTTTCGATATGGACTTAAGTCGGGCCCCGATAGACAAGGGTTAAGGGACTCGCCTCGCTTTTTTCTCTTTCTCTCCCTCTCTTTTTTACTTTTATCTATTCGGCCCCATTCAGCCTACTGTTTTAAGACTTTCACCCCCATCCATGTGTCAATATTTTACTGATGAGCGATAGCGAGCCAACATATATACATTTTTGTTTTGACAGCAAGCTAAATTTATAAATTTTTCCATAGAAAAATTTCTCCGGCGTAGCCGGATTTCTCCATACAATGCTGGCTCGCTATCGCTCGCCAGGAAGAAATAGACAACTGGATGGGGATAAACTTCTTAAAACAGTTGGCTGAATGGGGCCGAATGGATACAAGCCAGAGAAAGAGAAACGGAGAGAAAGAGAAAAGGAGAGAACGAGAAAAAAAGCCGGTGACCCCCCTGAAGACCAAACTATACTGTATATCCTGTATAGTCTCTAGCCCACTCATACACATTTGTAGAGATCATGCACCTATTTCTAATTATGGAAACTACTATATGAATCCAATTTTCAATTAACCAAGTATGTATGTATGTATGTATGTATGTACTGTATGTATGTATGTATGTATGTACTGTATGTATGTATATACTCTGGCACCCTCCCCAGTTTCCTTTTATTTGTTTCCCCCCCAAGTACCGTATAAAACTACATAGGCTACATAATTTATTGATAAGAACATTTTATAAAAAAATTGCTCCAAATACAGTAGATATAATTGCATACAGAAAACCATAGGGGGTCCACAAATGCTTATGAGCGAGCTAGAGACTACTGTATGGTATCCAAGTGTAGCCTACCAGTATTTCTGACAGTTTTATTATGGGTATGGAGATATTTGACTGTAAACAGAAGAAACTATTACAAAATATACCCAGAATTAACCTCTCCTACTACTACTGTACTAATAATAACAAATAAATATCAATAATATTAAATATTCATTAACAAAAACAAATTATAAAATACTATAACACTAATATATCTTACGGCAGCACTTGTAGGTCCCAAAGCCAGGTCTCGGGAAAGTCTGAGCGAGGGTCTTCCTGGGAGGTGGGTACTGCCTGTTCATTGGTGGTTTCCACAGAGTCTCCGACAATGCGGTTAGGAGCGATAGGATCATATATCCGATCCTCATACAATCCACTGCCTCTATTGTCGCTGTACATGACTTCTTCTCGGTGGTATGAGTAGTGGCTGCGGTACTCTGAAATTGCGGAAAGTGCACAACATAAGGAAAACTGAAATCTTCAAAATGCCTACTGGCTCACAAGAGGCAGATCCCTTCTTTCCTACACCCCTAGTCAGTTTTTCCTTGCATCCACCATATCCCAAACCTAATTTATTTTATGGCTAATTTAGAATAATCCCCAGCCATTGCCTACACTGAAAAACATATCCATAAAAATAACCGTAATAGACCGTAAATGATGATTTTCGAAAACCATATTCAGGTTTACAGTTTGACTATTATGCTTTACTATTGTTCATAAAAGTATGCTTACGAAATATAAGAGTCATTTTGAGACAACTACCGACACTGAATTGTTCTACATATTGTGGAGTCCTGCATTCACACGAGTAAGGACACCGCTTTGAATGGTAGTAATGGTATGCTCGTAGGATAAATCTAAATATACGGCAGGATGGGGAATTACTGGAACAAGTGAAGTGTTTGAAATATCTGGAAGGAGTGAGAAGCAGGGATGCAGATGTGGAAATAGAGGCAAGACATTGAGTATGTGAAGGAAGGAAAGATTTTGGAACAATGGGAAGTATGTGGAAGGAGAGAAATTTCTGAATGAAAGCTAAAAGTGCAATGTATTAAGGGATAGTTGTACCGACAGTGATGTATGGGGCTGAGACATGGACTCTGATGGCAGAAAAGACAAAAGTTGGAGGTGGAGATGAACTGCTTGAGGAGTATGTATAGAGTGACGCATAGAGACAGATTGAGGTACGTAGGAGAGTGGGACAGTAGGAACCCTTGTCGGCCAGAATGGACAGATGGGTGCTGTGCTGGTATAGACATGTTAAGCGAATACATACATACATACATACATCAAATTTTAAGACTGAGTGTTCCACACATCAGTGCAGTTTCAGTCTCTTGTCCTAATGGCGGCGTTCCAGGCAACCCCGGTTAAGGGCTGCTTCACTTGTCAAGTTCTTGGATTTGAGATCGGCGCGTATAGTTCGATCCCAGGTCTTCCTCGGTCCACCCCTTGGTGCAGCTCCCTCCACAATCACAGACTTGCATTTTTTCACCCAATTTTGTTCATCCATTCTCTCCACATGTCCATACCATCCCAGTCTACTTGTACGCATCACCTCGCTAATACTCTTTATACCTAAACGTCTCCTCAGCTCAACATTTGTTATTCTATCCTGTAGCCTGGCCCCACACATCCATCTCACCATTCTCATCTCATTACGCTCCATTCTGTTGACATCCTCTACTTTAACGGCCCATGTTTCCGAGGCATACGTCATTGCACTTCTAACACATGAGGCATACACCTTTCCCTTCAGGGGAAGAGGCATTCTTTTCATGGTCAGGATTGGCATCAATTCTCTGAACTTCCCCTAGCCACACCTAATTCTAGCAACAGTGGCAGCCTCGGCCCCACCACCGGCAGAGATGGTATCTCCTAGGTAACAAAACTTGTAGCTCCAAAGACTCATTTCCAAAATTCACAGCCACAGGATCATCACTTAACACAAGCTCGCCTTTGCACTCTACACACTCAAATTTCTCTATTTCTGACTTATCCTTCGGCAGGGGCCCCTTTATTCTACTACAGCGCTTACTCCCATGGTGTACCCAACATCGACAGATGCTACATTGAATTGAGTTAACGCCCACTCCCTTTCCACACACTGCACATGGGTATGCACCGCTCTTTTCCACATTGCCTCGTCTCAATCTACAATGCATAACCTTAGTTTTGTTAATATGGACTCTTAAACCCTTGCTCGCCATGCCCTCTCTCCACTCTCTGAATTTGGCCTCAGCATCCTGCATACGGTCAGCTATTAGGACTAAATCGTCTGCATAAAACAGTTCCAACGGGAGTCCGCCTCTAAAAACTCGAGACAGCGCCTCCAAGACCATAATAAAGAGGAGGGGGCTTAACACTGAACCCTGATGGACTCCAACACGGACTGCGAACTCATCACTCAGTACACCCTTCACCCTCACCGAACTTCGCGAATCCTCATACATCTTCATTATCACACGCACCAGCCACTCTTCCACACCAAGTTTCCTCATAGCCCACTGCACAACATCTCTAGGTACCCTATCAAAGGCCTTCTCCAGGTCCACAAACACAAAGTAAAGATCCCTGCCTTTTAGTAAGTATCTTTCCTGTATCTGCCTGACTATGAAGATAGCATCGGTTGTACCACGTCCTGGCATAAAACCAAACATCAATAGAGATGCTTTGCCTGATCAAACCCTCAAAGACTCTCTCACAGACCTTCATGATTTGGTCAAGCATTTTCAGGCCCCTATAATTTCCTCTATCTAGCGCATCCCCTTTTCCTTTGTATATATTTACTATTACACTTTTGAGCCAATCCTCTGGGATTTTCTCATCTTTAATAATGGTGTTTATCAACTCAGTGACTAAGTTTACACCAATCTCCCCCGAGGCTTTTATCATCTCAGCGACAATGTCGGAGCAACCTGGAGCTTTACCGTCCTTCATTTTATTGATTGCGTCGCTCACTACAGCTGGTGCTATCAGAGGAGGGGGCCCAGATATTGGTTTTTCGATACTAAGCTGTTCCTTATCCCATTCAAACTCTACATTTAGCAATCGTTCATAGTGTACCTTCCATGCTTCTCTGATTTCATTTTCTGCATACACAATCTTCCCATTATCATCTCTAACACACTGTTCACCTATAATATCCCTACTGTAATTTTTAACTCGCCTAGCTAGGTTGAAGATCCCATTGGGATTGTCAGTGTTACACACTTGTTCGAGGACCAGGTCCTTAATGCGATTTTTAGCATTGTAAATAACTCTTTTGGCAGTTCGTTTAGCTGCCTGGTATTCCTCCCTGCTGCCTCCTTTCTTTCTTCCATGCTTTGAAGCATCTTTTCTCTTTCACAGCATGTTCTACCTCATCGTTCCACCACCAAGAAGTCTTATTCCTGGGGTGACCCTTTGTTTTCCCACAGACTTTGTCAGTGGCAGCGATAAGGCTATGCTTAAGAAAGTTCCATTGGCTATTTACATCGTTAGGCCTAGCTTCCTTATTTCTATTCATTTCCTCCAGTTCATTATGAAACCTATCCCTAACTTCCTTGTCCTTCAGCAGCCACACTTTCCTTTTGGGTATGTAAACCTTCTTGCGCTTAGGATCTCTGTATAAGCTCATGTCGCACACAAGTAGCTTATGCTGGGGGATACATTCTTCGCTCGGGATGACCTTTACATCTCGAACTAGTTTCCAGTTTCTCCTGTTAACCAAGAAGTAATCTATCTGGCTACTGGAGACCCCAGAGTTATATGTGATCAGGTGGCTCTGTCTTTTCTTGAACTTTGTATTACACACGAATGGGAGATAAAAGGCTTACAAAGAGTATACAAGTCAGATACAAAAGGTAGAGGGATAGGAAGACCTCAGTGAGATTGAGAGATAGTGTAGTAAAAGCGTTGAAAGGAAGAGGGATGACTGTAGAACAGGCAAGAGAAGTGGTAATGAATAGTAATGAATGGAGAATGTTTGTGAATAGAGGAGTGATAACGCGGTCGTTGGGAGAAGGGCTCGGGTGCCAGTTGGACCAAATAATAATCAGTCAGGCTCCTGGATCAGGGAGCCAGTGTATATGACGGGTATTGCCTGGATGTGAGGTGGGCTGGCGTTGTGGTGTGCTTCGCTGCGTATCTGCCTGTGGGACCGGAACCTCTTCGGGAGGTCTGGGGCCGGGGTATCTAGTTTTCTCCTGGGTCACCTAGATGAGTGTGAATTTGTATTTTGTTTAAGTTGTGTTGCCCCTGTTCAGGCTCCGTCTCGAGTCGGCCATCCCCAGCTATGGGGTATGTGCCCGAGTACCGGTATATACATATACTGTATACATACTGTACATACACAATAATATAACATAGAATTGGATAAATCTAAAAGTTAAGGAAAAAATACAATACACCACAATTTTAGCAAAAGAGAAGCTAGATAAATTAAACTAGTTACCTTGTTTTTCACATGGCCTGGTTTCTACGTGCAAGTTGGAGAAGATAAACAATCCTGAGTCCTGCAAATAGAAGGTTTAATTAATTATAAATAATCTTTGGCACTGTATTACATGTATGTAAACTCCCAATATAATCCATAATTTTGTGCTCTTCATTATTAACACATGGTAAAATACATCAATATAAATTAATTTTATCTCAACAAAATATATGACAAAACAAATAAAAGTCTAGAACTTACATCAAACATCTTCAGGGCATCTACATACTCCGTGAAGTAGTCAGAGCTATCTGGAAACAAAATATGAAAAAATATATAAATAATACATACACACAATCTGTAATTATATACCATTATCCACGCTATACCCTGTTCCTAATAGTAGGCCAGAAATCGTGAACCCTAACCTCCATAACTGAGAAATGGGCATATGGGCTGTAAATATCCACACCTATTCCCTGGCTAACCTTTCCCAAACTGTAGAAATATTAAGAGGAATAAAATCACAAGCGAAGTCGCAAAAAGCGCCATCTTTATTTTAATTCTCCAAAACATTTTGACATCAGTGTGTCATCATCAGTAATCTAGAAATCAATATATATTTATTTTGATTTCTAGATTACTGATTATGACACACGGATGTCGAAAAGTTTTGGAGAATTATAATAAAGATGGCACTTTTTGCAATTTCGCTTGTGATTTTATTCCTCTTGAAATTGAGGTTCTCCACGATCACTCCTGTATCCGATTTAGAAATATTAGCTTGATGCTTGATCACTAGTCCTTTTTTAGTTAAAGAGGTTAGTGGTCAAGAGTTTTGGCCTACTTGAATGGATTTTTCCTATGTCTCCACCTCGGGACTGTAGGCTGTTCAGTAGCCTGTAACTCTTACGAGGCCCCAAAACTATTAATTAAGCTTAGAGATGCTGGGTGCTTCACATGTGTCTCACTAGATGGTCTCGGTGGAGTTTCAAGGTGTTGGTTGCTTACTTTCTGCCACACTAGATGATGACACATTTATACAGGTCACTTGATTTGGAGAGAGCAGCTATACAGTCGTTCACAGCATCTTCGAATATGGTCAGGCATCTTCTATGCTATGAATTGATGACGATATAGGGGGTGTTTTATTGATGTGTCAGTGTAGTCAGGATAAGTGTAGAACAGCAGGAATGATCAGATCACCTCTGAAAAAACACTGAAATTTGGCAATGAAAACCAGAACACTTTAATATGAATTTGAGTAAGAACTCTTAGGAAAAAAAGAAAATAAAATCAGCAGGAATCAACTCTTAATACAGTGTCAGGACATCACATATTTGTACCCACCTTCTTCATCAGCGTTGAACTGGTTGCGGCAGTAAGCATAGTTGTCCACCTGCGCCCCACTCCACCGACCCACTTTGTAGTTCTTGAGAGGGTTGAAGAGAGCCGAGAGAGAGAACGGGTCACCATTTGGGTTCAACAGTTCCACGCTCTTGTCTATCACACCTGTAGGAGTACAACAAATTATTTCCACTTTAATAAAACTCCCAAAATATTTACAGAACGGATTACCAACTGAGGAGGAGCACTTTTGCTAAGTTATTGAAATTTTGCATCTAGCTATTACAAGAGGGACTTACTTTTAACTGTTGCCATATCAGTATATGACCCCTCTTCCCCTGGGGTACGAGGAACTATCTGCTTTGCTCTTTGACAGTTCAAACAATAATATTTCACCTGTATACCACTATAATGGGTTGGTGACAACGAAAGGCATTTGTCATCCACCCACAAACCAAACTCTCAACTACATTGCAATTGGAGTTAGGAGCTGCTATTTACAAATTTTAAAGACTTATTATTCCATTAACAAAAAATAAAAAGAACTATGAAAGAGAAAAAAAAAAGTGCTCAAGGAATCATGAAGGTCGTTTACATACTGTACATACATACAAGGGTTTAACGTCGTTCTCCATGACATACATTGTAATGGCTCAGACGTGGTTACCTTTCCACAGTTGGAATATAATACAATAAAGTCCCATCACAACACCGGCCCATTATCTCATCACTTTGGGTGATGTTGGCATAGTGCTAACCATGCTGTAGAAAGACTACTAAGTACAGCTGCACCTGCAGTATTTGCAAACCACACCAGCCTCAACAGTGCTACACCAAGACAGTACAATACCAAGACTACTGTAACCTATATTAGGAAACTTTGAATTATAATGCAATACATGCAAAAATATAACAAACCACAACATGAACGGTACAATATAAAGACATATTGTACATTGAATCTGTCTTGCCACAACTCTGCCCCACCATGTAAATATTGTGGCCAACTCGGGTGTGGCTGGGGCTGTTCGGCCAGGCAGCTTAGGGAACGACAATTCCGGTGTGGCGCCAAACAGCGCTCGAGTAAGACTAGTAGAGTCCCCTGTGGCACCTATCCGCACCCCATTAGCCTCGGCAGTGCCAATATTTATTTTATAGTTTTAGTTCCCCAGATTGTCTGGCCGATCAGTCCTGAGTCCGGTAGACCAAAGCCGCTCCAAATGCTGGGGCCCCCGAAGGGGCCAGGTTGAGACGAGATCTGTCTGAGAGGGCAGCAGTGGAGGGGATGATCAGCCCACGGGCTTGGACCCCCGGGCCAATGACCCCACCGTCCATAGCCCCCCTTGCAGTGCCTCCCAATTGGTCGATCTCGCCAGCACCTAATAGGAAAAGCAGCACAGGAAGAGACACGGACAGAAATGGCTAACATTGGGTAGAGGATGACAAACCTCACTCTGGATAAGACCAGCCTTGTATAGTTGTTGTTGTCGTTCCCTAAGCTGCCTGGCAGAACAGCCTAGAGTCCCTAAGGAAGGCCATGGCGACGGTCGGGCTTTCCCACAGGGCTCTCAAGGAGTGTAGATTATGTTGTTGGCGTAAGTGATTGTGTGAAATGCAGTCTTCTACGATGTGTTTAATGGTATGGGGTGCTGTGTTACATCCCAGACAGGTGTCATCCAGTCTCTTCCGATAGCTCAGAAGAGCTGGATGGTGCCCACATCTCAACCCAACATCGGCCCAACATTCTTGACCTGTTTCTAACTTCTAACCCTTCTTATACTGTCGATCTTTTCTCTCCTTTGGGCTCCTCCGACCATAAACTTAACTCTGTCACCTGTCCTATCTCTCCAGTATGGCCACCCGATCCTCCTAGCCGGCGGCGCTTGTTGCACTTTGGCGCTGCCGACTGGGAGGCTCTTCGGCAGTACTTCTTTGATTTCCCATGGAATTATTTCTGCTTCCGTGGCCGAGGACCCTCTGAGAGTGCTGAACGCATTACCGAGGTAATCCTATCGGGCATGGAAGCATACATTCCATTCTCTTTCTCTCAGACTAATGCTAAAAAATCTTGGTTTACTCACACCTGTTCTACTGCTGTCCGCAATAAGGAGGAAGCATTCAAACGGTACCGACGCCTTAAAACTCAAGACTCATTCTTCATATGTTTCTGCCCGGAATCAAGCCAAATCTGTTCTTCGACTTGCCAAACACTCTTTCATCAATAATAAATGCACTGAACTATCCAACTCTAGCTCTTCCCAAGCTTTCTGGCATCTAGCCAAAAACCTCTCCAACAATTTCTCTTCCTCGTCTTTCCCTCCCCTTTCCCACTCTGATGGCACAACCATCACTTCTTCCTCTGACAAAGCTAAACTCTTCGCTCAAACTTTTGCTAGAAACTCCACCTTGGATGATTCCGGTGCTATTCCTCCCTCTCCGCCCTCCTCTCTCTTACTTATGCCTAATATCCTAATCTCTTCAAAAGATGTACTTTCTACCCTCTCTGGGCTTAACACTAATAAGGCGTACGGTCCGGACGGTGTTCCTCCTGTTGTTCTCAAAAACTGTGCTTCCGTGCGGACTCCCTGCCTAGGCAAACTCTTTCGTCTCTGTCTATCCTCTAACGTCTTCCCTTCATGCTGGAAGTTTGCTCACATTCAACCTGTCCCAAAGAAGGGTGACCGCTCTCAACCCTCCAACTATCATCCAATTGCTCTCATTTCTTGTCTTTCTAAAGTTTTTGAAACTATTCTGGTTTCCAAATTTCTTAAGCATTTCTCTGCTCATAATCTGCTCTCAGATCGCCAGTATGGCTTCCTTAAGGGTCGCTCTACTGGTGATCTTCTTTCATATCTTACTAACTCTTGGTCATCCTCCTTTCGGGACTTCGGTAAGACTTTCTATTGCACTAGACATTTCTAAACTACCCTCCTTCGGTTTCTATCCCTCCATCTGTGCCTTTGTCTCTAATTTCCTTCCCGGCCGTTCCATAGCCGCGGTTGTGGACGGCCATTGTTCACTTCCTCACCCTATAAACTCCGGTGTTCCTCAGGGCTCTGTCCTATCTCCTATTCTCTTTCTAATTTTTATAAATGATCTCCTTAACTGTACCTTAATTCCCATCCATTCATACGCAGACGACTCAACGTTACACCACTCCATTACTTTTTCAGAACGCCCCAGCCAGCAATCCCTCAACGACAAACGTAATGAAGCCATACAACTCTTAAATTCTGATCTAAATACTATTTCCAATTGGGGCAGAGAAAACCTTGTTAACTTTAATGCTTCAAAAACCCAATTTCTCCATCTATCTACCCGTCAGGATCTCCCAGCGGACTATCCCTTATTCTTCAACAATACAAAAATCAACCCTTCATCTTCTCTCAATATTCTTGGAGTCTCTTTTTCTTCTGCTCTCATTTGGAAGGACCATATTACCAGTCTTGCTAAGGCAGCCTCCCAGAAGCTGGATGTGCTCAACCGCCTTAGGGAGTTCTTTTCCCCTGCACAGCTTCTTGCGCTGTGCAGGGGCATTGTGCGCCCTTGTATTGAGTATTGTTCACATGTGTGAGGAGGTTCCTCTCACACCGCTCTCCTAGACAAGGTTGAAAGGAAGGCCTTTCGTATCATTAACTCCCGTCCACTCACCAACTCTCTGCAATCTCTCTCTCTCCGCCGCAATGTTGCAGCTCTCTCGTTATTCTATCGCTACTATAATAATCAGTGTTCCTCAGAGCTATCCCAGTGCATACCACCTCCTTTACGTAGGGCACGTGGTACCCGTCTTGCAACTCAATCCCACCCCTACTCTGTGCAACTCTCCAACCCAAGAGTGAAACGTTACTCTCAAACTTTCTTCTACACAACAGCTGAGCTCTGGAACTCTCTCCCAGAATTAGTTTTCCCCGCTTCCTATGACTTAAATTGCTTCAAACTCTGTGTGTCCAGGCATTTTGGCTCTAACGTCCCTTGATTTTGTCCCGGTCACTCTTTCAACTATGGGGGAGGCACTCGCTATAGGCAGTTATACCTTTTGCCGCCCTCAATCACATAGAGAAAAAAAAAAAAAAAAAAAAATGGCCAGGTGGACTCTGTCCTGCGAGGAAGGGAGGGAGGATTCAGAAGGATGAATTTCAGGGGGTCGTGCCTGCTGCGTATTGTCTAAGAGTGAGTGGATGGAACGGCGAGAGATATGAGTATGGATGTGCTTCTGGAAGCTGGTTTGGGGTGGGCAGGGAGGGAGAGAGGACAGTATTTGTGTGTGATACCGTGTGCTGGGTGTTGTTTTGATATTTCTTGGTATCTGTGGGTGTGCTGCCATGTAGTGTAGTGGGTGGTGTTGGTTCGTGGAGGCTGCAGCCAGGAATAGTGTGACTCATGTCCAGATGGTCTTTGACTTTGAGGACTTTGTGCAGCCTGTGATGATTTTTAGGGCTTTATTTTGAATAGGTCTTGTGATGTGTTTCAGCTAGGTTAGAAGCCCAGGCAGGGCTTGCACATTCTATTACTGATCTTATGTACCGTATTGTTTGTAAACTGTGGTGGTTTCTTTGATGTGTCCAAATTTTGTGTGGGCAAGTGACCCGAGTCACTCACTGAGGGGAGTGCTGGAGCGACCTTGGTGACCCTGGTCTATGGGTCTTCTCCTGGGTGACCTGGACGTGTGTGAGTTTGTGCTTTTTATATGAGTTTATTTGTTGTTTTGTGTTTTCCCTGTTCTTGCTCTGTCTTGAGTCGGCTACCCCCAAAATGGGGATTGGGCCTGAGCATATAGATAGATAGATAGATAGATAGAAGTGACCTGAGGGCGTTAAAAGTCTGAGAGTCAGTTTTTTGTTTTTATGTTTGTGGTATGTTGTTTGAATGTCAGAGTATCATACATTACTCCTAGGATTTTGGGAGAGTGTGTGCGTGTGTGTTAGGGGGGTGTTGTTTATGGTGAGGTGCGGGGTGTATTTGTGTTCGGCTGTCCAGCTTGTGAGGAGGGTTGTGGTGGATTTGGCTGGGGCCAACTTGAGTGTAGTGCACCAGTCATGTAGAGTGTTGAGATAGGGTTGAAGGAGAAGTGACTTAGTCCTGTTTGGATTTTTGGTGTGTGCATGCGAGTATTAGGTCATCTGCCTTGTATAGTTATGTCTGTTGGTTCACTAATCTACCACCATCCCCCCTATTAGTCGCCTTGTAAGACATGCAGTAGGAAGAGTTTGTACTATTTAAAAAAATAAAAAATAAACTAATATTACCTTAGAAACCGCCACGTACTTACATACATACAAGTTTAAAGACCGTTTGTCCACAGAAGCTGTGGTTACAGTCTCACGTCCTAAATGGCAGCTTTCCAGGCGGTCCTGTCAAGGGCCGCCTGTGTTGTCAAGTTCTTTATTTTGAGATCGGACCGGAGTACCGGAGCCCACGTCATTCTAGGTCCACCCCTACGCGCAGCTCCCCCAAAGTTCACTGTCCGGCATTTCTTCACCCAGTTCTGATCATCCATTCTCTCCACATGTCCAAACCAACCAAGTCGGCTCGTGCGCATCACTTCACTGATACTCCTAATGCCCAGACGCCTTCTCAATTCCTCGCTCGATACCCTGTCCCTAAGATTAACCCCACACATCCATCTCACCATACTTCAAGACCCACTTAACCTCACAAGACCACATGCAATATTATCAGAAATACAGTGACTTCAGACATACAAATACACCCGTTCAGCCTCTGCTGAGTGGGCTAGCCATATCGGTATAGTGATTCAATCCCACACTTTGGCTCTGGAAAGTTTATTAAACTGCTAGAACTCTCTGATCATTAGGCTACCCGAGTTGTGAATCACGCTTGACCTACAGAGTATGGAATGGATGCAAAATAAGAGCTTGAGATGCATAGCTTTCAGGACCATGACACACCCACCCATATTTGCAAACAAAACTCACCTAAACTGCAGAAGGAATTGGGAGCTGCAGTGAGTTTGAGTTGGGCCTGGTCACCAGGCTGCAGCTTCGAGTGCGACCAGGTCAGCTCGGCCGTGTTGCTCAGGCAAGGTTCAATGTTCAGTTCTCGAGAGTCTGACACCACCTCACCGTCACTCCGCACCATCCACACTACCACCTGGATACACATTGGAGAAAGAGTAATGTAAATATTGTAAGTAAAAATCCATCTAGAACAGCATTTCTTAACCGGGGGGGGGGGGACGTTTGACAATGCTAGGGGGGACATAGGGTAATCAAAGTTCAAAATAGGGCTAGGCCATTCAAATGCATACAGGGTAATCGCAAAGATATATATAAATAAGAAACTTTGATGGGAAAAATTCACAACCGTCATTTCGAGCAACCACATGTAGTGTTGACATAAAACCATTATAATGTAAAACTTGCAAAATAATCAGTTTTAATCCTTGTATGCAGATTCGCTATTTTTTCTCCCTTTTTACAGTATCTTGCGTCTTAAGCATCCATATGGAATGGATAAAAAAAAAAATCTAGGCATCAGAGGTGTGTGTGTGGGTGGGTGGGGGGGGGAGGGGGGGGGGGGCATCATGAATACAGTCCTGACCAAAGGTGGGCACAGTGCTAAAAAGGTTAAGAACCACTGATCTAAAACATTATAGCTTGCACACATTTGGGAATAAAGCGAGGTTAATATTGCAGATAAAAATATATCTAAAACATTAGTGATTATTTTGTTTTTTCAGCCATGTCTATGAAGTAGCCTAGAAAAGGAGGCCAATTAAGATGAGATTGTATCCTGATTGGAATGACAAATTTAGAAAGAAAATATTACATGGTACAAAAGATATGATAGGAAATCCAGAATGTTTTAAATACATACAGTATATACATATACAGTATAAAAGTTTAAAGACCGCTTCGTCCACAGAGATTGTGATTACAGTCTCGCGTCCTAAATGGCGGCATGCATACATATGAAGATACAGTAGTGATCCATAGGAAGTACATTTTTAAATTATAATTATAATAGAAGATCAGATTGTAAGACTATCCATTAGAAGAGAAACAAACTGCATCTCCTGTGGATCACTCAGTCTTTAAAATTATATATGTATGAATCGTAGAACCCGATCTTCCATCTTTCTAGGTCTACATACAAACCAACAAAGGATTATAAAGCCCCTTACCCTAGCAGTAGGAGACGCGGTGTGAGGGATTGTAAGAGGGATATTGACGGTGCCCCTGACGGTGCCCGGGATAGGGTCGGGGAGATAGCGCGCAAGGTGCTCAGGCATAATGGGCATCTCTCCTGGAACCAGTTCGTATTCAGCTTTGTGAGTCACTTGGATGCTGCGCCGCGACACAATCTGATAAGGGCAAAATGGAGCGTTTTAGAAATTCTATTTAATGACAGGTCAAATTGATTCAGCTGTCTACAGAGACCATCAAAACCAAGGTGATAACAGTAGCTGAATAATGAGGAACCAGTACTATATACAGTATTAACCCCTTCAGACTCTTATGACGCAGAGGTTGCCAGATTAGCAATAAGAAATAGAGTTCTTTCACTCTTATAATTACCTCTCTAAAATTAGTTTTCTGCCCACAGCTAACTCAAAGACAACTGCAGAGGTTGAAGTAACTAAACTAAAGGTTCCTAAATACCCCTGATGGTAACAAAGGTTTTAAAGTATCTCTAATAGGCTCAAAATTGCATCATATGTCGGAGAGGGTTAATGCCATCTCTCGGACTTCAGACAATCTTAAAAATATTGATATACCTATAGGCTATTTAGAAATCCTTTTTATACTATCAACAATGTTATGTAGTATTAATTATTATGTTCTCTCCACTAACCAACTTTACTCCTAAACTCGATTAATGAAATTAACAAACACATGTGGCAGTCCAGAGATTCGAACCCAGGACGCTCACACCGAAAATCAACACACTTATGCATTGCACCACGAAGACAGTTATATATAAAATAAACTTTCAGGAAACAGATTTAAGTGAAAACCAAATTTTTCAGTCCAGACCAACCTAAAATTTTGGATCAGACACTAAAATAGGATATACAGTACATCTACAGAGTGAAGGGGTAAACACAATACTGTATATTGTAGCTATATTTTTTAATGACAAATGGCAGCATTAAACTTGCGGTGAAATGTTGCATACAAAAGAAAACTATACAAAACCAACCTGCACAGTGATGGCGGCCGAAGCTTGTTCCGAGGCGGAGAAGAATACCGGGAGGACGTGTTCGAGCCCTTCACTGCCCTGGGTACACTGCAGACGGTCCTCTGGGGCGTGGATCAGCAGCGACGAGTTGGAGGGGGAGTAATAGCGCTCAAGGGTGGTGGTGTAGAGCGATTCATCCAGCGCTGCACGGGTGGTCAAGGCCTTCATCTGTTAAGTATTGCACTGGTTACATACATATAAGTTAAAAAAACATTTGTACACAGAGAATGTGGTTACAGTCTCAAGTCCTACATGGCAGCTTTCCAGGCAACCCTGTCAAGGGCTAGAATGCACCCCCAGGGGGCCAGAGCTGGGCCTGAGGTAGGTCCCTCCACGTCAGCAATCCGCCATGCGGCAAGTTTAAAGCAAATTTTATGTGGCGTGCCTGCTCTAACTAGCCCCCAACCACAGATGTTGGCTGTGGGTATAGACTTTGCCCAAAGGGGCTTAGCCTGCAAGGCAGCAAGAGTGGTAGTTTGTGTGGGATTTGCTCCCCTAGACAGGTTGCCGACCACGGCTGACGAGTCCTGTCTACCCGGATTATGTAGGGTTGTCTCCCCTAGGTGGGTTGCCGACCAAGGATAACAAGTCCCATAAACTCGATACTGATTATACCCGAAAACTGCAAGTTTGGTTATTCCACTGCCTCTAGCAGACATACATGCATTTCATGGCAAAAATGAAACCCCCCTCCTGAAATGCAACAAAATGCACCTCAAAGTGCTCGATAATGGTCCATTCACATGGCCCGAAAAGGGGCCATATGGCCCATCAAAGGATTACAGTACTACAACCACAACATTTTTGTAGCCAACATAGAATTCCCGCTCCATTGAGGCAAATTACATTCTACCGTTATAACATCAATATAGAGACAAGTCACAGTTTATGGGTAAAGACACCTATGAAACAAGAAATCCCACTTGTATTTATGTGTGGTGATCACCCCATTCTGCGGTGTGGTAAGGTGGATTAATACCTTACCCGACCTTATAATAACCTATTATAATGTAAAACTTGCAAAATAAACAACCCAAAACTTAGATGAACACAGTAAGAAGACAAAGCAACTTATCAAAATCGCAATGTGGAAAAAAGGTTTAAGCAAAATAATAATGCTTTATAAATAAAATAGCACAATCCATCACATAGGGTGTACATTACTACATGAGCAAATTAAATCGGTTTCCCAAGCAAACTAACCGTACATAAAACAACGCACTTTGGTCACATTCAAGGAATTAATCAATTTGGGATGTCCGGGACCTTACCTTAACTTGACTGGTGTTGTAGTTCGAGATATAAGTGGAGATTATTCCGTTCTGTGGCGTGGTGATGTTGTAGCACGAGTCACCAGCACAAACCTCCACTGCTACCCCGGAAGCCGGGGACTTATCTGGCAACTCTGCCTTCACCTGGACAGGAAATAGGAAAAACGGACTTACTGTGAGGGATATAATTTAAAGAAGATTGAACTTATTCTAAATCATAGAAGAAGGAAGTTTCAAAATTACTTTAAAACTGATAAAAGAGAAACTTGCAACTTGTGAACAAAAAAAATTCAGTTACAAGGACTTTACAATTATTTAAGAAGAAACTTGGAACCTGCGTGGCTGAAAGGAAATTATCTCTTGGCAACACGCGAGAAGTTCAGGGTTGACCTCCCCACGCCCGCCCAAAAGGTTTATTGACCTGAAGGTATGGACTTTTGCACTTCTCACTACAATGGTAGACAGGTGTGTTAGACCAGTGTTACACAAGTATTTGCTAGCACCTAATCAGCATGGCAAACTGGTTGCAGACTACATTCACATCCACAGCCATTCCAACAGCATGATAATATTGCACATACACCCTTACACATAATACACAACAATAGGTGAGTGGGCCAGACTGCCAGTGACTCTCCCCTGTGAAGAAGCTAAATAATCAAACTTATTGCCATAGAGTATCAAAGCATATAGACAATTCATTCATGGCCACCCCATCAAGGTTCAAGGCATCTGGCAATACATAGAAGAAACTGACAAGATTAAAAGACAAATATAGATCCGTGGTTTATAGAATATTGGAAACTATATTGACCTTAAGGGAGCCCACCTCTCTTTTTTTTTCCTCTTTCTTTCCCTCTCTCTTTGCTTGTATCCATTTGGCCCCATTCAGCCTACTTTTTTAAGACATTTACCCCCATCCAGGTGTCAATATTTTCCTGGCGAGCGGTAGCGAGCCAGTATATACTGTATACTGTATTTTTGTTTTGACCGCAAGCTAAATTTGTAAATTTTTGGATAGAAAAATTTCTCCGGCGAAGCCGGATTTCTCTATAAATGGTGGCTCACTATCGCTTGCCAGGAAGAAATAGACACCTGGATGGTGATAAACATCTTAAAACAGTTGGCTGAATGGGGCCGAATGGATACTAGCCAGGGAAAGAGAAAAAATTAGAGAAAGAGAAAAAAAAAAAAAAAAAAGAGAGAAAGAGAAAAAAAAGCTGGTGACCCCCCTTAAGCAAATACAGCAGACAGAGCTTACTATATACAGACCTTCAGCAAGTAGGGCAGATTGGGCTTTGCATAGTTATCCTTATAGACCAGTTTGAAGTTAACAGGTCTCCGGGACACAGTGGCTCGGACCCGGGCCCCCAACACCACCCGGGTTCCTTCCTCAGTGACCCAGGCTTCCAGTCCCAGAGACCCGACGTTGCAGTCCACCATTCGCATGCGGGCAGACTCCACAAAGAAGTCCTTGCATCCGTTTATCTGACAACCAAAGATTAATACGGTTTATTTGGTATGAAGTATTTAACCTTTACTATGCCAGCAACGGACATTAAAAGACAAACAAGCTAGAACGAGTTCAACGTAGAGTTACCAAAATGATACCTAGCCTAAAGAACAAACCATACGAAGAGCGTCTTAGAGAATTAAATCCATTTCCTTTAACCCAGCGCAGATTAAGAGGGGACTTATTTCAAGTGTTCAAAATCATCAAAGGCATCGACAATATGAACTGTAGTAAGTACTTCACTATCGACCAATCTAATTACACGCGGGGAAACGGTTGCAAAATTATTGGTAAATCTTTTAACTCACACGAATCTAAGAATTTCTTCTTCAATCGAGTTGTCAACTTGTGGAATGGGCTTCCCCCCCCGAGACGTTATAGACTGCAGCACCGTTGATTCATTTAAATTCCGCCTAGACAAATATCTCGCATCAAACCCGCGACTGACTGCATTTGTAAATGAATAACTTTATTTTATCCTCCCCTCAGTTACTAACCCATATGTCCCCTACTAACTTCCTAGTCCTGCCACGGACATTAGTTCTAGGGCAGTAGTTCCCTTGCCAATGTTCCCTTACCCACTCTAAACCACTGTTTGATCCTCAGTGTTTTGGAGGACAAGCAGCCTAGAAGGGTCACTAGACCTGTTGTTGCTTAATTTCCTTTGTACTCCTTTGACATTGGCCGTCAGTAAAAAATATCAATCTTCAGTACCAGCGATGAACAACGTACGTCCATAATATGCGGTCTTTGTAACTGCCAGTATCGAGCGGTACCTGGTACCATGACTTGTATGCACTGCTCAGAGACATTGGCAACACTTCTCAGCTTCATTCCAAGCTCCCACAGGCTAGCTGGGTCAGTGCTCCTTCAGTGTTCTCTCTCGACTCTGAAGCCATTTTGGCCACATTGCCTGATACTGGAGGGTACATTTATGGTAATACCCTCTGGTACAGTGGGGGTTAAGTAATTGGAGATACCTATAAAGGCTAATTTTGTCATAGGTTGGAGTCTCGCTGCTTCTATACTGGTCCCTCTCTCAGCTCCCACTTAACACATTATTGGGCCCTAACGCACAAGTTCTGCAAATATATTGAAAATCTTTATTGTTGCCCCTCACCAGAACCCCTCCACAGGTTTGACATGGCTGGATTATTCAGAGTCTCTACCAAAGCTTATGGAGCATGAAAAATAGACATATACTGTATACCAGTAAACAAAAACAAATTTTTCAATTCTTAAAAATTTGCTCCCTAGACCTCCATCAAGCTTAAAAAAACACTCTCAAGACAGATAAATTTGTATATATTTGAGTAGAGAATAGTCACGGCCAAAGGCCTGTTCCTTCTAAATTACAGGCTCACTATCAATAACCAGGAAAAAATCAGCACCTGCTTTGGTAACTAAACTGGAAAGATTAATAAATGTAATTCAAAAGATGACCTTACATGTACAGTATCTATATCGTGTTTACAATAAAACTGGAGGGATAAAGAGTTTGTTACATAAGCTACCCGTTTTAGACTCTTCCTAGAATTATCATTAATACTTTATATTTTTTGTATTTATTTATTATTTTTGTGTAGATCACCTGTACTCACCTGTTCAGTAATATTGAATAGGACCCGACATCTTTGAGACTTGTGGTTGCTTACTTCCAGACTAACATTGCCTTTCACCAGCTCTCCGAAGGTGTACCTGTCAAAGGAGGAGGAATTAATGAGTTTTGTAACCAAAATAAATACAGTACCATATAAAACGATAGGGAACAGTAGAACTAGGCCTACTTCTTAAACAAAATATGAAAAAGTGGATCATTGACGAACTGTTAATCTCACATAATCCAAAGCATCTTTGAACTAGAGAAGCAAATAGGCTGCAACTACGATCAACAAAATACAGGCAAACTATAATATAAACCTATTACAGCATAGTACTGTAGTTATAAACCATCTATATCAATAGAAAGGCAGTTTCATGTTTTGCACGGGTATGCTTTGGGCGCCATACTGTACTTCAGTTCTCTGTAACATCCCCGTTCAGTCCCCTAACCCTACCGTTTTACTGTACGTATAAAAAATTGTGAAGTCAGAGTGACGTCACTTACAGACATGCGGAGTCTACGTAGTGTGAACCGGCAAGCCGTTTACCAAAATGCGTACCACTCAAAAAGATAGTTTAGATTAATCTTGTTGGTGTACGCACGTACGTATATTGAACATTGAAGTGAAATGCGTGTAATATTTTTCTGCCAATTTCCATTACATTATAGTTAATATCGCATCACAATATATGCTGTATGCATAATTTTAATGGCAAGGCAAATATTAAGACAGTTTAATATGTTAACCTATTGATCGTGTACCTGGCAGCCGACGAGGCACCACCAAAGTTAACACTTACTGCTTCGCGCGCCTCCAGATAGAGACAATGTATATTCCTAGTTAATATGCATTGAATTACGGTGGTGGTTCATCTTCGTTCCAAATAAAGAAATAAACACCAAGAAAGATAGTTTCTCAGTCCATGTTGACCATCGTCTAGTAGATGTTTACCGTACGCCAGAGAAGTACGTGCCCCACCCCGGAGTCTGGCCCACGCTCTTGAATGTGGTACGCATTTCATTTCAACTTCACTTCTCCGCGTCCGTTTTTTGTATGTGATGTCACAGGCCCCAAAACGGATCCCCACCAGACGGCTAGTGTGAACCGGGCTTTAGATAAACAAGACTTGTCAGTCACTCCACTACCATACTTCCAACTCCCTTCAGGGGTCCTCATAATTTCTCTCCACATGGCCAAACCACCACAATCTGCCAGAATGCATCACCTCACTTACTCCATGCCAAGTACTTCTTTCAACTCTGCTCTAATTGATCTCTCACTGTGGCATCACACATCCATAAAGACGTCAATTGGCACACACATGATGTTGTACGCTACAGGAGTAACTAAATTAAACCGAAAGTAACTGAATCAACAAGAAAATTACTACTTACTTGGCATACACTATGACTTTGAATTGAAACTAGGAAAGAACCAAGGAAGGATGAAAAATTACACAAAGTAACTCTGAATATAAATCAAATGGATAACAATGAGTAATTCATCAACTCACTTGGCACACACTGTCACTTTGAACTGTGATTGGGTGGGCAAGAGGACTGCGGGTGGCTTAAGGGTGACCTGGTAACGGGGCAGCACGTACTCCTTCACCTCAAAGTGGGTGCGGCTCGTAGCGTTGTCCGCTCTCTTCACGTGGATGGTGTAGCGACCCTTAAAAAATACACCAGTTATTCAGAAGTCTTAAGGATAGGAGATTGATACCAGACTTCTTATGGTTCACGTTATCTTTTAAAGTATATTTAAGTGTCCCACCTTCTAATCAACTTTCTTCTCTTGGCTTATTGTAAAAAATACTACTGAACCACAATGATTAAACTTAGAATGTTTAGGTCAGTTTTCACTTTTAACTAGAGATATCACCAAAATTGAAATTATAGAGTTAGGCCACTACTTTTGACTGACTATGTATTGGTATGTATCTGAATTCTGAAAATCCCTGTATGATGTAAGAGAGGGGGGGGGGGGGCAGCGAATCAAGGCAAGGACAACTCCGAACAAAGTTGTATGCATCCATGTACAGTATATATACACAGGCACATACCCCATAGCTGGGGGTGGCCGACTCGAGAGAAGAGCCTGAACAGAGACAACACCAAAAAAAAAAAAAAAAAAAAAAAAAAAAAAAAAAAAAAAATCATACACATCTAGGTCGTCCAGAGATCAGGGATCACTAAGGGCACTCCAGAGCACTCCCCCGGCCCCCCGACATCCCGGAGAAGTGCCTGTCTAAGCAGGCAGACATGCAGCGGAGCACACCAGTGCCCACCCACCACGCATGACCCTTCATATATACCGGCTCCGCGGGCCAGGCACCTGACTGACTTATCTAGTCCAACTGGTGCCCGACCCCCTCTCCCAAACGACAAAGTTAATCAATAGAATTCTTGTTTATTTTGTATTTATTTTATTTGTTTTACCATAAATAGGTATTACTATACTCTGCCACACATCAACAGTCAATTTAAATTCCCCAGCCAGTAATTCAATAATCACCAATTCACCATGTAAATCCCAGTCCACCAAAACTCCCATTCATTTAAAACCCAGGACTCTTAGACAATAACAAAATTCCCACTCCATTTAATCACAAACTCAAGCCCTTCAACTTAGAGTATTAATTTATACAGTCTTGTGAAAATTAGTTGGTTTAAACTATCAAACTAGGTTAGCACGACCATTTCAAGATACGATGATGCATTTCTTTTCTGCTTTCTGGCTATTATTATAAAATTATATTCAGAATAGGAAAGGTCTATTGAAGTCAGGTTTTATAAAGTCTATACCCTTATAATTCACACAGACCCTTCCTAGACCGTACAAAATAATGAAAACCAGAATAAGCTGAAACAAATGTCATAATCTTGAAAGGGCTAAATTAGGTTAACACAATTGAATTACATTAGCACTACAGAATTAGCTGTGGATATATTGGACATTGAATTAAGGGACCCCACCTCGATTTTTTTTCTTTCTCTCCCTCTCTCTCTGGCTTTTATCCATTCGGCCATATTCAGCCTACTGTTTTAAGATGTTTACCCCCATCCAGGTGTCAATATTTTCCTGGCGAGCAGTAGCGAGCCAGCATATAATTATACGCTAGTTTTGACAGCAAGCTAAATTTGTAAATTTTTCGATAGAAAAAAAAGTCTCCGGTGAAGCCGGATTTCTCCATACAATGCTGGCTCGCCAGGAAGAAATTGACACCTGGATGGGGATAAAAGTCTTAAAACAGTTGGCTGAATGGGGCCGAATGGATACAAGCCAGGGAAAGAGAGAAAAGGAGAGAAAGATAAAACAAAAACGGTGATCCCGCTTAAGGAGCATCAATAAAGTGAGAAAGCAAGCACTGGCAACCCACAGGAAATGGGCCACAACAATGACAGCTCCATCATATGTACAGGATCGAGAGACTCATAAACAGGAAACCCCGGTGATAAGATCCTAATTATTATCTCACTCTCTCTCTCTCCACTTCTAAAAGGTATATACTGTATACTGTTCAACAAGCCCTATGTTCCTATGTCCTCAAGTTATCTAGTCATATTTCACCAGCTCACTTTCTGATCCTAAATTAGAATTACCTGTACTGAAGATTTCCACTTACACCCCCCCCCCCTTTAAAAAACACACACACAAGCGGTGGCATGTTTATCGGTACACACTTTAATCATGCATGCTTAACACCTAACGAGTGGCCTAGGCGGTAAATAATATGTAGCCACCAGCGGGGTGTTTTTACCCAAAATAGGGCTGTTTACGTGATAATTTTCATGCCTAAATAAGACTCAGAGCGTAAAACAAGTATCTATCCCTGAAAGGGCATAAACAGAGCTTTCCAATGACACCCCAACGATCCTTGTATGACCGCTAGTTCTCTTGCAACAATCGCGTAACACGAATGCAAACACCATGAAATTCGGTACTTTCCCTAAACAATTCACTGTGTAGCGAGTGTGAGAGGGTGGAGGAGGGTGGGATTCATGTCAGTTGGTCCACTGCGGTGGTCTGGAGCAGTCATACGCTCGCTACTCTCCTGCCACCACTTGTCCCTCTCTCTCAGCAACATTACGTGCTGAAAATGCCACACGACTTATGTTGCGAGCCGCCACATAGTCCAAATTTCTTTCACTCGACATATGATACGCGCCGCTAAAGAAGGGTTAAGAGTACATTTTACGATTTTTAAACCTAAATATAACTATCTATATAAAACTTAATCTAACCTAACCTAACCTACCTTGGGCGGGTGCCCAACCCCGAAAGGAGTTGAAATAGGGGAGCTATCCCCCCGCCAAAGGCGGCTTTCTAGGGCCTTTCCTAGCCGATGCTGAGAGGATTGGGTTCTAGTCATGTGGTGATGGGCTGGTCTATCCGAGTGAGAACTGAGCGATCTCTGCCATACCCATAGCTTACTCCGACTGTTCCTTTTACTTATATATGTAATGGATCTCAAGTGGCGGCGTCTTTTCCGTGGATTGACCTCCCTACTGCCAACCTAGAAGTTGGGAGATTGGGAGCCAAAGCGTCACATTTTTCCATTACCCCTCAACTTTCTCTTCATAATTGCTGAGGGGCACAGGGCCTTGGGTGGGGCTTTGGTTTCCCGGGCGTTTCCGCACCCTCCTCAGCTCCCTGCCTTGGAGTGGCTTCGGTCACTCGGGCTTTGTTAGTGGTAAGCAGGGAGGATTTTGTGGGGGCGCTCATTTATGGCCTTGGCCTTGCTCGAGACCTTGGGGCTGTTCGGCCAGACAGCCTGGGGAACAACAACAACCTAACCGAAAACACTCCATTTCAACGTCTTTTAAAGAGGTTTGTACACTTAAACTGTCGCCCAAACCTCATGTACCTGCAAACCTACATATTTAGTAAAATTTTTACGTTTAAGCACACCACCGCTTGTCCATACATACAGACATTATATATATATATATATATATATATATATATATATATATATATATATATATATATATATATATATATATATATATATATATATATATATATATATATATATACATACAGTATATATAGAGCAACTAGTACTCTAATATTAAATTATATATTAAACTTTTCATTAATATATTCTGTAGAGTGTATATTGACCATAAACGAAACTATGGATTAATTTGTTTCCAGAAGCTTCAGAACATTGCTATAAATTTCCAAGACTAATAGGCGTGTTACTCTAGTTCTCACGTCTGTACAACCTCAGAAAGTCTTGAGTTATCCTCATCCTATATGTTAGAACCAATTAAACTAAGACAAATGGGCGTGTAGGATCAGCCAGGTTAATCTCACCCGTCAAGTAATTGCGCTAAATAAGGAAAAAGGAGTTTGGTTTCTACCAGGGTTGTGGAGTCTGACTTGGGAGTTGGAGTCACGGAGTTAGTCTTACTTTTAGTAAAATTTCCAACGTTGGAGTCTGATATTTCTACAAACTCCACAACCAGATTTCTACTTCAATAAATTGATGGAGTCATGTCTCAGAATAGACCTTAACTGTTCCATGCCTTTCATAGCATTCTCTAGATTTCCAACTTAATCATCATTCAGATTTAATTTTAGTTAGTTTTGTATAACCCTACACAGTGACTAACATAGCTATGGGGTGTATGGTGGTTGTAGGCAACAGGAAGGCAGCATCACACAAGGTTTACCCCTTATCTTTGATGTGGCATCTTCTGAAATACACTTCTAATAATATGGCCACCTAAAATATCCTACCTGCAGTAAAGTTATCAATAATAGTGCAACATACTCTCAAAATGTTGCCTGAACAAGTCAACATCGAACGAGATTTTTTTTTTTTTTTTCGTAATTCCCGAAAAGGGGTGGCCATGAAGATTAGGCGTAGGTCAAGTTGCCCGGGCTTGACATCTACCAATAACATTTTGACAGTGAGGATTCGATCCGCCGACCCTTTGATCAGCAGCCGACGCTCTACTGACTATGTCACGGCTCGCCTGTCATACTCCTAATATAATCGACAGCTATCCCCCTCTCTCTCTCTCATTCAGTGTGCCTCACCTCCTCTGGCTCGTCAGCTAGGGTCATCTCTAAGTGGACCAGGCCTCGGGAGTTGTCCACGTTCTTCCACTGGGCAATACGAGTCTTCGATGGTGATCTCACCCACACCTCGGGGTACTGTGGACAGGGAATAGAGGTTAAGGATTACAATGGTCCACTAATCAGTACAAAGCTTGCACTGCATTTAAGGGGGGTGACCTGCTTTTTGTTCTCTCCTTTTCTACCGCTCTCGGGGTTGTATCCATTCGGCCCCATTCAGCCTACTTTTTATAAACATTTATCCTCATCCAGGTGTTTATTTTTTCTTGGCGAGCAATAGCGAGCCAGCATTGTATGAAGAAATATGTACAAATTTCGCCTGCTGTCAAAAACATTTAAAAATATGCTGGCTTGCTACCGCTCGCCAGGAAACAAATTAACACCTGGATGGGGATAAAAGTCTTAAAACAGTAGGCTGAATGGGATGGAATGGATACAAGCCAGAGAAAGAGAGAAAAGGAGAGAAAAAAAAGCAGGTTAACCCTTAACAGTTTCATAAGTCAATACCAAGAAAGATCACAGCAAGGCCGTACACATATTGCGGTATGATGGACGGAGAGTTCACGATATCCGTGTTGGTGGTGTAATGGTTTAGGTGTTTATGCTCTGGGTGTGGTGTCCCGAGTTCGAATCCCGGGAGGACCATATGCTTTTATTAGTTTATTCAAGTACATTGGGGTTTGTAATTTATGATAAATGTTAAGAACGGGGTGTTACTTATTATCAACAGTGGTCAGCAACATGTCCACTACATCCCATTGTGTTGAATATGCCTGGATGACTAAAACTATCACAGTACGTTGCAGGTCACACAATAACATGTAGAGAATTTATAGCCCCTGGTGTCTGTCGAGAGCAACCAAGTTTTAAAATAACTAAGGAGAACCCTCGCTCTACTGTACATAGGCCTATGTGATTAACCTCTCGAGTACCAGAGACGGCGTCGGCAATGTATGTAGCGCTAAACCCCAGAGCCGCATAGGGTGCGTTGCGGTTAATTACTCCGGTCCTATGGCACCTAGAGGGCTCTGATTTGTATGGGAACTGCGTAGGTATCCCACGCAACAATGTCGATGGTTAAAAAACCTCAAAGTCCAGCCACGTACGCGTGAGCGCGTAAAAAGTTGTTTTGCCTACCCATTTCCCCATGTAATTCAGACTTTCGGGCGCCCTGTAAGACTCCTTAATGACCTAGGGAATATTTGTTTTTGTGGTTTTTCCTTAATTTCCAACTCATTCCAGGTGTTTTCTGGATGTTTTTGTTTTTTGACAACCTGCTGGTCCTGGAGTGTACATTTATATTATATTGCCTGTTGTCCAGTGAGTTAGTCAACAAATATATAAACAATTGCAGTACTAAAGAGGCTTATATCATTACATTCTTGATACCATTACATTTTATGCAACTTCACAATCATCTATAATATTTATTAAAATATATAATTAGAGCTTTGTCACTGGATACAATCCTAGCCGAAAAATTAATCCTCACATGGTCAATTTCCCAGGATAGAGACCACCTCAGAAATTAATCAGTTAAGATCACACATAAGGAGATAATTTACTCATGAATCCACAAGAAAAATATATCGCTCTTAAAGTTATTTGAAATACATGCATGACAAACTATCAAATTAATTATAAAACTCTAAAAACTTAACTGAAATGCCCGCCAAACTCCATAAACAATACGATAACACTAATTGCACTTATATTAGCCAACCAAGATCACTAAATAAAATCATCGTGTTAATTTTTTCTCTTTCTCTCCCTCTCTTTGGCCCCTTTCAGCCTACTATTTTAAGACGTTTACCCCCATCCAGGTGTCTATATTTTCCTGGCGAGCCAGCATATGTATATATTTTTGACAGGAAGCTAAATTTGTAAATTTTTCGATGAAAAATTTCTCCGGCGAAGCCGGATTTCTTCATACAATGCTGGCTCGCTATCGCCAGGGAAGGAGAGAAAGATAAAAAAAAAGCCGGTGACTCCCCTTGAAAAGTACAATTTGTGTATACAAATAAATAAATCAATAACCATGAGAACCCAAGCTGCACATGACTGAGCCTTGGTCAGCCACAGGAAACCGGGTAATACCCCAACACGTAATGTGGGATACCCTGGCTCACCTTAAGGGAGCCCACCTCGCTTTTTTCTCATTCTCTCCCTCTCTTTGGCTTGTATCCATTCAGCCTACCGTCTTAAGACGTTTACCCCCATCCAGGTGTTAACATTTTCCTGGCGAGCGGTAGCGAGCCAGCATATATATATTTTTGTTTTGACAGCAAGCTAAATTTGTAAATTTTTCGATAGAAAAATTTCTCCGGCGTAGCCGGATTTTCCATACAATGCTGGCTCGCTATCGCTCGCCAGGAAGATATCGACACCTGGATGGGGATAAACGTCTTAAAACAATTGGCTGAATGGGGCCAAATGGATACAAGCCAGGGAAAGAGAAAAATGGAGAGAAAGATAAAAAGCAAAAAATCCAGTAACCCCCCTTGAAGAACCATAGGCTATGTAGGCTAAGTGTTGGCAGGTGCTACAGGGGGGGTATAATATCCTTACTGCCACCCCTTTTAACAGTAATGGCATCCGATATTTTAAGTTATACTTTTAGCTACAAGCAGAGGATTATAAAGTTCATCATTAATACAGGGTAATTATTGGCCAACCTCTTGCGTGGAGATAGGAAAGTTTGTTTATTTTTTATTTTTGTATTGATTTTCATGTATATATATATATTATTTTTTTTAGTTTAACCCTTTAACGCACATATGACGCAGAGGTTGCCAGATTAGCAATAAGAAATAGTTCTCTCACTCTTATAATTACCTATCCAAAATTAGTTTTCTGCCCACAGCTAACTCAAAGACAACTGCAGAGGTTGAAGTAACGAAGCTAAAAGTTTCTAAATACCCCTGATGGTAACAAAGGCTGAAAGTATCCCCAATAGGCTCAAAATCGAGTCATATGCGTGAAAGGGTTAAAAGGGGGTTTATGACAAACTAAAACACCCTGCTAACCTGTTCTGTGGATATGCTAAAGTATGCCCCATCGATCGTTAGCATCCTCATTTTGACAGTCTGTCCGGGCTTGTATAGGTACTTGTCCAACTGTGTGATGGTACGCTTCAGTCCGGACTTGAGGTAGACCTGGGCGCTGTGGTTGACCTTTGAACCCGCCACCTGACCAAGGATAGACAGCTGACCGTAGTAAATCTGACCGTCGGGCACCTGTACATCTTCGCAGAATTCGGTGGCCCCTGTAGAATATAAGTTTTGAGTTTTTTCATCTACCTGTAATGTAATTCATATTAAAGTAGACACCGCCATAATGCTGCCAGTATATCTAAGCTGATGATCCATTAAAGTCTACACTATCTATCTATATACTATTAAATCAGTTCGTGTGTGTCTGTCTGTGTGTTCTTAATAGGCGACCGCAGTTTTGGACCTGGGGAGCTGAAACTTTGGTGACCTGAGTCAGGTCATAGAGGGGGCGAGGCCACGATCGGAAGTCGTTTCGAGGCCGAAAATGAAAAAAAATTGCCATTTGGGGCAGAAGGAGGCCTCCGATCGAAAAGGTGTATGGAACGAAAGTTGTTCGCAGCCCCCCCCCCCCCCAAATGGGGGTAAGGATGAGGTCAGATCCAAAATCGGAAGTTATTTAGCGGCCGAAATCGGAAGTTATTTAGCGGCCGAAATCGAAGTCGCCGTTTAATGAGGCACAGGGAGGTCGAGGCCGGTGATTATGGTAGTAGTAGTATTGTGATGATTGTGGTAGTAGTGATTGATGGTGATTATGGTAGTAGTAGTGGTGGTAGTAGTGATGGCGATTATGGTAGAATTTAAACCCGGGCAACGCCGGGTACCCCTGCTAGTACAGTGCATATTAAAGTTTAAAATTGTCTTTTCAATCACCAGTAAAGGCCTACCACCTTACACACTCGCACCACAAATATTCTGTCAGAACCTCCTAGCTGTGCAGGTTAGGTGTGGGCAGACCAGTCTCTTGGTACAATCTGGTTTCCTAACCACGTCCTACCCCTCTCTTGGGGTACTTAATAAGACACATGTGACAGCCTATGTCAGCCTGTTGACCATTTATGAGAAGATATAAATATGCCACTCAAATATCACTGCAGAGATAACCACAACTCCACATAAAACAAACAAAAACACACACAGAAATCCACATGCAAATAACCATAGGCTACATACAGAAATTAATCTTTATTTTAGTTCTTAACATCAATCGCCCCAAAATGAAATTAATGAAAGCATGTGATCCTCCCAGAATTCAAACTCAGGACACCACATGCAGAACTTTAATGCTCTAGCCATTAGGCTACACCATCAAGGGTCTTCAAGGCAGTTAAAGGTTCTGTCCATGACTATGTTTAATATCCATTTATCGAATACTGGATATCAATCTTATCAAGTAGCCTACTGGACCCAACTACACTGTTAATAGCGCAACAATATGCATGAGAGTTGAAAGAATAATTGAAAGACAGTAGTTTGATACAAATCTCAAGTCAAAGGACCCGGCCTCTTAACGAACAACTACTGAACCTGTGAAATCTATCTTAATCAACCCCCCCCCCCCCAATGAAACTAATAATAAGCATGTGATTCTCTCACAACACCCACAAGACCCGTCCCACTGAAACCGCCTACACCACATCAACTTCCGGCATAACCAACCGCAAATTACCCCCCAAAATATATATATACACACACCTCCAAAATCACTACTGAAAACCACACAAACCCAATTATACAACCGAAGATTACCCTACGTATAGAAAACTAGACAAATGCACGCAAACTAAAACACACTACCATACGCACAGAAAACCAAACACAAAGGCAAGTCATACCAAAATAAGCTGGTGACACGAGCGAATTTCCCGGCAATTTTCGATGAGCAAGTTAGTTTTCTTACTATTTTGAGGCGATTTCGCACTGGAATCCAAAACTAGATGTAGGTGGATTATGTCGACCCGTTTGATTCTTATGGAACTTATATTTTGAAACAATTGCCCGCAAAAATTACCGGAAGTATTGCTCGTGTGACACCGGATATACTGAAGATAGCTAAGCTACCTCAACTTCCGACATAACCTGGCCACAAATTACCCTCTAACACAAAACACGCCTCTCCCTCCCGTTAGTAAGTACCTAGCCGAGGCAGGGGGACTAGAAAGATATGTACTGTAGAGTTGAGAATAGTTATTGAAACCGCTACATTCCTAACGTACGTGTGTGTGTGTATTATTACCTACGTCACGTGTATACTAACCATGCGGAACATATTTAGTGGTGGGTGGGAGAATGACTAGGCTACTATATAGCCTCGCCCTGTTTGTAGAACCTGGTGGTGTGGTATGTATACTATGAAAGTGTAGCCTGATGTGCTGTATGTATGTACAGTTACCCATATAAGTGTTGTTCCTCGTCGTAATCTTCTGTATGAAAGTAAAATAGTATGAATGAATTAAGGAGTGAAGTTTCTTTTAAGGGGGGTCACCTGCTTTTTTTTTTATCTCCTTTACTCTCTCTGACTTTTATCCATTCGGCCCCATTCAGCCTATTGTTTTAAGACTTTTTACCCCCATCCAGGTGTCAATTTGTTTCCTGCCGAGCGGTAGCGAGCCAGCATATATATGTTTTGTTTTACAGCAAGCTAAATTTGTAAATTTTTCGATAGAAAAATTCCTCCGGCGAAGCCGGATTTCTCCATACAATGCTGGTTCGCTATCGCTCACCAGGAATAAATAGACACCTGGATGGGGATAAAAGTATCGAAACAGTTGGCTGAATGGGGCCGAATGGATACAAGGCAGAGAGAGAAAAGGAGAGAAAGAAAAAAAGCAGGTGACTCCCTTAATAACGGTTTTAGAGAAGATGGACCACATCTTGGAAGATAGTGGAGATAACCCCATTATCTGTCTCAGTGCCGGGAGTAACGATGTTGGTAAGGGTAGAAGTGAGGAACTGCTGCAGCAGTATCGGGATGTGTTAGATAAAGTTAGGATGAAGGGAGGGATCCCTGTAGTACATTGTATCCTACCCAGAAGAGGAGTTCCCAATGAATGGACATCCAGGGCGATTGGTGTCAATTGCCGTTTGGAGAAATATTGCAAAGAAAAAGCAATACCATTCATTGATAACTGGGATAGTTTCTATGGGAGAGATGGGATGTACGTAAGGGATGGGGTTCATCTTTCACGGTTAGGGGTTTCTACATTAGCTAGTTCTTTAGATAGGGCGGTTGTGGGGTTTTGAACAGAAATATTGAGAGTGTAAATGAGAGGTTAAATGGAACAATTTTAGCGTCAGGCGAAAGCGATAAGGATATTCAGTCTCATGCTAAAAATTATGACTATAATGCAAATGATAGTAGTGATGGTGCAACGGAAGATGGAAATGTCGTTAGAAACAAAGGTAAATTAGGTATAAAGAAAAGAAGTAAATTGAGAGTATATTACACAAACTGTAGGAGTCTATGTAACAAAATGAACGAACTTAGAGCCCTTGTTAGCAAAGAAAATATAGACATAATAGCGCTAACTGAAACGTGGATTAATACAGAAACCAGGCATTTTTTAGCAGAATTTGATATACCATGTATGTTTAAATATGACCGAACAAGTAAGAGGGGTGGCGGTATAGCAGTGTTTGTCAGGAGTACATTAAAAAGCTGTATTAAATCAGGTATTAGACTAAATAACGATGAAAGTGTTTGGGTAGAGGTTAACGAAGGTAGTGAGACCATAGTTATTGGAGTTATGTATAGACCGCCAAATATGAGTAGAAATGACGGAACGTCATTATGGGAGGAAATTAAAATGGCATCAAGGTTAAGCAATGTGTGCATTATGGGGGATTTTAATTTTCCGAATATAGATTGGCAGCATCAAATAGGAGACTCTGATGAGTTTATAGAGGTAGTACAAGATAGTTTTTTATTTCAATTCATAGATACGCCGACTAGAGGTAATAATATTCTCGATTTAGTTTTCAGTAACAATGAACATATGGTAAATAATGTAGAGATAGGGGACCACCTAGGAAATAGTGACCACAATTCTGTGTATTTTAATATACAATGGAAAGGTAATACCAGAGAGAATACAACATTAATACCTGACTTTAGAAAAGCCAATTATGGTGGGTTAAGAAGAGCCCTATTAGCTGACCCTATGGTCAAAAAATTAAGTCGATCCAGGTGTCCAAATGAGTGTACCCCTTCTCAGGCACCTGTCATCTTAAGTCAGGAAGAGACGTCAACCTTGGTAGATACATACGATAATTTTATCAAGTCAGTATTCAATGCACAAAATAAATACATCCCCAAAAGAAAATTTAGATCAACACAGAACCAACCCAAATGGATGAATAATAGACTATTAGATCTTCTAGGACAAAAGAGAGGAATATATAGAAAAATTAGAAAAGGCGAAATTCACCTACTTGCTTACTATCAGAATCTGTCAAGACAGGTAAAAAAGGATATTAGGAAAGAAAAAAGAAATTATGAAATTAAGGTTGCCAATGACTCAAAAAATAATCCTAAAGCTTTTTACCAACTATATAAATCCAAGGTTAGAGATGTAATTGGTCCCCTTAAAACTTCGATAGGAGAAATGACAGAAAATGATTTAGAAATGTGCAGTACATTAAATAGTCAATTTCTTTCCGTTTTCACTAATGAAAATTTGGCACAGTTTCCAGAAGTCCGTAAGGTATATAGCGATAGTATAGAAAATAGGTTAAGTACGGTTACTATAAGTAGAAATGATGTGCTTAAGGAAATTGACAGACTGAAACCTCATAAATCGCCTGGTCCTGATGAGGTATATGCTAGAGTATTAAAAGAATGTAGGGATGAGTTAAGTTACCCATTAACATTTTTATTTAACAAGTCATTGGAGACAGGTATAGTTCCAGAAGCTTGGAAGCTTGCAAACGTAGTTCCGATCTTCAAAAAAGGTGACAAATCAATAGCATCCAATTACCGTCCCATTAGTCTTACATCAATCATAGGAAAGCTACTAGAGTCAATTATTGCTAGTAAAATTAGAAACCACTTAGATACATTTAATTTAATAAATTCTTCTCAGCATGGATTCACTCAGGGACGTTCTTGCCTTACTAATTTGCTTAGTTTTTTCTCAGAGGTATATGAAGCAGTAGATAATGACAAGTCATATGATATAATATATTTAGATTTCAGTAAAGCTTTCGACAGAGTCCCCCATGAGAGATTGATGAGAAAGGTTGAGGCGCATGGAATAGGTGGGGCGTTGTTGGGATGGATTAGGTCATGGCTAATTGGTAGGAAGCAGAGAGTCAGCATAAATGGTACGAAGTCAGAATGGGGAGCAGTCAAAAGTGGTGTCCCCCAGGGATCTGTATTAGGTCCTCTGTTGTTTGTTATATACATAAATGACCTTGATTTAGGTATAACTAGTAGGATAAGTAAATTTGCAGACGATACCAAAATGGGGAGAACAATTGATTCAGATAGAGATATAGAGTGCCTCCAAAGGGATCTAGATACCTTACACGAATGGTCAGTAAATTGGCAGATGAAGTTCAACATTGACAAATGCAAGGTATTAAAGATAGGGAAGATGCATACAAATGTTAAATATAAACTAGCTAATGTGGAATTAGAAAACTCGAATTGTGAGAAAGATCTAGGTGTGTTTGTTAGCAATGATTTGAAGCCTAGACAACAGTGTATAAGCGTTCGAAACAAGGCAAACAGGATTCTCGGGTTCATCTCAAGGAGTGTGAGTAACAGAACTGCTGATGTTATCTTAAAACTTTACTTGTCATTAGTGAGACCCCATATGGATTATGCTGTTCAATTTTGGTGTCCTTATTACAGAATGGACATAGATTCATTGGAAAGAGTACAACGTAGAATGACAAAAATGATCCATAATATTAGAAATCTTCCGTATAAAGAAAGGTTGAAGAAATTAGGCTTACATTCGTTAGAGAGACGCAGAGTTAGAGGGGATATGATAGAGGTGTTCAAGTGGGTTAGTGGGATTAACAAAGGGGACATGACAAATATACTAAAGCTCAGTGATAGCGAAAGAACTCTTACCAATGGTTTCAAATTAGATAAATTTCGTTTCAGAAAAGATGTAGGCAAATATTGGTTTGGTAACAGAGTTGTAGATGGGTGGAATGGAGTACCAAGTGCTATAGTGGGATTAAAAACGATAGGGAGCTTTAAGATAAAATTGGATAAGCATATGGATGAGAAGGGTTGGGTGTGAAGGGGGATCAGCAGGGTTGGGCCAATCAGCACTCTGCAGACCCCCGTAATCCTGCGTTAATCTCTAACCGTTTTGGTAAGATGATCCTCAGGGTATTAGAGTGTTGAGCCTATAATTGGGCTTTGTAATTGGGGTTGTGTGGGACAGGGATCTGCCTTGCTTAGGCCAATCGGCTTTCTGCAGACTCCCATGTTCTTATGTTCTTAATTATCAGTGGACTAGTCAGATGAGGTAACCACTGCGTAAGAAACTGCACTCTTAAATTAAAATAAGGGGAGACTCCAGCGCATTTATATTTCCATGTAGTACAAGATCACCGAGAGGAACGGAATTTAAGCCAGTCACACGAGCCGTTTTTCTAGCAATTTGTACGGGCAATTATGGTCTGGCAGCTTCAAATATTACACTTTATCAGAATTCAACCGCCTAACATACTCTACTTTCAGTCTAGTTACCGATACCAATGCAAAAAAAAAAAAAAAAAAAAAAAAAAAAAAAAAAAAAAAAAAAAAGTCTCTAAATATAATGAGAAAAAACTTGCTCCTGGAACATTGACTGAACAATCGCTCGTGTGACAACGGAATTTAGCAACTGTACACTTACTGAAGTCCATTCATTTTAAGTAGGCCAGAAATCGTGACATCTAACTTAAAAAACGGCTTAACCAAATGGGCTGTAAATCTCCACACCTACTGTACTCCCTGGCCGACTCTTCCCAAATGGTAGACATATTAGCTGGATTATTCAGTCTTTTTTTGAGATAGAAGTTGGTGAAGATGTTTTACCTAATTCTAATGATTAGACTATAGCAGGGACAGATGTAATAGAGTGTGGTAGGATGAGGAACCTTGGAATCCGGCAGCTCTGGCTTATATAAAGGCGGCGTCACACGAACGATTTTCAGTCAATTTTTACGAGCAATTGTCTGGCTGCTTCAAAATCTAAGTTCCATAAGAAATAAACTGCCTAACCTAATCTACTTTCGATCTAGTTGCCGATTCCAATGTAAGAGCCTCAAAATATTAAGAGAAAAAACTTGCTCCTCGAAAATTGCCGGAAAAAGCGCTCGTGTGACACCGGCTTAATTCTGTGGTCTGCATGGTTAACCCCTTCTGTACCGGTGACGTCATTTCAAATGTAATCTAGCTATATTTAGATGATTTTGTCAAGTTTAAGAAGGAACTGTGGCAATAAAAAGAGTTTAGTGAGATACCGGTAGTTAGAAACTTTAATTGCCGGAGGCCCTTAAATGAATAAAATCGTCTAATAGTAGCCAGCAAGAACGTCACCGGTACAGACGGGGTTAAAGGACTACGGTACATATTCTCTAGACCCTGGTGGTATGAATATGTAGGCTATAATTATACGGTATGTAGGACTGTAGCCAATATTATGTAGTCCTATAGAGAACTCACCAGCCGGGACAGGTATGGTGGTGGGATGACAAGACATGTTCATCCTGTTTATAGAGACTGGTGGTATCTATCTATCTATCTATCTATCTATCTATCTATAATATATATATAATATGCCTATATATATTAACTCACCAGCCGGGATGGGTATTGTAGTCGGCGGTAGGATGACGGTAACCTTCTCTTCCTGCTTGTAGAACCTGGTGGTGTGGTTGACGGCGAGGGTAAGGGATCCAGCGGCAGCGGAAGGGTCACTAACGAACACACACACCTGCGTCCTCTCACCGTGCACCCATTCCCGGGGCGCAGTGATCACGTAGCTTCTGAAAGAGGGAAAAATTTAGGGTGGTGATAACAATAAGTCTTAGCATCACTTAGCTTTTGAAAGAGGGAAACATTTAGGGTAGTGATAGATTCTTAGCATCACGTAGCTTCTGAAGGAGGGAAATATTTAGAGTGATAACAGTCTTAACATCACGTAGTTTCTGAAGGAGGGAAACATTAAAGGTGGTGATTAAACAATCTTTCCATCACGTAGTTTCTGAAAGAGGGGAAGATTTAGGGTGATGACAAAAAAGTTAGCATCACGTAGCTTCTGAAGGAGGGACAGATTTAGGGTGGTGATCATAAAGTCTTAGCATCACTTAGCTTCTGAAAGAGTGAAAGATTTAGGGTGGTGATCATAAGTCTTAGCATCACGTAGCTTCTGAAGGAGGGACAGATTTAGGGTGGTGATCATAAGTCTTAGCATCACGTAGCTTCTGAAGGAGGGACAGATTTAGGGTGGTGATCAGAAGTCTTAGCATCACGTAGCTTCTGAAGGAGGGACAGATTTAGGGTGGTGATCATAAGTCTTAGCATCACGTAGCTTCTCAAGGAGGGACAGATTTAGGGTGGTGATCATAAGTCTTAGCATCACGTAGCTTCTGAAGGAGGGACAGATTAAGGGCGGTTATCATAAAAGTCTCGGCATCACGTAGCTTCTGAAGGAGGAACAGACTTAGGGTGGTGATCATAAAGTATTAGCATCACGGAGGGAAAGATTTTAAGTGGTGATAAAAACAGTCTTCGAATCACGTAGTTTCTGAGGAAAGGAAAGATTTAGGGTGATAAAAAAAAGGTGTTAGCATCACGTAGCTTCTGAAAGGGGGCATATTTAAGGTGGTGAAAATTAACGTCTTCCCATCACTTAGCTTCTGAAAGGGGGAACATTTAGGGTGGTGAAAACTAACTTCTTCCCATCACTTTGCTTCTGAAGGAGGGAAACATTTAAGGTGGTGATAACAAAAAAGTCTTAGCATCACGTAGGAGGGAAAGGGTCGGGGATACAAGACAGTGATCAAATTATGTTAGCATAAGGTGTCCAGTTAGAGATGGAGTTTGTTTACAGTGGAGAATTAAGGTGGAGGTAGTTGCCCCCCCCCCCCCACCCCCCCTCATGTTTAATCCCATTAGCTTTTGAGATTTTAAAAAATTCGTTCGATTAGATTGGCGATTTTAAGACCTTTTACCCCATTGCTTTGTTAATATAAAGACCTTTCATGCCATTGTCAGGTGTCTATTTTTTCCAGGCGAGCGAAAGCGAGACTAATTTTGGGAGGAACCAGCCTTCGGCCGAGACTTTTCTACCGAAAAACGTATAAATTTATCTTGAGGGTGTGTGTTTTTGTTTTTGTTTTTGTTTTTTTGGGGGGGGGGATAAAGCTTGAGGTCTAGCGAGATTACTATGTAAAAAAAAAAAAAAAAAAAAAATTATATATATATATATATATATATATATATATATATATATATACACCAGGCAATAGCCACTACCACCTTACGGAGCCACCTGATCCCTTATAGCTTCTGAAGGAGGAGAACGGTGTGGGGGGGGGGGGGTTGTTAAAGCGTTGATCATATAAACAGATTAGGGGATTTAAGGGGGGGGATCAAATAGAGTTAGCATAAGGTGTAGGGTTAAGCGGAGGTATTTGGTTAAAAGCGAGTACTACCGCCTTAACCCCTTCAGGACCAGTGACGCTTTTGGAGTGTGATTTTAGCTACATTTAGACGATTTTATGAAGCTTGGGAAGGATATATGAATTATATGGTACCGTAGCTAAAAGGATCAATGGAGATAGTCTGTAGCCTATTAAATGGGTAGGCATCCTTCCCAAGCTAAATCAAATCTTCTAATATTTGCCAGAATATAATAAATAGGTCACCGGTACAAAAGGGGTTAACTGGGACCCATTCTCGAGGCGCAGTGAAATCTTTTGTATTGGTTTTCAGCTACATTTAGACGACTTTAGGTAGCTTAGGGTGGATGTATGGTAGGTAAAACGATTAAGATAGTCTGTAGCTTTTTCATTAGTAGACGTCCTTCGTAAGCTGAGTAAAAGCGTCTAATAGTAGCCAAAATTAAGTGAAAAGGACGTCACCGGTTCAGAAGGGGTTAAGGGGAGATTTTTAGTTTCTTCCCTAGACCTCCATCAAGCCTAAAATTACACCTCCTAGATCCCCTTTCGAGATACATTTAACCCCTTCAGTCTTTATGCCTTTAAGCTAGCAGCAGACTATTATCATTATAGTTTAGGGGGGAATTTTGGAACTCACGTTTATCAGATTATTAGATTATCCGACTTAGTTTATCAGACCATCAGTTTATTAGATTATCCGACTTAGTTTATCAGACCATCAGTTTATTAGATTATCCGACTTAGTTTATCAGACCATCAGTTTATTAGATTATCAGACTTAGTTTATCAGACCATCAGTTTATTAGATTATCCGACTTAGTTTATCAGACCATCAGTTTATTAGATTATCAGACTTAGTTTATCAGACCATCAGTTTCAGATTATCCGACTTAGTTTATCAGACCATCAGTTTATCGGACTATTAGATTATCAGACTTAGTTATCAGACTATCAGTTTATCGGACTATCAGATTATCGGACTATCGGATTATCAGATTATCGGACTATCAGATTATCGGACTATCAGATTATCGGACTATCAGATTATCGGACTATCAGATTATCGGACTATCAGATTATCGGACTATCAGATTATCGGACTATCAGATTATCGGACTATCAGATTATCGGATTATCAGATTATCGGACTATCAGATTATCGGACTATCAGATTATCGGACTATCAGATTATCGGACTATCAGATTATCGGACTATCAGATTATCGGACTATCAGATTATCGGACTATCAGATTATCGGACTATCAGATTATCGGACTATCAGATTATCGCACTATAAGATTAGGAGGGAATTTTGGAACCAAGAGGATAAGTTAAAGTCTTTACCTCTTTGATTCATAGTTTTACAAAACTGAATAACATTTACTGAATGTATTAAAACTGATCAAGCTGGAAAACTAGGGTAGGCAATTCAAAAT